>CM043704.1:9286038-9946038 GCA_023935145.1 Bretschneidera sinensis
ATATATTGAATCAGTTGTATTATTTTCATTCAATCAATATTATAAGAGTTTTTTCTCCAATCTTTTCTTTATTTTAACAGTTTCCATATTCGTAACAAGCATGACCACCTGCTGACCCAAATCTGGCCCATTTACGATCAACCCTTCAACTTGCAACTCGACCTGCTCTAAACAGCCATACCATCCTCCACAAAGGCTTGAACCTCCTTTTTCTTATTCCTAGCCCTTTTAGAATTTGATATCTTTGGAGCAGCAGGTTCACCAACAGGCCTGGCGACCCCGACGGAGGTGCGCCCATCGAAGCCAAGACCTGAATTGAATCAGTTTATGTACGTGGTCCAACAACCTGCTGCACACTCGCCTCTTCTGGCCCAAAGGCTTGCTACTTAACTAGATTGTCCTGAACTGGGTCACTAGGCCCAGTAGTATCCAGATCAGCACTAACACCCGGTTGGGCTTGCAAAGAAAAGCTAGAAAGGATAAAAACCTTATTTATAGTTTTTTCCAGTAAACAATCTTGAAAAGATGGATTTGTATGGGCCATTTGTAGACCTGGGAGACTTGTTGGATCTCGACGTAAACCTAACCCAAATTTCGTTTGCCCTTCGTCTGAAACCAGAGGTGGTTGCTGTTGGGAAGTGCCGCCCACCCCTTGCTGTTTTCAACACTCCTTGTTACTGTGACCTTGAAGCAAACAATAGGTGTTGAAATCGACATTCCCTTTAAAGATAATTTTCTGCCAAAAACCTTCTTCTTTACTTGTACCAATCCATATATGTAGACTGAGGTTTCAACCCAAGAGCGGGGTGAATTGGGTTTTTAAAAACTTTTACTAATTAATCACAAGTTTATAAAAACAGATAAATCCACAAGCATGTAAACAAGTAATGTGATGTAAACAAAAGAGTTTAAGGAATAGAAGATTCAAACTCAGTTTATAGTGGTTCGGCAATATCGGATTCATTCTGACCCTACTCCTTGAAGCTATCCACTAAAACTCTTAGTCGTGCAACTTCACGGGTGTTGCACAAACCTTACAAACAGTCCTTTACTCTTGGAAGCTTATTCCTTCCTCTCGGAAGCTAATCTCTTCCTTTCAGAAGCTAATCTTTTCCTCTCGGAAGCTAATACCTTTACAATAATTGAGTTGCTGTAAAGTACATGGTAGAGAGACAACAATGAAAGCTTGTACAATTGAATAATATCTCTTTTTCAAGGTAAAGCTTGAAGAATGGCCCAATAATAAATATTTCAAAGCTTGAATGTATTAATGAGCAAAAACTTGATTGAATGTGTAATCTCCCTATTTTAAATGCTCAATAGAGTGAGTTTATATAGACTTGAATTAATATGGCCATTTTGTACTAACTTGGAATGTTTTGGTGCATTTAGTGCTGAAGTCTCGCGTCTCAATGGTCATATTTTTTGAATTACGAATCGACTGGGTCAAGTGAAAAGTCCAACTTTTAAGGCTATGTATAGTACCAGTCGACTGGGTAGTTCCTACCAATTGACTGAGGACATTCTGTCTAAAACATCAGTCGACTAGTATTAAGCACTTAGTCGACTGGGGACACACTATCCCATATACCAGTCTTCTAGTATAAGTACCCAGTCGACTGGGTTGTCCTTCAACCCAATTTTTCATTCTTTGAGATGTCTTTGACTTATAAATTTTTGAATGAATAGTTTTGTTAAAATGTATTTTCAAAAGGAGCCATAAGACAAGCTATTTACCTGAACAAGTGAGATTTACAACTTGTTTCAATACCTTAATCCTATACTAGATCTTCTGTCTTGACTTGATGTCTGATTCGGGTTGAGTTCTTGCATCTTGATTCTTGGCTGTATGCTTTTATCATTTAAAACACTTAGATAGCACTGTTAGTACAATTAGAGTTATGTTTTGTCATCATTAAAATTTAGATGAGGGTCAACAATCTCCCTCTTTTTGATGATGACAAAACTAATGAGAGAAAACAATTTTAAAAACTAAGTGTTGGATTTTTGCAAAAAATCGGGCAGAGTCTCCTCTGTTTTTTTTTTAATAAAACCAACCTATAAAAAGTTCAAAAATAGTTTCTATGCAATCCAACCAAACAACTCAATATATAGAATCATACAACAAGTTCTTTGGAGCTATGCTCCCCCTAAATTTATGCACTATTTTGAGTTTACAATTAGTTTTCTCATTTTCTCATATTTCTCCCCTGTTTTGATAACAGCAGAAAAGGGAGGAATAAACCAAAAAATAATCCATATACATATATAGGCATTAAGATCATGCATAGATAAACTTGTATGCAAAAATTTGGCATCATTCAGAGTTAGGAAGACTTCCCGAGAAGAGCCGAAAGTTTCCAGTCATACAAAAGTAGTTTAAAGCATATATCCAAGCACATAAAGGTTTAAAGCAAGTAAACATATTGCGTAAATGTAAAACAAGCATATGAACCAAGTGCAAGCATAAAACATAATCATATACATTATAAATCTAGATAACACAGGCTTCTGAGAGCCGAAACTGAAAGACAAAATACAATAAATGATGAAATGATGTGTGTGCTAAGAACAACTGAAAACTACATCTATATATACACCAAAATGAAGACAGAGAGCAACTAAGGAGTGGGAGAGTTAAAGTTATCATGAATGAGATCCTAAAGTTCAGTCATGGAACCCTCGGTATGCTCACAGTGCAGCTCAAAGTCATCCCGAAGAGAGCGGAGGTCATGATGCATGGCGTCGACTAAAGAGCTCAAGCTCTGGAAGTTGGACTGCATAGTCAGCTGGAGGCTCATGATAGCCTGAAGAAGATTGCCATACCCAGTTGGACCAGTACTCGAGTCGCCGGTAGGAGGTGCTCTATCATTCGCATCCATAGTAGTAACAGCACCGTCTGGACCCTCGTCCTCATCATCACTGCTACTGTCCTCTCCTATCCGAATGTTCTTCCTAGCCTTTGAATAAATCATGTCGTCTCGGACTATGCATCCCATCTTCTTCAGGGAGGAGACATTGATGATGTCCTTGAAGCCAATGTCCTAAGCCTCAGAGGTGGGAAGAGGAACCCAAAAGTGCTGGAGGATGAGTGTGATGAGCATCCCGTAGGGAAGGCATCCAGAGTTGCTCGCTTCACCGTTTATCATGTTGGCGAATAGCAGGGGGTAGATATTGAAGTGGTACCCAGTTTTAAGGCACCAAATCAATACTACATCTATCTTAGATAGATAGCCCCGACTCCCGAGTCTCGGATGGATGGTCCAACTCACTATGAGGTTGAACAATTTCGAGTCAAGGGGTATGTCACTACATGTGTGAAATGTAGTGGGTCGAAAGACATATCCGGTATGCCTCTTCATAATCGAAATTGTCTGGCCATCCATCCAGACTCCATTGGATCCCTCCCACAGGGATCCTTAGGATACTCATCAAGAGGTCAGTGTTGACCTCAAACTCCACACCCATAACACTGGTTCTGAACCTCAGAGCTAGTGGACTAGGTTTCACCAAGTTTGCATAGAACTGGTGAATCAGTCTCGAGTAAAAATTTTGATGTATCTTAACTAGTGGGGTCAAGTGAGTGGCATTAAAAGTAGGTAACACATCAAAATTACCATGACGAATAGATTCGAAGTCGACGAATCTACCTATCATGATCTTTTTATGACGGATAATGGATGTATACCTCTCTTTTGCCGTCGGGCTGGAGAACAAAGAGTCGTTGAGCTCTGTTCTGGCATTCTTGCTCGAGGAGCTCACTACCCCCTTTCCTTTGGAATCCAGAGCCATAGATTTGGTGGATTGATGCGGATTTGATCCGTCATTTTGGAAGATAAGAGTTTTTGGGAGAAAAAGGATTTTGGTGGAAATTTGAGATTTCAACCGTAGAAGATTGAAATGGATAGTGTGGATGAGTAGATCGAGGTGCGTATGAAGTGTTTTGAGGATCAAAAGGATGAGATTTTTTAGAGAGAGAAAGCTTAGGGTTTTAAAAATGGCGTGAAATCTGGAAAAAACGAAGAGAATATTTATAGACTCGCGATACCAGTCGACTGGATAAACTAGCAGAGAGATACCAGTCGACTGGGTAGTTCGTACCAGTCGACTGGGTGGTTAACTGAATTTCAAAAAATGGCTCCAAACAAGGTTTTTGATTACTAGTCGACTGGTATAGACTTACCAGTCGATTGAAAAATTTGGCAGAGACTTACCAGTCGACTAGACCCTTAAAAAAACATTTCAGTCTTGAATCTTAGTACGAAATTTGTTTATCTATGCCATCTTGAGTGAGGGAAATATTAAATAAGGTTTAATACTCTTTCACTAGATGTCAAATATGCAAAATGATGAATGAGAAACAATTAGGTATAAAGTTTATCATAATCTAACAATCCCATTGATAGTTTAATTTTGCAAAAACTAGCTTCACTAAGAGGTTTTGTAAGAATTTCAGCTATTTGATCTTCTAAAGGTATGAATTCTAGTCTTGTATCCTCTTTTTGAGCTGGTCTCTTAAGAAATGATGCCTAATTTATGTGTTTAGTTCTAGAGTGCTAAATAGGGTTCTTGGTTAGGTTGATAGCACTAGTATTATCACAATGTATTGGGATACTTTTAAAGTTCATGCCATAGTCTTTTAGTTGTTGTTTCATCCACAACACTTGGGCACAACAACTTCCAACTGCTACGTATTCTGCCTCGGCGGTTGATAGTGCAACGGAGTTTTGTTTCTTGGAAAACCAAGAGGTTAACATTACACCTAAGAATTGGCATGTTCCACTTGTACTTTTTTTATCTAACCTACACCCTGCAAAGTCAGCATCTGAATATCCTATAAGCTCAAAAGATGAATCTCTAGAGTACCATAATCCTAGGGTTTGAGTTCCTTGTAGATATCTAAGGATCCTTTTTACTGCAACTACATGTGATTCCTTAGGATTTGCCTGAAATCTAGCACACATGCATACACTGAACATAATATCAGGTCTATTTGCAATCAAATAAAGTAAAGCTCCTATCATATTTCTATAATATTTAGTATCTACACATTTATCTCCTTCATCAAGATCAAGTTTTGTTGAGGTGCTCATAGGTGTACCAAGTGGGTTTGAGCTTTCCATCCCGAGTCTTTTTAGTATGTCCTTAGTGTATTTTTATTGATTGATGAAGATGCCTCCTTTCAATTGTTTGATTTGAAGTCCAAGGAAGTAGGTAAGCTCTCCCATCATGCTCATTTCAAATTCACCTTGCATGCACTTAGAAAACTCTTTACACATAGATTCATTAGTAGCACCAAATATAATATCATCAACATATATTTGGACTAGTAGAGTATCATTTATGTGAGTTTTTGTGAAGAGGGTTTTGTCTACTTTACCTCTTATAAAATTATTGTCAATCAAAAATTTACTTAGTCTTTCATACCATGCTCTTGGAGCTTGCTTCAACCCATATAGAGCTTTAGAAATCTTGTAGACATGACTTGGAAGACTAGGATTCTCAAATCCAAGAGGTTGCTCAACGTATACCTCTTCTTCTATAAAGCCATTTAAGAAGGCACTCTTTACATCCATTTGAAACAATTTAAACTTATTAAAGCATGCAAAGGCTAATAACATTCGAATGGCTTCTAATCTTGCTACGGGAGCATAGGTCTTATCAAAGTCTATTCCTTCTTCTTGATTATATCCCTTAGCAACTAGTCTAGCCTTGTTTCTAGTCACTATTCCATTTTCAGCCATCTTATTTCTAAATACCCATTTAGTTCCAATTATTGTATGATTCTTAGGTCTAGGAACTAGATTCCATACATCGTTTCTTTCAAATTGATTTATCTCTTCTTGCATGGCATTTATCCAATCAATATCCTTTTCGGCTTCTATAAATGTCTTAGGTTCTATTTGAGACAAATACGCTACATACTTGCAAATGTTTCTAATTGAGGAACGAGTTCTTACCCCTTGTGAAGGATCACCAATCACTTGATTGATTGGATGATAAGTCACATACCTCCAATCTTTGGGAAGACTATCCTCTTACTGACTTGTAGATGGTCCAATTTGAGAGTTTCCATTTCTTGATTTGTTTGAGGTGAGTTCTCCTTTGGGTCAACAATGGGAGTAGGTACCTCCGTTCTTGGAATGAAATCTGCATCATCATTGAAATAAACTTCTCTACTACTAATTGGGTTAGACTTGTCAAGGGTTATATGTATGAATTCTTCTACTACAAGAGTTCTTTTATTGAAGACTCTATAATCCTTACTAGAGGATGAATATCCTAAAAATATCCCTTCATTGTTCTTAGAGTCAAATTTACCTAAGTTAGTTTTATTGTTATTCAAGATGAAGCATTTACAACTAACTGTACGAAAATAGGAGATATTAGGCTTTCTGTCTTTCCATAATTCATATGGAGTTTTGTCAAGCATAGGCCTAATTAAAATTCTATTCAAGATATAGCAAGTGTTTACCGCTTCTGCTCACAAGTATTTTGGTAAGATATTTTCATAAAGCATTATTCTTGCAAATTCTTGTAGAACTCTATTTTTCTTATTAACAACTCCATTTTTTCGAGGAGTTCTAGGAGCTGAAAAGTTGTGATCAATTCCATTTTCATCATAAAATTTTGAAACACTTTGGTTTTCAAATTCTTTTCCATGATCACTTCAAATGCTTGAAATACAAATTTCTTTTTCATTTTGAACCGTTTTGCAAAAGTTTTCAAATCCTTTTAAAGCTTCATCCTTGTAAACAATAAAGATAACAAAGGTATATCTTGAATAGTCATCAACAATAACAAGAGCATATTGATGGCCACCTAGACTAATGGTACTTATTGGACCAAATAAGTTTATATGCAAAAGTTCCAATGGTATAGTAGTTGACACTATATTTTTTGATTTAAAAGAAATTCTAGTTTGTTTTCCCATCTGACAAGTGATAAGTGCTTAAATAATCATGTTTAAGCTCCTTAATTTACGCTTATTAGGCTCTTTATTTATCTACTTTAGTAGATTCTATTTCTTTTTCGTGTTTTATGTGTTTTTCACAGGGCTTGGGAAAAAAGATGACATTTTGGAGCTCTAAGGAGTAAAAAAATAAAGTTCTGCAATCCAGCAAGGTGCGCTCGAGCAACCTCCCTTGTGATCGAGTGCACTAGCACATGAGCGCACCTGTAGAAGGCTCAAGCGCATACATGCACTCGAGCGCAGCCCGTATACGCTCGAGCGCAAACACTCTAGAGGCAACAGAGCCAGATATAGAAAGAAGTCTTTGGATCTCAAAAAGGAAATTAGGGTTTCGGGGCACCCTTAGAGCCCTATATATAGCCCTGTAAAACACAGAAATGATACCTTTTGTTTTAGACTTGAAGTTGGAAGCTTAGGAGAGGAATTAACGACTCATCTCCCGAGTCTTCTTCAGGTTTTATTTTTCTGCTTTTGTTTTATTATGGTTAGGATGTTTAGTTTAGCTAGCATGTGTAACTAAACTCTTATAGGGCTCGATTGAAGCCCTAGTTATGCTTTTCCACATATATATTCATTGAGTACCTTTGCTTATAGCCATGTTATAATGCTTAACTTGATTAATACCTATTGGTATTTAAATTCCTCATATGTATGTGCCTGATCAACTTATGCATGTGGTATGGATTGGTTAGTTGAATCAATTTGGATGACTGAGTCCTGGGTTCAACAAAAGTAACAAAAGATATCCACACCAGATTCTTGGGTTAATCAACATGGGAAACCAGGAGCGGACCAAGCCCTAGGTCCCGTGTGGTTGTCGATCTCCACAGTCCTTATGCTCTCTTAAGGAACAACTCGGTATGCACCCATGCTGAATCCCTTAAAAGAGAAAAGAGTTAGAGTATACACCATTCCTAACTCATTGCTTAGGGAGATTAATAGCCTAAGGTGTGGACCAAGCCCTTAAGTTGGCAACCATTAGGTATTCATAATAAGGCTAGAGCATTGGCACCTTACTTAGTGGAAAAGTGTAATAAGTGGTGGATATCACAGCCCTATGTCCTTATTATTATTAACTCACACCTCACATTTATTTCTCTTTTTACTTTGGGAAACTAATTCTAAATTGAAATTCACCAATCTCTGTGGAAATGATCTTGCACTTGCACACTATGGTACCATTGACCTTGTGTACTTGCAAGTAAAACAAGTACAATTATTTACTTAATTATTTAGGTAGATAATCACACATCAAGTTTTTGGCGCCGTTGCCGGGGATTGCGCTAAATTTCTTTTTAGAATTATTTTCATTAGTTTTATTTTATTTTGTTTTATTGTTTTATTTTTATCAAAAATCTAAAACAAAATTCTAACTTTCTGTTTTTCGTTCAGTTTTATTTTATTTCATCGAAACCTTAATTTATTTCTTCTTTTCTATTCTATTTTGTTTCAGGTACAGCAGCAGAGTTATCTGTGCACTGCGATCGAGCGCCCTCCTCAAGTACGATCGAGCGCACTCCTTTGTGTGATCGAGTGCATTTGAGGTAGAAGCTACCTGAGCAGCAGTGCTAAACTGCTGCACTAAAGTTGCTTTTACTAATTCATGCAAGGGCTTCTTTCTAGGCATCCAACTTTCTTTCCCCTCGATACAGAGCTTGAGTGGACCATTCGACAAAGGCTTAGAGACAACTCTAAAGAGGTAGAAGAAGGATTTCAGGAAGAAACATCAATGGTAGATCAGCTAGAAAACCAGCAACCACCTGAGTGAAGATCGATGAAGCAATCCTTCATCCCAAGGAACATCGACTAACCATCGTGTATTGCATATCAACCTGAGGCAGAAGAAAATTATTATATATCTCCGCAGATACTCAGTGCACTTACTCACTTTAGGGGTACACCTAATGAGGATCCACATTTGAACCTTTGAGAGTTCTTTGATCTTTGCGAATTCCAGCATATCCAGGGCCTAGACCAAGAAGGAATAAAGTTAATTCTTTTCCTGTTTTCCTTAAAAGATAGTGCTAAACTATGGTACAATTCATTGCCAGCAGTTTCAATCCACACTTGGGAAGAGTTGGCCAGCAAGTTCCTAAGAAAGTTCTTCCCAGCTCAAAAGACGAGACAAATGAGGAAGGAGATTCAATCTTTCCAACAGAGGGATGAAGACCTTTCCTTTGAGGCATGGGGACACTTTAATGAGCTGCTTCACAAATTTTCACATCACAACCTACCTCAAGATGAGTTGGTACTGGCCTTTTAGGAAGGTCTAAATGACATGAATAAAGGTATTGCTGATTTAGGTTATGGAGGTGTGCTGATGGAGAAAAGTAGTGAAGAAGCCATGAAGTTGTTTGAGGCATTGAGTGAGCACACCCAACAATTCTCATCCAGAGGGAGACAAGGAGTAAAAAGCAAGGGCATGTATGAAGTTAACTTAATTGGTGGAATTCCAACTCAGATAGCTACTATGGAGAGGAAGCTAGATATGCTTGTAAAAGCCATGACTGCTTAGAACGCCTCACCGAGTCCACAAGCCACACAACACCAGGTATGTGCTTTATGTTCTCAATTTGATCACACTACTGAGACTTACCATTTATATTCATCTACAGATCTCAAGCAAGTGAACTATGTGGGACCAAACAGTGCATATGCAAATACCTACAATCATGGATGGAGAAACCACCCCAACCTCTAATGGAGCAACAATCAAAATGCCCTGAACCTTCAAGGGTAACAAAGGAACTTCCACTAAGCAGCCCAACCAGTTCAAGAGTCAAAGACAAGTGACCTAGAGAGTATTGTAAGGCAACTGATAACGTCACAAGAACAATTTATTGTAGATAGAAGGCAAATTCAAACTGAGCAAAGACAAACAATTGCAAAGCATGAGCGAAAAATCCAAAGACTAGAAGTTCAAATGGGGCAAATGGCTAAAGAGTTAAGTGCAAGGAAGCAAGGTGAGCTTCCTGCCCAACTAATACCTAATTCGAGAGGACATCAGCAACTAAATGCCATGACAACTCTCAGAAATGGTAAGGTCATAGGAGTTAATGAGCCAGCACAAGCATCTCCTGCTAAGCCATCCACATCCAAGGTAAGTGAAATAGAGAAGTGGAATACACCACCCTTCCCTCAAAGGTTAGTAAAGCCAAAGAAAGATAAATTGTTTGATATTTTTGAATCTTTGAGAAAAGTAGAAATTAACATTTCCTTGTTAGATGCAATTAAACAAATTCCTGTTTATGCTAAATTTTTAAAAGATTGTTGCACTAATAAAAGAAAGTTTCAAGAGCATTAAACAGTGGCTCTAACTGAAGAGGTAAGTGCGGTATTATTAAGAAAACCACCACCAAAGCTACAAGATCCGGGTAGTTTTACCATTCCCTGTAGGATAAGTGACCAGTTTTTTGAGCACGCAAGTGTCAATTTGCTACCATACACAGTAGTTGAAAAGCTAGGTTTGGGGGAGCTTCAACCAACCTCCATCACTTTGCAATTGGCAGATAGAAGCATCAAAAGACTTAGAGGTATACTTGAGGATGTCTTGGTAAAGGTAAGTGAGTTTATTTTGGCTGCTGACTTCATTGTGTTAGATATAGAAGAATACCCTATGCCATTACCTCTACCCATCATCTTAGGAAGACCCTTTATGAGAACTGCTGATATAATAATTAATGTGAAAAAGGGTATTGTAAGTATGACGGTAAATGGTGAGATAATAGAAATTAAAGTATTTGATGCGTTGAAATTACCCCAAGATGATAATGATGCTGAATGTTTTAATGAATGTATGATGCAAAGTGTTGTCGAGCAAGTTTTTCAGGTCTATCACACTGATCCATTGAAGGCCACCCTCACCCACAGCTTCACAAGTTCGGATGTGGTTCCTAAGCCAGAATATGAAGATATTACAGATGACATTATTGAAGCTGTGCACCTCCTTGAAGCTTCTCCAAAGCGTCCAAGTAAGTTCACTCCTCCGTTTGAAACTTTTGAGCATACTAATACTACTTTCTCTCATCTATTATCCAGGTACCAAACTTAGAATTGCCACAGTTGCCTGCAAAAAATCAGACATTCACGGTACATGGAAACAAAGTCACACCACACTCGGAAATTACAGTGTAACTTAGAGATGAAGATTTAGTGTCCCAGACTGTCCAGTATACAGCAGCAACAAGAGCACTTGAGCCACATGTAGTGGACTTTAAGTACTCCCTGCCAAAAGACTAAAACGTTGAAGCTGCTATAAAGAGTGCTTGAGCCGTTCAGACTTTGATAAATGTGTAGCTCAAGCACCTCTATTGAGGTCAGTGGCATTGAGGCCCCTGAGTGCGCACTCTCTGCCATAAGTGTGATTGAGCGCACTTCACAGTCCGATAAAGCGCACATTGGACAGAAACTTTCAATGATGCCTAAACTGTCAACCTCCACCTCCCGCACCCGGTACCTCATTGACTGCACCACCTGGAGACCAACAGTGAGAGGGTATCTCGTCTGGCTAAAGACGTAAAACGTAGTGCACATGGGAAGCACCCCAAAGCATATCCTTTTCATTATCATATTTTTCTTTTAGTTATGTTTATATTTACATGTTTATTATCTATATTTCTTGTTTTCCGGCATAACATTTATTTTTCCTTGTCAGGAACTTAGTGCGTGCATCCAGTTCAAGTTTGGGGGCATGTACGAGCAATACAAGCAACCTAATACTCCATCTCCTAGGTTAGATCTTTCCATGCCACACACATATTGGGGAAAATGTGTATATTAAGTTTGGGGGTAGTTGGAGATACATGCACACACTTGAAAAGCATGCACACACTAGGTTCCAGTTTTTTTTTTATAGAAAAGATAAATGCAAGTTCAATTTGTGATAAAAATTTTGGTTGATTTAAAAATATGATAAACTTCATTAGT
Organism: Bretschneidera sinensis; assembly: GCA_023935145.1. Taxonomy (NCBI): domain Eukaryota; kingdom Viridiplantae; phylum Streptophyta; class Magnoliopsida; order Brassicales; family Akaniaceae; genus Bretschneidera; species Bretschneidera sinensis. The sequence goes on from CM043704.1 coordinate 9,297,938, forward strand.
AAGCTTAAAATCTAGAACACATAGTCTTTTAAATAGGAATTTTAAAAGTTTAGTTACCTACCTCAAGGCACTTAAGAATTCACGAGTTTGATCCCAATCTAACACGAGCACATTAGCACGCATTTGGGTGGGGTATGACATATAATTCTTATGTATATATTTCCATGGCATATCTGTAATCGGATAACTTGTTAAAAGAACACTTTGGCATAAGAAAAATAAAGAAAAATGTCCATCATGCAAAAAAAAAAAAAGAGAATAAAAATCTTCTAATGATTATTAAAAACTTTCCACTGAGTAACTGGACCTCTTGCCTTAGTAAGCAGTGAGTGCTCACGTCAAAATGTGGGAATTAAGCATTTAATGATCATAATAAAAATTTTCACTAAGTAACTGGGCCTCTTGCCTCAGTAAGCAGTGAGTGTTCACGTCAAAAGGTGAAAATTTCACTTATAAGCATTAAAGCCTGGTAGTTCTGTAGCCTTTTTGACTCGAGTTAGTAAGTCCTTAGGGGTGTCCTTACACCTAATGCCCTAAAACCATCTGGTTTGGGAGTCATTGGCTAAACACTCATTACAAGGGTCAATTAGAAAGCTTAATGGAACTCAACATGGTAAAAATTTCATAGTAAAAGAAAAAGAAAAGAAGCAAGCATTATGCCATTTTTGTTCTTTTTGCTAAGAAATTTGATGAAGGGTTGGGCACCAAAACACTATACATCAAAATTATTTGGAAGCCCCATCTTATATGTGCTAACTCATCACACACAAATCAAACTTGCGATGATTTAAGCCACCCTTAGGTAAGTAACATAAGCTTTTAAAGACCCTTATACAATAAAAAAATGTGTTTTTATTATAAGCTTACTCATGAACGGTCATCATGATTTTATGTGCAACCCAAATTTTTGGATATCATGAAAAATGCATTTATCTTTAAATTTTGTTTTGACATAGTATTTTGTATTGCTAAGGGACTAGCAATATGTAAGTTTAGGGGTATGATAAGTGCTTAAATAGTCATATTTAAGCCCCTTAATTTACGCTTGTTAGGCTCTTTATTTATCTATTTTAGTAGATTCTATTTCTTTTTCGTGTTTTATTTGTTTTTCACAGGACTTGGGCAAAAGATGACATTTTGGAGCTCTGAGGAGTAAAAGAGTAAAGTTCTGTAATCCAGCAAGGTGCACTCAAGCGCACCTCCCTTGTGATCGAGCGCACTAGCACATGAGCGCACTTGTAGAAGGCTCGAGTGCATACATGCGCTCGAGCGCAGCCCATATACACTCGAGCGCAAACACTCTAGAGGTGACAAAGCTAGATATGGAAAGAAGCCTCCAGATCTCAAAAAAGAAATTAGGGTTTCATGGCACCCTTAGAGCCCTATATATAGCCCTGTAAAACACATAAACGATACTTTTGTTTTAGACTTGAAGTTGGAAGCTTAGGAGAGGAATTGACGACTCGTCTCCCAAGTCTTCTTCGGGTTTTATTTTTCTGTTTTTGTTTTATTATGGTTAAGATGTTTAGTTTAGCTAGCATGAGTAACTAAACTCTTATAGGGCTCGATTGAAGCCCTAGTTATGCTTTTACACATATATATTCATTGATTACCTTTTCCTATTTCCATGTTATAATGCTTAACTTAATTAATACCTATTGGTATTAAATTCCTCATATGTATGTGTCTGATCAACTTATGCATGTGGTATGGATTGGTTAGTTGAATCAATTTGGATGATCGAGTCCTGAGTTCAACAAAAGTAACAAAAGATATCCACACCGGATTCTTAGATTAATCAACATGGAAAACCGGGAGCGGACCAAGCCCTAGGTCCCGTGTGGTTGCTGATCTCCACAGCCCTTATGCTCTCTTAAGGAACAACTCAATATACACCCATGTTGAATCCCTTAAAATAGAAAAGAGTTAGAGTATACACCATCCCTAACTCGTTACTTAGGGAGATCAATAGCCTAAGGTGTGGACCAAGCCCTTAGGTTGGCAACCTTTAGGTATTCATAATAAGGCTAGAGCATTGACACCTTACTTAGTGGAGAAGTGTAATTAGTGGTGGATATCACAACTCTATGTCCTTATTATTATTAACTCACACCTCACATTTATTTCTCTTTTTACTTTGGGAAAATAATTCTAAATTGAAATTCACTAATCCCTATGGAAATGATCTCGTACTAGCACACTATGCTACCATTGACCTTGTGCACTTGCAAGTAAAACAAGTACGATTATTTATTTATATATTTAGGTAGATAATCGCACAACAACAAGCATTACATACTTTATCATTTTCAAATTTGATTTTGGGTAGTCCAATGACTAAATCTTTTCTTGAAATGATTTTAAGCAAATTCCTGTTCACATGACCAAGCCTTCTATGCCATAGCCATGGGTTTTCACTAAATGCCGGAAAACATTTTTCATTTTCAGAATGCAATGATTTTAAATCAACTATATAGACATTTTCATGTCTATGGCCAACAAACTTGATCTTGTTACTCTTGATGTCTATAACTAGACAATGAGAGGTTTCAAATATGACATTGTTGCCTTTGTCACAATGTTGACTAATACTTAGTAGATTTGGCTTAAGGCCTTGTACTAGCAATACATTATCTATGGTTGAGAAATCATTACCAACTTTTCCATGCTCGATGATCTTTATTTTTGTGTTGTCTCCAATGGTGACAAGTCCGCCATCTCTTAGAGTTAGCTCCTTGGATACACTTTTATCACCGGTCATATGTTTTGAGCATCCACTATCAAGGTACCAACAGTTACCTTTTTCTTTGGTGTGGAGACATATCTACATCATACAAGAATACACAATTGCATTTTTAGGTACCCCAAATTTATTGGGTCCTTTGGGGTTAGTCCTTGAAAATATGGTTTCTTTTGGGACCCATACTTTCTTAACAACATATGGGGTTCTATAGACATGTTGATAATGCATAATCCTTGGATAATAGTTTTTAAAATTTCTAGGATGACTTAGTTGTCCATGTCTATAATTCTTAGAGTAGGAGTTCCTAGGATGCATGTTTCTAATATAAGGAATATGTATATCATTTCTAGGAACTGTATGATGATGATTTCTTGGATACATGCTTGCATTATTATGAGTATGCATATTATTTCTAGAATAATCATGATAGAAATTCCTAGGATATGCTTGTGCAGTGTGCAAGTCTTGAGTATACATGTTATTTCTAAGATGCATATGATGGTTACTCCTAGGATATATATAAACATTTATTGAATGAGCATACATATAAGCATGAGTATTTCTAGAATGTTTCATTCTTGTATATACATTAGTATTTCTAGACCTACTAGCATTCATTGAGGGAATGCTTTTGACCTTGCTAGTGGTCTTTGAAGTAGAGACTTCATTCATACATGATGCTTTCATGAATAAGCTCTCTTTTGATTTTTTCTTGCCTAATGGAGAATATACTAACTTGGATTTTCCTCCACTTAATCTTTGGCAGGAAAGCACTTCATCAAGCTTTTCTTTTCCAAGCATGAGTCTAGATATTGTACCACTCAATTCTAATATCTTCTTCTTTAAGTTTTCATTTTCATCTTTAAGGAAATCTTGAGAAGAATCATAAAGCAATGAAGATAGTTTATTTTTTTTCTTCTTTTAGAGTTATCATCTCTTTAGAAAGAGATAACACCTCTTTCTTAAGAGTAGAGTTCCTAGAATCGAATTTCTTCAATTTTTCATGCATTTCATTTATGACTTCAATCAATTCTTCACTACTACTAACAATGTTATTTTTTGAAAAGGGAGAAGATAGTACCTCATTTTCATCATCGATTGCCATAAGACGTAGGTTGGCAATTTGCTCGTATCCGATTTCTTTATCCGAGGATTCTTCTTCTTCATCATCACTCCAAGTGGTTGCAATCATAGCTTTCTTCTTGAAGCTCCTATATGGTTTTCTTGAAGCTGCACAATCGACCTTGAAGTGACCGGGCTTCTTACATCTATAACATACAAGTGGTTCCCTTTTCGAAGTGGGATCCTTTGTGTAAGGTTTTTTGCTTTTCTTCAAGAATCTATGAAAGTGTTTGGTGATTAATGCCATCTCACCATCTTCTTCGCTGTTTTCTACCACTTCTTCCGATTCTTCTTCTTTGTTGCTCGTAGAGGCTTTAAGAGCAATCACTTTTTTCTTCTTTTCATCATCATTGATAATGGGATTCATTTTTTCCATCTCATATGTCAATAATGACCCGAGAAGTGTTTCTTTATCAAGTTTGTCAAGATCTTTAGCCTCCTGAATGGCCATCTTCTTTGGTTTCCAAGTAGGTGGCAGAGACCTTAGAATTTTTCTCATTAGTTCAAACTCCTCAATGTTCCTACCAAGAAGCTTCAAACCGTTAATAATAGTTGTGAAATGTGAGTGCATTTGAGAAATTGTTTCGTTAGGAGACATTTTAAAAGATTCATATTCAGATACTAGCATACATAATTTTGATTTTTTAACCTCACTAGTTCCTTCATATGTAACTTGCAGTTTATCCCAAATCTCCTTAGTCGAAACACATGCTGAAATTTTATTATATTCAGATATATCTAAAGCACAATGTAAAATACTTGTGGCTCTACTATTGAGAGACATCATTCTACAATCCTCATCATTGAACTTAGTTTTGAGTTTAGGCATTGTATGATTAATTTCTCCAATAGTTATTTCCTTTGATAGAATTCCAGGTCCTTCCTCAATGATTCTCAATAGATTATAATCTTGTCCTTCGACAAAGATTTTCATCATGTTTTTTCAATAGTTATAGTTGGAGCCATTGAACAAGGGAGGCCTAGTCTAGGAATGTCCCTCAGAATAGCTATTTGTTGCCATCGGATCAACTCAAGGATATTAAGCCTAAAATTGAGAACAAAGCTCTGATACAAATTTGTTGGAAATCACCTTGACAAGATGCCCAGGTGGTGATCTTCCAAACACCCAAGTCTAGAATGACTTGTAACAGTCAAATAATTTAGTTTTCCAACCAAATGCCTATATTGCCCTGGATCAGATAATAAATCACCTTGATCAACTACAAGTGTTGTGTTGGGATCCGTAGGACTATCTATAGGCTTACACCCCAATATTCTAGTATCATTCGAACAAATCAAGAACATATTTACCTTGAGATAAAGAAATACCATGATGAGATCTAGAAACCTCAATAACCAAAAAGTATCTCAATTCCCCTAAATCTTTTGTCTGAAATTTAGTACTCAAGAATTGTTTCAGTGTTAAAATTCCTTCTTCGTCATCTCCTGTGATCACAGTATCATCCACATATACAATCAACAATATCTTACTTGCCTCACTGTGTTTATAAAATACATAATGATCTACACCACATCTACTGAGGCCAAAATTAATTACTACTTCACTAAACCGACCAAACCATGATCGAGGAGATTGTTTCAAGCCATATAGAGATTTCTTTAATCAACATACTAACCGTAACTCCCCTAAAGCAACAAATCCCGATGGTTACTCCATGTATACTTCTTCTTGCAAAACACCATTTAGAAAAGCATTTTTCGCATCCAATTGATGTATAAGTTGTGCAAGCACTAAACAATGCCCACCATACATTAGAGTGTGCTTCAATATTCTGATTGTTTATTATGTTATCTGCCTCATCAAGATACCCTACTCAAGCAAGAAGGTCAACTATACAAAAAAACTTATCTATTCTAGGAATAAAGCCATAATCATTCACCATAGAGTTGAATATTTGACCACCGTCATCAATTAAACCTGCATGGCTGCAAGCATAAAAAATAGCAGTAAAGGTGGCCTTATGAGGCTTGATCCTAATTGCATTTTACATTGCATTGAAATAACGAACTGCTTCTTTTCCTTCTCCATGCTACGCATAAGTAGAAATCAAGGCATTGCAAGAGACTGTGCCGTTTTTAACCATCTCATTAAACACTTTTGATAAAAGCCATAAAATGCATCTCAACAATGTTTAATTGTTAGCATTTTATGATTGATCTCGGTCTTTATTGCACTTTTATGTGTTAATAACTCTAAAGTAATATTATTGGACCACTGACTTATTTTAGTGCATTTTCAGGTACTTGGAGTCCAAAAGAGAAGAAGAAGCGATCGTTGTTTAAAAGCGCCAAGATCCCATGCATAACGGAGCGTCGGAGTGGTTGCGGAGAAGCAAACATGAAGGAAATAAAAAAAATCAGTGAGCACCGCGGTGCCCCTCGGCTAGCACCACGATGTCCAGAAGCCTCCACATTATGAACAATCAGTGAGCACCGCGGTGCTCCTCACCCAGCACCGCGATGCCCAGAAGCTCACCCAATCAAGCTGAAGCTAGCACCGTAGCGCCCATAAAGCAGCACCGCAGGGCGCACACGGGTTTGTATCTCTGAGTTAGAACTTAATTAGGGTTTTAAACATTAGATTAAACCCAAGAACACCTTTGGACCCTTGTACTATAAATAGGTCACTTAGGGTTTAACAGAGGGGGGGGGGATCTTGTAGTTGGAATCAAGGCCTGGAAACTTAAAGAAGCAGCCTCATTCTCCTCCATCAAAGTGTTCAGCCATGAGTTCCATGGCAAACTAATCTCCAAGCAAGGTGAAGGGATGATTCCCTAGGTGTAGTTGTTCCTATTTTTCTTTACTTGGTTCAGTTGTAATAAGGATTTATTGTCAAGATATTGTTATGATTTACTTTGCTATCTAATTATAAGATTTTCTCTAATCCGGTGATTGTATCTTTTTTCCTTGATATAAATCTAGTCATGCTTTTGTTGTGTCAAGATTGTTTGGATATGATTGAGTCTGGTAAGTTTACCCTTTAGGTTTGTCCATTATTGCAATAGTGTCATAAATGATATATTGTCGTTTCTTGATAAACCTATAGGGCAGATCATGTGTGAATGAATCAAAAGTAAAGTATTTCATAACAATTACATTAGGGTTTATACATGCTCTTATTGAATATTTTTCGGTTGCCTGTTTGGGATGTGAAACCTGCAACCGAGATAAAAATAACGGAATCAAGTTAGGATTAGGACAACGCACCTAGAGAGGATTCCCAGAACCTTGTTGTTCCTTTATTATATTTTACACAATTACTCCATTATCAACAGTTCATACTTTCTCACTTAAATCTTTATTGTTTGTGTTATGATTCACACCTTCTTTTGTAGTTAACCTGTTTCCCTGTGGAATCGATACCCCAAAGCTGTGCTACAACTACCACGTTATGTTTTGGGTGTAATCAAATTTGAAAGACCAATCTTAAACCCCACATTTAGTATATATTGTTATTAGGGCATTGCATACAGATTTCTCAGAAAGACATCGTGTCTGAGAATATAACCATGAACTTGCTTCCCAAGTCTCAATGATAAGATGTTAGCACAAATGCTCAAAAACAATAATAATGGTATATGCATTTGGTTTGAGTTTTGATATAAGTAGCTTACAAAATTTCTCTAAGTCTTGGATTGCGAACCCATTTAGCAAGAATCCAGATATAATACTATTCTAAGATATCAAATTCTTGGGAGAAATATGAAATACTTGATAGGCCTGTTCTATCTTCCCATGCTTAGAATATGCCGAAACCAACGCATTACAAACTTCGATTTTGGACATAAGCCCATATTTAAAAACAAGGGCTTGAATCATCCCCACTATTCCTGTGAACTCTGAGCTTACCAACAAACTTCCAAAAGTAAACTGATCTGGTTCAATCCCTAGTTATTGCATTTTGTTGGTATGCCAAGATGGTTGATATAGCCACTTTTCCTTGAGCATAGCTTGTTATCATGGTATTTTAAGAGATAAGATCCTTCAGTTCCAAACACTCGATAACAACCTTCAAAAACCAGTCTTGATAACTTGGGCATGTACTTGATGCCCAACCTTTTCACATGTGAACCTATGAGACTCATAAAGGTTAGCTCAGTAGGCCAAAGACAAGCCACTAGCATCTCCCTAAACATAACCAAGGAGTCTTAAACTCTTCACACATTGACTTAACCATCTTATCATCACATTAAAAGTAATTTGATCACACACTGGAGTATCCACTTCTTTAAATACTGAACACGCATCCGTAAAATCTTCACGGTTAAACTACATGGTAATTAGCGCATTAACCACAGAAGGTCTAACCAAAAACCAAGTTTTGATCACCAAAGAATGCAACTGCCTCCCAAAATCCACCAATCCCCAAGAACACACTCAAAACTCTAGCAAAGCTATAATTATCATGCCTAACATGGATCTTATGCATTTTCCTAAAGAATCCAATCCCAATCTCCTCATACCCATTATCCACACACCCAATGATCATCACATTCCACACTGCAAACATCCCTCTTGGGTGTTATATCAAACACCTTGCAAGCAATCCCAATGTGCCACAGTTAAACGCAAGCGGACAATAATGGTGTCCAAGAATACACATCTGGGTTTGTGATCTCCTCAAAGACCTTCCTCAAAGAAACCATAACTTTCACATAGAGTGAGATGAGCGTGTTTGAGAAGTGAGAGTGGGATTTGAGGCTTACCCAGCTTGCGTAAGCATGAAGTTCATCGTCGAAAACAACACGGAGATAAGTGCAGGCTGTGAGATTCGTTGAGAATGTGTAATGGTTGGGTTTGATGGTGTGGCGGTGGCAAGAGAAAAAGGGAGAGGGGTGAATTTGGTCAAACAGATGGACAGCATCTTCGCAATGGCATGAGCGAGCGAGTTTTGCCAGCTGACAGTTGAGTCTCATGAGTAGTTCTTTGGAGGAGAATTCAATTATAGCAGTTACAATTTTGTTATGACTTATTGTCATATGCACGGGCCGCTTGATAACAATAAACATTATTTGGTTGATCAAGGACAAGAGACGACATATTAGTAGACATTTTTTATGTGGGAAATTATGCAAATTTAGCATATTAGTTTTAGAAATCAAAATATTATAGAAATAATTGCAGTATAAGTCTTTAAATTATTATCTTTTAGTATTTAGATCCTTAAACTATGAATTTGACATTCAATGTATTCAAATTTTTAACTAGTTTTAATGTAAACCTTAATTTTATACGTTATTCATTAATAAACTTGTCTTTAAAACATAACAATACAAAGAATTTAATCATGATTTTTTTATACATATGTAAAGATAAATTAAATCTACTATGAAAAAAATATAAGAATTTTTCTTCTATTGAAACTATTTTTTCTTATTTTTTACTATTAAATATGAATAAACCACAAAAACAGCATGCAAGTGAAATTTCTCAAAAATTATTGGGTGATCTCTAAATAGTTTTTAAAGTTTATTGAAACCCTTATTTAGTGTATTCATCCAATTCAAAGTGAAAAAATAAGTATTATATTGATGAAAGGGATAACATTGCAGCTAATTAAAAATTTCAAGACATTTGATACCAAATTTATAGTTCAAGGTTCTCTAGGCTAAAAGATAATAATTTAATGACAATTTGATGCAATTTACCTAATATTATATGTAACTAAATTGAGCTAGTTACGTGGTAGGGGTGATCCAATCTTTGGCCAGATTGAGCTCTTATATCTAAATTTAAACCTATGGATTATGTCAGTTAGACCTATTATGGTTCGACTTTATTCTTTTTATCAAGCCTCCTCATTTACCTATTCTCTTTTAAAATTTCATCTTTTATTTAAAAAGTCATAAATTTTTATAATTTACCTTTCTATAGAGTAGCTTATTATTTGTGGTTTTCACATGGTATATAAATTAGACAAATAAATTTTTTTTTTGAAACATAAACACCATATATAGTTTAATTTTTTTATAAAAAAATATGATATTATAAATTCAATTATTTGGATATATAATTTAAGTAAGTTTACTATTTGCTTTTTTTCAACCTTTAACTTGAGCATTGTATAATATGTAGTTTATTATTTTAGACATTTATATAGCCCACATAACAATAAATATCAAAATTATATTATGTTGGCAAAAACATTATAAAATAGAATTACATGCAAAGTGAGAGGGAGAGAATGATAAAGAGAAAAGCAGCTAAATAAGACCTAAATAGAGAAAGGAACAAATTATGTTTTTCATTTTTGAAGATTGCCACCCATTCTATTTACGTTTTTCAGTTTTGATTCGTCCCAATTGAACTCTCAACGTTACAAATTCATTTCTATTGAAGCATTTCATGAAGTTCTTGTTTGTGCGATCCAAGCATTTGATTCTATCATCCAAAACATGGTAAAGTTTGTAGATTCTTCATAATGAAATATAGGCTTATGGAAAGAACAACCATGAAAGATTGAAGGAAAAGAAATTTGAGATTTAATCGATTATAGTTTGAGTTTCCCCTCATTTGATCATTAGAGATAAAATTTAAGGGTTTTAATCAATTAGTTAGGTTTTGTTACGGAGATTTGTGATAAATAACCACGTTTGATAGGTTAAACTTAGTGACATCAAGGAAGAATGTTCCAACAAAAACAGATTTATAACATTAAGAACCCAAATGAAACGAATCAAAGGTGAAGATGTAAATAAGATGGATGACAATCTTCACGGACCGACAATAAAATTTACTCTAAAGAAAATTCAAAGGGATTTAGAAAACTTCAAGGAGTAGGTGTGAGCTAGTTTAGTTTGGTAATGTCACTTGCTATCGTAGAAAAGACCTAAGATTGAATCTCGTTCATACCAAAGTTCGTAAGGAAAAAGGATGGGAGAGGGTACCTCGGTTGTATAGCCCATATCAATTAATAAAAGGAAAAATTTCAAGAAGGAGAATAGCTAGAGCCTTGAGAGAAGAAAAGAAACCTATGAGAGATATATGGAAAAAGCTTCAAATACAATAGTGAGGATATGAAACTTGGAGGAAAATTGATGTAGTGGCTATTGAAAATTAAATCGAGTGCAAACTTAGACATTCTAAACGTTAGAACAATAAATAATCCAAATACAAAGGGTTTATTGGACACATATCTAAAATGTAATGGGCAAATTGATCACTTTTAAAATGCAAAGAGGACATTGAAATACATGACAAATTGTAAGGATGTTTGATGATAATAACCCTATTTATTATTAGTGTATTTAATTCCTTGTGGGTATATTATTTTTGTTAAATCTTAGCGATGGGATAATTAGTAGATTGAATGGTTGAAACCATTTGAGTTTTAGGGTTTTCATATTTAATCTCTAAAGAACGATCTTTGATCTTTGAAGAGCATCAACTTGTCCAAAAAGCACCACCCTTTATTTTGTTCTTAATATTTATTTACATAGATTTCTTTTGCTTTTGTCTAACATAAGAGATCTACAAGGGAGGGTTTATTACAACATGGAGCTCCAAAATAGAAAGTGTTTGTGCGCATTGTTACTGTTATAATTATATTGCTTTAATGCTTGATTGATATATTGTATTAAGAAGAAAAAGTGTTTTAAAAAGCTAGAATGATATTATTTGCATCTTTTATAACACCTAAATCAATCAAGGAATACATCCATCTATAAATTACTTGAATGGTTAAGGATTTTATTTTAAAACTACCCTTTAGTCCTACTAAGGTTGGGGAAAAGATAAGGGTATGTTTGGATTGATCTTAGTGAATTTGAATGAGACGAAAATCAGAATGAAAATAAAAAATAAAAAATAAAAAAAGAGAAACCTTTTCTCCCTTTTTTTTTTTCCAATATTCCTTCTGATTTTCCTTTCCTTCACATATTTCAGAATCCAAATATACCATAAAAATTTAAAAAGGGTACCTGTAGGTTGTCAACTGTAACTATCTATCCTTTACATGCCCACCCAAGATGGTATTGTCATGTTTTAAATGCATAACATATATGAAACAACTATTGCATTAATTATTTGAAAGTAATTACAACATATGCTTCAACTCTTTTACTGAGGAGATACAACTCTTCCAATTACAACACTTACAAAAATATATAAACTTTTACAACTATGCATAGGACTCATACACTTTTTACATATACTTTTCTCTTTTTGTTTCTTCCTTTCTTTTCTTTTCTTTTCTTTCCTTTCCTTTCTTTCTTTTCCTTTACTTTTATTGTCTGAGGATGCCAACCATGAGAACTTACCTAGACATTGACTCTGAATTCTTAAGTCAAGAATCTATTGGTCCTGTCTGCGGCCTGAAATTTATTTAACTATTGAGGAATGAGCTTCATAAGCTCAGTGAATTTCAGTTTACTAGAAGTACTCGATTTGTATACTTCTAGTCATAAATAAATCACAATTTGCATAGATAATTCAAAGCTTTCTTTCAATCATATATTCTTATTTCATATCACTTCTCATGTATTTAATTTATCATACATATATCATTTCTAATATAATTTCATATATTTCAATCAATTTATAAATTTCATTTCTGTTATCATTTTCATCGACATAATTACCTCATCACAAGGTTCACATTCATTTCATCACAATATTTATAATCATCTTGATGTTTCAACATCTCAATATTTGCAAATAGATAAATATGAATGCATAATCGTTTCTTCTCACTTCCAAATTTCATCATATTATTTTCATTTTCACATCTCATCCATATTATCACAAGTATTGGTAATTTCATCCATTTTCGGGTATCCATACCAGTCTCTGGTACACTTTTGGGGACGTCTCCCCATATATCGATATGTTTACATCCAAACCAGCTATGGTTTTGGTCTTCCCCAGGACCACATACCACACCTCTACTAGTGGCCCTGCAATACATATGAGCAAGTACAAGCAATCATAGCTTATCATCATATAATTTAATTCATTTTCTTTTCATAAAATATCCAATTTATCATAGTGATTCATTATATAATTATCACTTATCTTTTTAAAGATATACTTTTCATAAATTCTTATCTTTGTCATAAGAACTTACTTATTCTTTCAAGGATACAATTTCATTAACTTATCATATATTCATATTTTCAATCATATCATGAATCATACTCCTATTTAATCATCTAATTAACACATATATCATGCATTTCATCAAATCAAACATATTCATAATATATTCAATAATTTCTTTATACTATTATCCATTTCAAGTTTTATGTATTTTTCTTATTCTTCTCGCTTACTAATAGTAAATCGAACTCACCACGTAGCACACTCGCTATCCGTGGATTACTTCCTTGCCTTTGGTGTTCCTCTAAGTAATTTTATCAGATTGCTCACAACCATCTAACCAAGATATATTTATCAATTCCACAATCTCATAACTCAATTTATACCCTGTATCGAGTTAACTTCATGAATATGTATGCATGTTCATCTTAGTTTCAAATTCAAAATTCAAGTTAAATTCCTTTCTTTTTTATCTTTCAAAAAATTCAAATCCTTTTAACAAGAATATAAGAATTTATACTCTCAAAATCATAGTTTTTATATGGAAGAACAAAAATAATAAAAATTACCTTCACAAAGCTTTTCTCAGAAATTCCTGAAATCAGTCATTGAATCGATTAAATTCAACGATAGTTTATGAAATCCTCTAATTCTTTAGTATTTGAGAGAATTTTAAAGAGAGAATGAGTTTTAGAGAGAGAAAATGGAGTTTGAATGAAGAAGAAATAAAATTTGGTCATGAAAATCTTTTATTTACTAAAATTTTTGCTTACCAGTCGACCACCCAAAATTTATCAATCGACTAGCCAGGTTACTAGCTTACTGTCCAAAAGTTACCAATCGACAACCCAAATTTATCAGTCGACCAACACCTCTTTAAAGGCTTAAAAATTATTTTTCACTACTTTTATGCATTATAACTCATTTTCTTCAATATATTTTCAAATTCTTATCTCAAAATTGCTTCAAACTTGAATTTTTTTAAAAAAAATCAATTTGTATATGTATGCATGATGGTCAATATATCAACTTTGAATTTATCAATTTACCCTTACATCAAGGGTATGGGCCTTACAATTCTATCCACTATATTAAAATTTCCTCATCAAAATTTTCTTATCTACATTATGAAAAAGTTGGGGTACTGTTTTCTCATGCTCGCTTCATGTTCCCTCGCGATTTCCTCAACATTTCGATTCCACCATAGGACTTGAACTAGCAGAATGACCTCATTGCATAAGAACTGTTCTTTTGTGTCTAAAATTTTGATTGGAACTTTCACAAAAGTTAAGTCTTCCTGAAGGTCTACAGATTGATATGGAATGTTATGGGATTCATCAGGTAAACATTTTTGTAAAAACAAAACATGAAAAACATTATGCAATTGTTTTAATTCTGGAGGTAACTCTAATCTATAAGCCACTGGCCCAACTCTCTCTATAATCTCATACGGTCCAATATACCTTGGACTCAACTTTCCTTTCTTCCTGAATCTCAACACTTCTTTCCATGAAGATATTTTCAAATAAACCAAATCACCAACTTGAAATTCAAGAGGTCTCCTTGTGTTATCTTCAAATTTTCTACCTATTTCGTGTTGCTCTAAGGTTTTCTCTGATCAATTTGATCCTTTCAGTTGTCAACTCTATCAATTCTGGAACAAAGATCTTTTTTTCTCCCACTTCTTCTCAGTGTATAAGAATTCTACATCTCCTACCATACAATGCCTCAAATGGTTCCATTCCACTACTAGTTTAAAACTGATTATTATAATCAAATTCTATCAAAGGTAAGTAAGCATCTCGACTCACTGAGAAACTCATTACACTTGCCCTCAACATGTCCTCTAGTATTCGAATAACTCTCTCAATTTTCCCATCTGTTTGAGTATGAAAAACAGTACTAAACTATAACTGAGTGCTTATGGCTTGTTGAAAGCCTCTCCAAAATCGAGAAGTAAATCTAGAGTCTCGATCTGACACTATGCTCAATGGTACTCTATAAAGATTTACAATCTCTACTACATACAATTCAACCAACCTTTTTGGACTCCAAGTAGTTATAATTAGAAGAAAATGAGAAGACTTAGACAGTTTATCTACAATTACCAACACAACATCATGACCTCTCTAGGTACAGGGAAATCTAGTAACAAAGTCCATACTCACATTTTCCCATGGCCATTTAGGCACAATAAGAGGCTGTAGTAAACCTATTAGATGTTTATTCCCTTATTTCACTTTCTGACAAACTAAACATCTAGAAATATAATCAGTTACATCCCTCTTCAATCCTAATAATCAATAATTTTGTTTCAATGCCTTGTATATTTTATTATTTTTTGGGTGCACTGAGTATATTGCATCATGTGCATCTCTCAATATCTTCTTTCTCAATTCAACATCATTATCAACACAAATTCTATGTCCTAATATTACTATACCATCCTCTTTAATTTTGAACTCTGATTGTTTCCTACTCAATACTTCTTGCTTAATTTTCTCTATCTCCTCATCTTTACCTTGACTTTCTAGAAGGTGTTCTATAATAAATGATTGCACTATCAGGTTAGCTAATAATCCTTCTCTCTCATTTACCTTCAACTCCATCCTCATACTTCTCAATTCTACCATCAAATTCACATCATGGTCTTCTTATGAATTTTGTACTTAAAGCATTAGCTACTACATTTCCTTTCTCTAGATTGTAATGAATTGTACAATCATAATCACTAATCAACTTCATCCATCATATCTGCCTCAAGTTCAACTATTTCTGGGTAGGAAAATATGTGAGACTCTTATGGTGAATGTATATTTAACAAGTGGCTCCATATAGATGATGTACCCAAATCTTTAATGCAAATACTATGACAGCTAACTCTAAGTCATGGATAGGATAGTTTCTCTCATGATTTTTTAGTTTCCTAGAGGCATAAGCTACTACTTTCCCACGTTGCATTAATACACATCCCAACTCTTAATGTTAAGCATCAGTACATACAACAAATCCTTCATCTCCATAAGGAAGTACTAATACTGGAGTAATAGTTAATTTTTCTTTCAACAATTGGAAACTCCTCTCACACTCACCAGAACATTCAAATTTCACCTCTTTTCTAGTCAGTTTAGTTAAAGATGTGGCAACTATTGAAAAATTCTGGATAAACCTCTTGTAATAACCAGCTAATCACAAGAAACTTCTAATTTCTATTACATTGGTAGGTTTCTCCCAACTCAACACTGCTTCAACCTTCTAAGGATCAAATATTATACCATCTCTTGTTACTACATGCCCCAAGAAAGTTATCTCATTCAACCAAACTTCAAATTTAGAAAGTTTCGCACACAATTTATCTTTCTTAAGAATTTCTAACACAATCTCTATGTGTCTCTCATGTTCTTCTTCACTCCTAGAATATACTAGGATATCATCAATAAACACCACTATAAATTTATCTAGAAAGGGTTTAAACACTCTATTCATTAAATCCATAAATGCAACTGGAATATTTTTCAAGCTAAATGGCATGACTAAGAACTCATGGTGACTATAACGTGTCCTAAAAGTAGTCTCAAGCACGTCTCCTTCTCTAATCCTCAATTGATGATACCTTGATCTTAAATCAATCTTAGAAAATACCTTAGCTCCCTATAATTGTTCAAATAGATCATCTATTATGGGTAAAGGGTATTTGTTCTTAATTGTTATCTTATTCAATTATTTGTAATTTATACACAATCGCATTGTACCATCTTTCTTCTACACAAATAATACTAGAGCTGCTCATGGTGACACACTAAGCGAATGAATTATTTATCTATCAAGTCTTGAAGTTTTATTTTTAGCTCTCTCAACTCAGCGGGTGCCATTCTATAGGGTGCTATAGAAATAGATGTAGAACCTAGAATCAAATCAATAGAGAATTCAATCTCCCTACTAGGAGGTAAACCCGATAATTCCTCAGGATATCTCAAGATAATCTCTCACCACCAATATTTCTTTCAGCTTTCTACGTTCCTTACTAGAATCCACCACATAAGCTAAGTACCCCTCACAACCCTTCCTCAACCACTTATTAGCTATCAAGGTAGAAATAAGGCAATGAGAAAGTATCTTACATTCTCATTGAAAGCGAAACTTTTCCTACCCAAACATTCTAAACACTACATTCTTTCTAAAACAATCAACCCAGGCATGTACGCTGACAACCAATCTATCCCGAATATCATGTCAAAATCTACCATGTTCAAGGGTAACAAATCTACGTTAAACTCTTTATCTCTCATGTAAATATCACAAACTCGATAAGTATTTCTGATCACAAACCTATCCTCAATGGCAACCTCAATAGTTATATTATGAAATAAATGACTAACATATGCATTTATAGATTTCATGAAAGAATTGGATGCAAAAGAATGGGTTGCACTAGGACAGATTAATATTCTAGCATATCTATTAAGGATAGATGTTATACTCAATACGACATCAGGTGTAGCTTGAGCATCCTGTTGGGTAAGTGCATACACTCTACTTTCTCTGGCTTGAGTCTGACTAGCATGTCCTCTCTCAGTAACTGCTCCTCTACCCTGAGCTCCACCCCATCCACTCATTGATCAACTACCTCTACCTAAGTGACCTCTCTTGTCACGCAAATATCTACCTAAATTAATAAGAAAATATTTGAACAGTTTTACTTGCAAGTGCACAAGGTCAATAGTAGCATAGTGTGCAAATGCGAGATTATTTTCACAAGGAATGGTAAATTTCACTTTAGAATTAGTTTCGCAATATAAAACGAGAAATAAGTATTGAGTTTGAATTAATAATGATAAAGGCGTAGGGACTTGATATCCACCACTAATCATGTGACCACAATAAAACAATATGCCAATGCTTTAAATATGTCATGAATACCTAATGTTTGTCAACCTAAGGGCTTGGTCCACTCCTTAAGCTATTGATTTCCCTAAGCAATGAGTTAGGCATGGTGTATACTCTAACTCTTTTCTTTCTTAAGGGATTCAACATAGTGTATACTGAGTTGTTCCTTAAGAGAGCATAGGATCTGTGGAAATTGACAACCACACGAGACTTAAGGCATGGTGTATACACCCGGTTTTCCATGTTGATTAACCCAAGAACCCGACATGGATTTCTTTTGTTACTATTGTTAAACCTAGGACTTGGTCATCCAAATTGATTCAACTATCAGACAAACATATATGAGGAATTTAAATAAAAACAGGCATTAATCAAGTTAAGCATCACAACATAAATATCACAAAGGCACCAATACTGAATTATTGAGTAAACATAATTAGGGCTTCAACCAAGTCGTTACTAGAAAATTAGTTACACATAGTTGTGATGCTAAACAACATCATAAAGTAAAATAAAAGGGAAGAAGAAACCCAAGAACACTATGGAGAATAGTCGTCAATTCGTCTCCATGAAATCCCCTCTGGCCTCTGGCCTCCAAAACTCAAACTAAAAGAAAGCCCCTCTTTCTGTGTTTTACAAGTCTATTTATAAGGTTCTAAAGACACCTCAAAACCCTAATTTCCAAAACAAGACCCTAACCCTACTTGCCAAAATAGGTTCTGCCGTTTTACTGTACGTGTGCACTCGATCTCATGCTTGTGCGCTCGATCGCACTCTTCTATGCTCGATCGCACTTGGCTACTTCCAGGTCTTCCATATTTCTTCCTTCAAGTTCCAAAATGCTACCTTTTCTCCAAGAACCTATAAAACTATAGAAAACATAGAAATGAAGTAAAATAGAATAAAATACGTAAACTAAGAGCTTAACAAATGTAAATTAAGGGGCTTAAATATGAATATTTAAGAACTTATCACACTCCCAAACTTACATATTGCTAGTCCCTTAGCAATACAAAACGAAAAAACTAAATGAATAACAAAAATAAATCCACTAATCATGATATCCAAAAATTTGGGTTGCACACAAAACCATGATATTTATTCATGAACTAGTTTAAAATATAAACACATCTTCGCAATGAATAAGAGTTTTAAAATCTAATCACTTACACAAGGCTGGTTAAGGAATCACAAGTCTGACTTAGTGTGTGGTGAATTAGCACATAAAAGATGAGGCTTCCAAATAACTCCAATGTGTAGTGTTTTGATGTCTTAACATTCATTGAATTTCCTATCAAAATGAGCAATAATGGCATAGTTTTATTTATTTCTTTTTCTTTTATTATGAGATTTTTGCCTTGTTGAGTTCCCTTAAGTTTTCTAATTGACCCATGTAGCGAGTGTTTAGCTAATGACTCCAAAACCAGATGGTTTTAGGGCATTAGAAGTAAAGACACCCCTAAGGACTTACTAACTCGAGTAAAAAATGCTACGAAACTAACTGGTCTTAATGCTACCAAGCAAAATTCTCACCTTTTGACGTGAACACTCATTGCTTACTGAGGTAAGAGGTCTAGTTACTCAGTGAAAAGTTTATTTAATGATCATTATAAGCACAATTCTCACCTTTTGACGTGAACACTCACTGCTTACTGAGGCAAGAAGTCTAGTTACTCAGTGGAAAGTTTATTTGATGATCATTAGGAGCATTTTATTTTCTATTTTTTTGTGTAAATTTTATTTTCTATTTTTCTATGCCAAAATTGTTCTTCTAACAAGTCATCCGATTACAGTTAGGCCATGGAAACATACATATAAAAATTATATGTCATACCCCACACCATTATGTGCTAATGTTCTCGTGTCAGATTTAGATCAAACTTTGTGAATTCTTAAATGCCTTGAAGTAATTAAACTTTTAAAACTTTATTATTAGACCATGTGTTCTAGATTTTAAGCTTACTGATGAAATCTTATCATAATATTTGATTAAATCAACCAAAATTTTCAAAACAATATGAACATGCATTTATTTTTTCAATAATAATAATAATAAAATAAATAAATAAAAACTGGGACAAAGTGCGTGTGAATGTGTCTCCCATACCCCTAAACTAAAATTACACATTGTCCCAATTGTGTGAATAGCATGGAAAGATCTGACCTGGGAGATGGAGAACTATTTGGGCAGACATGGCTTATATCACACCCCCAAACTTGAACTGATGCACATATTGTCCCTGAAAAAAAAAAATACTAAATTAATACTGGAAAACAAAAAAAAATTCTAAAAATAGATAGTAAAAATAAATACGAAAAACAATAAAAAAATTAAAGGATAAGCTGTAGGGTGCTTCCCATGAGCACAAAGTTTTATGTTTTCATCCGGACACTTTTATTCCTTCCTAGAAAAACATAAGTTGAATGCACCAGCAATTGCTTCAATGCCAAATTTGGTGCTTGGATGCTTTGGAGAGGCCTCAAGGTTGTGCACAGCTTTAATGATGTTATTAGTAACATCTGCAGATTCTGGTTCAATATTTGCTCTTGTGAAACCATGGGTGAGGGTGGACTCTAATGGATTAAGGTGATGGACCTGACAAACTTCCTCAACAACACTTTACGTCATGCATACATTAAAACATTTCATATTATCTTGGGGTAATTTTAATGCATCAAATCTTTTGAATTCAACCTTCTCACCATTTACCTTTATACTTACAATACCCTTTTTCACGCAAATTTTTGTATCAGTAGTTCTCATAAAAGGTCTTCCTAAGATGATGGGCAGGAGCAATCGCATAGAAGATGCTTCCATATCTAATACAACAAAATCAGCAGGTAAAATAAATGGACTTACCTTTACCAAGATATTCTCAAGAATTCCTCGTGGTCTTTTGATACTTCTGTCTGCCAATTGCAAGGTGATGGAAGTTGGTTGAAGCTCCCCCAAACCTAGTGTCTCAAATACCGTGTATGACAGCAAATTAGCACTCTCCCTCAGATCTAGTAATGCATGTTTGAATAGCTGGTTACCTATCCTGCAAGGAATTGTAAAACTACCCGAATCTTTTAGCTTGGGTGGTAGTTTCTTTAATAACACTGCACTTACCTCTTCAGTTAATGCCACCGTTTCATGCTCTTGAAACTTCCTTTTATTAGTGCAACAATCTTTCAAAAATTTAGTATATGCAAGCATTTGTTTAATTGCATCCAATAAAGGAATATTAATTTTTATTTTTCTCAAAATTTCAAAAATATCAAGTAGTTTACTTTCTTTCTTTGGCTTTACTAACCTTTGAGGGAAGAGTGGTGCATTGACCTTTTCCATCTCACTTACCTTTGATGTGGACACTTTATTTTGAGATGCTTATGTAGGCTCATCAGCGCCTATGATTTTACCATTTCTGAGAGTTTTCAAAGCATTTAGTTACTGATGTCCTCTTGGATTAGGTAGTGCTTGGGCTGGAAGTTCACCTAGCTTTCTTCTACTTAGCTCCTTAGCCAATTGCCCCACTTATACCTCCAGTCTTTGAATGGCTTGCTTATGCTGTGCATTTGTTTGTCTTTGCTCAGTCTGGAATTGTCTTGTTTCTACTATAAACTGCTCTTATGAAGCCATCAGCTGTTGTTGTTGAGTTGCCAATTGCCTCACAAGACTCTCTAGGTCATTCTTCTTTGATTTTGAAACAGATTGAGCTGCTGGTTGGAAGTTCCTTTGCTACCCTTGAAGGTTCAAGGCATTTTGATTGTTGTTCCATGTTGAGTTGGGGTGGTTTTTATGGATCATTCTTGGGAGGGTAGTCATTTGGTCTACATAGTTCGCTTGCTCTTGATCTGTAGATGAATACAAAGGGCAAGTTTCAGTAGTGTGATCAAAACGAGAACATATAGCACATACCTAGAGTTGTGTGGCTCGTGGACTAGGTGGGATGTTCTGAGCAGTCATGGCTTTTACGATCATATCGAGCTTCCTCTCTATAGCAGCCATCTGATTTGGAGATCCACCATTTAAGGTCACCTCATACATACCCTTGCTCTTAACTCCTTGTTTACCTCTCGAGGAGAATTGCTGGGTGTGCTCACTTAATGTCTCAAACAGCTGCATGGCTTCTTTATTGCTCTTCTCCATTAGGACATCTCCATAACCTGAATCCACAATATTTTTATTAGTATCACTCAGACTTTCATAAAAAGCTTGTACCAGTTCATCCTGAGGTAGATTGTGATGTAGGCATTTGAGTAGCAGGTCGTTGAAATGTCCCCATGCCTCAAAGAATAGGTCTTCATCCTTCTATTGGAAAGATTGAATCTCCTTCCTCATATGTCTTGTCTTTTGTGCTGGGAAAAATTTCCTTAGAACCCTACTGGATAGCTCTTCCCAAGTATGGATGGACACTGCAGGCAATGAATTATACCACAATTTAGCATTATCTTTTAATGAAAAAGGGAAAATAATTAACCTAATTCCCTCTTGATTTAGGCCCTGGATGTGCTGGAACTTGCAGAGATCAAAGAATTCCCGAAGGTGCAAGTGTGGATCATCAGCAGGTGTACCCCTAACATGAGTCGAAGCATTGAGTATCTGCGGGGATATGTAATAGTTACCCTTTGCCTCAGGTTGATATGCAATGCATGATGGCTGGTCGAGGCTCCATGGGATGAAGGATTGCTTCATAGGTCTTCGCTTAGGTGGTTGTTGGTGTTCTAGTTGTTCTGCCATTGGTGCTTCTCCCTCGAATTCTTCTTCTTCCTCCTCAACGCCATTTCTAAGCCTCTGTCAAATGATCTGCTCAAGCTTTGTATCGAGTGGAAAGAAGGTTAGGTTCCTGGATCGAAGCCCTTGCATGAATCTGCTGAAATACTTCGGTGCAGCAGCTTCAGTACTGCTGCTCGGGTAGTCTCTGGAATATTTGTGCTTGATCACACCCTGAACTGTGCTCGATCGTAGAGAGCTTGCTCGCAGTGCGTTCGATCGCTGCTAGACTTGCACTCGATCGCACTGTCAAGAACTACTCTGCTGTAGACCTGAAACAGAAAAACAGAAAAACAGAAAAAACAAAGAGGTGAAATAAATTAGATTTTTTATAAAACAAAATAAAAAAGAACAGAAAAATAAATAAATAAATTACAAACGAAAATAATTCTAAACAGAATTTAGCACAATCCCCGGCAACAGCGCCAAAAACTTGTCGTGCAAAAATCTACCTAAATTAATAAATAAATATTTGAATAGTTTTACTTGCAAGTGCAGCAGGTCAACAGTAGCATAGTGTGCAAATGCGAGATCATCTCCACAGGGATTGGTGAATTTCACTTTAGAATTAGTTTCACAATATAAAAAGAGAAATAAGTATTAAGTTTGAATTAATAATGATAAAGGTGTAGAGACTTGATAACCACCACTAATCATGTGACCACAATAAAACAATATGCCAATGCTTTAAATATGTCATGAATACCTAATGTTTGTCAACCTAAGGGCTTGGTCCACTCCTTAAGCTATTGATTTCCCTAAGCAATGAGTTAGGCATGGTGTATACTCTAACTCTTTTCTTTCTTAAGGGATTCAACATAGTGTATACTGAGTTGTTCCTTAAGAGAGCATAGGATCTGTGGAAATCGACAACCACACGAGACCTAGGGCATGCGGTATTAGTTAGTTAGTTGAATCAATTTGGATGACCTAGTCCTGGGTTTAACAATAATAACAAAAGAAATCCACGTCTGGTTCTTGGGTTAATCAAATGATTCAAACACATATGAGGAATTTAAATAAAAACATACATTAATCAAGTTAAACATCACAACATAAATATCATAAAGGCACTGATACTGAATTATTGAGTAAACATAATTAGGGCTTCAACCAAGCCCTTGCTAGAAAATTAGTTACACATAGTTGTGATGCTAAACAACATTACCACATCCTCTTGGTGACACACTCTCATCTCTACTCAATCCTCTAACTCCTATTGGTTGTTTCCTAAACCTAGAGGTTTCTCCAATAAAACTCTGTGCAACTGAGGCCACAGATCCACACTGCCTTTAATGACTATGAATAAAGGGTCCCTGTGAAAAAGAACATCCTCTCTAAGGTGGAAGACCTCCCTACATCCCCATACTACTACCTCTAGTACCCTTAGTCTTGCTCCTATTTAGCCACTACCTACATCCTCTAGTCTCAACTATATCATTCTATATTTGAAGCGGTATACCCACCAAAACAGCATAATTCGAATGCCTCAAATAAGAGAGTCTAGAACATATCTCGAAATTCAAACCATCTAGAAATCTCTTACATTTCCTCTCCTCAATATTCACTAACTCATGTACAAATCTAGACAAGGCTATAAACCTCCCATTATATAGCGCCACATTCATCGAATTTTACCTCAATTAAATAAAGTTGCTTTCTTGCTGAGATCTGAATGTATCATGGAAATATTTAGCAAAGAATACTTCCTTAAACCTACTCCAAATTAAGGGTTGATCTAAATCCATACTCAGCCTAGGGAGAATATCATCCCACCAATTAGTAGCCTCACATTCTAATTAGAAAGATGTAAAGGCAACCTTCTGCCTATCAGTCACAAGTAACACTCTAAATAAATGTTCTACACGTTTAATCAACAATTGAGTTTCAGTTGGGTTTTAAAATCCTTTAAAGAATGGGGGTTTCAATTTAACAAATCTAGCAAAACAATCTCCTTGCATTTCATTAACAAAATCATCATCACCCCTTTGAATCTTTTGCCTCTCAGGAATCCTCATAGGATTCATTGTTATATCAGGATCTGGTCTATCTTGTTCATCCAATCTACGCTGTAGATTATCAACTCTACCATATGCTTGATTCAGTCTATCAAGAGCCTGAGCAAGAACTTCTCTTAAATAATCTTTTTCATCTCTATAATTCCTAACTGCACCACTAGTACCTGCTGCACTATCAACATGTTCCATCTTAAAAACCACAAATTCAACATCAACTACCACCTCTACTCTTATGAACAAATGGGCTTATCACACAATCTCTATCCCACAACCTTAGCTCTAGGTCAACCACGTCCACACGACATCCTCAAACCTACATCAAAATAATTTATTTTAGATTTCCACTTTACCGATTTATTTTGTTCAGTCTAAAAAAATCATTAAACCTATTGCTCTAATACCAAAATTGTAACGACCAATCCCA
Organism: Bretschneidera sinensis; assembly: GCA_023935145.1. Taxonomy (NCBI): domain Eukaryota; kingdom Viridiplantae; phylum Streptophyta; class Magnoliopsida; order Brassicales; family Akaniaceae; genus Bretschneidera; species Bretschneidera sinensis. Next base: position 9,322,945 of record CM043704.1, read on the forward strand.
TGCAGGCCCACCCAAGATGATATCGTCACTTTTTAGTTTCAAGCATAATGTATATGCAACAACTATTGCATTAATTATTTGAAAGTAATTACAACATTTGTCTCAACTCTTTTACAGATGAGATACAACTCTTCCATTTAAAACACCTACAAAAATATGCAAACATTTACAACTATTCATGTACGTATATAGGACTAATACACTTTACATATATATTTTCTCTTTTCTTTTCTTTTCTTTCCTTTCTTTCTTTCTTTCTTTTCCTTTTATTTTATTGTCTGAGGATGCCGACCATGAGGACTTACCTAGATACTTACTCTGAATTCTCAAGTCAAACATCTACAAGTCCTACCCGTGACCTAAAATTTATTTAAATATAAGGAAATGAACTTCACAAGCTTAGTGAATTTCAATTTACTAGAAGTACTCGATTTGTATACTTCTAGTCATAAATAAATCATAATTTTCATAGATAATTCAAAGCTTTTTTCAATCATATATTCTTATTTCATATCATTTCTCATGTATTTCATTTGTCATACAAATATCATTTATGATATAATTTCATATATTTCAATCAACTTATAAATGTCATTATGTTATCATTTTCGTAATCTCTTCATCACAATTACTTCATCATGAGGTTCACATTCATTTTATCATAATATTTATTATTATCTTGATGTTTCAACATCTCAATATTTGCAAATAAATAAATATGAATGCATAATCATTTCTTTTCACTTCCACATCTCATCATTTCATTTCTCATCATATCATTTTCTTTTTCTCATATCATCATATCACATCACATCTCATCCATACTAATTATTGATCACCTAGAATTTACCAGTTGACCGCCCAGTAGTTACCAGTCAGTTGCCCAGTCGATTGGTCACTTGACCAGTCGACTTACCGGTCAACTGCTCCAAAGTTTCCAGTCAACCATCCTAAATATACCAGTCGACCGCCCAACAGTTACTAGTAGACTAGTTAGGTTACCAGTCGACCGACACCTCCTTTAAAGTCTTACAAATTTATTTTTCACTACTTTTAAGCATTGTAACTCATTTTCTTCAATATATTTTCAAATTCTTATATCAAAATTGCTTCAAACTTGAATATATATATTTTTAAATCACTTTGTATATGTATGCATGATGGTCAATATATCAACTTTGAATTTATCAATTTACCCTTACATCAAGGGTATGGGCCTTACAATAACACCTCCAAACATATTTCTCAAAGTGTGACCATCATATATGTTAGTTATGCAAATCCCAAACAAGACAACTATATGAGCCACAAGTATTATCAAGTAAAGAACAATAGGTGACAATAATATATCATAAGATTTTGTAGTGTTTACGCATCAAGGAAAAATCGACCACCACTCAGGCATTTGACTCTAGTAGTTGGTGGAAAGAATTCCCATAAATCATCATAATGCAGTATAGATGCTAAACCTCCTGCCAAACATCCAGAAAGAAGAGCTTGGAAAACCCAAAAGATTAATAAAATTCAACGTGAAACTCAAAGTAGATACCATAGAATTTGAGTAATGTCATACACAAAACTTGCTTAGCTTTGCGTAATCTGTTTGATATCAAATCTTACATTATAGTTGACCAAATGCATTTTTCTCGGAAATATAGTTTTGCTGCCTAAGGAGAACAAGCTTTAGATCTATTTTCATTTAGCCAGAGGATTATTAAAATTGACTACTTATTAATTCGAGATAAAAATAAGTAACTTTGTTTTTGGTTGTATGGAATTGAAGGTATTGAAACAAAATTGGATGAAAACAAAAGCTGACTCCTATCATTTTACTGTTGTGAAAAAGCCAATAATTTCACTCAATTCTATTTTCAAGACTTAATTCCATATTACCCAACCAACATAAATGATCATGTATATATGTCTACCAATTTACTAGCCTCATCTTGACTGTCCCCAATAAAAGATGTGCGATCACAATAACGAACCTTTACTCTGTTCTGATTAAAATAATCTGTAAATATTATGGTTCAATCTAGTAAATGAGTGCATACATAATGTATGTTTTATTTAGAAATAAAAAACAACTGGGCTTTTTTTTTTGTAATCAAAATTGAGCTTGTTGTTAGATATGCAAACTTGGATTTTGATTTTCTTCAGGTAAAAAGCTTGTCCAATGGCTCCTTTTGAATGTTATTAGCCTTTGCATGCTTTAATAAGTTTAAGTTATTTCAAATAGATGTAAAAATGCATTTTTAAATGGCTTTATAGAAGAAGAGGTTTATGTTGAGCAACCTCCTGGATTTGAGAATCCTAGTCTTCCAAATCATGTCTACAAGCTCTCTAAGGCTCTATATGGGTTGAAGCAAGCTCCAAGGGCATGGTATGAAAGACTAAGTAAATTCTTAATAGACAATAATTTTAGAAGAGGTAAAGTTTACATAACTCTCTTCACTAAAACTCACATAAATGACACTCTATTAGTCTAAATATATGTTGATGATATTATATTTGGTGCTACTAATGAATCTATGTCAAGAGTTTGCAAAGTGCATGCAAGGTGAATTTGAAATAAGCATGATGAGAGAGCTTACCTACTTCCTTGGACTACAAATCAAACAATTGAAAGGAGGCATCTTCATCAATCAATCAAAGTACACTAAGGACCTACTAAAGAGGTTCAGGATGGAAAGCTCAAAGCCACTTGGTACTCCTATGAGCACATCTACAAAACTTGATCTTGATGAAGGAGGTGAGCGTGCAGATACTGAATATTATAGAAGCATGATAGGAGCATTGCTTTATTTAACTGCAAGTAGACCTGATATAATGTTCAGTGTATGCATGTGTGCTAGATTTCAGGCTAATCCTAAGGAATCACATGTAGTTGCAGTAAAAAGAATCCTTAGATATCTACAAGGAACTCAAACCATAGGATTATGGTACTCTAGAGATTCATCTTTTAAGCTTGTAGGATATTCAGATGCTGATTTTGCTGGATGTAGGTTAGATAGAAAAAGCACAAGTGGAACATGTCAATTCTTAGGTGCAATGTTAACCTCTTGGTTTTCTAAGAAACAAAACTCTATTGCACTATCAACCGCTGAGGCGGAATATTTAGCAGCTGGAAGTTGTTGTGCCTAAGTATTATAAATGAAACAACAACTAGAAAACTATGGCATGAACTTTAAAAGTATCCCAATACATTGTGATAATACTAGTGCTATCAACCTAACCAAGAATCCTATTCAGCACTCTAGAACTAAACACATAGAAATTAGACATCATTTTTTAAGAGACCATGCTCAAAAAGGTGATATAAGACTAAAATTCATACCTTCAGAAGATCAAATAGCTGACATTCTTACAAAACCTCTAAGTGAAGCTAGCTTCTGCAAAATTAGACTGTTAATGGGATTGCTAGATTATGATAAATTGTATGTCTATTGTTTCATCATTCATCATTTTGCATATTTGACATCTAGTGAAAGAGTATTAAACCTTATTTAATGTCTCCCTCACTCAAGATGGCATAGATAAACAAATTTCGTGCTAAGACTCAAAGACTGGAAATTTTCTTAATGGTTCAGTCGATTGGTAAGTCTATCCCAGTCGACTGGTAAGTCTCTGCCTATTCTTCCAGTTGACTAGTAATGCTACCAGTCGACTAGACCTTGTTTGGAGCCATTTTTTAAAACTCAGTTATCAACCTAGTCGACTGGTAAGAACTACCCAGTCGACTGGTATCTTTCTGCCAATTCATCCAGTCGACTAGTACCTTGACCCAGTCAACTGGTATGCAAAACTTTTCATCTCTACAAAGGACCAAATCAACTGGTATCCTCACCCTAGTCGACTGGTATCGCGATTCTATAAATAAGCTCTTATTGTTTTTTAGATTTTTATGCCATTTTCAAAAACCCTAGCTTTCCCTCTCTACAAAATATCATCATTTTGATCAAAAAATGATCAAAACACAACCTAAACACCTCGATCTACTCATCCAAACCATCTATTTCAGTTTTCTATGGTTGAAATCTCCCATTTCCACCAAAAACCCTCTTTTACCCAAAACTCTCATTTCTACTATAATGTCCGAAAGAATCCGAATAAAGACCACCGTTGGGGGACCATATGCGTCTACAAGGCCAAGGTCCACCAAATCCACGGATCCAGAGTCATGAGGGAAGGGAGTAGCAGGCTGATCAATCAAGAAGCCTAGAACAGATTGATGATTCACTGTTTACTAGCCCAGCGGCGAAGGACAGGTATACTTCCATCATTAGGCATAAGAAAATCATGACAGGTAGAGTTGTCTATTCGTCATAATAACTTCGAAGGACAGGTATACTTCCATTATTCGTCATAATAACTTTGATGTATTACCTGCCTTTGAGGCAATACACTTGAACCTACTGGTCAAGATACATGAGAAGTTTTACCCTAGACTAATTCACCAGTTCTATGCGAACTTGGTGAAACCCAGTCCACTGGCTCTGAGGTTTAGAACCAGTATCATGGGTGTGGAGTTTGAGGTCACTACTGACCTCTTGATGAGCATTTTGAGGATCCTTGTTGGAGGGATCCAATGGAGTCTGGATGGATGGCCAGACAATTTCGAGGTTGAGGAGGCATGTCAAATAGTTAGGGGCAACCCTAACTATGTGTTTCAACCCACTACATTTCACACATGTAGTGACATGCCCCTAGACTCAAAATTGTTCAACCTCATTGCGAGTTGGACCATCCACCCGAGACTAGGGAGTCAAGGGTATCTATCTAAAATAGATATCGTATTGATTTAGTGCCTTAAAATTGGGCACCACTTCAATATCTACCCTCTGCTGCTCGCCAACATGATTAATGTCGAAGCGAGTGACTCTGGATGCCTTCCCTATGGGATGCTCATCACACTCATCCTCGAGCACTTCCGGGTGCCTCTCCCCACCTCCGAGGCTCAGGATATCGGCGTCAAGGACATAATCAACGTCTCATTACTGAAGAAGATGGGATGCAAATTCTGAGATGGATTCATCTACTCTAAGGCCGGGAAGCACATTCGGATTAGAGAGGACGACAACAGTGGTGATAAGGACAAGGGTCTAGATGCTACTACTACGTTGCTATCGATACAGACAACTGAGCACCTTCTATGGGTGACTCGAGTGCTGGTCAGGCTAGCTATGGTGATCTACTTTAGGCTATCATGAGCCTTTAGCTAACCATGCAGTCCGGGTTCCAAAGCCTGAGCTCTACAGTCGAGAGCATGCCAAACGACCTTTGCTCTCTCTAAGACGACTTCGAGTTACACCATGAGCATACCAAGGGCTCTCTAGCTGAGCTTTGGGATCTCATCCATGATGGCTCTGATTCTCCCACTCCATGAGTCGTATTTTTATCTTCCTTTCCATGTACTCAGTAGTATAGATTTTCCTTGTTCTTAGCACGGACATATTTTCCTGTATTTTTGTACTTCTGTTTGGCTCTACGAAGCTTGTACAATATAGACTGATGATATATATGACTATGATTTCAGCTTAGATTTGATTCACATACTTGTTTTACATTTGTGTACTATGGTTACATGCTTTATAACTCTTTATATTCGGATATATACTTTAAACTGCTTATGCATGTATAAAAACTTCTGGTTCTTCTCGGGAAGGCTTCCAAACTCTAAATGATGCCAAATTTTTGTATACAAGTTTGTTTATGCATGCTCTTTATGTTTGTGGTAGGTAAATGACTTATTTGATGGTTTACTACCCCATTTTTTACTATTTTCAAAACGGGGGGAGAAAAATGAGAAAATGTGAAAAACTAATGTAAACTTAAACTAGTGCATAGATTTAGGGGGAGCATTGCTCCAAATAACTTGGTATATGTTTATAATTGTTGAGTTGATTGGTTGGGCTATATATAAACTGCTTTTGATCCTTTTACAGGTTGGTTTTATTCAAAAAAACAGGGGAGACTCTGCCTGATTTTTTGCAAAAATCCAACACATAGTTTTTAAAACTGTTTTCTCTCATTAGTTTTGTCATCATCAAAAAAGGGGAGATTGTTGACCCTCACCTATATTTTAATGATGATAAAACACAACCTTAATTATACTAACGATGCTATCTAAGTGTATTAAGCGAGAAAAACATTCAACCAAGGATCAAGGTGTAAGAACTCAACCCGAATCAAACACCAAGTCAAGACAGAAGACCTAGTATAGGTTAAGGTATTTAAACAAGTTGTAAATACCACTTGTTCAGGTAAAAAGCTTGTCCAATGGCTCCTTTTGAAAAAGCATTTTAAAAAACTAATGTTTTAAAATCAAAACCTTTTAAAAGAATGAAAAACTGGATTGAAAGGCAACCCAATAGACTGGGTACTTACACCAGAAGACTGGTGTTTTGGACAAACAGTCCCTAGTCGACTGGTAAGAACAACCCAGTTGACTGGTACTTTGGGTAGAGTTTCCTAATTGACTAGTAAGTCATACTCAGTCGACTGGTACCTTCAATAGCCTTAAAAATGTGATTTTTAATCTCGACCCAGTAGACTGGTAGTTAAAAAATTATGACCGTTGAGACACGAGATTTCAGCACAAATTGTACCAAAACGTACCAAATCAGCACAGAACGGGCATATAACATCAAGGCTATTTAAACCCACTCCATTGAGCATTTTAACAAAAGTAATCACACATTCAATCAAGTTTTTACTCATTGATACACAAAAAGCTTTGAAATATTTGTGCTGAGCCATTCTTCAAGCTTTACCTTCAAAGAGAGATATTATTCAGTTGTGTAAGCTTTCATTGTTGTCTCTCTACCATTTACTTTACAGTATTTATTGTAAAGGGATTAGCTTCTGAGAGGAAGGGGTTTGCTTCCGAGAGGAAGGGATTATAAGGTTTGTGCAACACCCGTAAAGTTGCACGACTAAGTTTCTTAGTGAATTACTTAAAGTAGGTTCCTTAAAGAGAGTGGACGTAGGGTCAGAATAAATCTGATATTGCCGAACCACTATAAACTGAGTTTGCATTCTCTATTCCTTAAACTCTTTATTTACAGCACATATTACTTGTTTATATGCTTGTGGTGTTATCAGTTTTTATAAACTTATGTTTGATTAGCAAAAGTTTTTAAAAACCTAATTCATCCCCCCTCTTGGGTTGAAACCTCAGTCTACAGTATCCCTCTAAAGGGTATCTCTTATTCCATATATATTAATAAACCATGATGTGTTTTCTTATAAAGAAACAAGTTCCAATTGTATCACACCATCCTTATCCCTATCATCAAAACGTTTGACAATCTAAAAACTCATTGATATTGAAAGTTGAATACATTGAAGCATGATCCTAAAGACAAAGCCAGAGAGAGATCTTTGCGAGGTCAGAGAAGAAGAAGGGTGATGACTTGTCAGCATGATTTGATATTTTTTTTTCATCATATCCTTAACAGACAACTCACAATAGTGTGTTTGAATTGAGGTAATGAAGGGAAATTGAGGGAGAATGCACAATCCTTGATAATTTTTTACTGTACTCGCATTACACCCCTAAGTTTTATGACATTTCTTTTATAGATGAAGGGTAACATAGTAAAGTGTATTATATCCTTTCATTTCACTATTTGTATTCTAATTTCTCTCAATTATTTTCAATTCATACCGTTTGCTTTCCTTTCTTTTCAAACTTCCAAACTTAGAGTAAAGATATTCATAAAGCAAGCAAAACTCAGTTTGAAGAACAATATTGAGAGTAAACTGAACATAACAAGACTTAAAACAAATGATATTGAATTTTGAATTCAATAATGATGATTATAGTAGTAATTATACTTACAATAAATTAAAACAGGAATAACATAACGCACTATCAATAGTTTTGAGGTTCTCTTGTATAACTCCAATTGAATGAGAAAACTGTTCGCTCTGGATCCATTCCTTTGCTGGATATGATACCCTGGTAATGTTCCATCGGTGTAGACTATGTGCATAGAACATAATTAAGTATCATCAAGCCCTAACATATTTTATATTGGAAGGAGGGGATCCCCTCCAAATGCAATTTTTTTTGTCCCTGAACTAAGAAGTTTGGGAGGGTAAGATATTGGAATTAGAGGGTATAATTTTATGATTTCAAATGTTAATTTTTGACCTCACTTCCCCTCTCATCCACTTTTCTCTCATATAAGGGGAAATATATTTTCCCATCCTTCCTAATCTTACCCTTTTATTAAAACATCCCAATACGGAGAGCCAAACTAGTAAACTACCCTACCTTATCTTCCTTTTTCCTTTCCTCACATTCTTTTATAAACCTAAAATTTCCCTCCCTTTCAAACGTCCAAACATAGTTTGAAGAAACTACTAGTCCAAAAACTTTCGGTTATTAGCTTAATAGGCATGGGTGGAATCAACAATGTCAATTGGGGAAAAACTGAGAGGAATGGGCGTTGATAATTTTAATGGGAACAATCCAATTTGTTCTTTCTATAACAAAGTATTTTTTATTTTACTTTGAGAGGGGGACGACAAACACCACACTTTTTGGGAGAGGGTTTTTGAGGGTTAAGTAAAGGAAAAAATATGAAGTGTTAATTAAAATACTATGTATGAGATTTTTTTTTATAAGGAGGGAAAAAGTTTTAGGGTTTCTTATAACTCTCTAAAACCTCTATTGATGCCAAAAATAGGTCCAATCTGTATGGGTAAATCTAGGTTGTCCTTGGAGGTTGAGTTTGATCCAGTTTAGTTCGAGGCACCTAAAAAGAAAGCCGACCCAAAGTGTTTTTCTTCGATGAGGACCCTCTAAAGCTTAAGTTAGTGTATGATGTTGTGAGTTTTAATTTACTCGCAAGCGCACGAGTCCTTTGCAGTATAGCGTGTGCAAGTGCGAGGTCGAATCCACAGGGAATTGCGTTGTGAAAATATAATTTTTAATCTAAACTAACTCTATTTTAACCTAGTTCCAAATTTCAGAATGATATTGCAAAATAAATTAAAACTAAATTAAATTGATTTAAAAACTAATAAAAAAGGCACTAAGGTTTCCGAATCCACCCCACCGAAGTTAAGCATACATGTTCTAAAAATATAGCCTATCAAAACATTCAATGAATCCAACTATAAGACAAAAAACAAAGAATATCCCAACTAAACCAAAAGCACCCGATGTATCCGCTCTTAACAAATCACAAAGGGAATCCAATTTAATCGAAAAGCATTCAATGTATCCATCAGATGAAACACAAAGAAAATCCAACAGACAATTTAAACTCAATCAATTATAAGATTAACTCAAATAATTGACAGAACATTTATACTAAAAATTGTCAGATTTGTACAAGCAAATCTGAACTACTACGCCAAACAACGGCGGGGCTTCATCTTCAACCTTAGCTGAAGAGTCTAGCCACTCATAATTATAAAACTATAATAAAAAGTGCTAAACATTTAAACTAAAACAACTGAATATAAAGAAATAAATAAACAACTTTACATGGGAGAAATTCCACTCGCTGACGGGCGGCGCTTCCCCTCGTGGTAGCAATGCCTTCGGGATCCACCAGAATGCTAGCGGACGTCCACCGGTAAACACCAAAGTGGCTCAGGAATTGTACATTGGATTATGATGCCAAATGGTGTTTATATAGGGGGAGACCCGGAGTAAAATAGGTTGCAAAAACGATGTGGGATACAGGCCCGTGTGCGCTCGATCGCAGTGTGGTGCGATCGATCGCAGGTACGATCGATCGCATGTCTTGTGCGCACGATCTCATGTGCGCTCGATCGCATGTCTGCTGCGATCGATCGCAAATGCACTGAACTTCAATTATTTCGATGTGGGATGTTGACCTTGCGCTCGTTCAAAGGCAGGTGCGCTCGAGCGCTGGTGCGCTCGATCGCATATCTGTTGCGATCGAGCGCAATGTATCCAGAAGCTTCAAATCAACCTGAAATGCTGCACTTTCTCCACAAAGCTGTAAAAACACACAAAACACAAGAAAAACGTAAAATAGAGTAAAATAATACTAACTAAGAGCATAACAAATATAAGTTAAGGGTCTAAAATATGCAATATTTTAGACTCATCATATGACTAGAAGAAGCGAGAAGAAAATAAAGAAAAAGTTTGTCCATAATGAGCTACCAAGAATAATTCTCTTATTCATAGGACTTGGGATGAGTGAGTTACCACTTTAACGAAGGTACGAAATTACACTTGTACCTTTGAGGGTTTCGATGTGTTAGTTTTTTTATTAGGTAGTATAATTGGCCTATATCATATGCCCCCCACTACCTTAGGCACATGTCCTAGCTTGAGGAAGTAGTTCTCGTGAGCCCGAATTTCTTGAGGTTGGCTTTCTTGAGGTTGTCTAAGGTGAAAGGCCACTTTTGGCCTTTAAGTCGGACCTCAGCCTTCTAAGGTTAACCTTTTTTAGGCCGGCCTTCTTGAGGTTGTCCGAGGTGGAAAGCCACTTTAGACCTTTAGGTTAGTCACGACCATCTTGATATCATCATTTTTGAGATTGCCTTAGATGGATGGCCACTTTGGGCCTTTCGATTGGTCCTTGGCTTTCTTGGGGTAATCTTTTTGATGTCAGCCTTCTTGAGCTTGTTCGAGCCGGAAAGCCATTTTGGACCTTTAGGTCGATCCTCGGCCTTCTTGGGGTCAGTCTTTTTGAGGTTGGCCTTTTAATGATTATCGTCGCTTTGGCTTTTTAAGTCGGTACTCGACATTCTTTGGGTCGACCCTTTTGAGGTCCTCTAAGGTGAAGGGCCACTTTGTCCTTTTAGGTCGGTCTTCGGCCTTCTTGAAGTCAATCTTTTTGTGGTCAACCTTCTTAAAATCTTCTGAGGTGGGGCCACTTAAAGCCTTTAGGTCAGTCCTCGACCTTCTTGAGGTTAGTCTTCTTGAGATTATTCGAAGCAGAAGGCCTCTTTAGGCCTTTAGGTCATTCCTCGACTTTCTTGAGGTCATCCGATGTTGAGGGCCACTTTGGGCATTTAGGTTTATCATTGGCCTTCTTGAGGTCAGCCTTTTCGAGATTATCTGAGGTAGAGGGCCACTTTGGGCATTTAGGTCAGTCTTCAGCCTTTTTGAAGTCAATCTTTTTTAGGACTTATTCCAAGTCTTCGGAGAACTCACTTTGGATTTTGAGTGAGTACTCGTCTATGGTTTTCTGATCAAGGTCAATTTGAGTTGAAAGGCTTTTTGTTGCTATCACTTCTCTATCTTTGGCTTGGAACTCTTTCAAGGTGAAGGTTTTGAAGCCTATACCTTAGTATTTGGCTTAGCTTTCCATTCTTAGATCATCCAAACTACTTAGATTTTGCTAGCTTGGATCATCTGAGTATTGGATCCAAATTTGAATCTCTAATCATTCATAAAGTACTTGGATTTTAACCTCTTGGATCATCTAAGTATGGGTTCTAGATTTGGATTCTTTGGTAATCCGTAAGCTACTAGGATTTTAACCTCTTAGGCCATCCAAGTATTGGCTCCAGATGTTGATTCACTAATAATCTGTAAGTGTTACTATATTTTTATCTCTTCGATCATCTGAGTATTGATTTTGAATTTGGATTCTTTGATCATCCATGAGTTGCTAGGATTTGGACCTCTTGAGTGAATATTGACTCCATATTTGGATTCTTTGATAATCCATAAGCTACTAGGATTTTGACCTCTTGGGTCGTCCGAGTATTGTCTATAGATTTGGATTCTTCTATCATCTGAGTATTGGCTCTAGATTTGGATTCTCTGATAATTTGTGAGCTACTAGGATCTTGACATCTTGGGTCATCTGAGTATTGCCTTTGGATTTGGAATCTTTAATCATCCATGAGCTACTTGGGTTTTGACCTCTTGGATTATTTGAGTATTGGCTCCAAATTTGGATTCTTTGATAATCCGTGAGCTGCTGGGATTTTGATCTTTTGGGTCATTAGAGTATTGGCTCCATATTTGAATTTTTTGATAATCTGTGAGTTACAAATTTTGACCTCTTAAGTCATCTAATTACTGGCTTCAGATTTGGATTCTTTGGTAATCTGTGAGCTACTAGGATTTTAACCTTTTGGATCATCTGAGTATTGGCTTCGTATTTCGATTGTTTGATCATTCGTGAGCAAAGTGGATTTTGACCTCTTGGATCATCCATATATTTGCTCCACTTTTAGATTATCTGATAATCCGTGAGCTACTAGGATTTTGACCTCTTGGGTCATCCAAGTATTGGCTATAGGTTTAGATATCTTGGTGCTCCTTACTCAGTATTTAGATGAAGATCCTACCAAGTGTTATTAACGACAGGTGCTCGAAGTTGAGGCTTCTCTTTTTGGAGCCTTAACTTTCACTCTCAAGTTTTAAGTCATCTGAGGTGTTCTCAATTTTAAGATGTTCACTTTGATCTTAGCTCTCGTTCTCCTGAGGTGAAGTGATTGGCAACCTTTAAGGCATTAAGCTCGGTGCTCAGGTCATAACTCCATTGAGGTGGGGTGCTTTTTTGGGCCCCCAATTCATTTTTAGGTTATGACTCCTTTGGAGCATAAAGGTTTTTATGGCTTCATTTCGGTCTTCAGTCCTTGGTGTCTCCAAGGTGAAGGACCATTTTGGGCCCTTAACCTGGTAATCAGCTTATTGTTTCTCTGAAGTGAAGATGACTCTTGGAGTTTTCCTAAGTCTAGAATTTTTATGGATGTCTGATTGAGTTGGGGCCTCTATTTTGGATTTTCCTTGAGGTCCAAGATGGTCATTTTTTCCTTCAATTTGGACATGAAGCAATCCAGGTTGGTTACATGACCAGCAAGCTTCTGCATTTCCTTCACATTCTAAGGTTCTTGCATGTCTAGAACAACCTTGATCTTTTTCAGTGTTGGCCTCGATTCCCCTCTGATTACCATGAACCCAAGGAACTTGCCTTAGGTTACACCAAAGGTGCATTTGGATAGGTTGAGCTTCATTAACACTGAAAAACTTTCTTCAAGGTCGACCACATGGTTTGCTTCTTGCAAGCTTTTGATGAGCATGTCATCGATGCACACTTCTATGTTTCGATTGATTTGATCCTTAAACAGCTTGTTAACCAATCTTTGATAAGTTGCTCCAAAATTTTTTAGTCTGAATGACATCACATTGTAACAATAAAGCCCCTTCTCGGTGATAAAGGTTGTGTTTGGCTTGTTTGGTTCGTACAATATGATTTGATTGTATCGAGAATACACATCCATAAAGCTCAGCATTTGGTATCTCGAGATGGCATCCACTAACTGGTCAATCAATAGCAAAGAAAAGCTATCTTTAAGACAAGTTTTGCTTAAGCCAGTGAGGTTAATGCAAATCTATTACTTCCTATTCGATTTCTTCACTATCACAACATTAGCCAGTCACTCGGGATAGTCAATATCTCTAACGAATCTGAACTCTAGGATTTTTTTTGACCTCGGTGTTGATGGCTTGTTGTCTTTCCGGCACAAAGGCTCTCTTCTTTTATATCATAGGCTTATGCTCGGTGTCGATGTTTAGACGGTGCACTATCATAGACTTATGCCCGTTGTCGATGTTTAGACGGTGCACTATCATCTTTGGATCAATTCCTGACACATCCACGTCAGATCAAACAAACACATCTCGATTTTTCCTAAGGAATGAGGTCTTATTCGATTCTTCATCTTCAAAAAGAGGTACTGACTAATTCATCCACTATTCTTCCTCTAGAGATCTTCAATTTTTCTCTAAAATATTCGATTTTAAGGATGTAAGTTTTGTCCTTGCATTTTATGGAGGCTAAGTAGCATGTCCGAGCTGCAACCTGATTTCTTTTAACCTTTTCCACACCCTGATCGATGGGAACTTTTATCTTTAAATGTAGAGATCACTGCCTTCATAGCATTCATCCTTGGCCAATCGAGGATAACATTGTAGGACAAAGAAAGTTCTATCACCAGAAAGGTGTTTAAGATGATAGTTTGGCAGGGTGCGATTCTCCCCGTTACCAATAAGACGATGCATCCTTCGGATAGACTAGCTCTTCAAAAAAGCTGTAAAGAGGGTAGTTTTCCGGCTTTAAACGGTCTTCTGATACTTCATCTTTTTGAACTCATTGTAATACAAGATACTCTAAGATGAACCACTGTATACCAAAATCCTTTCGACCGGTAAATTGGAGATGATTAGAGTTATGACCACTGCATCATCATGAGGGAATTACACTTCCTCCATTTCTTCATTTGTAAAGTTGATGGTCTGATCAATTTTGATTTTCTTTGTCGGCCCTTTCATTGAACCTACGAAATGGGCATAGCTCTTACTGGAATTTGAGGATTCTCTTCCAAAGGCTGACCCCTCCAAATAGTTTGAATGATGCCTGCTATGGGGGCGTTATCTAACTTTTTCTTTTGGTTTTGGTGTTTGTGATTGTTATTCTTTCTATTGGGGATTTGCCTTAGCCTATTCTTATCTTTGGCGTCGAGGCTCCTTTTGCGAGTAGGGCTGCATCTTGAATCAATCTTGATGAACTTTCTTAAGTATCCTCTTTGGATTAAGCTTTTGATCTCATCTTTTAGAAGTCTACACTCATCTGTGTCATGACCATGGTCTTTGTGGACATGAAAAAATTGGCTCATGTCCCTTTTACCGGAGAGGGGAGACTTGATCTTAAGAGGCCACCTAATGATGTTTTGGTTTGCAATTTCCATCATAAGGCTTATCCTCGAGGTATTGAAGGAAGTGTAAGTCTCAAATCCTCAAGAAGCTCTCGGTTTTTCGCTCTTGCAACCATCATTTCGACCTCTTTTTCGTTGGTTAATTTTTGGCTTCGGTTCTGCCAACTCTTTCCTCTTCTTACTCTTTAGGGCTTATTCTCTTTGCTTGCAGAAAGACTAATCCTTCTCAGCGATAACAAATTCATCAGTTGTAGCTAGTAGGGTTGGTATGGTGTGCAACAATTTTTTCTAGATAAGTAGTTTCTTAAGTCAGAGGCTTGAAGGCCATTGACGAAAGTCATAAGTGCCACTCTTTGGTCTAAATCCATGACTTGTACCATTGCCAAGGTGAAGCGAGAAATGCAATCATGGAGGGCCTCCTTAACATGTTGAGTGATGCTCAACAGGCTTTCAAGAGTCTTTTTAGGACCTTGGCTATTGAAGAAGTGGGTTGTAAACTGTTCACAAAATTCATCAAAAGATTTTATGGAACCGGATGGCAGATGAGAAAACAATGTCTTTGTTGTCTCGCGTAACATTATTCGAAAAGCTCGGCACATTGCCGCTTCAGAGTGACCATAGATAAACATCAAAGACTTGAAGGTCTCCAAGTGATCAATAGGGCATGTCTTCCCCATATAAGGTTCTATGTGAGGCATCTTAAAATTGGGTGACATTCTTTCATCCTTACGCTCCTTAGAGAAAAAAGTTACTTTAAGCTTTGATTTCGTCGAAAATGCTACCTTGACTGCCTTTCAAAGCGAGCCCGATGTGCTCATTCATTTCCTTTAACTAGTTACTAACATCAGACTTATCTTGTTCTGAAAGCTTCTTAAAAAGATGGGAATTCAACACAGATTCATCGCTCTGGATGGTGTGCATATGACTTCACAGAGGGCTTTGCTGGCTGGGCTCTCCTCTTTCGGTGGGCTACCCATGACTTTTTTCTTACGTAGGTCAATTGTTCCTCCCACCCTAGCTTACTTATTCAGGTTGAGTACTCAAGTCTTAGGGCTTGGCCTCAACCATCCTCCTGACTATGTTAGTATTTTGAGTCGGTGATTAGCAACACCAAGCCCTGCTTGGCTTAGGGATTAGCTGGCCGAACCGCGCAGCGAGGTCATCAAAGCAACGCTGGAGGGATTTGTACCTGGGTTGGTTAACAGGGCGACCATGTCTTCCTCATGGGTTGGAGCTGAGTGTCATTTTCTAATTGTGACCTGGCTTAAAGATGAGATAGGGCCCACTCATCATTTTCCTTGAGGTGATGACAACTCCTCGAAGGACCTTGAGTCATCCATGAGAGGTGGTAGTGGAGGTAGCTTGGTCGGATATGTTATGTTGACCTCAGAAGTTGGATGAACAGTGCTCTTTAGTGCAGAACCAGTTGGATTCTTTCTAGGCAGCATCATTTAACAGATGAAATTTTTCGTTCCCACAGACAATGCCAATTTGTTGATACCGAAAGTAGGTCGAATCCACTTGGGTCAATCTAGGTCATCCTTGGAGGTTGAATTCAATCCAATTTAGTCCAAGGTACCTGAAAGAAATCCAGATCAGAGTGTTTTTCTCTAATGAGGGCCCTCCGATGCTTAAGTCAGTATATGACTAGAAGGAGCGAGATGAAAATGGAGAATAAATGTGTCCATAAGAAGCTACTAGGAATAGTGCTCTTATTTATAGGACCTGGGATGAGTAAGTTACAAATTTATCCTAGGTGTGAAATTATCTTTATACTTTTGAGGGTTGTCACATATCAGTCTTTTATTGGGAAATATATTTGGCCCAAATCAACCTCCAACTTGCACTTTTTTAACACCTCAAATAGGGGTTTGGAACATTTTCATAGAAATAACCTTATTTACCCTTCTTTATTTTATAAAACTCTCTAATAAGAGAAACATTTCAAACCCTCTTTTTTCGATCATTCCTTTACTTTAAAAATCCTTCTTTTCCCCCCCAAAACTCCCAAAACACAATTCTGCTTGGCAGCGCCTCGGTAGGGCACGTACTAAAAACAAAATACATAAAAAAAAAAAGATTTAAAGACACAGAGAAAATTACACTACTAAATTTGATCATCAAGTAGAGATTGAAAACAAAATAGAAGGTTTGAGATGGAAGACTGCACATGAGGAACTAAACAGCACGAATGACTAGCACCATAAAAACCTTTGATAAATGGAAATGACTATAAGTTGAGGAGCAAAATGAGACAATAGTGTTAGTGTGATTAATTACTTATGTAAGACATACACTTCAATTTATCCAATTGTACTGACACAATACTACAAATATGAAAATAATCTTGAAACATTCCACACATACGAAAATTTAAAAAAAAAAATAATAAATGAGTTTGACACTTTACCATATAACTATATTTAACAACTGTACCCAACATCGGTCCAGCTAATATAGAAGATTATTACTGGAAAATAACCAGAGATCTCAAGTAAGAATTTTTAGAAATTCAGGCAAATGACATGTTTAAGTGTCACAAGCATTAATAGAAAAAAAAAACAATCGTTGCTTTCTTTTTTCATCAATAATTAAAAATATTTTTTTGTGTCCGAAATTTATATAAAAATTCTTGATGAAAACTGAGAAAAAGATTGAGTGGGTAGTAAAGTGATAAGAGGGAACCTGCTCCAGTGGCATTAGCTCCATTGATAAAAGATAGACCCATCATCTAGGGCCTTCCATGAGGGACTCTTTGACCATCATGAACTGTTGTCACATGATTAGAATTCCTAAGACCAAACACCAAACCCATCACCCGTATGCCTATAACAACCTTGTTGATGTCAAAAATCTATTGTTGAGCTAGAGGTCCAGTATTCCACAGTCTGAACGAAGAAAGAATGATGAACTAAAAAGCCACCAGAGGAAAGGGGGGGTGGTGCCTATGAGGACTCTCTAATACCTTTGTCAGTAAAAGGTTTTGAGAAAATGGAGACAGTTATGATATCAGTGTTTCAGTGATGAACTTCATATGGGATTGGATTCACATACTTTGGGCCTTTTATAGTGATTCAGATGAAAGTTGACCACGTGGTCAGGACGGCGCGATCCCTGAGATCCCACTCTTCCGGCAAAGGGTCTTGTCGCGTGTTCAGGGATGGCTCAATCCCTGAAATCACGCTTACACTTCTGCATGGGGGGAGTTCGTGAGTGATGATGGCTTCGTCAATTACTCATCCATGTGTCATCCGGTCATCGGAGGGGAGTTGTCCATGTGTCATTAGGCTATTGAAGGGTGAATTATTGGTGTGGCTATGTGTCGCTCAGTCATTGGAAGGGCGTGCTACCCACATGTCACCAGGCTACTAGAGGGTGAATATATTCGCTACATCAAACCTTTTTCTCTCATTTGCATCCCTGTCCATTGGTTTCTTTTCTTTTTTCTTTAGGTTCACTTGTTAATATATTAATAGCAAAAGAATTGTAACGAAAAGGTCAATAAATAGAAGAATAAATATGAGAACAGTTACGAATGAAAAAAGAACAGTAAGATAATATGAGAGAGCAACAAAAGCAATATGTAAAATTTCTATTCTTTAGGCTTAATTACAAAAAACAATATGTGATTCATTGCATTTTTAAAAAATACCCTGTGATTTATTCTATTTTCAAAACATACCCTGAAGATTTTTTTTTTTGGTGGCAAAAAATACCTTGTGGTATGTTTCTGTTAGCAAAAAGTACCATGTAGTTGACTAAAAGAGGCATATCATAGGATATTTTTTGCTAACAGAAACATATCACAGGGTATTTTTTACCACAAAAAAATCTCAGTGTATTTTCTGAAAATGGAGTCAACCACAAGGTATTTTTTTCCACAAAAAAACCTCGGAGTATTTTTTGAAAATGCAATCAATCACAGGGTATTTTTTTTATAATTAACCCAAACATTTAAAATATTGATGTGACATTTTTATGGTAAAAATACTCTTGGTTAAATGATCATATGCTATGCACATAGTGTTTAATTTGTCCTTTTCAATTTTACACTTTCGTACATGATCATATTCTTAATCTTGGAGAAAAGAGAGCAATAGTTGCCATATGAGAAACAAAAAGTAACCGTTAGACTTATTCAATCATTAAAAACTATTTGAATTTAGTTTTTCATACTATAAGAGGGCATTTTTTTTAAAGCAATGAGTTTTGTGTTTTATTTTTTCAGTCATGTTTCTTTAAATTAGTTATGCATGTAAACCACCACATCAAGCTCTGGAGGGAATGACTCCATAAATCCAATCGCGAAATCACACTAACACTCAATCATGTAAAGCATTAACAAAAAAGCCTAAAATCACACTCAAAGTTGTATGAAAATAAGTAATAAAATAGAAAAATCATCTAGTGTTATTGATATATTATAAAACATATTTATGGACGTATCTGGAGTATTAATTTCTTTTATAAAATTTACTAATAAATATGAGGGTAATTTTGGTATTTTCAACTTAAATTAAAGGACATTTGGTGTTAAGGACAAAGTTGTTTGAGTTGCATGCAAACTACTGGAGTAGAATGTAATTAAGATTAAAATATAAGGATGAATTTATAATTACTTTTATATCAATAAGCAAATAATTGGTAGAAAATCTTATTCAACACTCTTTATCTAAATAACTAAGGCATTAAATTGAAGCAAATTATATAAATAAGCAGTGTTATCCGGACACATGTGATGAGTCTTAAATATTGCATATTTAAGCCCTTAAATTATATTGTTAAGCTCTTAGTTTGTATTATTTCAGTTTATTTTATGTCTTTTCTATGTTTTGTGTATTTTTATAGGTTTGTGGAGAAAATGAAGCATTTCGGGAGATGTCAAGCTTCGAGAGAAAAAGTTGAGGATGCCTAGTGCGATCGAGCGCACGAGACATGCGATCGAGTGCATGGTCAACATCTTACATCAAAATCTTTGCAGTGCAGTGCACCTGCGATCGAGTGCATCAGACATGCGATCGTGTGCACAGGACATGCGATCGAGTGCATATGCAATCGATTGCACCATTCTGCGATCGAGCACACTTGGGTAGTATCCCACATCGAATCTGCAACCCATTTTGCTCTGAGACTCCTCCTATAAAAGCACCATCTCACTTCATCATTCGGTGTGCAATTACTGGGCCATTTAGTGCAATCCAGTGGACGTCTGCTAGCATTTTGGTGGATCTCGAAGGCTTTGCTACCACGAGGGGAAGCGCTGCCCAATAGTGAGTGAAATTTCTCCCATGTATAGTTAGTTTTAATTTACTGTTTTTTTTTGTTAGTTTAATGTTTAGCACTATTATTGTGAACTTTAGTTTCATGATTATGAGTGGCTAAAATCTTCAACTATGGTTAAAGATGAAGCCTCGCCGTTGTTTGGCATAAAATTTTCAGATTTGTTTATACAATTCTGATGCTTTTTTTAGTATAAATGTTCTGGTCAATTGTTTGAGTAAATTCTTATGATTGATAGTTTTTAAATTGTTCTGTTGGATATTCTGTGTGTTTCATCTGATGGATACATCGAATTATTTTTGATTAAATTAGATATCCTTTGTGATTTGTTAAAAGCGGATACATTGGATTGTTTTGGTTTAATTGGGATATTTGTTGTGAGTTGTTTAAAGTTGGATTCATGGAATGTTTTGATAGATTATTTTTATAGAACATGAAAATATATGCTTTACTTTGGTGGGGTGGATTCAGAAACTTTAGTGTTTTTATCATTAGATTTTAAATCAATTTAGTTTAAGTTTATATTTCTTTTGCAAAAATACAATTCAAAATTCGGAACTAGGTTAAGATAAGGTTAGTTTAGATAAAATTATATTTTCACAACATAATTCCCTGTGGATTCGACCTCGCACTTGCACAACACTATATTGCAAACGACCCGTGTGCTTGCAAGTAATTTAAAACTCACAACAAGTTTTTGGTGCCGTTGCGGGGGAGTTGTTTGGTTTGTGAAAATTAAATTTTTGGTCTGAATTGATTTTATTTTTCTACTAGTTAGTTAGCATTGTTTGTTTGATTTTTATTTTTGGAAATTTTATTTTATTTTATTTGTTTCTATTTGCATTGTTCAATAAAAAAATATATTTTTGCAAATTTTTGTTGGCTCATTTTGTGAGTAGTGTGTTTGCTGTTTGTGCATTTATTCTATTTTATTCTGTAGTTTTTGTTGGTTAGTTTCTTTTTAGTGCTTTTTGTGCAGTGTATGCTTGGTCGGAGATCTCTGAATTTAGATTTGATACATTTAGATCCCGACTTAGAAAGAACTCTTAGGAGACAGAAAAGAGCACTAGTTGAAAGAGAGACAGTTGAGAAGGGAGAAAATTTTAGGAATGCAAATCATCCGGAACATGTAGAACAACCTAGAGCTTAGAACGTGGACTCCACTACATCCCTTAGGGATTTTTTCGCACCCGTTGCGACTAACTCATCTTCTTGCATAGTGCTGCCACCTACCAATGCCACCCATTTTGACTTAAAGTCACATGTCATCCAACTAATACCCTCATTTCATGGCTCAGATCTTGAAAATCCTTATAGTCATGTGAAGAAGTTCAAAGATATTTGTGCCACATTCAAGTTCTAGAACTTCTCTGAGAAGTCAGTCCATCTTCGACTTTTCCCTTTTTCTCTTCACGATAGAGCTAGGGCATGGTTGGATTCAAACACGCCCGGGTCTATTACATCTTGGGAAAATCTGCTTAGTAAATTTTATCACAAGTTTTTCCCAATGTCTAGAGTGAATAAGTGTCGAATGGAGATTAGTTCTTTCACTCAAGATAAAGGATGAAAAGTTTTTTGAGAGCTGGGAGCGCTTCAAAGAGTTACTGATCAGATACCCTCCATATAGATATGAAAAATGGAGACTCGTTCAGTTCTTCTACCAAGGGTTGACTAAACCCAACCGTAGCATGATCGAGTCTATGAATGGGGGGCATTCTTAAGTCTGACGGGAGATCAAGCATACAAAGCATTAGACAAGTTGTCCGACAACTCGCAGCAGTGGGATTTTTCAAGCTGTCGGGATAAGTCCACTTGTGCTCCCAAGAAAGGAGGCATCTATGAGATTAAGGAGGACATGGACTTGAGGATAAAGTTAGATGCTCTCACTAAGAAGATTGACACTCTCGCTGTGGGTTAGTCCATCAATGCTGCCAACACATTCAATGTTGATAGTTGTTCCATATGTGCTAATCCCATGCATCTAGCACAGACTTGTCCATCTATGTTGGTTTTTGCCGAGTATCCTATGGAACAAGTGAATGCTTTCAATGACTATCGGAGGCAGTCAAATGGATCTTACTCCGAGATATACAATCCAGGGTCGCGGAACCACCCTAATTTTTCATGGAAGCCGAGCCAACTAATGAATCAGGGAGGAGACCCGCATCATGCTCAAAATCAATACCCTCCTGGATTTGCCCCTCAAATTCCTAGTCATGGTTGCTCTGCTTATCCAGCACCATCACCTGCTTACCAAACTCTCACTCAAACACCAGTGCCAGTTTCACAGTCACTAGAGGACACCCTTAAGGAGTTGATGAAGATGACTGGCCAATCCATGAGAGAAGTAAGGAGTGCAACAATGGTAAACACCTAAGCAATTGCCAAACTGGAGAGTCAAATAAGGCAAATTGCAAGTCACTTGGGTGAAAGAGAGAAGGGAAAAATTCCCAGTCAGCCCGTGCCCAACCTGAAAAGACAGTTTATGGTTGGTAATTCATCAACCCCTACGCATGAGGAGGAAAAAGTGCAGTCAATTGTCATATTGAGGTCTGGGAGACAAGTGGACAATCGAGTGGAAGAGAACCCTGCTATGCAGCAAGGGCAAGGAAGTGGCAACAAGGAGAAGAGAGATGTTGGGCCATCTACAGCCACACCTACTGTGAAGGACCCTCCTAGGTCGCTTGTACCTAAAGTGCCTTACCCTGAGAGATTACAGGCGCCCAAGAAAGGAGGGAAGTATGAGGAAATTCTGGAGGTATTCAAGCAAGTCCAAATCAATATCCCATTTTTGGATGCCATCCATCAAGTGCTGTCATATGCCAAGTTTTTAAAGGACTTGATCACTATCAAAAGGAGGACGAATGTCCCAAAGAAGGCATTTTTGACCGAGCAGGTTAGCTCAATCCTTCAGTGCAAGCTACCCATCAAGTATAAGGACCCGGGGTGTCCTACCATCTCTTGCACGATAGGAGTCAGCTAGATTGAGAGGGCTCTCTTGGATCTAGGAGCAAATGTGAACCTTCTACCTTACTCAGTCTATTTGCAGTTAGGGTTAGGAGAACTGAAGCCCACAAACACGAGGCTTCAATTGGCTGATAGGTCAGTGAAAATACCATGGGGAATAGTTGAGGATGTTTTGATAAAAGTGGATAAATTCTATTTCCTAGTGGATTTTATTGTGCTTGGCATAGAGCCGGTTCTGAATGTAGGGATTCAGATACCGGTTATTTTAGGGCAACCATTCTTAGCCACGACTAACACCCTAATCAATTATAGGACAGGGGTGATGAAGATTTCCTTCGAAAATACGATAGTGGAGTTGAATATCTTTGATATCATTAGGCAACCACTGGAATATGATGAAGTGAGAAATGTATGCTTGATAGAGGATATTCTTGAGGAGACTGTGAATGAATCAAGCATTGAGGACCTCCTGGAGGCATGCTTTGCTCAATTTGGAGAGGATTTGGATTTAGATAAGTTACTCGAGCAAGCTAGTGCCATTTTGGAGTCTCCTCCTCGGGAGAACAATTAGACGAAGAAGATTGCAGCACTTGAACCCCCCAAGAAGGAACTTAAGCCTTTACCGGATAATCTTAAGTATAAGTTTCTAGGTCCAGCTGATTGTTTGCCTATGATTATAGCTTCAGATTTGGGTGAGGCTCAAGAGGAGAAATTATTAAATGTTTTAAGAGAGCACAAGGAAGTTATCGGCTGGACTATTGAGGATATCAAGGGAACCAGCCCCTCGGTGGTGATGCACAAGATACATTTGGAAGAGAATGCCAAGCCATCGGGAGAGCCACAAAAAAAGGTTCAACCCAGCTATGCAAGAGGTTGTGAGGGCAGAAGTAATTAAGCTGTTAGATGCAGGGATCATTTATCCCATCTCTGATAGCAAGTGGGTGAGCCCGATTCGTGTCGTGCCCAAGCGAGCTGGACTAACAGTAGTGAAGAATAAGGACGATGAGTTGGTGCCAACTCGTGTTCAGTCAGGGTGGAGAGTGTGTATAGACTACCATAAACTGAATACTGTCATAAGGAAGGATCATTTTCCACTCCCATTTATTGATCAGATGGTGGAGCGTTTGGCTGGCCACGAGTATTATTGCTTTTTGGATGGTTATTCTGGATATAACCAGGTCCCCGTGGACCCCGAAGATCAGGAGAAGATGATGTTTACCTGTCCTTTTGGGACATTCGCCTACCGTCGCATGCCCTTTGGGTTATGCAATGCACCTGCTACTTTTCAGCGGTGCATGGTCAGCATATTCTCTGACATGGTAGAGCGGTTCTTAGAGATTTTCGTGGATAACTTCTCCATCTTCGGTTCAACATTTGAGGAGTGCCTGCACCATCTCACTTTGGTTTTAGTGCGGTGCAAGGAGAAGAACCTGGTGCTTAATTGGGAGAAGTGCCATTTTATGGTTAAGCAAGGTATTCTACTGGGATATGTCGTATCTCATCAAGGGATTGAGGTCGACAAAGCAAAAGTGGACCTGATTTCCAATCTTCCACCCCCACGTACGGTGAAGGAGGTTCGATCTTTTCTAGGCCATGCAGGTTTCTACAGGCGATTTATCCAGAATTTCAGTAAGATCACCAGGCCTTTGTGCAAGTTATTGCTGAAGGATGCCCCATTTGTCTTTGATGAACACTGTAAGAAAGCATTTGGGGATCTGAAGGAGATTCTAACGTCCACACCCATTATTCAACCACCCAATTAGGGTGTGCCTTTTGAGATTATGTGTGACGCATCAGACTATGATGTTGGAGTTGTTTTGGGGCAGCGTGTTGATAAACTTCCCCATGTGATCTATTATGCAAGTCGAATTCTAAACGACGCACAACTCAATTACTCTACCACTGAGAAGGAGTTGTTAGTAGTCATTTTTGCATTAGACAAGTTCAGATCCTACTTGTTAGGATCTAAAGTCATTATCTACTCGGACCATGCAGTATTGAAGTATCTTTTCTCTAAAAAAGATGCTAAATCTTGTCTTATCCGATGGATCTTGCTACTTTAAGAGTTCGACATAGAGATTTGGGATAAGAAAGGTTCCGAAAATATGGTGGCAGACCATTTGTCTAGATTGATTGTGGATTTCACTGAGGCCGCCACTCCCATTTCTGAAACCTTTCCTGATGATTAATTGATGCACATTGCTCATAGTCCCGCGCCATGGTTTGCTGATATAGTGAACTATCTTGTCACCGGTCAAATGCCTTTACATTGGGGGCGACAAGATAAATCAAAATTTTTGGCCATGGTAAAACATTTTTTCTGGGATGATCCTTACCTGTTCAAGTATTGTCCCGATCAGATCATCAAAAGATGTATTCCTGAGCATGATCAATCTAATATCATCACCTTTTGTCATGATCATGCTTGTGGAGGCAATTTCAGTGCTAAAAAGACAGCTGCAAAGAATTTACAGTGTGGATTCTATTGGCCTACCCTGTTCCGAGACTCTCATACCTACTGTGTATCTTGTGAGCATTGCCAAAAGCTAGGGAGTCTTTCTAGGAGGAATATGATGTCCCTCAACCCTATCCTGATTGTTGAGATTTTTGACGTGTGGGGTATTGATTTTATGGGAGCGTTCCCAAACTCCTTTGGCTACCTGTACATTCTAGTTGCTGTGGACTATCTGTCCAAATGGGTGGAGGCCGTTGCATGCAAGACCAATGACCATAGAGTTATGGTCCAGTTTTTGAAGGACACTAACTTTGCTCGTTTTGGTACACTTCGAGCAATCATAAATGATGGAGGTAAGCGCTTTTGCAACCAGATTTTTGAGCAGTTGATGAAGAAGTATTTCATCACACACAAGGTTGCCACCCCGTATCACCCTCAGACGAGTGGCTAAGTGAAAATTTCCAATCGCGAGATCAAGCAAATTTTGGAGAAGATTGTGAACCCTAGTAGAAAGGATTGGTCTCTGCGATTGACTGATGCACTATGGGCATATCGGACAACCTTCAAGATGCCAATTGTCATGTCTCCCTATCGTATTGTGTACGAAAACGCATGTCACCTTCCGGTAGAATCAGAGCATCGTGCGTATTGGGCTATTAAGCAGCTGAACTTCAATCTTTCCAAGGCCGGCTCACAAAGGAAGCTCCAATTGAATAAATTAGAGAAGCTGCGGAATGATGCATATGAGTGTGCACGATCATACAAGGCACAATGAAGAAGACTCATGACCAAAACATTTTGAGATGAGCTTTTGAGCCGGGTCAAAAAGTTATTCTTTACAACTCACGCCTGCATCTTTTTCCAGGGAAGCTCAAATCTCGATGGACAGGCCCATTTATTATTCGGTTGGTTTTTCCTCATGGGGCCATTGAGATTGAGGATCCAAAGAATGGTAACACTTTCAAGGTAAATGGACAGAGGCTAAAACCATTCTTGGAGTTGAGGAGTTTGGACATTGAGACGATATTGTTGGAGGATCCTATTTACTTAGATTGAATATCATCTACTATGGAGAATCTGGCTGAAGACTTTAAACTTAGCGCTCATTGGAGGCACCCCACGGCATATCCTTCCTGTATATTTATTCTTTTTTTCATATTTATGATTACTGTTTGTTTCCAGTATTTTTATTTTCCAGTCTTTATTTTTCAGGGACAACGCGTACTTCAGTTCAAGCTTGGGGGTATGCTATGAGCCATACCAGTCCAGATAGTTCTCCATATCCCAGGTCAGCTCTTTCCATATTATTCACACATTTGGGTCAATATGTAATTTAAGTTTGGGGGTATGGGAGACACATTTCACACACATTGTCCTAATTTGTTGTTGGTTTTTTTAGTGAAGATAAATGCATGTTCATGTTCGTCTGAAAATTTTGGTTAATCTGAAAAATTGTGATGCGATTTCATTGGTGAGTTTAAAACTTTGAACACATGATCTGATGATAGAGTTTAAACTTTAATTACTTACTTTAGGCATTCGAGAATTCATATGTTTGATCTAATCTAACATGTGCACATTAGCACATATTTGTGTGAGGTATGACATGTGATGTTAATGTGTATGTTTCTTATCTTAACTGAAATGGGATGACTTGTTGGATAAACACTTGGGTATAGAAAAGCATAAAAAAATAAAATAAAATAATACTACTAATATTTATAATGATCATCATCAATAAACTTTCCACTGAGTAACTGGACCTCTTGCCTCAGTAAGCAATGAGTGTTCACGTCAAAATGTGGGAATTTTATTCATAGTGATCATTGCGAAATTTTTCGCTGAGTAACTGAACCTCTTGCCTCAGTAAGCAGTGAGTATTCACGTCAAAAGGTGGAAATTTTGCTTTGTAGCATTAATAACAGTTTAGTTTCGTAGCCCTTTTGACTTGAGTTAATAAGTCTTTAGGGGTGTCTTTACACCTAATGCCCTAAAACCATCTGGTTTGGGAGTCATTGACTCAACACTCATTACATGGGTCAATTAGAAAGCTTAAGAGAACTAAACATAGCAGAGCCTTATAAAAAAAAGAAAAAAAAAACTATGCCATCGTTGTTCATTCTGATGAGAAATTCTGTGAATCTTGAGACGTGGAAACATTGTACATTGAACTTATTTGGAAACCTCATCAGTATATGCTAATTCACTTTACATTGATTCAAGCTTGTGATGTCTTAGCATGGCTCTTATAAGTAATTAGGTTTTAAATTTTTATTCATTGTGAAGATGGGTTAGATTTTTTAAGCTTGCTCATGAATGAATTTCATGATTTTGAGTGCTCCTTAAATTTTTGGATACCATGAGTAATGAACTTATCTTTGTGTTCTTTGTTTTTCATTTAGTTTTTTTTTATTTTGTTTTGCTAAGGGACTAGCAAAATATAAATTTGGGGGTATTTGATGAGTCTTAAATATTGCATATTTAAGCCCTTAAATTACATTTGTTAAGCTCTTAGTTTGTATTATTTCAGTTTATTTATGTCTTTTCTGTGTTTTGTGTATTTTTATAGGTTTGTGGAGAAAATGAAGCATTTTGAGAGATGTCAAGCTTCCAGAGCAAAAGCTGAGGATGCCTAGTGCGATCGAGCGCACGAGACATCTGATCAAGCGCACCTACGCTCGAGTGCACCTGCGCTCGAGTGCACCTGCCTACGAACGAGTGCATGGTCAACATTCTACATCGAAATCTTTGTAGTGCAGTGCACCTGCGATCGAGCGCATCAGACATGCGATCGTACGCACAAGACATGTGATCGAGCGCATATGCGATCGATCGCACCATTTTGCGATCGAGCGCGGTCGGGCAGTATCCCACATCGAATCTGCAGCCCATTGTGCTCCGGGACTCCCCCTATAAAAGCACCATCTCACTTCATCATTCGGTGTGTAATTCCTGGGCCATTTGGTGCAATCCAGTGGACGTCTACTAGCATTCTGGTGGATCCTAAAGGCTTTGCTACCACGAGGGGAAGCGCCGCCCAACAGTGAGTGGAATTTCTCTCATGTATAGTTAGTTTTAATTTACTGTTTTTTTTTAGTTTAATGCTTAGCACTGTTATTGTGAACTTTAGTTTTATGATTATGAGTGGGTAAAATCTTCAACTAAGGTTGAAGATGAAGCCTCGCCGTTGTTTGGCATAAGATTTTCATATTTGTTTATACAATTCTGATGCTTTTTTTAGTATAAATTTTCTGGTCAATTGTTTGAATAAATTCTTACGATTGATAGTTTTTAAATTGTTTTGTTGGATATTCCGTGTGTTTCATCTGATGGATAGATCGAATCATTTTTGATTAAATTGGATATCCTTTGTGATTTGTTAAAAGCGGATACATTAGATTGTTTTGGTTTAATTGGGATATTTGTTGTGATTTGTTTAAAGTTGGATTCATTGAATGTTTAATTAGTTTTTAAATCAATTTAGTTTAAGTTTATATTTCTTTTGCAAAAATACAATTCAAAATTCGGAACTAGGTTAAGATAAGGTTAGTTTAGATAAAATTATATTTTCACAACACAATTCCCTGTGGATTCGACCTCGCACTTGCACAACACTATATTGCAAATGACTCGTGCGCTTGCGAGTAATTTAAAACTCACAACAACATGTATGAGTTTCACATTACTTATTAGTTTTTAAAGATTTTCATTCATTTAAAATGTTTGAGGGTTATCTCGAATTTAAAGGGCATGTCGTGTTCAATATGAGTTTAAAATGAAGTCCTAGCAATTAATTGAAGGAAAGTGTGTGGTGTGAGATGAAATACATGGACTCTAGCTTCCTTGGAATTTGATGAAATATATCATGTTATGTTTGTTCTACTTGTTGGGAAAAACTTGTTGTTGATAATAATTCGACTACTACAATTTCAAGCCAAGGATAATAAATGGAGAATAGCAAAAATAACCAAGCCACACAAGATATTAAAATTTTTACGAAAAAAACCACGAGACCTAATTTAGTCAATCTTCCACGATCTAAAATAATGAATACGCGGAATATCTCAAGTATTTGTTCAAACTTGAGATCCACCACAATTTGGTAACTATTTAATTTTTCTATCCTCTCTATGAAGTAAAAACTAAAATACTCTCACCGTAGTGGAACCCCCAAGTTGTTGAACACACACTCTTCTTTTCTTTAACTCTCTTGACCAAAGAAAAAGAAGGTCAAACACTCTCAAGGTTTTTGCCCACCTCTCTACTTGTTTGTGTAATTTTGTTCTCAATGTCTTGGTTGCATAAACCCATATTATAGGGTTAAGAAACGACAAAAAAAATCATAAAGATTGGCCTATTAAAACCATAGCCATTGTCCCAAACAAAACATTAATGTTGCAATATTATCCATCAGCTTCAAGAAATTTGCTATCGATACTCGTGTTTAAAAGATTCCATACTTTTCTTATAGCCGCACATGGGCTGGAATTCACATTTCCACCTAATCTAGGGGAAAATAGCTCTCCACTAATATAATGACATGTGTCGAATCTTATGGACAAAAAAGACATTTAATGATCATATAGATCAGGCAGCCTAAAATCAACACCTGGCAGGGGTCCGATGGTAACTTCTCCGCAGTACTATTACGGTATAGTTGCCAAGATTCCACACGTAGCTATCTTTACCGATTTTTAAGGATCACATCCTTAGCTATGAAATGATGAGAACGATTCATCAACGTCTAAAAGATTTTTGGAAGCTTCCCCAGCTAACTAAATAAAGAATCCACACAGGCACAAGGTATTTATTCACCACTTTTCTAATTTCATAATCACCTTTTTGTCCATTTACTCTCAAAAACCCTAAGGATTACTTAGATATCATAGAGTCTCCGAAATTTTCACCCCTTGCCCTCTGGTGACCTTTTGATCCTTCTCCTTGTCTTGTGTGTGCAGATTCGACTCAACGATCACATTAGCCCTGGACAGATTTTTGGCATCAACAAATTGGTGTCGTTCGTGGGAAACCACAATCTCTTGGTTTCTCGAAGAGGCGAAGAAAAACCATAAGAATTCGTCTGTTTTCATGGCACCCAAAAATGCCACCAAAAACACCACCAAGGGGGTTACCGGAAATAGTATCGCAGCAGTGCGAACAGGCTCCCATAGCCAACAGTCCAACTCTCGGTTCCACATCGTCTCTGAGCATACCGCCCCCAGTCAATATTCACTCGGATCTCTTGGTGAACAAGTCAGGCGTGCGCAACTTTCTCAACATAAACTGATGGAGGAAGGCCCTCAAGAGAACCAAGAAGTGTCTCATCCACTACATCCTGTCATTTTGATAATTCAAGAGCAATTCTTGGAACTCTCCGGCCTCGTTACCAACTTAACTGTTGAAGTTCAAGAAGAGCTCGACCTCCTTCATCTCTATCCCCTCGCTAAGTCCCCTTACGAAAAAATCAACCCAGTCATAACAAGTCCTCTAATAGTCACTCTACCATTGGATCATCTCCTCCGCGTATCACCGGATCCCAAGATAACTCCACTACCAGGCATTTCCAGCAACTAGATCCAGGTCTTCCCCTCAAAAGACAACATCCATATCCACCTAGACAAGAGGTTTGGAGAAATGGAGGAAAAGATAAATGAGCTTTCAAAGGGAGAAACAACAACATCTTGGATGAGTTGAATACCCAGGATCCACCCTTCACCAAAGAGATCCTGGTGCCTCTCCCTCCTAACTTTCAGATGCTACTTATTAAGGCCTACGATGGCTCCACTGACCCTATGGACCACTTGCAACTCTACAAAACCACCATGATGCTACACTGTCACTTGGACACGGTTGTATGTCGAGCCTTCCCCCTGACCCTTGAAAAGACTGCCAGTACTTGGTATTTACATCTCAAACCGAGAAGCATCAGATCCTTCAAGGAGCTCATTCGAGCTTTTGTGGAACACTTTCTTAGCAGCAAGGTTCCCTAGAAAACCTTTAAAGCCCTCTTCAGCATCATTCAGCATAAGGGAGAAAGACTTCAAGAGTTTATCTCGTGCTTCAATGCTGTGACATAGGAGATCCCAGATCTTGATCTGTATGTTTAGATTTTGGCGTTCAAAAAATGGTCACAGGTCCGGAGCCTTCAACCATAAGCTTATACGACATCCCCCCAAAGATATGAGTGAAATCTTGATTACGCCCAAAACATAAAGCGGTAGTTGTAGTATAGTTTTGGGGTGTCGATTCCACAGGGAAACAAGTTAATTACAAAGGAAGGTGTGAACCTTAACACAAACGATAAAAGATTAAATGAATCTGAGTTTGTTTGAGAAAAAGGGTAATTGTGTAAATAGGGTTGGAAATATAATTAAGAATGACAAGGTTCTAGAAATCCTCCCTAGGCTCGTTGCTCTAATCCTAACTCGATTCAGTTATTTTTATCTCGATTACTAGTTTCACGTCCCAAACAGGCAATTGACATATATTCAATTAAAGCGCAATTATAAATCCTAATGTAATTGTTATGAATTATTCTCTACTTTTAAGCACACATGACCCAACTTATAAATTATCAAAAGACGACGATATATCTAACGACAATACTGCAGCAATGGACAAATCTATAAAAGAGATCTACCGGACTCAATCACACCCAAACAGGTACACATAAGAAAAGCATGACTGAACTTATATAGAAAGGAAGCATGCAATCACCGGAGTTATAATAAATCTACCAATTAAATTAAGAATAAAACATAACAATGTTTAACGAAAATAATATCCAACTACAACTTAACCAAATAAAGGAAAATAAGAACAACCACACCTAGGGATTCATCCCTTCGCCTTGCTTGGAGATTAGCTGGCCATAGAGCTCATGCCTTCTTGAGTTGCCTCTAGCCTCTCAACGATCATCCTCAGCTTGCCCTCCAAATTTTATACTTCGGATTCACCTTAAAGGCCCTCTGGATTTACTCCTAAAGACCCTCTAGAGTCACTCTCTAATGATCTCAGAAGATGATCTTAGAAGAGCTCCGATTGGTTGATTCAGCTGAGCAGAGTGGGTCTTTATATAGGCGAACTCCCAGAATGCTATGTGTTATCTAGCCGATGTGGGATACTGTCCTGGTGCGCTCAATCATGGCTTGTGCACTCGATCGCATATACACTGCAGAGTACCTTGCTCGATGTGGGATGTGCGCTCGATCACAATTCAGGCAGCAACCCATCTTGTCCTTCCAGAAGCATGGAATCTTGGTCTTTTAAGCAACGATCGCTTCTCTTTCTCTTTTAAACTTAAAGTACCTGAAAATTACACTGAAATAAGTCAGTGGTCAAATAATATTACTTTAGAGTTATTAACATATAAAAGCACAATAAAGACCGAGATCAATCCTAAAATGCTAACAATTAACCACTGTTGAGAGGCATTTTATGACTCTCATCAAATCCTAGCCAGGGCCGAGGAATTCATGTTGGTTGAAGACGACCAAGCTTTCCAAAGAGAAAGAGAAGGAGGAGCCGAGAAGAGGAGGAAAGACGCCAATGAAGCACAAGACGGCTCAAATAAAAAACCTCGCTATGATGACACAATGAAGATCACCATAAGCTTTGAGAGCTTTAATCCACTAAATGCTTCCAAGACAAACATCCTGATGTAGGTCAATGATAGAGAGATCCTCCACTGGCTTCCAAAATCGCTCCACCCTAGTGGGAACAGAAATAAGTGGTGTCGGTTCCATAGGAACCATGGTCACGACACCGAAAAGTGTCATGCTCTCAAACAATAGATCGAATCCCTCATCGGTAGAGGATATTTAAAGGAGTTCACTAGGCCCCAATACACCAAAGAGGATGGAGATCATTCCAAGAGAAGTTGCAAACGGCCATATAGACAAAATACCAAACGATCTGGATATGACCATCGAGATCGTCGGACCCCAAGGAAAAGTCCTAGACTAGATCAAAGGAGAAACAATCAAGAAAATCCAAATATCACGTTTACAAGGGCAATCCAAACAATCTTTGGAGGACCAGAAGTCGGAGGGTAATCTAGGCAAGCAAGAAGGGCTTACGCTTGATCGATAGCCTCGGTTAGCTGACCCCACAAGTGAGTCACCACACATTGCAACCCCACATCAACAAAAAAGGCTAGTAGCTTATTTTATTCTATAACACTTTCACATTACTTTATCTCTCATTCTTTTTTCAGTTATTCTTGATTTTCTCTAGGAAGCCATATAATGGTTTTCCATTTTATGACAATTATTTCTAAAACTCCTTAGATGCTATAAACTTTATCAATGCATACCATGTTTTTTTATTTATTTTATTTGATTTGATGACTTAAATGCTTTCAAGGACTACTTTTAGAACCAAATAAGAAAATTAAATTTCTACTTCTTTTTTTTTTATTTCTATATATTTTGCTTAGTTTTTTTTTATCATTAAATGATATTTATCTACTAATGTGATTCTTCTTGAGTGTGTTTTCTATATTTCGATTTCTTTTTCTCTTTAATCATATCTCTTCACTTGCTTTCACTTTTGAATGCTCTATTTTACATTTTGATAAATGATATAATGAAAATAATTTGGGTGGAGGAATAAAACCGTCCATGGAAGGACAATGCCGCTCATAGTCTTGTGGGCTTAGTAATCTTTCATGTATACATCCTCCTCCTCCCATTTGTGACATTTTGCTTAATTGTAGTTGTTTGATATAAACTGCTTTGCTTATGTTTGAGTGCTAGAGTTCATTAGGATTAAGTTTTAGTTAACTTTTAAATAAATTTCCAATAAAACAAAAGGCTAGGTTTTTACCTAAGTGAAGAGGGAAGCCATAATTCCTTCCTCTTTCGTACCCCAATCTCTCTTACCCATAATATTTTGCAAGATGAAAAGGGACTTTGACCCCTTCAAGGTCAAATAGAAAATCCTTACCCATCATCCCTGCCTTGTGCTTGGATAACTAAAAGAGCCTAATGAGGGGAATGCACCCCGACCTACAAGAGCTAACCTTGAGTGAGCCCCCTTACTAATTGATAAAGGGTGGTGTAGGGTGCGAAACCCATAGTTTGGTGACTCCACTGGGGAGATTGAACTTTATAGTGTTCTTGAAATTTTTTTTAGATATTAACTTTAATTTAATTTTATTACACAAACACAAAGGACACAAAGGACATGTCTTTGCTAGCGAAGGAGTTAGTTTAGGGCCTAATATCTCTTGGTATCTCAATGTGACCTTTACCTACTTACATCAACCTTTGGTGCATGACAAATTTCTCTTAGTTCTTGTCATTGTAATGAAAGATTTTTGTCATATTTGTACTCTTGTGATTTATCTATTAGGCCACTCAAAGAGCATAAAGGCATCCTTCTAGCCATGAGGTACCCTTGAGCCCATCAAAGTTATAGGTCGAAGTTAACCAATTAAAAACCTTATAATGTCCTCTATGTGGACCCTACCCTTGCATGTGATTCATGTGTGGTTGATATACCTCACTTGTTTAACAACATGATGTTTTGATTGATTGATAACATGTTGCTTGTTGTTTAAGATAGTGTAACGACCCATCCCGGGTTGGCCACCCCTGAGACAGTGTTGTCACATTTTGAAAATCCCAGCACGACACATATATGCAACAAGAAAAATAACACCAATAGAAATTTTTACATCAATCCTCAACCCTCAACAGGGGAGATACATCATCTTGATCTTGACTTAAACATTATATACAACGAAATATGCATGAATATTTACAAATAAATTTTTATTTTATTTTCTCATTAGTCTGAGGATGTGGACATGTATATGGCTTACATATAATGATTTCGTCTGAAACTCAACTCACCAAACTATTTCTCCTGCCTACTACCTGAAATCATTGTACAATGATGGATGAGCTTCACAAGCTCAGTGAATTAAATATACTAGAAGTGTTCAATTTGTATAAATAGTCTTTTAATATTTAATCATTTTTATCTCATATAACTTGATAATAGCATTCTACTGGATGTTTATTCTCCAACTTCACTTACGGATAAACCAAACATCTAGAATTATATTCAACTACATGCTTCATCAATCTTGACCACTAGTAATTTTGTCTTAATCCTCTATACATCTTATTGTTAGTCGGTGCATCAAATATACATCATCATGTACCTCTCTCAATATCTTCTTTCTCAACTCCACATCATTAGGAATATAAATCCTATGTTCTAATACCAAAATACCCTTATTTCAAATTGTGACTAATATTGCTTTCTAGTAAGCACTCAATGCTTAATCTTTTTTATCTCTTCATCTCTACCTTGCATCTCTAAAGCATATTACTATGGATGACTGTATAACTATATTCGTTAACCATGATCCTCTATCACTGATATTCAACTTCATTTTTATCTCTCTTAAATTTATCATCAATTTCAAATTAGGACTCCTAATAGCAGTTAACCTTATTGTAGACTTTCTTTTCTAGATGATAGTGAATCGTACAATCATAGTCACTAATCAACTCCATCCACCATCTTTGCCTCAAATTCAACTCTCTAGTTAGGTAAGTATGTCAAACTCTTATGATAAGTGAATATCTCACAAGTGGCTCCATACAGATGATGTCTTCAATCTTTAAAGTAAACACTATGGCAGCCAACTCTAAGCTATGGGTGGGGTAATTTCTATCAGGATTCTTTAATTGCCTAGAAGTATAGGCTACAACTTTCCTAAGTTACACACATCCCAACCATTGATGTGACGCATAACTATACACCACAAATCCTTTATCACCAGAAGGAAGCACCAATACTGGAGCTATAGTTAATTTCTCCTTTAGTAATTGAAAATTTTTTTTTCTCACACTTTCCTCACCATATAAATCTCACATCTCAATAGTATTACAATAATAGAAAATTTTATGAAAGAATCATCTATAATAACAAGCTAACCCTAAGAAGATTTTAATCTCAGACACATTAGTTGGTCCCTCCCAACTTAACGTTGCCTCTACCTTTTGTGGATCAGCTGTTATGCCATCTCCAGATATTACATGCCCCAAAAAGTTATTTCATTCAGCCAAAATCACATTTAGGAAATTATAGCATACAATCTCTCTCTCCTCAAAATCTCCAACACATTCTCTAATGTTTCACATGTTCTTCCTCATTGTTAGAATATACCAAAATGTCCTCAATAATTATAACCACAAATTTGTCAAGAAATAGTTTAAACACCCCATTCATCAAATCCATGAATGTTACTAGAGCATTTGTTAACCCAAATGGCATCACAAGAAACTTTATGACCATAACGTGTCCTAAAAGCAATCTTAGGCATGTCTTCCTCCTTTATCCTTAACTGGTGATAACTTGATCTCAGGTTTATCTTAGAGAACACCTTCACTTTCCACAACAGTTCAAACAATTTATTTATGAATCCTTGTTTAAAGGATCTATGAATCCTTTTAAGCCTGAGTTTTGGGTGAAACATGTAGAGAGATTATTTGATATTTTACCAATGACTGACAGGCAGAGGGTTGCCGTTGCTACATTCAAGTCAGAAAGAGAGGCCTTAGAATGGTGGGAGGATATTCTTCCCAAGGTAAGTGCAGATGTTGATAGACCCGTAACCTGGAATAGATCTAAGGAGGTTTTCCTCAATAAATACTTTCCTTATGCCTTTAGATTCCAACAAGATAAAGATTTTATTTATTTGAGACAAATGTGTTGACTATGACTTAGCATGATAGAAGATTTGTGGCTTTGTCGAGGTTTGTACCAGAAATGGTAGACATAAAGGAGAAGAGGTATAAGAGGTTCATAGATGGACTACATTTTGAGATTAAATCGGAACTAATTTAAATGAGGCATATAAATTAGGTTACGTTGACAAATATAACACTTCAGATTAAGAAGGATGTGATGGAAATTAGAGGAAGGAGGAATTGGCAGAAAAAGTATAGATTTGAGGAACCTAGAGGTGGTACCAGTATGAGTATACAGGGTGGGAGACCACCCAGAGTAGGTGTTCCTTGTCACATGGAACTATAGTACAGAGTCAGAGGCAAACAAGATCTGTTACTTCTGTAGCTCAGATTAATATCGTTGGGACCCTTAGATTTGGGGGACATGTTATGGGAACTGGGAGTCATAGCAGAGAAAGTAAGTATGCCACCAAGAGGAAGTGGTAATATGATGTATGATCGAGAGACATAAGTTTTTTATAGATGTATTCAGATCAGATATTTATCCCAGAATTGTTCTAATTTGAAGTGCTTTATATGTAGAAAATGTGGACATATCAATGTTGGTTGATCTTTATGCAACCCATTCTTTTGCATCCAATATTCATATAAAGTCTATTGAAGTATGTATTAGTACTTTGATGCATAATGTTATTGTTAAAGTCCCCACTAAAGATAAAGTGATAATCATAAATGTTTACAAGGGTTGTGTGATTCATATCAGTGATAGAGAATTTGAAGTTGATTTGTTTTCTTTAAATATGGTTGATTGTTTTAAGGAAAAGGTACTGTTCAGGATACCTGGACAGGAGGAGTTTAACTTTCAGGGAAAAACTCAAGATACTTGCAAATTATCTTATTTTTGCTCTTACTACTAGTAGATGGTTGAAAAAGGGTTGTGAGGAGTATTTGGCATACATAATGGGTTCTAAAAAGGAAAATAGGAAGTTAGAAGAAATCTTAGCAGTGATAGATTTTTTTCTGATGTATCTCTTGATGAGTTGTCTAGGTTGCCTCCTAGTAGGAAGATTTAATTATCTATTGATGTGATACTAGGTTCATCACATATATCTATAGCACCCTACAGAGTGACACCCATTGAGTTAAAAGAGTTGAAAGTTCAAGAGTTGTTAGATAAATAATAATAATAATAATAATAATTTATTCGACCACGTGTGTCACCATAGGGAGCTCCTGTATTGTTTGCAAATAAGAGATTGATAAAGAATGGGACTTATGATATGTGTAGTGATAGTAGAATGCTATTATCAAGTTATATGAGATATAAATGATTAAATATTAAAAAACTATTTATACAAATTGAATATTTCTAGTAAATTTAATTCACTAAGCTTGTGAAGCTCATCCCTCATTGTACAATGATTTCAGGTAGCAGGGAGGACATATAGTTTGGTGAACTGAGTTTCAGACGAAATCATTATCTATAAGCCACGTATGTGTCCACATCCTCAGACTAATGAGAAAATAAAATAAAAATTTATTTATAAATATTCATGCATATTTTGTTGTATATAATGTTTAAGTCGATATCAAAATGATGTATCTCCTCTGTTGAGGGTTGAGGATTGATATAAAAAATTTTGTTGGTGTTATTTTTCTTGTTGCACATATATGTCGTGCTGGGATTTTCAAAGTGTGACAACACCGTCTCGGGGATGGCCAATCCGGGATGGGTCGTTATAGATAGTGAGGCCTTATTTTGTTATTTTTAACCAAAGTTTAGATAGTTCACACTTCTTGATGGGCCTAAAATTATCCCAAGAAGTATTTCCTTTAGTTAAATACTATTTGGTTGACATCAACATCGTGGTCCATATTAGAGTAAGGCTAAAAGTTAT
The DNA here is from genome assembly GCA_023935145.1 of Bretschneidera sinensis. NCBI lineage: Eukaryota > Viridiplantae > Streptophyta > Magnoliopsida > Brassicales > Akaniaceae > Bretschneidera > Bretschneidera sinensis. The sequence continues at coordinate 9,361,923 of CM043704.1, forward strand.
TTGTCCTTTTCCAAAAGATTTATTTAAAAAAATCAATTAAATATGATCAAACTCCCCCCAAGAATCAAGTGGAGAAGATTCATTTTCAAAGGGGTCGAATTTGATTTTATTTAATTAAAATTCGGCTCAATTAAATAGAGTCTCCATAACACTTTTTGGGCTATAATAACCTATCCTAAGTGGATTTCGACACATTTGATGGGCCTTTGGGATTGAAATTTTCTTTTAACATATTTTTATGAAAAAGGCCTAGAACCCACCAATAAGGTTGAAGTAATACTTATGATAGGGATGAGCATGGCAAAAATATAAACGAGGTACCTTGAGCATAAACTTAATATGGGATTTTTCTTTTTCAACACTCAAAGCCCATCATAAGTCTGAGCCTTAGGAAAAAGTACTCACAGTTTGCTTGGTATCGTAACTCAACTAGTTAGTTTTTGAGGCAAACTTAGAGTTCCAATTTAGAATCAGTGGCATAAGAAACTAGCAGTGGTGGAAACAATAATGTGGGGGGGACTTGAAGGAACTTATGACTATTCTTATGGTTGATATGACCAAAAAGATCACATCCTTAAAAGAGAAGATAACCAAGAAAGATTCAATGGATTTCACTGGTGGTAAAGAGGGATTCTTTGATAATGAAAAAGAGTACTTCCAACAGAAGGAAAAGAAGAAGAGTAGTTGAGAAGTCAAGCGCATAAGTGACAAGTTTGATAAGATGCTTCCTCTAAGGAAGACTCAAGGCCTTGATGGATACCTCTTTTACATTGATGGGCTTTGTGTTCATCCCAAGGTGAACTTACCTTCTAAGTTTAAGTTACCTGACATAGACTACTTTGATGGATCTGATGACCCTAAAACCCACTTGAGATAGTACATGGGCTTACTTAACATTATAGGCCTGAACCAAGAGTAAGTGGCGGCCCTTTTCCCTAACTTATTTTTTGGTTATGCTTTAAAGTGGTACTACTCCTAAGAGCTCTCCATGGTGAAAGAATGGAGCAAGGTTGCTCAAGCCTTCATTTCTCAATATGTGTACAATGCTTAATTGGACGTAACCATCTGAGATTTTGAAACAACTAAGCAGAAACCAAGTGAGACCTTCTCCGAGTTTGTCTCTCGTTCGAGATCAAAGGTAATCAAGATGGCCTCAAGACCGATTTAGAATGACCAAATAAGAATGGTAATGAAGAACCTGTAGCCAATTTACCTCGAGCCAATGTTTGCATTGCAAATCTCCATTTTTGAGGAACTGATGGATTCAAATACTCAAATTGAAGATTCTATCTTTGAGGGAAAGATAGAGAAAAATAGTAGAAAGTTCCCAAGAAGGGATCAATAGGCCAATAGTGTGGACTTAGATAAGGAAAGCCACATTAGCATGCAAGTTAATCCATGGAATGACAATGATAGTGTTGTGCTACCACCAAACTTTCTAAACACAATTAAGACACATTTGTCCCATCTATCCTAGTAACACCATCCACCAATGATCTCAAACACAAGCCCAATATCCCTCTGGAGTCCTCAAGTAATTAACATTATAGTGTGCTAAAAGGAAAAATGATAGACCAAATGGCAATGAGAAAAAAACCCTGCCAAAAAATGCAAGGAGAAACCCATAAGACACCCTAACCCAAACACTTAATTTTTATCTCACCAAAGTATGTGCCCACCATTAGAGATTTATACATGAGACCAAGCAAAATGCCAAATTCTACAAAGAAAATCAAAACAATACCAAAATTGAGCCCATTTCTGAGCCCAACTCTACATCTGACCTAGTCTTTCCACCAAACACTTTTAATACCATAAACATTGAGCCCCACTTTCACCCAAAACCTTCTATAACTACCTTTGGAGAGATGAGCAATGTTGAGTTTTAGGGACTTATGGCTCAAGTTGAAGAGTTTCTGAATCCAGATGGGTTGGTGATGAAGATCATGACCATAAAAAAAAAGGTATTTCAGTGGAAGAACTGAGGGACCAGTTCGAGTCAAAGTTTAAGTCATTTCCTTTTCTTTTTTTGAAGGGTGAGCAGGGTAATGATTTTCTTGTCCTGACCAAATAAGATTTTTCAATATTAATAAAATAGTGTCTACTTCTAGTATTCTAAATCTTCAATATGTGATGAAAAAATCCTCAATGAACTTGATAGAAAATACTAAAATCTGAAATGAATGAACTTTGGCTATTAATTTGGGTATTGCATCGATTCCATTTTGTTAAGAGAATTAAAAAAAGGATTTCATGGTGTATTTACATGGTTTGCCCAAGATGAAACAAAGAAGAGATCATTTCAAACCAAAGAAGAAACCTTGGAAAACTCATTTGTCTCATGAACCCATTAAAACTTAAGTTTGGAAAGTCTAAGTTTTCGAAGTTGAAATGATGAGGGGCCATCATTTTGTTTTCTCATTCATCATAATTTCTCCTTGTTAACCCTTTTTAGGATTTGTTATGACTTCTTTCAAAACAACCCTCATCAAGGATTTTTTTCATATGATAATGAAAGTTTTCAAAATAATGATGCCATACTAAGGAGGAAAGTTGGAAAAGATTCTGAAAACGAAATAGAAAAGAAAGAAAGAGAAAGTGAAATAACGGATATCAAATCAAAAGAAAAATATAATGGAAAAGAATGAAAAGAAGGAGAAAACAAAGGTGAAAAGAAGAAAGTGTAAAATAATGAAAAGGCAATCCTTAATTTATAGGAACCTTGAAAACACTTTTTGGGACTTTTAATTACCCTTCCTTTCATTAGCCTTAAAAACCATTAGCCATGTTACAAGTTTTGAAAAGTACTCTCAGATCAATAAAGATTGCTTTACCTCACAAACTATTTTTGGATAATCTTTTCAAAGAGTACGAGTTTTTACTCAAGCAAACATAAGTCATTCTAGAACTACTTGCGAGAGATTGTCCTACTCCTTCCAAATAAGTTTTCTCAAACAACCCCCCTTAGCACCACTTGTAGGGTATGATTCAAACCATTACCTCCAGCTATATCATTTCACACTTTTCATGCCTAAATTCCTCTATCACCTTCACAATGGGTACACTAAGCTTCAAATCATACCATACTTTTGCATCACTTATAAGAAAGTTCTCTTAAATCCCCTTTACACTACTTGTAAGGGGTAAATCTAAGCATGATTGATTGTGATCATCAAGCACATGAGATGAAATCTTTGAACTATCTATGACTTAATCCCTCTTTGGGTATGTAGGTAACCATTTTGATGCAACCACAATCTTTTAAAAAAACTGTGGTTCCTTGTTGATCTTATTAGGACCATGCAGATACATTGTTAAATCTTTGCTGAAATAAACAAAACAAAATGGGATCGGTTCAATAGCCGAATTAGTGGAAAAAGTTTTTTCTATTATGGTAAAAGGTTTATGTTGATTTTTTATTAATTACTAGATTTTAAATAATATATATATATATAAAAGATAAAGAGCTTGAAGAATCATGACATCATTGTATTCTTCCTCGTCATCCTTTTCCTTTTCCCCTCAAGATTTTTTTGACTCTATCTCAAGCTCAATAAGCGCACCTCTTCAAAACTTAGTACTTAAAAGCTAATGGGGTAGATTTGAAACAATCTTCAACCATGGGAGACTTAGAACCTCTCATAAGAACGAATAGCTCTTAGCGAACTTAAATCCAAAACTTTAGATACCAAAAGACAACAACCACTTTTAAGACTTGATAGTTGAAACACTTGACGCCCTTCCTTGCTACTTAAGACAGTTTGAGTGCATTGGTAATAAACAAGTAAATGGGGAGTGTTTGACATATGGATGAGTCATGCATGATTTCTATGTAAAATATTTTTCGAAGAAAATATATGTCCATGAATGCTTTTAAAACTTTTTTTTTATCCAAATTGAAATGAGAAAATTCTTAAAAAGTGATGCTCAAGGCTACCTAGACCTCTTAAGTGGGTCCATTATTTTGTTGTTTACCTTTATATTTTTCATGGTACCCTCATGAGAAGACAAACTTGAGACCACATTGAAGGTCGACCTCTAGCTTGCATAAGTTCAATGTTTTCTTGAGAATAGTTCGCAAAAACTGTTTACTAGGATAGTTGAAAGACAAATAGTTTCCAGTCATGTGCAATAATTGGAGGCATCATGGTTTCAGTAGTTGGAGCATCTTGATTTCTGTCCTACCTAGGGGAAAATCTAAGATAAGACTCAGCCAATTCCTCAACTAGAATTCAAGCAAAATCCCTAAGAAATCCATTTTGAGGTAAACATAACCCTTCACTTTCAAGGCAATCATGCAAACCCTTGTTTTTCCATTTGAAGCAAATGTAAACCCTCACTTTTATCCTTTTGAGGCAAGATATAAGACCTTGTTTTCATATTTTTGAGGCAAGATATAAACTATCAAATTCCAAATTGAACCCTCTTAACGGATACGCACTAAAAATCAATCTCTAAGGCAAACATAAACCCTCGTTTCCAAAGAAATCATGTAAGCCCTTTTCTCTTAATGTAAGATACAAGCCTTCATTTTCCTTTTTGAGGCGAACATAAGCCCTCACTTTTTAAGGCAATTGTGTGAGCCTTTGCTTTAACCTCTAAGATAAACTGTAGACACCGTATTTCATTCTAAAATTTAAAATGGGTTATACGTGGGCCCAATGATGAAATTATGGTCCCAAGATGCTTACGACATGACAAATGATTGAACCAAGTTTTTGATTCTGGAAGAAATTAGATTATGAACCCAAAAAATGCCCAAAAAAGAGTTTTAAAATCACATAGACTCATTTTGAACCAACCATTGGCTTTCAGACTCAAATTTAGGCCTAAACCCAAAACAAAACTACCACATATCCTACTTTCCAATAAAAAAATAGTGACTTCTGATCGACAAACATTGACTGCCGACTAGAAGGCGTTAATAATTTATCAGTAGACATTGAATGTCGATCTGTAAAACCGTTATAGAACATAAGTTTTGAGAAGAAATTGTTTATGCATGATTCTGAATCCAAAATCCCACCACACGAGCCTCTAAAATCCATCCTTCAACCTATCTTAACCATTCAAAACTACAAACACTCCTTAATCTTCATCTTATCCCCTCCTAGGCCTTATAAGCCCTCATCTTCTACCATTTCAAGACACCTTTTTCACACCTCCTACATTTTTTAAATCCCATACATTTGTTGAAATTATCTCTATTTTCTAGGTCATTGGGGTAGCTTCACTTATAATAGGTTGGGTACAAAACACCTCCCACACATAAATCATTAGCCAAATACATACTTTCGTAATCTAGTTCCAATATTGTCGAGTTCACATTCTTCATTCTTTGCTTCAAAAGCAAAAAGATCATTTGAGGGCATGCATACCACACTTGAAAATCCCACATCAACAAAAAGGTTAGTAGCTTATTTTCTTCTATAACACCTTTGGGTTACTTTATATCTTGTTATCTTCATCTTAATTTTTCTCTATGAAGCCATAAAATGGTTTTCCATTTTATGAATATGATTTTTGAACCTCCTTAAATATCATAAACTTTATCATTGCATATTATTTTTTTATTTCTTTTAATTGATTTAATAACTTGAATGATTTTAAAGACCACTTTTAGAACAAAATATGAAAATCTCACTTTTATTTTTTTTTCTATTATTTCTCTATATTCTGCCTAGTTTCTTTTTTTGTTAAATGATATTTATCTGCTAATATAATTCCTTTTGTGTGTGTTTTCCAACTTTCTATTTCTTTTTCTCTTTAATCAAATCTCTTCACTTGCTTACACTTCTGAATTCTTTATTTTATGCTTTCATAATGGATGTAATGAAAAAAGGCATTTGGGTTGAGGATTAAAACCATATATAGAAGGACAATGTTACCCATAGTCTTGTGGGCATAGTAATATTCTTCCATGTATACATCCTCCTCCTCCTATTTGTGATGTTTTACTTAATTATCATTGTTTGATATAAAATGTTTTGCTTGTGAATGAGTGCTAGTGTTCATTAGGATTAAGTTTTAGTTAATTTTTGAATAAATTTCAAAGAACATAGAAGGCCAAGTTTTTACCTAGGAAAAAGGAGAAGCTATAATTCTTTCCTCTTTCGCACCCTAATATCCCTTACCTATAATCTCTCGCAAGACCGATTAAAAGAAATTTTGAACCCCTTTAAGGTCAAATGGAAACTCCTAACTTCTCATCCCTGCTTTATGTTTGGATGACAAAAGGAGCCCAATGTAGAACCCAAAAGAGCTATCATTGAGGGTGCCACATTATTAATTGATAAAGAGTGGTGTAGGGTGTGGTACCCATAACAAGTCTCATACAAGATAACCATGGTGCCTTAGGTCTAAGGATCACATGCACAACTATAAAATACTACCTACTGATAGGGAAGCAAAACTCCATGTAAATGTTCTTAAGTTGAGTCATGTTCAGTGAACTTATTGTTCAATGAGCACTTACATATTTGTTTTAGTTTCTTCGCTTATAAGTGACATTGAGTTTAGTCACATTCTTAGTTGAGCAAACATAATATGTACTAGTCTAATCGGATTACTAACGTCCAATTAGTAACCTATGACCAGGAACATTTAAGAATAAAGCTTTCGAGAAGGGTAGGTCTCATTATTATGATCACATCATAATCTCATCTCCATTGCTCTTATTCTATGGACTTAATCATAATAATGTAATTTAACAAATATTCATGATAAACAATACTAGTAATTAAAATAATGATAACAAATTGAATAAGAATTTTTTATAAATAATATGCTAAGACATAAAGTGTTATTAGCTTGTAAGCCATACTACTAACAAGGACTTTCAGACTCACATTCTTGACTAGATAGACTTTCAAACTCTACTTCCTTTGGACTAGAAGGAGTTTTAGAACAATATTACAGACTCTCACACTCTAGAAAAAGATAGTGAAAAGAGAAAACTTCAAACTCGAACTTTAAACATAACATGATAAAAGATAAGATTCTTTGTCTTATCAGACTGATATTGTATTGTGGCACAAGAAAAATTATTTTTGCTTTGACAAAGAATAGGACAATAAAGTAACCACATGAACTCGAAATCACCAATTTGAACTCTTTCCATGGGTAACTTCTCCTCTATTGCTTTTAACCTTCAATCATTTTGTTGATATTATGTCATTCTTTTATCTCAATACTTGTTTGATCATTCGATAAATCTCTTTCCACGTCATGTTCTACACATGTCTTCCATAACTCATACGATCTTTTCAGTTTTGTTATGCATTCTTCTATTCTTATTCATGATATTGGACTTATATTCATCTGTTGTAGTCTTATTTTATGGTTATTTTGTCCTCATCTTTTTTGAAAAATTATCCGCAGAAGACTTCTGCTCCATTACTTTTAACCTTCCATCATGTTCTCGATATTATGTCATTCTTTCATCCCCATACTGATTTGATCATTCGATAATTCTCTTTCCATGTCATGATCTACATATTTCTTCCACAATTCATAGAATCTTTTTAGCTGTTATCTGTATTCTTCTACTCTTATTCATGATGTTAGACTCGTATTCATCTATTGTAACCTTATTTATGGGTATTTGATGAGAGTCATAAAATGCATCTTAATTGTACTTATTTGTTAGCATTTTAGGGTTGATCAAGTTTTGAATTACACTTTTATACCTTAATAACTCTAAAGTAATATTCTTGGATTATTGACTTATTTCGATGCATTTTCAGGTACTTTGAGTTCAAAAGAGATGGAAAGCTATCATAGCTTAAAGCACGATGCTTTGATGCACATTCGAGTGAGGGCATGGTTGCGGAAGGACAAAATGTAGAGAAACCAAGTCTTAAGTGTGGGCGTTGTGGCCTGAAGAAGTCTAAGCCTCGACCTCCAGAACCAAGCCCAAAAGAGCAAGGAAGCCACCAGTGTGCGCTGCGGCCTGGAAGAGTGGGCGTCATGGCCCCCAGCAGCACACAAACTTGACTTTTTTCCTAGCACTGCAACTTGGAAGAGTGGGCGTCGCAGCCTCCAGAAAGTGAAGAAAAGCCTCAAAAGCTTGAGCCGTGGCCTGGATAAGTGTGAGCCGCGGCGCGCACACAAAACTTTGTTTCCGAGTTATGACCTAATTAGGACTTTAATAATTATTTAAACCCTAAAACACCCTTAGAACTTTTGTATTATAAATAGATCACTTAGGGGTTGACAAGGGAGAGGGATAAAAGGCTGAAAAACTCATCAAGGCTGCCACACTCTCCATCAAAGTGTTCAAGCATGAACTCCATGGCCAACTAATCTCCAAGCAAGGCAAAGGGATGAATCCCTAGGTGTAGTTGTTCTTATTTTCCATTATTTATTCAGTTGTAGTTTGGATTTATTATCAAAACATTGTATGAGTTACTCTTTAATTTAATTAGAAGATTTTTCTCTTAATTCGGTGATGGTATCTTTCTTCTCAATATAAGTCTAGTCATGCTTTTCTTATGTGATGTTGTTTGGGTATGACTGAGTCCAGTAGATTTATCTTTTAGGTTTGTCCATTACTACAATATTTTCATAAAAGATATATTGTCATTTCTTGATAAATCTATAGGATAGGTCATGCGTGCTTAGCTCGAAAGTAAAGAGTAATTCATATCAATTACATTAGGGTTTATATATGTGCTTGATTGAATATTTGCCGATTGCTTGTTTGGGATGTGAAACTTGCAATCGAGATAAAAACAACTGAATTAAGATTGGAAAAAGGCAAAAAACCTAGGGAGGATTCCCGAACCCTTGTTATTTACCCATTATACTTACACCACTTAACATTACTTCAATATCAAAACTCAATTTCTCTTGTTTAACTTTTATCGTTCGTTTTAAGGTTTACACTTTCTCTTGTGGATCGCTTGTCTCCCTGTGGAATCGACACCCCAAAGTTGTGCTACAACTACCGTGTTATACTTTGGGCGTAATCAAATTTTCGCGCCGTTGCCGGGGAGAAGCACTTAAGTACAAGGAAGATTGTCAACTTTGAGATAAGACGATAATATCATTCTTTGCTCTTTATTTTGATTTTCTAATTTTGATTTTTCTGTTTTATTTGTTTCCCTCTAATCCCTTTGGTGTATGCTTAGTCCAAGAGATTCGCGAGGTAGATTCATTAAGAGACCTGAAATAGAGTTACCTTCTCCTTCCACGTCTGTTAGTGAAACCTCGCCTAGATCAAACCATAGTGCACACCCAAGTAAGAATTTAGAGGATATTGTTAACATGGCCGAAAATAACAATGAGAATGTTTCTAGGACATTTAAAGACTATCTGCACCCTAGCCAAACGGCCACACCATCCTGTATCATGTTCCCCCTAATGTTCAACAACCTGATTTTAAGCCGAGCATGATCCAATTGTTACCAACCTTCCATGGATTTGAGGAAGTGGTAGCTACTTTTCAAGGTAGGGCTAATATGATAGACACAATCAAACTTCATTTTTCCCTTTTTCACTTAAGGAAAAGGCTAAGGTTTGGCTGTACTCGTTAAGGCCTAGGTCCATAGGTAGTTGGGATGAGATGACACAAGTTTTCTTCCAAAAACACTTCCCAACCCATAAGACCAACAACATCAAGACTCAAATCTCAAACTTTGCATAAAAGGAGAGTGAAACCTTATATCAAGTTTGGGAACGTTTCAAGGACCTCTTGAATTCTTGTCCACACCATGGGTATGAGAGTTAGAGGGTACTTAGCTATTTCTATGATGGACTCCTAAGTAAGCAAAGGAAATTCATAGAAATGATGTGCAATGGGGATTTTCTTCAAAAAGATCCCGATCAGGCCATAGATTTCCTAGATGACCTATCAGAAAAAGCTCACACTTGGATAGGACCAAATGCCATGGAAAGCACTAGGAGAAATCAACCCACTAGGATTTATCAACTTAAGGAACAACACAGCCTTAAGGCCCGTTTAGAGGCCCTAACTAAGGAAATTGAAGCCTTAAAAACCAAGGATGCTAGAGCCCCCGAACTGGTTGCTAGGATAGAGTCCCATGAGCCTTGTTTCATGTGTAACGGGGTAGATCATGTGCCTAGGGATTGTCCAACCTATTTTGAGATGAAGAGAGAGTGTAAGGCTGTAGGAATACCCTTTAGAAAACCAGACTCACCCTACTCTAACACCTACAATCCCGGTTGGAAGAATCACCCTAATTTTAGTTGGAAATCCGATATGCAACCTCCTGCCCAATCTAGCACCCATTTGAGATCCGATATACAACCTCATCCCCAATCTAGTACCCAATGGCAACCAGAAGCAACCTCATCTAATGCATCTTAACAATCTTTACCTTTGGAAGATATGTTTAAGTCATTTATGCAGGTACATACCAAGAGGGCAGAAGAACAGGGCAAAATAAATCAACGGTTGCTAGAGGAGCAACAAGCGATCAAAGAGGAACAAAAGGTGATAAAGAGTCAACTCACCAAGTTGACTAGTTTCTTCACTATTTAAGAGCAAGGTCATTTTCCCTCACAGCCACAACCTAATCCAAGGGGACAACATATGGCACAAACCTCCGGACCTGAAAATCAAAATTTTAGAGAAGTTAATGCTATAATCACTCGCAATCACACTTGATTCCTAATACCGTGAGCAACAAGGATGAAGCCCCCAAGGAACAAGAGGTCCATGATGATTATTCTCCACCGATGCCTTTCCCTCAAGCACTCCTTAAGCCTAAGGATATAAATTCGGCATTAAAAGGTGAGATCCTTAAACATCTTCAGCATGTTAAAATTAACCGCCCTCTTCTTCATGTTATAAAACAGATCCCCAGCTATGCTAAAGTCATCAAGGATCTATGCACACTCAAGAGAAGGCACAATGTAAAGAAGACAACATTCTTAACAGAGCAAGCAAGTGCAGTAATTGATAGCAAGACACCGCCTAAATATAAAGATCCGGACTGCCCAACGTTGGCTTGCCAAATTGGACAAAAATCTTGTGGCCAAGCATTACTGGATTTGGGAGCTAGTGTGAACCTCATGCCATACTCCATGTACTTGCAACTCAGTCTAGGTGAGATCAAAGCAACCTCCGTGGTACTTCAATTAGCGGATAGATCGGTAAGAAAAACAAGAGGTATTGTGGAAGATGTTTTATTGCAAATTGATAATTTCTGTTATCCTGTTGACTTTTTGGTTTTAGATATCGTCTCTATTATGAATACGGAGTTGAAAATTCCTTTGATACTTGGAAAGCCATTCCTTGCTACTGCCAATGCCCTCATTAATTGTAGGAATGGCCTAATGACATTATCATTTCGAAATTGGACTCTAGAGGTAAATGTTTTTCGAGTCTCAAGGTAGTCACATGAAGAGGATGAGTGTTTCGACACTTACATGATTGATAAGCTTAATTTGGAGGATGAGCACATTAAAGATAATTCTAACTCTTTCGAATTCCCTCCTAATAATTTTGAGTTCAATGATTCCTCAATCTATCCCCAGGCCATTAATGTTGTTGATATTTTTGATAAGTCACAGGGATTTATTAAGAAATCATGGCAACCACGCTTTGAGGAGTTGTTTGAGAGAAGTCACATGGATCCAGGAATCAAATACCCTACTGCTGATAGTGAATGGGCAACACCAAGAACACTTGAGCCACATATGGTGAACTTCAAGTATTCCTTGCCAAAAGATTAGCACTAAGGCCATTGAGTTTGGAGCCTCATCTTCAGCACCACAATGACGCCAGCAGTGAGAGTGGTGCAGCATCTGGCTGAAGATGTAAAACTTAGCACTCATGGGAGGCCCCATAGCATATCATTTTATCGTTTTTCATGTATCTTTTTCTTGTTTATTATTAGTATTTTATTGTTTTCTAGTGTTAACTTCGTATTTCTGTTTCAGGGACAAATATACGAAGCAGTTCAAATGGTGGTGCACAATTTTCAACTTATGTGCACTTTTGATTACAAAAGGAGTTTCCTTTACTTTCTCTTTTACATTGATGTCAATATAATTTTTAAGTTTGGGGTGGAGGAAACGTATTTCTTTTTTCTTTCCATTGAACTGCTTGGTGTCATTTTCTATTTTTGCTTTTTTTAGCATGCTTTGTGTTAGTATTGGAGTTAATTCACATGTTAATGATATGAACTTAATTGAGATAGCATATAGCATTTAGAAGAAGTTAAATTTTCCTTCGGTTTGAGAATAATTTAAGTACAAATCTTCATTTGGTTTGAGACTCTAGCTTGCAGTAAGATTGTATGATTAGTCTAAAACATTTAGAGAAGTTTTATGTGTGATTGTTTTGTGAATATTTTTGTGGTCTCGACAAGCTCTAGAACTTATTTGATAATCACTTGAGGTGAAATCTTAGAATGCACACTACTTAGGATATGATGTAGGCCATTTTTTGACCGTTTGAGCCTTTCAAACTTATCCGTGCTATATTTATCGCTAGTCACCTATTTGAGCCTTTTTCTTGAAAAAGAAATTAAGCCTTGTTTCTTTCGATAACCCATTTACTTATCTTTATGAGCCTAAAAATATTTTATCCTTACCTTTCTTTTAAAAGAACTTAGTTATACACATTCGTTGAGAAGCACTTAAGAGGTGTAAGGATGGAAATATTCAAAAAATATATATATATATATATATATATATATATATATTACTATCATAACCCAAGTACATTAAAGGAGATAAGTTGGGGGTTGTGGAAAAGAAAAGAAAAAGAAAATGAAAAAGGAGGTGAATGGTTATGTGCCAAAATAAAAAAGAAGTGAATTATAGCAAATAAAGAAGAAGAAGAAAGGAAAAAAAATGGTGATTTATTGAGAGAAATGCTAGAAAAATGGTTGAAAGAGTTGGGTGTTGAAGTAAGGTTATCCAGTACTTAAAGTGGTTGTGTTTAAAACTAAGATTTTTAGTTCTTTTACTTGTTGAATACTTCCCGTTCTTTCTTGACCTTTACCTTAGCCTAACGTTACAAGCTTATTAAAGACCTATTGATCCAATGTAGTGTGATTTTTCTACAATAGTGGAGAGTGATTTGAAAAGTGAGCCTATGGAGCTTGTTTTTGTGATTGATGTCACGCAAATTAATATATTTTAAGAGGCCAAGACTTGTATTCATGAATGTTGTGCATAAAATCATCTGGGTGTTCGGATTAATGGATTGTGGTAAGATGGATGTTAAAAGTCGATAACTATTCTAAGATTGATGTTGTGCATCCTTTCGTAACATTTTCCCGAATGTAATGATACTGAACATCCATATGCTTTGTCCCCTCATGGAACACCGAATTCCTCCACAAGTGCCAAGCACTTTGGCTATCCGAAGACACCACCACCTGCTCCTTTAGGACCTCCCACTCGTCCAACAACCCTTTGCACCCCATAGCCTCCTTTATGGCCTCCGTAGCCGCTATGCATTCTGCCCTGGTTGTTATGAGTGCTACCATTGAGCCTTCAAATACCTCAGCAACCTCTTTATCCCAAGCCAATGCTTCTTTCTAGGATTATTCACAAATCTGCTGAGAACACCCATTGCCCAAGAAACCCTTAACCAGTTTCTCTCTTTTTCTTGGATTCTACACATCCCAAGGATCTTTTGTATAAGGCTGAGATCCTTCCTCTCGAACTCCTTACTGTGTTGAGATATAAACATTTCCATCCTCTTCCTGCTGTTCCAAACCAACAGCACATCAACGACATAGATGAGGATACTCACCATCTTCTCCACCGTGTGTCCAGGTGAGAAAGTTTATGTGAAATCTATGCCTTTTCTTCTTGTGAACCCATTCACCACCAGCCTAGCCTTGTTCCAGACTTCATCTCCTGGAGGGTATCCTTCTTTGACCTTTTAAGTCCACTTACAATCCATAACTTTCTGATTTCCCAGAATGTGCACCAATTCCTAGAAGTTGTTCATCCTCAAAGAATCCATTTCTTCCTCCATAGCCAGCTGCCACTTTGATGAATCCTTACACTCCATGGAATCCGTGTAAGTCTCTTGTTCACTCATTTCTCCTTCCGTCCAAGGAGCTACTATATTAGCATCCACAAACCCATATCTCAAAGGTGGTCTAACCACCCTCCTTCCCCGATCTCTTGTGAGTTAGTAGTCATTATGACTTGCTGCATCAACCTCTTTTTGTTCAGCCTCTTTTTGAGTTTCTTGAGCTTGGCCTTCATCCAAGGGCTCTACCTGGTCTGAACCCTCTTGTCTCCTTTGCTCTACCTGAATCGAGTTCTCCTTGATGCGATGTTCCACAACTTTCAGACTGGTTTGCTCACAAGCCCCTGCAGGGTTAGTTTTCTCCAAGTAGGGAAATCCCTACTTATTACGAGTTTCAATCCTTCTTTCTCTAAGGACCACAACCTATACCCCTTAGCCCCTTCCCTATATCCTAGAAACACACGCTTTTTAGATCCTGGGCTAAGTCTATCATCCTTTTGTTGTGCATACGCAACACACCCAAAAGTCCTAAGGTTATCCAACTCAGGAAGTTTTCAACTCCACATCTCTTTAGGAGTCTTTTGGTACACAATCCTAGAGGGTGATCTATTTACCAAGTATGCAGCAGTAGACACAGCTTCCCCCCAAAAACATTCGGGTAATCCAAATCCATTTAACATGCACCTAACCTTTTCCATAAGGGTTTTATTCATCCACTCAGCAACTCCACTTTGCTGAGGGGTTTCCACAGCCGTCCTATGTCTTAGAATCCCATTTAACCTACAGAATTGATCAAGTTCTTGGTTAAAAATTTATAAGCCATTATCGGTTCTTATCCCCTTAACTACTCTACCTATTTGAGTCTCTACCAGCCCTTTCCACACCACTAATTTATTCAAAGCATCTGATTTATTTTTAACCAAATAAACCTATACCTTTTTTGAATAATCATCAATTAAAGACAGAAAGTAAATGTTACCTCCCTGTGTTGGTGTCCTTGCTGGTCCCCAAAGGTCTGCATGAATGTAGTCAAGAACAGCACTCCGGTGTTGAAGCTGACCCGGTATTGCTTCTCAAGAACACAACACTCGCAGAAATCAAGTTCCTCTACTTTATCTCTACCAAGTAAGCCATTCTTGCTGAGAACTTGCAGGCCCTCTTCTCTCATATATCCCAAGCGAGTGTGCCAAAGGGCTGCTCTATCCATCTCAGCCATCAAGCTTGCTACTTAATCATTGATTTTTGTCTCTCCGATCATCTCATAGAGTCCATCGATTCTTGCTTCCTTGATCACTACCAAAGATCCCTTGGCTACCTTGATCTTTCCTCACTCTACTTTGCATGTATACCCCATGGAATCCAGTTGCCCCAATGAGATCTAATTCCTCCTCAAATCCGGGAGATACCCCACATTCTCTAGTAGCCTTGTCATTCTATCAAACATCCTCACCTGGATGTCTCCTGTGCCCCTCACTTGGTAAGAAATATCAATCCCCAAGAAAACTCTTTCATCATTGGTTTCCTTGAAATTCTTGAACCAACTCCGGTGAGGGCACATGTGATGAGTGCACTCGGAATCCAAGATCCATTTCCTGCTGCCTTCTTGCCCCTTGCTCATACCCGAGCACACAACAAGAATATCATCCTCTTGCTGTTCTGTTTCGGCAACCGAAGCCTCTCCATTCTTGGTATGGCTTCCTCCTCTATCCCTTGTCATCTTCTTGCAATCTTTCTTGACATGACCCTCCTTATGGCAGTAGTAGTAACTCTTCCCTCCAAACCTCAGTTTGGAATGCATTCTCCTATGGTTTTCTCCTCTACCTCTGTCCCGGTAGTAGCCATGCATGCTGCTGTGCACTCTCCCATGGCTCTTTCCTCTACCTTTGTCCCGGTAGTAGCCATGCATGCTACTGTGCCCTCTTCCATGGCTCTCTCCTCTACCTCAGTCCTGGTAGTAGCCATGCATGCTGCTGTGCACTCTCCCATGACTCTCTCCTTTACCTCTGTCCTGGTAGTAGCCATGGTTGCTACCATACCGAGTTGTTGGCCTTCTTTTAAAGAACAACCCTTTACCACTTGATGCACTCCTTATCTTGGCATCAAGATTATCTTACAACTCTTTCTTAGGATCAAATTTAAAAGCAAAGATTCGTTTACGAAGATACCTCTTATCCGGGAGAGTCTTGGCAAGAAACATCTCATCTAGCTTCTTCCATATGATAGCTAGATCTTCCAAGTCTCCGCACTCCCTTGTGACATTATCCGACATGTGCAAGAAAATGGTGTTGTATGCCATCTTCTTCATCTCATTCCGCTGGTCCTCCGTGACACTTGCTGGAAAAGAATCATCTTCTCCAATAGCTAAGTCCACTTTCTTTTGCACAAGAACCTCCTTGATCTTCTGCTTCCACAGGGAAAAATCTCTCTTTCCATCAAACTTCTCAATACCAAAATTTGAACCCATCTTTTCGGACAAGATCCCAGATTTATGCAATACCCAAAAATGCTTTCTTCAACCTCAAGAACATAGATCAAAGATGGATCTTAACATTGTTCTTAAATCTACCTCAAGAACACGATCAGATCTTGATCTTTACATCGTTATTGAATCACCCTCAAGAACATGATCAGATATTGATCTTAACTCTGTCCTTGATTCACCTCAAGAACACAATCAGATATAGATCTTAACTCCATTCTTGAATCACCCAAGAAATTGATCTTTGATTCTTGGAGTCTTGGCTCCGTCACCTTCTTATTCTTGTTCCGATACCTAGTTGTGCAGCTCTGATACCATTGTCCAAAGCTTTGATACCACTGTTGGAAATCACCTTGACAAGATGCCCAGGTGGTGATCTTCCAAACACCCAAGTCTAGAATGACTTGTAAAGATTTGGAATCGAAAACAGGAACAGAAAATCAAAGAAAGAAAGAAGACAAGCAATTTGTTATCAAGGTTTGGCAATGTGCCTACGTCCCCGTGAGTTCCTCCGAACTCTCTGCACTAAATTAATGGTTCTTTATAAATACAGTAACCCTCTTCAAGAAGCTCAAGTTCTTGAAGAAACCAAGAAGAGAAGAAAGGAAGAAAATAAGAACTAACAATGCTCTCTATCTAATCTAGACTTCTCTCTCTTTTTTACAACCAGCCTCTCTACAATGAGTCCCTCTAGTGTTTTATGTCTTCGCACTCTCACATAATTCTCTCATCCAAAGACATATCTCATAAGTTACATTACATCTTGTGTCACAACCTTGTGTTGTTCTCTTGTTGAAAAATGAGGCTAGGAAACCCCTTTTATAGCCACCCACTTCTTGGTCATTCTTGAGATTCAATCCTCACCCTTTGATCATAATTACCACTTAATCATGGCCCTTCATCACTCCTAAGTGGTGTTGTGTGTTTTAACCTTGCACCCACGCACCTAAGAGAGGGTTAAAACAGCCTGTACAGGCCAAAGGGTTGAAGAAGCGGCCTCAGGCTCCTTCTCCCGTCCTTATTAATGTGGAGACCTCGAGCCCCTTCGAGCCTTCTTCTAAGCCGAGGAATGTTTCTTCTGCACCTCTACCCGAGTAGATGTGGCCCTCATCCTCATTCTAAGGGGCCCCTTCAAAGGTCGGGGTCTTTATGCGCAACTGGGGCATAAGGATGGATGACTCCATATTCACTCATGCCAGGGTCTCTCGAGAGCACCTCATTCTGGGCATCCCTCTACGTCATGTGATTGAGGTCGAGAGGAAGCCCATTGATAGCCTTTCCTTCATGGTCGAGGTTTTGGCCTCCTAGGTGAGCGTTTCTATCTTGGGCTGGTTTTTTCCTTAAACTTTTTCTTTGAATTTTTTCTGCTTCAAGGTAGCTTAACTTATTATTCTAATTTTAATTTCAGTCGAGCGTGGTGAACGGGATGCTATCGCGTCGTGGCTTGGATATGAGCAACAGGCTGACCCAGTGGCAGTGAAAGCTAGATGACAGTTGTGGGCTTATCCAGCAGCTGCAGGGCTCCCTTAAAGGGGCTCATCTGAGCAAGGAGTGAGTTGACCAGGCTATGGCCAAGGCCGTGGAGGAGAAAGAGGCAATGCATAAGGAGAGGGACACTGCCAAGGCCTTCGAGCAGAGGCTAAGGGTGGAGATGGAGGAGGCCATCAGGAGGGCCATGGAAGAGGCCATCAAGAGAGTCATGGAGGAGGCTATGGCCGGCTTTAAGAACTCTTCTCCATTCTAAGAAACTGTGGAAGAGGAGGCTGGGCTCGAGTACCTCGAGGGGTTCCTGGAAGCCAAGAAGATAGGTGAGGCACTTTACCCTCTGGCCGACTTCTGAAAAAATATGGAAGGTAATGCCATTTGGGCTACAAAATGCAGGCGTAACTTACCAGAGATTGGTCAATAAGATCTTCAAGCAACAAATTGGAAGGAATATGGAAGTATACGTGGATGATATGTTGATCAAGAACATTGAAGGAAAAGACCATGAATCTAACCAGGAAGAGGCATTCAGAATACTTCAAAGATATTAGATGAAACTCAACTTAGGGAAGTGCACCTTCGAAGTCTCCTCAGGAAAAGTTATGGGCTTCATGGTCACACAATGAGAAAAAAAAGCAAATCCCGAGAAGATAAAAGCAATTCTGGATATAAGCCCTCCGTGGAACATCAAAGAAGTACAAAGGTTGATTAGAAGAGTAGCCGTACTCAGTCATTTCATGTTTAAATTAGCTTAAAGGTGCCTGCCTTTCTTCAAAGCAATCAAAAAAGCAAAGGAATTTGCTTGGAGCGAAGACTACCAAAAGTCCTTTGAAGAATTGAAGGAATATTTTAGCTCGCCACCATTCCTGACTAAGCCGATCACTAGAGAGGAGCTCTTCCTTTATATATCAGCAGGCTAGGACCTAGTAGCCTTAGTTTTGATCTGAGAAGAAAGTGGGGTCCAGAAACCCATTATTTAAGTCGGGTACTCCTAATGCTGAGGTGAAGTATCTTCCTATCGAGAAAATGGCCTACGCTCTTCTGATCACTGCTCGAAAACTCAGGCCATATTTTCAAGCCCACACTATCATCCTTCTCACCGATCAACCCTTGAGGCAAGCGCTCATCTAGCCTAACATTTCTAGAATGCTAGTAAAATGGTCTATAGAACTTGGAGAGTTTGATATTCAGTATAAGCCAAGGACACCAATTAAGGCTCAAGCCCTAGTTGATTTCATCGTAGAAACCACATTCTTCGAAATACCTAAACAAAGGCAAAACCAATAAATGTCGTGTTAGACCTTTTATATCAACAGATCCTCGAACAGTGCTGATAGTGGAGCCAAGCATATCCTCAGTAGCCTCGTAGGCTTTACAGTAGAATATGCCCTCAGGTTCGAGTTCAAAACTTCAAATAATGAGGCCGAGTATGAGGCATTACTCGCTAGAATGAAACTTGCAAAAACACTGGCCGTCAAAGTCTTAGACATATATAATGATTCACAACTGGTAGTTTACCATATGACTAAAGAATGCGAAGCCAGAAGTGCGAAAATCATGAGGTATCTCAAAAAATCCCGTGGACTTGTGAAAACCTTCAAGAAATTGCAGATAACCCAAGTGCCCCCACCAGAAAATCTGGAGGCAGATGCCTTGGTAAGCCTTGCCTCCTTTAGGAAATATGATCCCATGTAAGCAAACTATTTGGTACTCTTCCCACCTTGAGCATCGATGGGACCTTGATCGCAACGCTGACGGAAGAGCAGGCTTGGATGGGCCCAATCCTCAAGTATTTAAGGGATGGAATACTTCCTAGTAGGAAAGCGAAAGCCAAGAAGATTATCTATCATGTCTCACGGTATGCCATTATCAAAGATCGGTTGTACAAGAAAAGCCTCACAACACCTTATCTGAAGTGTTTCAGGCCTACCGAGGCAGTCTACGCCCTCCGAGAGATTAATGAGGGCATATATGGAAACCATTTGGGAGTTCGGGCTTTGGCCTTCAAGATTCTCCAACACGGCTACTATTAGCCGAAGATGCTTAAAGATGCTATATCGATGGTTAAGAAATGTAAGACATGCTAGTCGCACGCTTTCATGCCCTGATGACTTGCCAATCTGCTGACGTCGATCACTAGTCCTCTTCCCTTCGCTATGTGGGAGATGGATATCCTTAAGCCTTTCTGAGAGGCTCTGGGACAAAAGAAGTACCTGATAGTTGTTATCGAATACTTCATTGAGTGGACAGAGGCTGAACCTCTCACTAACATCACTGTAACGACCCATCCCAGGTTGGCCTCTCTGGAGACGGTATCGTAACATTTTGAAATCCCAGCACATCACATATATACAACAATACAAAAATAGATCAACTGAAATTAAAATTTTCATCAAATCTTTAACTCTTCTCAGAGAAGATACATCATCCTTTCAGAATTAGTATATACATACAATAAAATGCATGAAAAGATTTTTATTACAAATTTTTCTCTCTTCTTTCTTACAATGTTTGAGGACTTGACCACAAGACTTACTTAAGGTATTTACTCTGCTATCACCTCTAAACTCTATTTGCCTTGCCCACTGCTTGAAAATTTTGAATAATGAAGAGTGAGCTTCATAAGCTCAGTGTAACGACCCATCCTGGGTTGACCACCCTTGGGACGGTGTCATCACATTTTGAAAATCCCAGCACGACACATATATGCAACCATAAAAATAATACTAACAAAATTTTTTACATCAATCCTCAACCCTCAACAGGGGAGATACATCAATTTGATATTAACTTAAACATAATATACAATGTAAAATGCATGAATATTTACAAATAAATTTTTATTTTATTTTCTCACTAGTCTGAGGATGTTGACACGTACATGACTTACTAGATAATGATTTCGTCTAACTCTCAACCCATCAGATTATTTGTCCTATCTGCTACCTGAAATCATTGTACAATGAGGAATGAGCTTCACAAGCTCAGTGAATTAAATTTACTAGAAGTATTCAATTGTAATAAAGGTCTTTTAATATTTAATCATTTAAATCTCATACAACTTGATACTAGCATTCTACTATCACTACACATATCATAAGATCCATTCTCTATCAATCTCTTTTTCTATTTATTGGTTCACCGTAAGACCATTAATTATCTCATAATTTCCTCGTAATGAGATTCACATCATAAAGTCTACCATTTAGAAAGTTCTTATCATATCATACTTCTAGGTTTCTTTCTCACCATAACTGTCTCTTTGTGAGACTCATTCATCTATAAAATAAATTCATAATAACACACAACACATCAGCATTTTAGTAATAAAATCAATATTTAAAACAGATGCAATGCATGAATTATTATTAGGGAATGTCTTCCCATATGTTGACACGTTTTTATTATCTTAGACCAGCCCCCTCCCGATTCTTTTCTTTTTAGCTTATCCCGGCTGTCACGGTATTTATTTCCAGCATAAATCAGCTGTCACAGTGTCCCTTTTATTTCCAGCCTATACCGACTATCACAGTTTTTCAATTAGACCGGCCCCTTTCTGGTTCTTTTCTTTTATTTAATGCATACGCATATGAACAATAATATGAAATATGCATCTGACCAATAACATAAAAACAAACAAACAAACATTAATCCAAATATTTCAATTGGCTATCCTAATTTTTCTCAAATTATAAAAAAAAAATTCCACTAAATTCCTCTCATCCCAAATCACATCAAATCATCCATCAAAGCTTATTATTACCTTATGTTTTTCTGATAGCTTCTCGTAACTCTTTATAAAATTCCCCCATAAACTTCTTTAAATTTTGCTCTTTCAACCTTTCTTTCGGTCTCCAAGTGTTTTGAGAAATAGAGTAGTTTGAATTATAAAAGAAAGAAACCAAATAGGATTCGGTAAAAATCAATTTATAAAGCATTTTAAGTGGCAACTGCCGCTTTGCCACTGTTCACTTTTTTTCTAGCTGCTTAACATGCAGCTAAATGTAACTACATTTGCAACACCTAGACTTCTAGGTGTTGCACGAAAATTGTTTTTTTTTTAACAAAACTTATTTTTTCTTTTCTTTTTCCTTTTACTGTTCATGAGTTTTTTTTATATATTTTATTTTCTTTGTAACTATGTCTCCACGCGTCCAGGCTTTTTTTAGAATTAGAATTAGAATTTTTTATTCAAATAATAATAAAACTTTCACATATATTTTATTTTAATTTCATGTCATATTTATTAAATTACTTCTTTACTCTTACTTTATGATTACGGATATTACACTCAGTGAATTAAATTTACTAGAAGTACTCAATTATATACTTCCAATCACATCTTATAATTCAATATTTTCTAATTTACCAATATAAATCATCTATTTCTTCACAGATAATCATTCAATACTTCAAATAATCTTCCCATATTCATTCATTTATTATCTCATATAAATCAATAATAACACCATATTATAATTTCAACCATTTATCAACCTCATCTTAAATTAATCATCAAACATATCAATTTTTCAAACATATATTTAATCATCTTGAGATTATCAATTTAACATTATTATTTACCTCACTATGAGGTTCACAGTGTATAATTAATCAATCAAATAATTTTTGTCATATCATACTTTCACATTTTTTTCTCATCATATCTATCTCTCTGTGAGACTCATTTATCTACCAATAATTTCACAATCAAGAATGATACTCTAGCATCTCAATCAATAATAATCAATATTTAAAACAAATACAATGCATGAATTTAAATTATATTTCTTTCTTTCTCATCAGATCATTTCATATTATCATTTGGGAACATCTTCCCACATGTTGACATGTTTTCAGCTAGACCGCTGCCTTCTTGGTCTTTTATTTTCAGCTAGACCGACTACCTTTCCAGTCTTTTATTTTCAACTAGACCGACTGTCTTCCCAAACTTTTTATTTTTTAACTAGACCGACTACCTTCCCAGTCTTTTATTTTCAACTAGACCGACTGTCTTCCCGGCTTTTTTATTTTTTAGCTAGACCGACTGCCTTCTCAGCCTTTTATTTTTCAATTAGACCGACTGCCTTCCCGGCCTTTTATTTTTCAATTAGACCGGTTGCCTTCCCAACCTTTTATTTTTCAGCTAGATTGGCTGCCTTCCAGGTTTTTTATTTTTAGCTAGACTGACTACCTTCCCGTTCTTTTATTTCATGCATGTGAGCAATAATATGAAAACAAACAGATCAACTGCCTTCCTGGTATTTTATTTTATGCATATGAGCAATAATATGAGAACAAGCATGCATTCAAGCATTCAATTTAACTCTTTCTCAAAATTATTATTTTTATCATATTCATTAAATTATATCCTCATATATCATATCAACTTTTCAATCATATTTTTCAGAAATTTCATAAAACTTCTCAGTATATTTTTCCTTAATCCATCATTTTTAAAATATAAATTCTTATATAATTAATATTCTACACACTTTCCAATTCATAATTAATAAATCAATCAATTTTTATATATAACAGAAAATACATCATTAAATCATTGTAATTCACCCATTTTATCCATCATTTTTTTTATTGTTTTGAATTGAAGAAAGAAGAAAACCAAACAGGATTTTTAGGAAAAATAAAACCAAACATTACTCGAAACCACCTGGCCACCGGTTTAGTACAACTGTGGTGTCTAACATGCACTTCTTGCATGTTTTATTAACAACACCTGGATGTCTAGGTGTTGTCCCACTTTTTTTTGCCTTGTTCGCAACCGTGCTATACCTGGACATTTTTTTATAAAGAATTATTTCATTCAATAATAAATATTTCATGTATACATTATTTTAATTCCATGTAATATCTATCAAATTACTTCTTTACCCTTACTTTAAGAACACGGGTATTACAATTCTACCCAACTTATAAAAATTTCGTCCCCGAAATTTCCTTACTTAACTCATGAAAAAGCTGGGGATACTCCTTCCTCATTCTTGCCTCATGCTCCCAAGTAATATCTTCAATATCTTTGTTTTGCCATAATACTTGAATCAAAGGAACGACTTTATTATGCAAGACTTGTTCCTTTCTGTCTAGAAGTCTGACTGGTACTTGCATAAAGGTCAAATCTTCCTGAAATTCTACAACCTGATTCGGAATATTATAGGATTCATCATGTAAACACTTTCTCAAAAGTGAAACATGAAACACATTATGTAATTGCTTTAACTCTGGAGGCAAATCAAATCTATATGCGACTGATCCAACTCTTTCAATTACCTCATATAGCCCATAAATCTCAGACTCAACTTTCCTTTCTTCTGAAATCTCAATACACCTTTCCACAGAGATATTTTCAAAAACACCCTGTCACCAACCTGAAACTCAAGAGGTCATCTTCTATTATCAGCATATCCCTTCTGTATGTTCTGTGCTGCTCTAAGGTTCTTTCTAACCATTTTGATCATCTCAACAGTCAAATCTATCATTTCTAGCCCAAATACCTTTCTTTCTCTAACTTATTCCCGACATACTAGAGTTCTGCACCTTCTACCATATAAAGCCTCAAATGGTGTCATTCCAATACTAGTTTGATACTGATTATTGTATGGAAACTCAATCAAAGGTAAATAAGCATCCCAGCTCATTGAGAAACTCAATACACTTGCCATCCGTATATCTTCTAGTATTATGATGATTCTCTCTATCTATGCATCCATTTGAGGATGAAAAGTTGTACTAAACTGCAATTGTGTACCCATAGCTTCTTGAAAACCCTCCAAAATCTAGAAGTAAATCTAGAATCTCTATTTGAAACAATGCTTAAGGTACTCCATGTAATCTCACAATTTTTGCTACATACAATTCAGCCAAATTTTTAGGACTCCAAGTAGTTTTAATAGGAAGGAAATGCGAAGAATTAGAAAGTCTATCCACTATAACCCATACAGCATCATGACCTCTCTAGGTACGGGGAAAACCAAAAACAAAATTCATACTTACATTCTCCCACAGCCATTCGGGTACTAGAAGAGGCTGTAATAAATCTATCAGATATCTATTCTTTGACTTCACTTGTTGACAAATCAAACATCTAGAAATATACTTAGCTACATCCTTCTTTATCCCTGACCACCAATAATTCTGTCTCAACCCCCTGTGCATCTTATTATTACTCGGGTGCATAGAATATATAGAATCATGAGCCTCTCTTAGTATTTCCTTTTTTATCTCAACATCATTGGGAACACAAACTTTATGTCCCAATACTACCATACCATCTTCTCTAATTCTGAACTCAGTCAGCTTCCCACTCAATATTTATTGTTTGATCTTCTCTATCCCTTCATCTCTACCCTTCATCTATAATAAACGATCAATAATAGAAGATTTAACCACAATATTTGCCATTAATACTCCTCTATCACTAACACTCAACTATATCCTCATTTTTCTTAATTCTATCATCAAGCTAGTATCATGACTCCCAATATCAGCTAATCTCCCTCTAGACTTACTACTCAATGCATCAGCTACTACATTAGCCTTCCCTGGATGATAATGAATTGTACAGTCATAATCACTAATCAACTCCATCCGCCTCCTCTGCCTCAAATTCAACTCTTTCTGGGTAGGTAAATGCGTCAAACTTTTAAGATTAGTAAAAATTTCACAAGTGGCTCTATACAAATGAGGTCTCCAAATCTTCAAAGTAAAAACTATGGCAGCCAATTCTAAATCATAGGTCGGGTAATTTCTCTTATGGTTCTTCAATTGTCTAGAAGCATAAGCTATAACTCTCCCATGTTGCATTAACACACATCCCAACCCCTGATGTGACGCCTCACTATATACCATAAATCCTTCATCACCAGAAGAAAGCACTAATACCGGATCAGTCGTCAATTTCTCTTTTAACAGCTAAAAACTCTTCTCACATTCTTCTGACCACATAAACTTCACTTTCTTCCTGATCAATCTAGTCAATGATCTAGCAATCATAATTTTTTTTGGATAAACCTCCTATAATAACTAGCCAACCCCAAAAAGCTTCTAATTTCAGTCACACTAGTACTACCTCTACTTTATGTGGATCAACTGTTATCCCATCTCCTGACACAACATGCCCTAAGAAAGATATTTCACTCAACCAAAACTCACACTTAGAGAATTTTGCATACAATTTCAATCTCCTTAGAATTTCCAACACTATCTCTAAATGTTGCCCATACTCCTCTTCATTCTTTGAATATACTAGAATATCATCAATAAATACTAACACAAATCTAATCAAGAATGGTTTAAACACCCTATTCATTAGATCTATAAATGGTGCAGGAGTATTAGTTAACCCAAATGGTATCACCAAGAACTCATGATGGTCATAATGTGCCCTAAAAGCAGTCTTAGGCACAAATCCATCCTTTACCTTCAACTCATGATAACCTGACCTCAGGTCTATCTTAGAAAACACCTTTGCTCTCTATAATTGCTCAAATAATCATCTATCCTGGGCAAAAGATATTTGTTCTTAATGCTGATCTAATTCGATTGTTTGTAGTCTATGCACAAGATCATCGTTCTATCTTTCTTCTTCACAAACAATACAGGGGCTCTCCATGGTGACACACTTGGTCGAATAATTGTTTATCTAACAACTGTTGAAGCTGAACTTTTAACTCTCTCAACTCAGCAGGTACCATTCTGTAGGGTGCATAGATATATGTGATGAACCTGGTATCACATTAATAGATAATTTAATCTCCCTACTGGGAGGCAAATTAGACAATTCATCAAGAAATATATCAGAAAAATCTTTCACTACTAAGATTTCCTCATACTCTCTACTATCATTTCTAAAATCCACTACATATGCAAAATACCCCTCACATTCTTTCCTTGACCATTTACTAGTAGTCAGAGCAAAATAAGATAGTTCGAGAGTATCTTACGTTCTCCCTGAAACTAAATTCCTTTTGTCCATATCCTAAACACTACATTCTTTCTGGAACAATCTACCCAAGCATGATATGCAGATAACCAATTCATCCTCAGGATTAAATCAAAATCTTTCATATCTAAAAGCAACAAATCAACTTCAAATTCTCTACCAGCCATACTAATCACACAACCCCGATAAATTGTCCTGATAATAATCCTATCCCCAGTAGGAACCTCAACAATAATAGTATGCATCAAAGGACTAACACAAGCATAAATAGATTTCATATACACAATGCATGCAAAAGAATAGGTTGGCCCAGGTCAATCAATAATCTAGCAGGTCTATTAAGACTAGATATCATACCCAAAACAATACTAGGAGTGGCATGTGCATCCTATTAGGTCAACACATAGACTCTGCTATCTCTGGGCTATAATTGACCCCTGCGTCCTCTCTTAGCTACTGATCCTCTACATCTACCTCGCATACTCCCTGATCCACCACCTCTCTCTACTTGTTTTCTTCCAACACCTCCAGAACTTATCTCAAAAGATTTTTCCACTAGACAATCTACACTCACATGTCCCCCTTCACCACATACAAAGCACATTAGAGTGGGAATATTCTGAGATATATGCCTTGTCTTATTACATCTAAAGTATACTCTTGGCTCTCGGTCATACATCAAATAACCACTTCCCTTTGGTGGGATACTTACTCCTCTACCATAACTTCTAGTTCACATAGTCTATCTCCTAAATCTAAGGGTCCCACCAATATTACTATGAGTTACAGAAGCAATAGACTTTGCTTGCCTATGACTCTATATTATAGTTCTCTATGACAAGGAACGCCTCATCTGGGGTGGTCTCCCACCCTGTAAATTTATACTGCTACCACCTTCGGGTCCCTCAAATCTAGACCTATTTAGTCAATCCCTCTTATCTCTAAACTCCATCAAATCCTTCTTAATCTATAATGCTTTATCCACCATTATAGCATAATTCTCAATACCCATATAAGAGAGTTTAGTTTGAATTTCATAGTGTAGCCCGTCTAAAAATCTCTTACATTTCCTCTCCTTCGTATTTACCAACTCAGGTAAAAACCTCGACAGGGTTATAAATCTATTATCATACTCAACCACAGATAAATTATTATGCTTTAAATGAATAAAATCTCTCTCATGTTGTGCTCAAAATGTATCTAGAAGATACTTCACAAAGAACATATCCTGTATACTCAAAGGGTATGAATTATGGAAGAATTGAAAAATAAATTAGAAATTTTAATATAAATATTATGTCAGGTGTTGAGGATCAATAATCGAGTGAAATTGTTGAAAGGAGCAAGAAATGCAATGAGGTGATCCACGGGTAGCTTAAAGTGCTATGTGGTGAGTTAGATTTACTTTTAGTGATCGAGATAAATATGAAATATAAAGTGATGATATTTGAATTGATTATTAAACTATGATTGGATGATATATGAAAGTTGGTTGATAGATATGATTGGAATAATTGATATGTCAAAGATTATTATATGAGAAGTAATATTACTGAAATAATGAGTTGATTAAATATATAATGAAGGGATAAGTGAGATGGATAATTTGATATGATATATGAGGAGATAATTTAACGAACATGATAAAAATAATAATTTTGAGAAAGAGCTAGATAGCTAAATTTAATGTTTGAATGTATGCTTGTTTTTATATTATTGTTTATATGCATATTTCATATTATTGTTCATATGCATATGCATGAAATGAAAGAACCGGGAAGGCAACCGATCTAAATGAAATAAAAGAGCTATGACAGCCGGTATATGCTGGAAATAAAAGAACCGGGAAGACAACTGGTCTAAATGAAACCGTGACAGCCGGTATATGCTGGCAATAAAAGAACCGGGAAGGCAGCTGATCAAAATGAAAACGTAACAGCCAGCATATACTAAAAATAAAAGAATCTGGAAGGTAGTCGATCTAAATGAAACCGTGACAGCCGGTATATGCTGGAAATAAAAGAACCGGGAAGGCAGTCGGTCTAAATGAAACCGTGACAACCGCTATATGCTATAAATAAAAGAAGCAGAAAGGCAGCCGATCTAAGCTAAAACATGTCGACATGTGGGAAAACATTCTCAAATAATAATATAATTTAAATTTATGCATTGCATTTTTTTTAAATATGGATTATTATTGCTTGAGATACTAGAGTGTTATCTTGATTGTAAATTTATTGAAAGATGAATGAGTCTCACAAAGAGATAGATATGATGAGAAAGAAATATGAAAGTATGATATAATAAGAATTATCTGAGTGATTGATTATATGCTATGAATCTTATAACAAGGTAATTATGAGGTAGAATTGATAGTCTCAAGATGATTAAATATATGAGGAGAAGAAATTGATAAATGATGAGGATTACAGTATGAGTAGTGATAATAGAATGCTATTATCGAATTATATGAGATATAAATGAATGAATATTGGAAGACTATTGGAACAATTGAATATTTCTAGTAAATTTAATTCACTAAGATTGTGAAGCTCACTCCTCATTGTTAAATAGATTGGTGAGCTGAGATTCAGACTGAGTAATTATCTGTAAGCCACATGGTCCACATCCTCAAACTAATGGAAAGAAAAAAAATTGTAAATATTCATGCATAATATGTTGTATATAATGTTTCAGTTGGGATCTTAATAATGTAACTCCCTTGTTGAGGGTTTAGGATTTATGTATGTAGATAATTTCAATTGATGTTTTTATATTGTTACACATATGTGTCTTGCTGGGATTTCAAAATGTGACGACACTGTCTCAGGGGTGGCCAACCTA
The DNA here is from genome assembly GCA_023935145.1 of Bretschneidera sinensis. NCBI lineage: Eukaryota > Viridiplantae > Streptophyta > Magnoliopsida > Brassicales > Akaniaceae > Bretschneidera > Bretschneidera sinensis. The sequence goes on from CM043704.1 coordinate 9,391,653, forward strand.
GGATGGGTCATTACACTAGCATCAATAGATTTCACATAAATACTGGATGTAAAAGAATGGATTGCACCATGAGCAATCAATAATCTAGCAAGTCTATCAAGAATAGATACCATACCCATAACAATATCTGGAATGGCTTATGTATCCTGTTGGGTCAACTCATAGACTCTGCTGTATCTGGGCTGTAACTAACCACCGCGTCCTCTCTCAACTACTAATCCTCTTCTCTTGCCCCATATAATCTCTGATCGACCGCCTCTCTCCACCTATTTTTTCCCAACACCTCAGGCACTTATCCCAACAGATTTCCCCACTAGACAATCTACACTAACATGTCCTCCCTCACCATATACAAAGCACATCAGAGTAGGACAATTTCGAGATAGATGCCCTATCTGATTACATCTATAGCAAACTCTTGTCTCTAGATCATACATCAAATTACCACTCCCCTTTGGTGGCATACTTACTCCTCTACCATAACTTCTAGTTCCCATAGCTTGTCTCCCAAATCTAGGGGTCCCATCAACATTACTTTGAATTATAGAAGCTATGGATCTAGCTTACCTCTAACTCTGCATTATAGGTCTTTTTTCACATGGACGACTCCTCTGGGGTTATCTCCCACCTTGTACACTCATACTACCACTACCTCTAGAACCTTCATGTCTAAGCCTCTTCAACCACTCTCTCTCTCCCTCCCTTAAACTCCATCACATCTTTCTAAATTTGAAGTGCTATATCCGCCAACCTAACATAATTCATATACCTCATGTAAGATAGTTTCGATCTAATCTCAAAATATAATCCATCTAGGAACCTCTTACACTTCTTCTCCTTTATGCTACCATTTTTGATAAAAACCATGACAGGGCCACAAATCTGCTATCACATTGAGCCATAGTCAACATATTTTACTTCAAATAAATGAAATCTCTCTTCTGTTGTGCTCTGAAAGTATACGAGCAATATTTATAAAACAAAAAGCCTCCTTAAACCTACATCAAGTTAATGGTCTATCAACATATGCACTTACCCTGGGAAGAGTATCCTCCCACCATTCTAAAGCTTCTCCTTATAACTTAAACGAAGCAAATGCGACCCTCTGCCAGTCAGTTACTGGTAAAATACCAAATAATCTCTCTACATGTTTCACCCATGGCTCAAGCTCAAAAGGATTCATAGATCCTTTAAACAACAAAGCATTCAACTTAATATATCTAACAAAACAATCTTCCTGCTTCTCTTGCATAAACTCATCTTTCCCCTTTTGAACATCTACCATTACTAGATTTACAACAACCTCAAGCACTGCTCTAGCATGTTCATCAAGTCTATGTTATAAACTATCAACTCTATCATTTGTTACATTCATTTTCTCAAGAGCATGAGCAAGAGCTTCTCTTAGCTCATCTCTTTCAACTCTAGATTCTCTCACACCCCTACTAGTATCAATTATACTATCAACACTTTCCCTTCTAGGAAACTCACTCTAACTCAGCCTCCATCTCAACCTCAGCTCGCCTAAAAATTAGGGGCTTACCACACCCTCTCTGGTTAGCAACTCTAACTCTAGGTCTCCCATGTCCACGCAACATCCTCAGACTATGCATTAAAATATAATTTATTTTAATCTTCCACTTTCTTTATTTTTATGTAGTCTACAGAATCATAAAACCTAATGCTCTGATACCAAAATTGTAATGACCCATCCCAGGTTGGTCACCCCCGAGATGGTGTCGTCACGTTTTGAAATCCCAGCATGAAAGATATATCAACAATATAAAAATGTACATCAATTGAATGTATGTGTGTGTGTGTGTGTGTATACACACACACACGCATATCAATCCTCAACCCTCAACAAGGGAGTTACATTATTAAAATTTCAACTGAAATAATATATATAACATATGATGCATGGATACTTACAAAAAAAAAAAAAATTCTTTAGTTTGAGGATATGGACCACGTGGCTTACAGAAAATGATTCAATCTGAATCTCAGCTCACAATTTTATATGTCCTGCCCGCTACTTGAAATTATTTAACAATGAGGAGTGAGCTTTCACAAGCTTAGTGAATTAAATTTACTAAAAGTACTCGATTATATACTTCCAGTCACATCTTATAATTCAATCGTTTCTAATTCACCAATATTAATCATCTACTTCTTCACATATAATAATTCAATCTTTTAAATAATCTTTCAATATTCATTCATCTATTATCTCATATAATTTAATAATAACATTCTACTATCGCTACTCATATCATAATTCCAACCATTTATCAATCTCTTTTTAAATTAATCATCAAACATATCAATTCTTTTTCTTATATATTTAATCATCTTGAGATTTATCAATTATCAATTATTTACCTTGTTATGAGGTTCACAGCATAAAATCAATCAATCAAATAAATTTTTATCATATCATACTTTCATATTTCTTTCTCATTATATTTATCTTTCTGTGAGACTCATTTGTCTATCAATAATTTCACAATCACGACTGATACTTTATCATCTTAATCAACAATAATAAAATAATCAAATGAATAAATGCAAGTATTTAAATCATCTTTCTTTCTTTCTTTCTTTATTTTTCATCATATCATCTCATTATTTCATATTATCATCTGGGAACGTCTTCCCACATGTCGATATATTTCAGTCAGACCAGCTGACTTCTTGGTCTTTTCGGCTAGACCAGCTGACCTCCTGGTCTTTTCGACTAGACTAGCTGCCTTCTTGGTCTTTTCAGCTAGACTAGCTGCCTTTATTGTCTTTTCAGCTAGACTAGTTTCCTTCCTGGTCTTTTCAGTTAGACCAGCTGCCTTCCTGGTCTTTTATTTTATGTATATGAGCAATAATATGAAAACAAACAGACCAACTACCTTTCTGGTCTTTTTATTTTATGCATATGAGTAATAATATGAAAACAAGTAGACCTGCCTTCTTTGCCTTTTTATTTTATGCATATGAGTAATAATATGAAAACAAGCAGGCCAACTGCCTTCCTGGTCTTTTTATTTTATGCATATGAGCAATAATATGAAAACAAGCATATATTCAAGGATTCAATTCAACTATCTAGCTCTTCTCAAAATTTTTATTTTTTATCATATTTATTAAATTGTCTCCTCATATATCATATAAATTTTTCAATCATATTTTTAGAAATTTCATATAACTTCTCTACATATTTTTCATTAATCAATCCATTTTAAAATATAAATTCTTATATAATTAATATTCAACATACTTTCAAATTCCTAATCAATAAATCAATCAATTTTCATATATAACAGAAAATACGTCATTAAATCATTATAATTCACTTATTCATTCAAATATCGTAAATTCATATTTTATTGGTTTTGATTACTAAAAGTAAATCTAACTCACCACGTAGCACTTAAGCTACCCCTGGATTTCTTGCCTTTCATGCTCTTTTCAACAATTTCTTGAGATTGCTGATTACCAACACCTCAAATATGATGTAGTCTTGCTATTATAATTGAATGACTGTACTATCTCTAATATTGGAGAAATTTTCGTTATAACTTTTTGCTAAGAAATTTAAATTGAAGAAAGAAAGAAACCAAACAGTATTTGGTAAGAAATAAAAAACAAAAATAAAAACTAAATTTATATAATGAAATCGTCACTGCAACCATTCTTCTTTTTCTCTTCGTTGTTAATCGTGCATACTTGCATGCTTTGTAGGTTACACCTAGACATCCAGGTGTTTGTCCTTCCTTTCTTCTTCTTCTTTTTTCATGTGTCATGCATGCAAGACCCTTTACTTATACCTTTTACACCTGGACGCTAAGCGTCCAGGTGGTTATCTCTTTTTTTTCCCTATTCTTCTTCTTTGTAACCGCGCACCAAGTATTTTTTTTTCAAAAGAATTATTTCATTCAATAGTAAATCTTTCATGTGTATATATATATATATATATATACATAATTCCATGTAATATCTATCAAATTACTTCTTTTCCCTTACTTTAAGAACACGGGTATTATACCTCAACCATAATGTCTTGAATATCATTCAAGGTAGGCTCGAAATCAGCTAAAAAAGTAGTTTTCCTCTCAAGTGCTCTTACACTACTCTCACCCTTGCCATTAGAACCTAATACTACTTTTTCTACATGTGATTGGGCAAAGAAACTATTCTCCTCAGCCTTAGAAGAACTAAAACTACTAAGAGCAAATGATATTTCCTTGAAAAAGAAGAAAGAGAAAGAAATGACTCACCTAACAGGAAGGAATGAAGTTGAAGACACTCCAAAGACCAAGGGCTCTAAACTCCCTATACTCCTCTGCTCTGAGAGCTCTCCAAAGAAACTTTAAAATGAATGTTGAAAATAATGTGAAGGGGACAGAGAAGCTCCTCCCTATTTAGAAAAAAATGGATGGTTGAGATCGATTAATATGAAGGGCTCAGATCGTGACTTTTCATTTTTCGAGGGAACCTTTTCATTTACCAAAAAGCTCTTTGGCTCCCCACTAATGATTCTAGAACCCTCTTAATCTATTCAGCTCTAACAGGCCTCTCACAAGTGGGCTCCCCATTACATAATGGGCCTTGACCCACGTAGCAGGCTTCTCACAACTAAATGCAGCCCCATCTCTCCTCTTGGGCCTGGCCTCCACAAATGCAGTAAATGACGTACAAAGATAAAATTTAACCAAGTATTTGACCCCTCTCCTTTTAATAAGCCTCTATCTTTTTTTAGAAAACTTTGAGGGATGAGCCTTGCTCTCTCTCGTCCAAAAACTCCGAGCATCAATAACCCTCGGTCCTTTTTTTTAGAAAACTCCAAGGGATGAGCCTTTCTCTATCTCATCCAAAAACTCCGAGTATCAATAAGCTTCTGTCTTTTTTTAGAAAACTCCGAGGGATGAGCCTTGCTCTCTCTCCTCCAAAAACTCCAAACATCACTAAGCCTCTGTCTTTTTTTAGAAAACTTCGAGGGATAAGCCTTGCTCTTTCTCGTCCAAAAACTCTGAGCGTTAGTAGGCCTCAGTTAGTTTCTAGAAAACTCTAAGGGATGAGCTTTTCTCTCTCTTATCCAAAAAATTCGAGTATCGATAAGCCTCAGTATTTTTTAATAAAACTCCGAGTGTCAATAGGCCTCGATCTTGTTTTAGAAAACTCCGAGGGATGAGCCTTGCTCTCTCTCGTCCAAAAACTCTGAGCATCAATAAGCCTTGGTCTTTGTTTAGAAAACTCTAAGGGATGAGCCTTGCTCTCTCTCTTTCAAAAACTCAAAGTGTCTGTAGGCCTCGGTCATTTTCCAGAATAATCCGAGTGATGAGCCTTACTCTCTCTCGTTTAAAAAATCCGAGTGTCAATAGGCCTCGGTCATTTTTTAAGAACTTCGAGGGACCCCCACGGTCGTCAGGAGGTCTTCATATGTGCCATCTCTAACCACGAGGTAATAAAATTTGTTTTGTTCAGACTCTACCTAGCTTTGAGGCACACAAGTCTGTTTCATTTAGACTCTTTACTTACCTCGCTTAAGGCACACAAGTTCATTTCATTTAGACTCCTTACCTATCTCGCTTCACAAGTCTGTTTCGTTTAGAATCTTCACCTACCTTGCTTTGAAGCACACAAGTCTATTTCATTCAGACTCCTTACTTAACTTCTTTTGAGGCACACAAGTCTGTTTCATTCAGACTCTTTACCTACCTCACTTCGAGGCACACAAGTATGTTTCATTTAGACTCCTTAACTACCTCACTTTGAGGCACACAAGTTTGTTTCATTCAGACTCTTTTCCTACCTCACTTTGAGGCACACAAGTCTATTCCATTCAGACTCTTTACATACATTGCTTTGAGGCACACAAGTCTGTTTCATTCAAAATCCTTACTTACCTTGCTCTAAAGCTCACAACTTAAAGTCTGGACTAATAATTTCACCTCAAGACATCCAACTTCAAATCTCCACACCACGTCTCCTTAGTACCCGAGTACCCAAAAGATGTCAGGCCTGATCCAAACTATACAGCACACTTAAGCACATAACTACGCTTAAGGAAGTGAAGGGCATCTGATGTAGGGGAAAAATCCTCGTCTAGTGACATAGTGATATGTGGTGCCCGCTAATAGCATAATGGTAAAATCCTAAATGAAGATCTTCACCCAGTAGCATAACGACACGCGATAATCTCTAAGGGTAAAAAGGTAGTTCCACGACTCAGACCAACCGGTCAAATCGACACACCTAGCAAAGGGCACAATGATAATATTGCACCAAGAGCCCTAGTACCATTATGATACTCCAACCTATGGATAAATAGTTATCCAACTTACGATAATAATAAACTTATCTCCAAGAGTTTTATTCCTATCGGAATACTGAATCATTCTCCTAATCAAACACTACTCTGAAACACTATATAAAAGGAGCTCTCACAATCAAAAGGTACGAAAACTTCTCCACTCACAACTCTCATTCTCTTTGACTTTCCTTATTCTCCAAAAACAACCCTATTTTAACTTAAGCATCGGAGAGTCCCCCCGGAGGCACAACACCTCTGGTCCTCCGACAATTTTAAGGGGTTTTTCTTTTGTTTTATGTGCGCAGGTATCGCTTCCCGACCATTCAAATTCCAAGTAGATTTTTGGCAAATATCACATCCTAACCGTTCAGATTCCAAGCAGATTTTTGGCATCAAAAGTATGTAACTTTGGAACTTCGATCATTAGGTAAGGGGTGCATTTGCATTGTCTTTATGGATTATATTGTCCTTAGGGCATGGGTATGGTGTTGCAGTGTGACTTGGTTTTGAATAAATTATTACTATAATATAAAATCCCACAAGGGCACAAATTTTCACTAACTAAACAATGAACATGCCTTAAATCTCCATGGAATCTTTGTTCAATGTGTTTGCTTTTGAGTTATGTCAATAATATAGATGTTGGTTCATGAAATGCTTGAATAATATATATATATATATATATATATATATATATATATATATATATATATAGTTCCTGCTCAATTAAATGGGTTTTATTGTTTGTTCTCCTAATTAATAAAAATAATTAATTTGGCTTTTATTCTTCTGGAATAATAATTTCAGTGGAATACATTATGTAATTATTGTGACTGTTGTGACACTTTGATTGGTTTATTTGGTTTTATTTTCTCTTATCTTGCACTGATGATATTGAAGTACAACATAACAAAAGAGTAGATCTCGGGAATACATGGGAAATATACGGGTTTGAAACGAAAGGACCAATTATACTACAGATTATGTGTTGTGGGAAAGAGCCCAAGCAAGTCGCTGACAACAGCTTATTTATTTTACCATGGTTTAAACAAAAACTCTTAGATATTAAATGAAAAAAGCCACTAAACAAATGTCAGTACTAATAGAAGTTAAAAAAAAATGTCAAATAATTTATCAAGTGGCCTTTTGAAGAGATTTAAATAGGATTGATTAGCTTTATATGAATATTGGAAACTCTCCTTATTCAATTAATGACCTGATAATTTTTCTAGTAGGTTAGAAAAATTGATCTTACAGAAGGACTTATTTCACTAATTAAAATATAGGTCAACAAAAGATTGTGTCATTACTGATATGGTTCATATATAAAATTAAAGGTGAAAAGTGTTTTAACCCCAAAAGTTTGGATATAGGCTTTGTTTGGTTGACTTTTTGGAATCATACTTTATTAGCCTTCCTTGAATTGATTTCATGACTACTTAGGCTATCAACTTCACTATTTGTAGCAAGATTCTATCTGGGAAATATTTGTCTAGTAATTATTCTAATGTGCTGAGATATTGCTAACAATAGGTATTCTCCTAGATTAGTTGTCTCATTTATTATATTCTCAGCTTAAAAGAAATTGTAGAAAATATGCATGTTACGAGAAATAATTGATCCAATTATTTAAATATATTTTTTTTGTGTCCAAGACCTATAATAAGGATGCAACTATTGATTTTTTGGTGACTCATAGAGGTAAATGTTGTTTAGAGTACCTCATATTGTCTAGTCACATTCATGCCTGTCATTTTGCATGTTTCTAAGGTTGTAAAGGGCATTACTGTTTATCCTGGTTTTGAAAATTTTCATGGGTTGATGTGGGTGTTAGCTACTAAAGTGGTACACTTATTGATACTAGTGGGATTTCACAAAAACATGTTGTGGGATGATTACTGTTTATCCTGGTTTTGAAAATTTTCATGGTTTGATGTGGGTGTTAGCTGCCAAAATGGCACACTCTTTAATACTTGTGGGATTTCACCAAAACATGTTGCGGGATGATTACTGTTTATCCCGATTTTGGGAAATATCTGGGTTGATGTGGGTGTTAGCTATCAAAATGGCACACTCATTGATACTTGTGCAATTTTACCAAAACATATTGCAGGATGATTACAGTTTATCCCAATTTTGGGAAATATCATGGGTTGACGTGGGTGTTAGCTACCAAAGTGGCACACTCTTTGATACTTGTGGGATATCTCTAAAACATGTTGTGGGATGATTTCAATTGCATTATGTAGTTACATGCCTAAAAGGGGTAGTTGTATGTTTCAATTTGGTGGAAATAACATGGAACAGTACGAGAAGATGATGGGTCTGTTTAGAAGGTTTGTCTGCACAAAGGGGACAATTCTTTCGAAAAACTGATATATTGTCTTCATATGCTCCATGTGTAGAGTTTTTGATTGTATGTTGCATTCTCTGCCCAAAGGCGAGTTTATAACTATATTTTTTTACTTTTTATTTTAGAATATGTCAATTATTGACCTTATAATGTATTGCATTCTTATCTTGAATTAGTCTCATTTTCTTTGAACGATAATCAAGTAACCATTGAGATCCTAACTGGCTCAAATTATAAAAGATGGAAGGAGGATGTAAAGTTTGCTTTAGGCATGGGTGACATTGATTTAACCTTGTATGCAGACCAGCCTGCTAAGCTAAGAGAAAATTTTTCTGAGTCTGAGAGGTCTAATCATTTTAGCCTCCATGCCATGAAAAGGTCCATCTCATAACACCTTATGAGCCGTTTATCTGAGACCACCAATGCTAGGGAATTTTTTACTACTATGGGACAAAGGCACCATGTATCTAATAAGTTTGAGGTTGGAAGCCTAATGAGTGAGTTAACGGGTATGAGGTATGAGAATGTTGGGGGTGAGATCATCATGAGGATGGTCTATATTCAATCCAAACTAAAACCTCATAACATTAACCTTCCTGATCAGTTCATAATTCATTATGCCCTTAATGCTCTTCGTGTTGAGTTTAGTCAGATCAAAACTGCCTACAATACCTTGAGTGAAACTTGGAGTGTGAATGATTTGCTCTCTAAGTGTATCTTAAAGGAAGAGAAACTTAAGAAACTTAAGAAAGAGAAATCACAGATTGCCTTGCTAGTGTCCTATACCAAACATAGTAAGATAAGATCTTTGTTAAACCAAGAAAGTTCAAACCCAATACTCATTGTTCTCTTGGTGGTTCAAAGAGGGTTCAGGATAACAAGAGATGTGAAAAATTGTCAGAATTATGGAGTGGGAGGTCCAAGGGCTGTCATCAAGAAAGATAATAAGGATGTTACATGTTTTCATTGCAGAAAGAGAGGCCACATTAGTCTTGAGTGTCCTATATTTAAAGCTTGGATAGAAAATAAAGAGAAAATGAAAGGGGTTCATAACCAGATGGAGACCAAGTGACGAGAAGTCCAAGCTTAGAGTTGGGAACAATGCTGAAGTGGAAGTTAAATTTTTAGGAACTATTAGTTTGAATTTAGAATATGGTTTTCAACTTGTTTTGGAAGAATACCTTTTATACGCCTTCTTTTAGGCAGAATGTTATATCGGTTTCTGTTTTGGATAGACTTGGATATTTTATTTTAGATTGGCAATGAAAATGTTAGTTTGCTTTAAAAAATTGTGTTGTTGGAAATTTTAATTTATCTGATGGAATATAAAGATTTTATTTGTTTTCAAACAATGAGTATATTTGTTTTGGTGTTCAAATAGTTTCCTCCAAAAGACCTCTTATTAAATAAAATCTTCTGCTTTATGGCATAGGCACCTAAATCACATTTCTAAAGAAAGAGTTAAAAGACATATTGATTACACTCAAAGTGTAACGCGATAGTTGTAGCACAGCTTTGGGGTGTCGATTCCACAGGAAAACAAGTTAACTATAAAAAAAGGTGTGAACTTTAACACAAACGATAAAAGATCGATTGAAAGAATCTGAATTGTGTGAAAATAGTGTGAAGGAAATTGCGTAAATAGATTTATGATGGAGAAACAAGAAGGTTCCGGGAATCCTCCCTAGGTTCGTTGCCTAATCCTAACTTGATTCAATTGTTTTTATCTCGATTGCAAGTTTCACATCACAAACAGGCAATCGGCAAATATTCAATTAAAGCACATATATAAGCCCTAATTTAACTGATTTGAATTACTCTTTAATTTCAAGCACATATGACCTAACTTATAAATTATCAAGAGACGACGATATATCTACATGACAATATCGCAGCAATAGAAAAATCTATAAAAGAGATCTACCGGACTCAATCACACCCAAACAAATACATATAAGAAGAGCATGACTAGACTTATATGGAGGAGAAGCATGCAATCACCGAATTAATAGGAAATCTTCTAACTAAATCAAGAATAAATCATAACAATGTTTAATGAAAATAATTTCAAACTAAAACTGAATCTAATAAAGGAAGATAAGAACAACTAAACCTAGGGATTCATCCCTTTGCCTTACTTGGAGACTAGTCGGCCAGGGGGCTTATGCTTCCTCGAGCTGCCTTGGGCCTCCCAATGATCATCTCCAGCCTCTAATTTTCCTTCTAAGGGCCTTCTGGATTGCTCCTAAAGGCCCTCTGGATTCACTTTTTGATGATCTCAGATGATCCCAGATGATCCGATTGATGCTTAAAGCTGAAGTGGAGTGGGTCTTATATAAGCAAACTCCCAGAGTGCTATGTGTTTCTAACTGATGTGGGATACTGCCTGAGTGCGCTCGATCGCAGCCATAGTGCGCTCGATCGCAGTTGCACTATAGAGTACTTTTTGGTCGATATGGGATGTGCACTCGATCGCACTGCTTGTGCGCTCGATCGTAGTACAGGTAGTAGTCCATCTTGTCCTTCCAGAAGCATGGGATCTTGGCCTTTTAAGCAACGATCACTTCTTTTTCTCTTTTAAACTCAAAGTACCTGAAAATTGCACTAAAATAAGTCAGTGGTCCAATAATATTACTTTAGAGTTATTAACACATAAAAGCACAATAAAGACCGAGATCAATCCTAAAATGCTAACAATTAACCACTATTGAGAAGCATTTTATGACTCTCATCACAACCCCCAACTAGCTTATTGCTAGTCCCTAGCAATTCAAGGGAAAACAAAGAATGAATTATAAGGTGGGAATCAAAGTAAATGAAAAGCAATATTAGTGTTAAACCAAGAGTAATTCACTTTTGTCTCAAAAATCGCACATAGCACACTGTACAGAGAATCATTAAATATCACTCAAGTCCAAAAATAATCCAAACATCAATCTTAAAATCGTTATTGACTCTTAACATCCATCTTACCACAATCCATTAATCCAAACACCCGGATGATTTTATGCATAACATACATGAATACAAGTCTTGGCCTCTAAAAACATAATAAATTTCGTGACGTCAATCACAAAAACAAGCTCCATATGCTTACATTTCAAACCACTCTCCACTATTGTAGAAAAATCACACTACATTGGATCAAAAGGTCTTTAATAAGTTTGTAACGTTAGGCTAAGGTAAAGGCTAAGGAAGAATGGGAAGGATTCATAAGTAAAAGAACTCAATCTCTTAGCTTTTAACACAATCATTTTAAGCACTTGATAACCTTTACTTCAACACCCAACTCTTTCAACCATTTTTCGAGCATTTTTTTCAACAAATCACCATTTTTTCTTTTCTTTTTCTTTCTTTCTTCTTTCTTTTCCATAATTAATTTTTTATTTTATTTTGGCACATAACAACTCACCTTCTTTTTCATCATTTTTTTCTTTTCTTTTCCACAACCCCCAACTTATCTCCTTTAATGTACTTGGGTTGTGGTAGTGATATTTTTTTTCATATTTCCACCCTTACTCCTTTTAAGTGCTTCTCACAACATGTGTATAACTAAGTTCTTTTAAAACAAAGGTAAGGATAAAATATTTTTAGGCTCATAAAGATAAGTAAATGGTTTATCGAAAGAAACAAAGCTCAATTTTTCTTTTCAAGAAAAATACTCAAATAGGTGACTAGTGATAAATATAGCAATGGTAGGTTTGAAAGGCTCAAACGGTTCGAAAATGGCCTATATCATATCCTAAGTAGTGTGCATTCTAGGAATTCACCTCAAGTGGTTATCAAGTAAGTTCTAGAGCTTGTCGAGACTGCAAAAGTATTCATAAAACAATCACACATAAAATTTCTCTAAATGTTTAAGACTAATCATACAATCTTACCCCAAACTAGAGTCTCAAACCAAATGAAGATTGATACTTAAATTAATTTCAAACCGAAGCAAGATTTAACTTCTTCTACATGCTATCTGCTATCTCAATTAAGCTCATATCATTGACATGTGAATTAACTCTAAGGCTAACACCAAACATGCTAGAAACAAGCAAAAAGGAAAATGACACCAAGCAGTTCAATGAAAAACATGAAAAACAGGAATATGTTTCCTCTTCCACCCCCAACTTAAAATAAGCATTGTCCTCAATGTGAAAGCAAAAGTTAAAGAAACTCCCTTTGTAGCCAAAAGTGCACAGAAGCTGAAAATTATGCACCACCATTTGAACTGCTTCGTATATTTGTCCCTGGAAAAGGAATTACTAAGTTAGTACTGGAAAACAAAAAAAAGAAAAAAAATGCAAATAATAAACAAGAAAAAAAACAATAATAGTAAAAGGATATGCTGTGGGGTGCCTCCCATGAGCGCTAAGTTTTACGTCTTCAACCAGACGCTCTTATTCCATCATAGAAAAACATAGGTTAAATGCACTTGCCACTGCTTCATTGCTAAATTTGGTGCTTGTATGTTTTTGAGAGGCCTCAAGGATGTCATCAGTAACACCTGCAAATTCTGGCTCGATATATGCTCTTATAAAGCCATAAGTGAGGGTGGACTCTAATGGATTAAGGTGCTGGACCTTTTCCATAAATGAGTCCATCATGTATGCTTGGTGGATTTCGTCCACATGCTTTGATTTTTTCATTTTTGGGATGTGCAATAACTTACCACTTACTGTCTCAATGGCATTCATCTCCTTCACATTCTATTGCACCAAGTGCTGACCATGAGATGTGGACTGAGCTTAAGAAGGGAACTTACCTCGCTCAGTCACACTCAAGTAGCTCATTAACTTGGACACTTGGCTCTTTATCACTTTGTGTTCTTCAACAACCTTCACAATTAAATATTCAAACCTTTGATTAGTCTTCCCCTATGCTTCAATAAAATCATGTAAAGTGTCTTCTAAAGAACTCCTAAAAGACACGGGTGCATGATATGGTTTAAGATATGGTGCAGGAGGTTGTGCAAGCTGCTGGTTTTCAGACTTCCAGCTGAAATTGGGGTGATTTCGCCATTTCGGATTATAAGTATCAGAGAAGGGTGTCAAAGGCTTCTTGTACATGCCTAAGGCATTACATTGTTCCTTATACATCCCTCTCATCTCAGCAAATGTGGGACACTCTTGGGCGAGATGATCTACCCCGCCACACACAAAATATGGTCCAAAAGATTTTGCATGATTAACCACGTGTGTTAGCTTTAAGCTCTTATTTTTTAATACCTCTAGTTCCCTAGTGAGCATCTTGACCTTGGCTTTAAGGTTATCCTCTTCCCTAAAATGGTAAATTCCACCACCATTTGGGTTCCCTATAGACCGTGACCTGTTTGTGCTTTCAGTAGCACTAGGTCCAGTCCAAGTGTGAGTTTTTTCAGCAAGCTCATTGAGGTACTTTATGGCCTCATCAGGATCTTTCTCCAAAAATTCACCATTACACATAATCTCTATGAATTGGCGCTCTCTATATGTAAGTCCCTCATAAAAATAGCTCACCAAGCGCCAGTTCTCATACCCATGGTGAGGGCACATACTCAATAACTCCTTAAATCTCTCCCAAGACTAATATAAGGTCTCACTATCCTTTTGTGTAAAGGTGGAGATTTGCCTTTTCAAAGCATTGGTCTTATGTTGGGGAAAGTATTTATTAAAGAAGACCCGAGTCATCTCAGTCTACGACCCAATAGATCATGGTCTTAATGAGTATAGCCAACTCTTAGCTCTATCCTTCAGAGTGAAAGGAAAGAACTTAGGCCTCACAATATCATCAGTTTCATCTTGACTATGAAAAGTCGAGACTACTTCCTCAAACTCTCTAATGTGCACATATGGGTTTTCATTATCCAAGACATGAAATGTAGGGAGTAATTGAATCATCCTTGGTTTAAGATCTAATTGGCAAGCATTGGCTGGAAACATGATGCATGATGGTGTGGCTGTGCGTGTAGGGTGGAGGTAATCCTAAAGTGTCCTAGCAACATTCTCATTAAGTTTATCGACCATGTTAACAAAATCCTCTAAATTCTCTGATAAGGGTGCACTATGGTTTAATCTAGGTAAGGTTTCACTATCAGACTCGGAAGGAGAGGGTAATTCTAGTTCGGGTCCTCTAATGAATCTACCTCGCAAATCTCTCGGTCTAAACATGCACCAAATGAATCAAAGAGGAAATAAATAAAACAGAATAATAATAAATAAAAATACTATAAAAAGAAAGAAGGGTAAAAAAATGCAGTAAGCTAAAAGAAGGAACGAAGTTACCGCCTTTACAGCTGCTGAAAAGAAAAACTATTTACAGTTCTTCTACTGTCATGTCAAAAGTTGACAATCTTCCTTGTACTTAAGCGTGTTTCCCCGGCAACGGTGCCAAAATTTGATTACACCCAAAGTGTAACGTGGTAGCTGTAGCACAGCTTTAGGGTGTCGATTCCACAGGGAAACAAGTTAACTATAAAAGAAGGTGTGAACTTTAACACAAACGATAAAAGATTGATTGAAAGAATCTGAATTGTGTGAAAATAGTGTGAAGGAAATTGTGTAAATAGATTTATGATGGAGAAACAAGAAGGTTCCGGGAATCCTCCCTAGGTTCGTTGCCCTAATCCTAACTTGATTCAATTGTTTTTATCTCGATTGCAAGTTTCACATCCCAAACAAGCAATCGGCAAATATTCAATTAAAGCACATATATAAGCCCTAATATAACTGATATGAATTACTCTTTACTTTCAAGCACATATGATCTAACTTATAAATTATCAAGAGACGACGATATATCTACATGACAATATCGCAGCAATAGACAAATCTATAAAAGAGATCTACCGGACTCAATCACACCTAAACAAATACATATAAGAAGAGCATGACTAGACTTATATGGAGGAGAAGCATGCAATCACCGAATTAATAGGAAATCTTCTAATTAAATCAAGAATAAATCATAACAATGTTTAATGAAAATAATTTCAAACTACAACTAAATCAAATAAAGGAAGATAAGAACAACTACACCTAGGGATTCATCCCTTTGCCTTGCTTGGAGACTAGTCGGCCATGGGGCTCATGCTTCCTCGAGCTACCTCGAGCCTTCTAATGATCATCTCCGACCTCTAATTTTCCTTCTAAGGGCCCTCTAGATTGCTCCTAAAGGCCTTCTGGATTCACTTTCTGATGATCTCAGATGATCCCAGATGATCTAATTGATGCTTAAAGCTGAAGTGGAGTGGGTCTTATATAGGCAAACTCCCGGAGTGCTATGTGTTTTCTAACCGATGTGGGATACTGCCTGAGTGTGCTCGATCGCAGCCTTAGTGCACTCGATCGCAGTTGTGCTGTAGAGTACTTCTTGGTCGATATGGGATGTGCGCTCGATCGCACTGCTTGTGTGCTCGATCGCAGTACAGGCAACAGTCCATCTTATCCTTCCAGAAGTATGGGATCTTGGCCTTTTAAGCAACGATTGCTTCTTTTTCTCTTTTAAACTCAAAGTACCTGAAAATTGCATTGAAATAAGTCAGTGGTCCAATAATATTACTTTAGAGTTATTAACACATAAAAGCGCAATAAAGACCGAGATCAATCCTAAAATGCTAACAATTAACCACTGTAGAGAAGTATTTTATGACTCTCATCACATATTAAGGATGATATTTTACCCACTCTCAATTTTGGGGATATGGAGACCTGCATTGATTATATTAGGGTAAGTTAACCAAAACTAAGAAAATGGATCAACTCGTAGTTCTAATCTTCTAGAAATTGTGCATACTGATATTGGTGGTACCTAAAATTTGATGAGGTGGTGACTTCTAGTAGTTTTGAGGAGAATAAGATAGATCAATGCATATATCTAAAGGTTAGTGGGAATAAATTTGTTTACCTAGTTCTTTATGTGGATGATATTTTGCTTATTAGTAATGATCTTAGGTGATTGCATGAGACAAAATAGTTATTGTCCAAGACTATTGTCCGAAGATTTTTGATTCGATAAATCTTGGTGAGGTGTACTTTATCCTTGGTAGTGCGATACGTAGGGATAGATCTCCTGGTATGTTGGGTCTTTCTCAGAGATCTTACATAATTAAAGGGGATAAATTGAGTTTGAGTTAATGTCACAAGAATAATATTGAGAGAGAATTCATGAAAACTATGTTTTTATGCCAGTGCAATAGTTGTGCACATTCAAACAAAGAATATGGTTGTTGATTTTAATACCTGTGTTCTTAAATTAAGGGTAAAGAAGTAATTTGATAGATATAACATAGAATTAAAATAATATATACATGAAAGATTTACTATTAAAAAACCGGATACCTATACACTTGGCGTCTAGGTGGTCGTTTGTGGATTATAAGGAGGAAAAAAAAGGGGGGGGGGGGGGGGGGGGGGCGGGGGCGAGGGCAAACACCTGGACGTCCAGGTGTTGGCTGCCCAACATGGAAAATGGGCATGTTGGACAACAATGAGAAATGGTGGCAATGGTGGTAGTGAAATGGTTTTATTATAAGAATTTAATTTTTTGTTTTGTTTTATTTTTTCTTACCAAATCCCGTTTGGTTTTATTCTTTCTTCAATTCAAATTTCTTAGCAAAAAGTTATAAAGAAAATGTCTCTAATATTAGAGATAGTACAACCATTCAATTACAATAGTACGATTTCATCATAACTAAGGTGTTGGTGATCAGCAATCTCAAGAAATTGTTGAAAGGAGCAGGAAAGGAAAAAAGGTGATCTACGGGTAGCTTTAAGTGCTACGTGGTGAGTTAGATTTACTTTTAGTAATCGAAACTAATAAAAATATGAATTTATGATATTTGAATAAATGGGTGCATTATAATGATTTAATTATGTATTTTCTGTTATATATGAAAATTGATTGATTTATTGATTAGGAATTAGGAATTTATATTTTAAAAAGGATGGATGAATGAAAAATATGTTGAGAACTTTTATGAAATTTTTGAAAAATATGATTAAAAAGTTGATATGATATATGATAAAACAATTTAATAAATACGATAAAAATAATAATTTGAGAAAGATCTAGATAATTGAATTGAAGGCTTTGATGTATACTTGCTTGCATATTATTGCTCATATACATAAAAAGAAAGACCAGGAAAGCAGTTGGTTTGACTGAAAAGAATATTATTACTTATATGCATAAAAAAAAAGAAGACTGAGAAGGCAGTTGATCTGACTGAAAAGAATGTTATTGCTCATATGCATAAAAGAAAAGACCAGGAAGGTAGCTGGTCTGACTGAAAAGACCAGGAAGGCAACTGGTCTACCTGAAAAGATCAGGAAGGCAGCTGGTTTAGCTGAAAAGACTAGGAAGGTAGCTGGTCTAGCCGAAAAGACCAGGAAGGCAATTGGTCCGGCTGAAACATGTCGACATGTGGGAAGATGTTCCCAGATAATAATATGAAATGATCTGATGAGAAAGAAAGAAAGATAATTTAAATTCATGCATTATATTTGTTTTATATATTGATTGAGATGCTAAAGTATCAGTCTTAATTGTGAAATGATTTATAGACAAATGAGTTTCATAGAGAGACAGATATGATGAGAAAGTATTATATGATAAAAAATTATTTGATTGATTGATTATATTCTATGAACCTCATAACGAAGTAAATAATGATGTTGAATTGATAGTCTCAAGATGATTAAATATATGAGAAGAAAAATTGATATGTTTGATAATTAATTTAAGAAGAGATTGATAAATGGTTGGAATTATAATATGAGTAGCGATAATAGAATGTTATTATTGAATTATATGAGATAATAGATGAATGAATATTGGAAGATTATTTGAAAGATTAAATTATTATATGTGAAGAAATTGATGATTAGTATTGGTGAATTAGAACCGGCTGAATTATAAGATGTGACTGGAAGTATATAATCGAGTACTTCTAGTAAATTTAATTTAATAAGCTTGTGAAGCTAACTCCTCATTGTTGAATAATTTCAAGCAGCTGGCAAGGCAGATAGAGTTTAGAGCAGATATCAGAGTATTTACCTTAAGTAAGTCCCGTGGTCAAGTCCTCAGACATTATAAGAAAGAAGAAAGAAAATTTGTAATAAAATCTTTTCACGCATTTTCGTTTTATTTATATATTATTTCTTATAAGAGAATGATGATGTATCTCCTCTGAAAAGAGTTGAGGATTGGATGTAAATTTTTTAATTTCAGTTGATGTTTTTATATTGTTGCATATATGTGTCGTGCTGAGATTTCAAAACATAACAACACCATCTCAGAGGTGGCCAACCTAGGATGGGTCGTTACATTGATCCCCTAGCCAAAGGCTTGAAACCCATTTTTTAAGACATGTGTTGATAGTATGGGTGTTTTAGAGTCCTTTGATATACTAGGTTAGTGGGAGTTATTTATGTTTTAATATTTTGGTTATTGGATTTATGTAATTTTGGAACCCATTATGTTTTGGGTACGATAGTTGATATTATGATATTGATTGGTGATCATCATCATATATATATATATATATATATATATATATATATATATATATATATATATATATATTTCATTCATATTGTATTATCTTATCTCTGTATATGTTTGGATGTATTTGAACATATGATATGTTATGTTGTGGAAACTTAAAACTTGGTGTGAGTTTTGAGTTTGGTTGGGTATATCTCGTGGTTGACACTCTGTTACCTTATTGTTGATGACTTCTCTGGCCTATTAATAGGCATGTTGTACAGAGAATCATGTTGTGCAACTTAAAACTTGGTGTCGGTTTTGAGTTTGGTTGGGTATGTCTCGTAGTTGACACCCTATTGAAATATCGAGGTATTTTGAGACATACTATGTTGTTGATTACTTCTTTGGCCTTTTATTAGGCATATTGTACGGAGAAGCATGTTGAAGACTGACAAAGAAAATAGTAGATTATTTAATCACCCTATCAGATGCTATTTTCTTGCTACACTACCACATTGGATCCATGTCAGTGGAACCATCCACATGCGTAACCATGGATTGGTCCTATGTGAATAATAGAGCGTAATGGCTGACATGATTCCATGTATGGTGCTTTTCATGGGACCAGGTCATTTAAGATGTTATCCTAGAGGACCAAATTGTTTTTCAAATGTGGCCACAATAAAATCAAGTTGTCTAACTCGGAATTCGTTTTAAATTAAGTAAAATGTTTTAAAATTTTGAGAGCTGTAATTAGTGTTGCCCAAGTGTGAGAATGTTGGAATTTTTCTATGTGGGCTACCACCAATTATAGTGGTTCTGGTTCTATAAAATAGGGTCAACGAATTTGGTCCAATGACAAAAGTACGAGAGCCCACTATTGATAATTGATGATTTTGTTGTTTGAGCTTGTATACATCTTAATATTATTAATGTGGGTCAGTAGCTAGTGTAGGCCTTAGTCCAATATGGCCTGCAGATGGAATGACCCATTTGGACTCTCAGTAACTAGGGTTATCGATGTGTATATAAATAGGTTAGGTCCCCTCTTTGGCTCCCAGTACGTCTGAGTATTCAATCTTTCTATCCATCTGAGAAAGTTGTTATTGTGGGAGTGCAAAGAGGAAGACCTAACCCTGATCACTTCGGTTGTGAGGTAATTCAAATTTTTGTTGTGTCGATAGCTCAATCGGGTAATTAATTTAATTATGTAATTCTATGTATTCTAAATTCATGTATGATATTATTGTTTATATTTAATTTAATCCTACTAGAACTTCATAAAGATAGCAAACATGATAGTGTATCAAATGAATTTTGGAGAAAACAGTTAGTTTCTAGCGCCAGTTTGCCTTCCTTTCACTACAACATGGATGTTTAAACTTGGTCTAGTAAGGAGAACTACATTTTAGAGTGAAAACATTAAAATCATATTCGAACTCATATTATAAAAAATAAAAAAATCTTTACAAGGTGAACACAATCATTGTGAAAAGAACAAATTTATTATAGAAATCAGAACACTACAAAAGTAGGGTGAGGGAATGGCTTTTATCCAAAGTTTCCATATCATCATACTACATTGAAAAATTTTGTATTCATTATATTTCAAAAGAACACTAGAAGAGAGAGAAAAAACTAAATACATCATCCCAAGTTGGGGGATGGTGGATCCAACAGAGGAGGCTTTTGCTAAGGTGAGGTTTTAGTTCGGCACTATCGAGGTATTGTTATTTTAGCTAACTCCGCTTCTTGGGGGCAGGATCAAACATAGATGATGAATCTCTTGCATTGTTAACTATTTTATGTATTTGTAGAAGAGCCAATATATTGTATTGATATGGTGGATAGTGATTCCAAAGTTTTGATGGAGTGTCTTCTTCATGCTCGATTCCTTGGAGTATTCATTATTTGGTTAAGCAATGTCAAGCTCTTATGCCAACATCTTGCAAAATTTCTCATACCTATCGTGAAACTAACGTGCTTGTAGATTTTTTAACTTCTTGGGCATACTCTCATGGAAGCTTCAAGCATCTTTCGGTCATTGTTTTTCTTCCAAAGGATTGCTCTTTACTATGCTATGTTGATGCTAATGGTTTTAAATATTTTCGACCTCCTTAGTTGTTACCTTATTGTTTTATTTTCTATTATTTGGTAGCCTTATGGCCTTATTATGTATTCATTCTTATGGTTGTGAGGTTTTGGTTTTGTTTGTAACTCCTCTTTTTGTTAATTTGCGGGTAGGGGTCTACTTAACCCCCTCCACCATAAGGAGGTTTAGCTAAAAGAAAAATATATCATCCCCAAGTCAAAAGCAAAAGCTCTTATTGTATAGTCAATACCATATAACATTTAGAACTCAACACATAGACATAGTGAAAGACTTACCAATACCAGTAGGATAATTTTTCAAAAAAGGCTAGAACAAAATACCCACAGAGTATTTGTTGACTAAGGCAATCAAAGGGAGAGGTTGAATTGGGTTTAAAAGCTTTTACCAATTAATTCAAATTTAAATACCAAATAACCAAGCTACAAAACTAAAGCACATAAAGTAATGAAGAACAATAAATAAACTTGCTGGAAATTAAATAGAATAAGGAAGAAGAACTTGCAAACTGATTTATAATAGTTTGGTTACTCCTTTTGTTTACTCCACCCCACAAGAGTCCTCTTGATATTTCCTTCACTAGTCAATCAAAGATTGTACCAAACAACTTCAAGGTGCTTCTCAAACCCTCACAATAAAATTTATCCCACTACAAATTTTTTCACAAGTGTTTAACACCTAAACACTCAAAGAATCTTCAGCAATAGTTACACCAACTCTTTTGCAACAATAAAATAAAAGGATTGTTTGTTACAGCAAGAGAGAGATATCAATGGAAGACTTCAACTCAAATTTCTCTCTCAAAAGCTCTTAACTCAACAATGGATTAATTTCAAGATTTGAAAACTTTAATTTTGCAATTAATGAGCTCTAAGATGTACAAGATGGTTGTTGGAGTTCTTAATGGTTCGGTATATATAGTTTCATTCCAACTAGTCACTAGAAACAAAAGATGACCATTTTGGAGCATTTATTGTTTCTAACCCACTTCTTAATTTTTGAAAACTAGTCATTATTGCGACAAGGTAGTCGACTATACTCTTAGTGTATTCGACTATCCCTTTGAAAGTTAAAGCAATAAGTCAGGTTTTGAAGCTTATAGTCGACTATGGCAAGGCTGTAGTCGACTACCTATTCGAATTTTTGAAACAGAGATTTAAAATCGAGCATGTAGTCGACTACTGAAAGGTGTAGTCAACTACTCAAAGTTTCTACCTGATTCTGAATTTTGGACAGAACTCTGTAGTTTACTATAAACACTTGTAGTCGACTATGGCTAAGACAAATTGAGTTTTTACTAAAAAAAAATTGTCAAAATCATTTATGGAAAACAATTTGTGAGACATAATTAAAGTCAGAGCATAGAGAGGAATTTACAAAAGATTTAACCTTAGCTAATCTTCAATTACTCTCACTTTCCTTCCAATTATTCTTCTTGAAAGAATTTCATGAATGATAGAATTCTTGCACAAGCCTTGTCACTAATGATCTTTACTAAAACAAACTTCATTAGTGCAAATAAGTGTTTTATTGTTATCAAAATCA
This sequence comes from Bretschneidera sinensis, assembly GCA_023935145.1. Taxonomy (NCBI): domain Eukaryota; kingdom Viridiplantae; phylum Streptophyta; class Magnoliopsida; order Brassicales; family Akaniaceae; genus Bretschneidera; species Bretschneidera sinensis. Next base: position 9,414,420 of record CM043704.1, read on the forward strand.
ATATAGAGTCAACAATAAGGCTGTAACAGATGAATATGAGTCCAACATCATGAATATGACAATTGACATGACAAAATAATGAAAAGCAAGACTAAAAAAGCTATACGAATTATTGAATACATGTCCATATCATGACATGGAAAGTGAATGGTCAAATCAGTACTGGTACAAATGAAGAATGAAATAAGATCGAGAATATGATAGAAAGGTAAAAGCAATGGATGAGAAATCTCTAGTGAGGAGTTCACATGGGTGTTCATAGTTCATGCAACTCTAAAGAGATTGTTAGAATATTTTATATCCTAAAATCATTTAATTTTGATGTAGATAAACCTGTCTAATTAACAAACAAGTTAATTTAAGTTGCATGTTAAATGTTTTTTAGAAGAACAAACTAAGAGCCAAACAAAAGGCAAGTGTATAGTGGTAGGGTCCACTTGAATCTCATGTGAGCTAATGGTTTAGAAAAAGCAAAAGAACCATTTGAAAAATAAGAAAATCTTTGAGCATGGGCAAGTTGCAAAGACAAGAATTTATATTAGTGTGTCCATATGCCACATTGGATGGTGCAAGCAATGATCAAGTTAAAAGACACGGCCAGTGAAACTTTAAAGAAGCATCGGTCAAACCTGAAACTTTCATGATGAACCAGTGAAAAGAAGAAGATGTGGCAGTAGATCACTCGAAGCAAAAATGTGAAGCAGAGATGGAGGTAGTCGACCAGTGAGTTGACAAATAGAGGAACTAGTTGACCAATAGAGGAGCTAGCTGACTAGTTAGTTGACCGATGATTTCCCAGAAGTGTCTCTAGTCCCAATCTAATTGAAGAGGACCAAAACTAGTTCAGTGAAGGTGAACTAGACTCGGTCAGAGGAAGAGCCGATCAACAAGGAGCAGTGTGAAGTTAAACCAGAGAAGAAGTCGATCAACCGGTTAAGGAGGTAGTTGACCGATAGGTCGACCAGTCAACTAGTGGTTATGTTTTTGAACAGTCTATACCTATAAATAGGAGACTGTTGAAGAGAGAAAAACATGCAGAGAAAATCAAAGGAGAAAAATAGAAATAGAGAATCCAGTCTCAGTTTTACACAAAGCTTAAAGATTTAGTCTTGTTTACTACTTTGGTAGTGTTTAAATATGTAGTGTGTAAAAGTAAGGAGTTTGAGAGATCTCTTTCGTAAGGTTGTTTGCTACCCGAAAAGTAAAACGGTGTTAAGTTTAGCTTGGCACCTAGAAAGCTAAGCAAGTGTAATAATTGAGTTTAGTGGAACTCAGTAGCGGTGAAGGCTATTGAAGAAGTGGACATAGGCTCCGACGAACCACTATCAATCTATGTGTCCCTCTTTCTCTCTCTGATAATATTTTTTAATTATTTTAATCTGATTATTGTGCTAACTCAATTAATCTGATTTTTCAATCATTATATTTCATAACAATTGGTATTAGACCAGGTCTCCACTATATTTGGCTAATCATCAAAGAGTTCCTAAAGGATGCGTGCATACGCCTCAACCGGATCTAACGACACTGAACAAATCGTTGAGTTCAACCCACCAATTTTTGATGGGTTGAATTACTCTTTTTGGAAGAAAATATGGATGGTCTTCATTAAGAGCATCGACTTCAACCACTGGAGAGTAATCAATATAAACCCACCAAAAAGGTTGATGTGTAGATATCAAAAAAGATGAAGATAAATGTACTCAAGTAAAAAAGAATCAACTAGAGACCAACAACAAGGCTATGCATCTTCTGTACTATGGCATAAATAAAGATCATTTTAATCAAATTCAGAGTTGTCAGATAGCCCAAGAAATCTGGAATAAGTTGGAGGCTGCATTTGAAGGTACAAATAAAGTAAAACTAACTAAGATCGATATTTTAATGTCATCTTTTGATTGTTTCAGGATGAATCCGAGGGAAAGCATTTTAGAGATGACCACTTGGTTCATTGGGATAGTGAATGACCTAAAATAGTTGGGAAAAGAGTTCTCACAAATGGATCAGGTGATCAAAATGAACAGGTCCCTGCCTAGGGAGTGGCTACCCAAGGTGTTAGCAATTGAAGAAACCGAAAAGTTCACAACCATGACCCTGGAAGATCTCGTTGGAACAATGATGACACATAAGATCAACCTGAAGGTGCTAAAGTATGATGAAAACAAACAAAAGAAATTAATCGCCTTGAAAGCTATTGAGGAAAAAGAAGACACATTCGATGATGATGATGATTCATCAGTTGACGATAAAATTACTAAACTGACCAGACGATTTAAGAGAGACCTTGAGTGACTCACAATGGGTAAGAAAGTAAGTAAAAGTAATTTATCTAAACATACTAATAAATATGCTCTTAATTTTTTAGATAAGAAAGGTGATTCATCAAGAAGAAGAGAACTAGTCTGCTATGAACGCGACCAGCCAGGTCGCAGAAGGGTATATTGTCCAAAGCTGAAAAGATCAATGAGAAAAAGATTAGTAGCAACCTAGAGCAATGGTGAGTCAAAGGATTCAGATCTCAAAAAGCAAGGCATGAAGCTCTGCCTTATAGCTTTAGATGACAAGAACCCTTTACCAAACAAAGGAGATGAGATAATTAAATCCAGTAAAGGTTCAACGGTACATTATTTAATGAGTTTAAATTGCATTGTACGTTTTATTTTTTGTTTTGTTTGCATGATGTACATGTTTTTATACCCCACATGTTTAAGGGGAGTATCATTTAATTGTTTGTTCTTAATATGGCATTCATTCAAAGGGAGTTTAAAAACTAACCTTTTTGATTTTAGACAAAAAGGGGGAGAAATTTAATGTTTTGTTTAACGATTTTGTCTGCATAAAAAAGGGAGAGATTTTTAGGCTATTTTATATCCTAAAGTCATTTAATTTTGATGTAGATAAAACCTATCTAATTAACTAATAAGTTAATTTAAGTGTGCAGACTTAAAGGTTTTTTAAAAGAACAAACTAAGAGCCAAACAAGCCTTAAACAAACAAAAGACAAATGCATAGTGGTGGAGTCCAATTGAATCTCATGTGAGCTAATAGTTTAAAAAAAGCACAAGAACGTTTTGAAAAATAAGAAAATATTTGAGCACATGCAAGTTGCAAAGACAAGAATTTATATTGTTGGGTCCATATGTCATATGGGATGGTTCAAGCAACAGTCAAGTTAAAAGACGTGGCCAATGAAGCTTTAAAAAAGCATTAGTCAAACCTAAAGCTTTGGTGATGAACCACTAAAAAGAAGAAGACGTGGCAGCAACTCACTCGAAGCAAAAACATGAAGCAGAGATGGAGGCAGTCGACCAACAGAGGAATGAGTCTACCAGTAAGTCGACCAATGAGTCGACCAGTGACTCGACTAACAAAGGAGCTAGCCGACCAGCGATGTCCCAAAAGTGTCACTAGTTTTAGTCCAATTGAAGAGGACCATAACCAGTTCAGTGAAGGTGAAATAAACCCAGTCAGAGGAAGAACTGACCAGCAAGGAGTAGTGTGAAATTGAATCGGAGGAGAAGCCGATTGACCAATCGATAGACCGGTCAAGGAGGTAGTTAACTGGTAGGTCGATCGATCAACTAGCCGTTATGTTTTTTAATAGTCTACACCTATAAATAGGAGAATGCTAAAGAGAGAAAAATATATGGAGAAAATCAAAGAGAGAATTCAGTCTCAGTTTTACACAGAGCTTAAAGATTTAGTCTTGTTTACTACTTCGGTAGTGTTTAAATCTGTAGTGTGTCAAAGTGAGGAGTTTAAGATAGATCTCTTTTATAAGGTTGTTTACTACTCAGAAAGCAAAATGGTGTTAAGGTTAGCTTGGTACTCAGAAATCCAAGCAAGTGTAATCGTTGAGTTTAGTGGAGCTCAGTAGCGGTGAGGCTATTGAAGAAGTAGACGTAGGCTCATTAATCCCATAACCACTATAAATCCATGTGTCCCTTTTTCTCTCTCTGATAATATTTTTTTTAATTATTTTACTATAATTATTGTACTAACTCAATTAATCTGATTTTTCAATCATCATATTTCCTAATAGAGGCAATCAAAAGTTCATGTAGTTACTTTAAATTATTATCGTATTGTCTGTAAAAATATAAATAATTTTATATAAAATCTATCTGATACAGTTGAGAATTTTATATTTTTATAATGCTATATTTAAAGTCTATTTTGGATGTCCGCTCTTGTAGCTATTAAAGGACATGGATTGCATCTTATAAAGCATTACATTCGATTGGAGAGAAAGCCAAGCTATCTTATTCTAGAGTGTGAGAGTTTAAAATAATGTTGAAAAACTCCTAGTTTTTTTTTTTCAAACACCACTTGTTATGGTGGGGGTTAGGCAGACCCCTACTAGTTTATTGAAAGAAAAATAAAGGATACAAAGGAAAAAAGTTAAAAGAAAACTCCTTATAGTTAGTATAAACAAAGTAGAATCTAAAAGTCTATCCAAATAGTAATTGTTAGTGTAATATTTATATAAAATAAAAGAAGTCTTTTATCACACCTATTTTGATCGAAATAGTAAATCTTTGCTACCTTGATCTTCAATCTATAGCCAATATTTTCATAAGACCTCAAACACACTACAAGATAAGGTTCCGTGAGATCATCTTTGTTCTTTGTAACCTATAAGATTTGAAAAAGCTGTGAAGTTGCAAGGTTAAAGTTTAAATGAGAATTGTAGTGTTACGATGATTGCTAACTAAAGTAAGACAAAAGGTCTATAGTTAGATCATAGTAGACAAAGTTAGGTAGAACATAACTCACAAGTAAACCTAGGTCATATTGAACAGTGGAAATCTGGAAGTGGAAACTTGAGATAGAAAATTTCAAAAAATACAAAACTTATTTGACAAAAATTGGAATTGAATTGGGATAAAGGTAGAAAAACCCTCAAGTTTGCATACATTTTTAAATAGTCATTGAAGTTTATTTAAAATTACACAATCCTAACCACAAAGATTGAAATTTGGTACCAACTAATGAAACACGCGCAAATAGTAATATTATTACCACAAAACTCTTGTAATATATACTAAGAAATTAATGCTAAACAAGAAGGCTTTTGCAATATATTTCAAGATTCCTTCAATCTTAAATATGTCCTATTGTTTAAATATTACATATCTTTTAGCATAATTAGTAGACAATCATGATAAAAAATAAAAGATAGTTTACGTATTACACTTATGGGTTATGGTCCACCTAGCTTAATCTGCTAGGATCTAATTATAAACCCTCTTTCCTACTTCCGGTAGCAACCACTTTGAAACTTCTATTTCTCCTCTTAACTCCTCCCTTTCCACACCCTTATGGATTCTTCAACTCATGACAATGCCATCAGGTAAAAAGGATTTAGAGTTTAGATATGATTTAACAAAATCCTGTTGTAATTGGATTTGAGGACTTTTGAAAATATTGGTTGTAGACTAAAAATCGAAGTTAGAAAACAACTACTATTTAGATTAGAACAAATGTAAAGGTTAGAACATAGACATACTACTCCCTTCAGACTAGAAGAAGCTTAGAACATTATTACATACTCTTTCTCACTTTAGGATTATTTGACTTTCTGACACCTCGAGTGCCTTACAAGACGCAGTCCATTCCCTTTAATAAGGGAAAGAGCAAACTTCAACTTTGGAATTAAAAAAACTTTATAATAAAAGATAGAGAAAAATACACAAAAGTACTCAGTGATTTGACCATTTTAAACTTCAGTACTAGAGTTTTCAAACGTTAAGTTTAGGTACCTTGTGGTTTTATTATAGTCAAATAAAAACCAAACCACAAGGTACTTTTGTGTATTTTCCATTTTATTTGTAGTAAAAATAAAAAAAAATTCAACCAATTTTTTTATGCCATGTTTGATATTGATAATTGTAAGCCTCCCAAACCATTGCAATGACCAAATAACTTAAAGCGTAGTGACTTAATCCCAAACAAGAAAATTATTTTAACTTATATATTTTTATAAAAAAATTAAAATTGAAGTTATTTGGTCATTGAAATGGTTTGGGAGGCTTACAATTATCAATATCAAACATGGCACAAAAAACTTGGTTGAATTTTTTTATTATAAATAAAGGAAAAATACACAAAAGTACCATGTAGTTTGGCCTTTCTATGAAGTATGATCATATAGAAACTTAGAATAAAAGTCATGCCTTTACCCCATTATGGTGGAATACTAAAGATTTTCAAGACAATTTTGCTTTACAATGCTCATATTCCTTTTTTTATAACATGTGGGAACAATTTGAACATTGTTATAACATTTTCTCCCCAAAATGTCATCATTCTTAGAAGGCATAATGTTTAATAATGGTGTTTGTTTTAATTTATAGATAATATCTTTTGATTTTTTTCTCTCTTCTAAGGGTCTTTTCCTATGTATTACTAAGTAAAGTATTCTTCTATAAAGTCTGATGATATAGAAACTTGAAATAAAAGTCACGCCTTCACCCCATTCTAGTGGAGTGCTGAAAATTTTCAAGACAAATTTGCTTTACTTACAATGCGAAATAATTTGAACATTGTTTTAACATTTTCTCCCCAAAATTTTATCCTTCTTAAGAGACCTAGTTTATATAGCCACACTTTTGTATAGGTCAACAAGTTGGTGCTAAGTTGAATCAATCATTTCCCCTTCTTTCATTTGATATACTCAAAGTTTTATTATTATTTCTTCATGGAGATGTTTATTACTTTGAAGACATTCATTCAAAAGAGTAGGATTAGTTGTTAAGGCATCCCCAAATGTTATAAAAATGGAATATGAGCATCGTAAGCAAAGCAAATTTGTCTTAGAAATCTTTAGCACTCCACCAGAATGAGGCGAAAGCATGACTTAAATATTCCAAGTTTCTATATCATCAAACTTCATAGAAGAAGCTTTACACAACAATACAGTGGAGAACACCCTTAGAAGAGGGGAAAAATTAAATGATATTAGCACTAAATTAAAAGTAAAAGCCCTTTGTGAACATTATGGTCTCTTAGAATAAGGAATATGGTCTGAAGACATATGCCACTAATAGTAGGATTATTTTTCTAAAAAGAATTAAAATAGAATAAACCAATAATAAAGCTGCAACATATGAGTATGAATCCAATATTATGAATATGACCATTAAAATAACAGGAGAGTGTAAATCACAATTGGAAGGATTTTATAATTGTGAAACAATGCACAGACAAGAAAAATGAAGAAAGAATGGTCAATCAATACTAGGAGAATCTTACAGATGAGGAATTGCCAGCCATGTGAGTGTTAAAAAGAGAAGTTTTCTCTTTCCTTTTGCCTTGTTAATTATACATTTTCCTCTTTTAGTTCTCACACTTCTTCATGCATCAAAATCACATACTTGCAGTTAAAAATCTGCACTATTCCTCCCCTAAATAGTCGCCCATTTGAGTGTGTAAAAGAGGAAGTCTTTTTCCTCCTTTTTCCCTTAGTCTTACACACATTCCTCTTTTAGTTCTCACACTTTTTCGTGCATCAAAATCACATGCTTGAACTTAAAAATCTGCACTATTCCTCCCCTAAATTGCCTCCCATTTGAGTGTGTAAAAGAGGAAGTCTTCTTCACCCTTCTTCCTTGGTCTTACACACTTTCCTCTTTTAGTTCTCACACTTTTCAAGCATCAAAATCATATACTTGCACTTAAAAATATGCACTATTCCTCCCCTAAATTGTTGCCCATTTGAATGAGTAAAAGAGGAAGTCTTTTTCCTCCTTTTTCTCTTGGTCTTACACACTTTCCTCTTTTAGTTTCCCCACTTTTTCATGCATTAAAGACTTCATTTTCCACCTCAAAAATCTACACAATTCATCCCCTACATACCTGACCATTTGATGAGAAAAATAGAAAGTATTCTTCCTCCCTTTTTACCTTTCTAATGCACTATTGCAAATTCTTTTTTTAGCTTTCCCATTTTTTCATGCATCAAAGACTTCATTTTCCTCCTAAAAAATCTGCACCATCAATCCCCTACATAACTGATCATGTGATGAGAAAAATAGGAAGTCTTCTTCCTCCTTTTTTACCTTGGTATTACACCTTCCGTTTTTTAGCTTTCCCACTTTTCCTTGCATTAAAGTCAACTTTTTGAACCAAAAAAAAATGCACATATTCCTCTTAGTATGGCCGATCATGAGAGGAAGAATTCTTCCTATTTTCTTTTTTATTTTATACTAAAACACTTTCCCATTTTTTAGCTCCCACTTGTCCACCGTAAAAATTGTTCCTTTGACAACCAAAAGAGGACGCCTTCTTCCCTCATTTCTAGCTTTGTTAACCACGCCTTCCTTCCTAAGCTCTCCCTTTTTTCATATACATCAAAAACCACCAAAACCTCAAAAATCACCCTCTCTTCTTCTTTATGGTCGACCATCTAAAGGAGGAAGTCTTCCTCCTCTCTTTCTTGCTTGGTTAAACACACCCCTCAATTCCTAGCATAAAATAGAAAATAAAAGATGAAGAATTCTTCTCACCGGTTGTGAAGTATAAGATGATCCGGATAGTGTTAGCATTAGTGGTCCAATTTGATTGGAAAATTGAGCAAATGGATGTGAAGACAGCATTCTTACATGGAGAGCTCGATGAGACCATTTTTATGAGGCAACCCGAAGGCTATGAGGAAGGAAGGCAGGGAGAGTTAGTGTGCAAATTGAAGAAATCTCTCTATGGCCTGAAGCAATCACCTAGGCAATGGAATAAGAGGTTTGATTCCTTTGTAATTAGCTTGGGTTTCATGAGGAGCTATTATGATTCGTGCTTGTACTATAAGGGGCAGAAGGTTGAGGAAGTGGTGATCATCCTTATCTATGTTGATGACATGTTGCTGGTTGGGAGTAGCATGGAGAGGATAAAGAAATTGAAGGCTCAACTCAATGAGGAGTTTGAGATGAAGGATCTTGGCCATGCACAAAAGATCCTTGGGATGTGTACCATCTGGGAAAGGGAGAGAAACAGATTGAAGATCTCTCAAACTTCTTACATAGAGAAGATGATATCTAAATTCTCTATGGAAGATAGCAAACCAGTAAAGGTTCCCCTTGCGGGTCATTTCAAGTTCTCCAGCGATCAATGTCCAAGATCGGAGGTGGAGAAGAAGGAAATGGAGAAAGTCCCCTATTCTAGTGTTGTTGGTTCTGTTATGTTCACCATGGTAAGCACTAGACCTAACATTGCTCATGCAATAAGTGTTCTCAGTAGGTTTATGAGTAATCCCAAAAAGGAGCATTGGCTTGGGATGAAGTGGTTGCTGAGGTATTTGAAGGGAAGCCCAGAAGTAGGGCTGGTGTATGAGAAGAGAGGTAAGTTCATCTGCCTTAAGGGTTTTGCTGATTTGGACTATGGAACAGACCTGGATAAAAGGAGATCGATTATCTCCTACTTCTTCAACTTAAATGGATGTTGTGTAAGTTGGAAGGCTTAGTTACAGCCAGTGGTAGCACCCTCAACAACCGAGGCTGAGTACGTAGCAGCTACGGAGGCCATTAAGGAGGCTATGTAGTGCAAAGGGTTGCTTGAAGAGTTGAAGGTACTAGAGGAGTAGGCTGTGGTGTTTTTGGATAGTCAAAGTGCATTGCACTTGTGTAAGAATCCAGTGTTCCATGAGAGGACAAAGCACATGGATGTTTGGTACCATTTCATTCGGGAAAATGTTACGAAAGGATGCATCCATGTGGACAAGATAGCCACAAAAGAAAATCCTGTGGATTTGGGTACTAAAATTCTACCTCTAAGTAAGTTCAATCATTGCCTTGGACTACTTAGGATTGGAGTTGGTTAATTGATGACTCAAGATGAGTTTGGATCCCGAAGGTCTATGCAAAAATGGTTCAGGTTTAAACACTTAGACAAAGATAGAGATTGTTGGTATTTATCTAAGGTTTACACATGTCAAAACATAGTTCAAAGATGGTTAATATCTAAATCAAGGTTGGAGGATTAAATTTCAGCAAGTTAAAGGTCTGCACACATGTGTGTGCATTACTTTGGAGCAAGGTAAGGGTAGGCGCACTAGTGTGTGCACTTCTGCACACAAACTAAAGGAGTGTGCGCACTGCAAGAGAAGGCCAGCACCGCACCGCGCACAACCCAGCACTACACTATCCAGAATACATGCCTCCTGAAGTGCCTCAGCACTGCACCACTCACCACCAGCGGCGCACTGCCCAGAAGGTGTGCAAAGGCACTCTGCCCAGCACCGCGCCCTGTTGAGCACCTAAGCGCTAGGCACACATGGACAGCCTATTTTAACCCTCTCTTAGGTGCGTGGGTGCAAGGTTAAAATGCACAGCACCACTTAGGAGTGATGGAAGGCCATGATTAAGTGGTAATCATGATCAAAGGGTGAGGACTGAAGCTCAAGAATAACCAAGAAGTGGGTGGCTATAAAAGGGGTTTCCTAGCCTCATTTTTCATAGATACAACAACACAAGTTTGTGACATACTTTGAGATCAATTATAATACAAGAGAGAATTATATGAGAGACATAAACACAAGAGGGACTCTTTGTAGTGAGGCTGGTTGTAAAGAGAGAGAAGTCTAGATTAGATAGAGAGCATTGTTAGTTTTTATCTTCTTCCTTACTTCTCTTCTTGGTTTCTTCAAGAACTTGAGGTTTCTTGAAGGGGATTGTTGTAACTTGTAAGAACCATTTGATTTAGTGCAGAGAGTTTAGAGGAACTCACAGGGACATAGGCACATTGTTGAACCTCGATAACAAATTGTTTGTCTTCTTTCTTTCTTTGGTTTTTTGTTCTTGTGTTCGATTGCTGTATTTCTTTCTACAAGTCATTCTAGACTTGGGTATTTGGAAGATCACCACCTGGGCATCTTGTCAAGGTGATTTCCAACACCTCTTGTGTTTTGTGTCTTTGCACTTTCACACAATTATCTCTTGTATTGTGTCTTGTCACTCTTTATAATTGATCTCAAAGTATGTCACAAACTTGTGTTGATAATGAAGCTAGGTGACCCTTTATATACTGTACCAACTTCTTGTCCAATCTTGAGAGTCAATCTCCACCCTTAGATCTTGATGACCACTTAACCATGGTCCTCCATTAATCTTAAGTGGTGTTGTGCATTTTAACCTTGCATCCACACACCTAAGAAGAGGCTAAATTGAGTGGAGTGTGTGTGCCTCAGTGTGCTTAGCGCCTAGGCGCTGAACAGGGGGCGGTGAGGCTCTAGGCACAGCTCCTTTGCACCACGTTCTAGACAGTGCAGCGCTGGTGAAGGGGCGGTGCGGCACTACTCTTCTTCAAACTACCCCTTTGCTGGGCGGTGCGGCACTGGTGAAGGAGTGGTGTGTCGCACACTGATGTTGCCCTTCACACAGCAGTGCGCACTCATTTGCCTTGTTGATTAGGGGTGTGCACACACACCCAAAGTGATGCACACACATGTGTGCACTCCTTTAACATTCTGTATTTTAATCTTCCAACCTTGGTTTAGACTTTCACCATCTTTGAACCATGTATAGACCATGTTTAAACCTTAGACAAATACCAATAGGTGATCCATGGGTAGCTTTAAGTGCTATGTGGTAAGTTGGATTTACTTTAAGTAATATAAATAAAAAAGAAAAATCTAGCGAAAATACTAAAATAAATTAGTAGCTTATGTTATGGTTGATAAATATTATATGAATATTAGACACGTAGAAAAATTATTATGTGAGAAGAAATATTATTAGAATAATGAGTTGATTTAATAATGATGGTGATAAATAAAATTCTTGACGAGTTTTGGTTAATGAATTGATGTGATAAAAGAGGAGAAGAAATTTATGAAATTATCAAACAGAAATTTGAGGAAAGATAGGATGGCTAAATTTAAATATATTGAATTCATATTGTTTTTATATTACTGTTCATATGCATATTTCATATCATTGTTCATATGCATATGCATTAAATAAAAGAAAAGAACCAAGAAGACAGCCAGTCTAATGAAAATGAAAGAACCAGGAAGGCAACCGATCTAATGAGAATAAAAGAACCGGGAAGGTAGCCGGTCTAAATGAGAATGAAAGAACCGGGAAGGCAGCTGGTCTAAGATAAAAACATATCGACATGTGGGAAGACGTTCCCTAATAATAATTCATGCATTGCATCTGTTTTACATGTTTATTTTATTACTGAAATGTTGTGGATATTATGCATTTATTTTATTTGTAGATAAATGAGTCTCACAGAGAGACAGTTACAGTGAGAAAAAGGCATAGAAGTATGATGTGATAGTAATTATTTAAATGTTAGACTACATGCTATTATCCAGTCATATGAGTTATAAATGATTAAATATTAAAAACGAGTATTTATACAGATTGAGTACTTCTAATAAATTTAATTCACTGAGCTTGTGAAGCTCATCCCTCATTGTACAATGATTTCAGGTAGCAGACAGGACAAATAGTCTGGTGGGTTGAGAGTCACACGAAATCATTTCTGTAAGCCACGTACGTGGCAACATCCTCAGGCAAATGAGAAAATGAAATAAAAATTTTAATTGTAAATATTCATGCATTTTACGTTGTGTATAATGTTTAAATTAATATCAGATTTATGTACCTCCCCCGTTGAGGGTTGATGATTACAGTAAAGATTTTTGTTAACATTATTTTTATTGTTGTATATATGTGTCATGCTGGGATCTTCAAAATGTGATGACACCATCTCGAGGGTGGCCAACCTGGGATGGGTCGTTACAATTTTGGTATCAGAGCATTATGTTTTATGATTCTGTAGACTGAATAAAAAGTAAGAAAGTAGAAGATTAAAATAAATTATATTTTAAATAGTTAGAAGATGAAACGTGGACGCGCTAGAGCTAGAGTTAGAGTTGTTGATTTGAGAGGGCGTGGTAGGCCCCCATTATTTTTGACAAGGGAAGTGGTAATCTGATGTATGATTGAGAGACAGAAGTTTGTCATAGATATATTTTATCCCAAAATTGTCATAATTTAAAGTGCTTTATATGTAGAGAAGGTGGACATATCAATGATGGTTGATCTTGGTGCAACCCATTCTTTTGTATCCAATATTCATATGAAGTCTATTGAAGTATGTACTAGTCCTTTGATGCAAAATATTTTTGTTGAACTTCCCACTAGAGATAGAGTGATAATCACAAATGTTTACAAGGGTTGTGTGATTCGTATCAGTGATAGAAAATCTGAAACTGATTTATTATCTTTGAATATGGTTAATTAAAGAAGGTAGTGTTCTAGATATAGACATGAGGAGTTTAACTTTCAGGGATAACATAAGATACTCTTGAACTACCTTATTTTTCTCTTATCACTAGGAGATGGTTGAAGAAGGGTTGTGAGGAGTATTTGGCATGCATAATGGATTCTAAAAGGAAAATAGGAAGTTAGAATAAATCTTAGTGGTGAAAGATTATTCTAATGTAATTCTTGATGAGTTGTTTAGGTTGCCTCCAAGTAGGGAGATTAAATTCTCTATTGATGTGATACCAGGATCATCACATATATTTAATAGCACCCTACAAAGTGGCACCCACTGGGTTAGGAGATTTGAAAGTCCAAGTGTTGTTAGATAAACAATTTATTCGATTTAATGTGTCACCATTAGGAGCCCAGGTAGTGGTTGTGAAGAAAGAAAGATGGAACAATGAAATTGTGTGTAGACTACAAATATTTGAATAAGAACAAATACCTTTTTCTAGGATAAATAAATTATTTGAGCAGTGCAAGGAGTGAGAGTGGTTTTCTAAGATAAACCTAAGATTAGGTTATCACTAATTGAAGATAGAGAAGAGAGACGTGCCTAGACTACTTTTAGGACACGTTATGGTCATAAGCTTTTTGTAATGTCATTTGGATTAACTAATGTTCCAGAAACATTCATGGACTTGATGAATAGAGTGTTTAAACTATATCTTAACAAGCTTATGGTTGTATTTGACTTTCTGATATAATCTAAGAAGGAAGAACAACATGTGAAACATCAGATAGTGTGTTGGAGATTCTGAGGAGAGAGAAATTATATGCAAAGTTCTCTAAATATGAGTGTTGACTGAATGAAATAACTTTCTTGGAACATGTAATATCGAGAAATAGCATTACAGTTGATTTACAAAAGGTAAAGCCAATGTTAAGTTGGGAGAGACCAACTAATGTAACTGAGATTAGAATCTTTTTGGGGTTAGCTGGTTATTATAGAAGATTCTTTTATAATTTTTTTTATTATTGTAATACTATTGAATAGACTGACCAGGAAAGAGGTGAGATTTGTATAGTGAGGGAAGTGTGAGAAAAGTTTTCCAATTACTAAAGGAGAAATTGACTACAACTCTGGTATTGGTGTTTCCTTCTAATGATGAAGGATTTGTGGTGATGCGTCACATCAATAATTGGAATATGTGTAACATAGGAATGCTGTGGCCCATACTTCTAGGCAATTGAGGATTCATGATAGAAATTACCCTACTCATTACTTAGAGTTGGCTGCTATAGGGTTTACTTTAAAGATTGGAGACACAATTTGTATGGAGCCACTTATAAGATATTCATGTGTTATAAGAGTTTGACATACTTACCTACCTAGAGAGAGTTGAATTTGAGGCAAAGATGGTGGATGGAGTGGTTTGTGACTATGATTGTACAATTCCTTATCATCTAGAAGGGAAAAAAAAAAGGAAGCCGAAGGTGATAGCTGATGCATTGAGTAGAAAGTCTACAAGAAGGTTAACTACTATTGGGAGTCCTGATGTGAAATTGATGATAGATTTAAAAGAGATAAGAATGAAGTTGAATATCAGTGACAGAGGATCATAGTTAATGAATATGGCTGTACAGTCATCCATGGTAAAATATTTTAGAGATACAAGGTAGAGATGAAGAGATAGAAAAGATTAAGCACTGAGTGCTTACTAAAAAGCAATATGAGTTCAAAATTTTGAAATGAGGGTATTTTAGTATTGGAACATGAAAATTGTGTTCCCAATAATGCGGAGTTGAGAAAAAAGATATTGAGAAAGGTGCATGATGGTGTATATTCGATGCACCCGAGTAACAATAAGATGTATAGATGATTGAGACAGAATTTCCGATGGTCAGGATTGAAGAGGGATATAGCTGAGATTGTGGGGTTGTATAGAGCACCATTAAGCATAGTGTCAAATAGAGATGCTAGATTTACATCTTGGTTTTGGAGAGGCTTTCAGAAAGCCACATGTACAAAGTTGCAATTTAATATAATTTTTCATGCTCAGACATAAATGATTTTTAGAGTACTAGAAGATATATTAAAGGAAAATGTGATGAGTTTCTCAGTAAGTTAGGATGCTTACATGCCATCGATTGAAATTTCTTATAATAATCAGTATCAAACTAGTATTGGGATGGCACCGATTGAGACACTATATGGTAGGAGGTGTAGAACTCCTATATGCTGGTAAGAAGTTAGAGAGAGAAAGATATTTGGTTAATAAATTATTAAGTTAACAACTAAAATGATCAAACTGGTTAGAGAAAACCTTAAAACAGCACAAGGTAGACCGAATAGCTATGCGGATAATCAGAGAAGACATCTCAAGTTTCAAATAGGTGGTTGAGTGTATTTAAAAATATCTCCATGAAAAGGTGTGCCGAGGATCAAAAAGAAAGGAAAGCTGGATTCGAAGTATGTGGGACCCTATGAGGTTATTGAGAAAGTCGGACTAGTTGTGAGTAGTCTGGATTTGCCTCCAAAATTAAAATATTTATATAACGTATTTCATGTTTCACTTTTAAGAAAGTATTTACATAATAAATATTATAATATTTCGAGCTAAGCTATAGAAATTTAGAAAGTTTGGACTTATATACAAGTAAGTACCAGTGAGGATTTTAGGCAAAAGAAAAAAGAATCTTGTATAATAAAATAATTGCTTTAGTTCAAGTTCTGGAGCGGAATAAGGATGTTGAAGAGATTATGTGAAAGCATGAGACAAGTATGAAGAAATATTATTCATATTTGTTTCTAGAGTAAAGTAAAGAAATTTCGGGGATGAAATTTTTGTATGGTGGGTAGAATTGTAATACCCGTATTTGTAAAGTAAGGGTAAAGAAGTACTTTAATAAATATGACATAGAGTTAAAATAATATATATATATATATATATATATATTTAAATGCGAAAAGTCAATTTTTTTTATAATACGGGGTCGTGGATGTCCAAAAGAAGAAGAAAAAGAAATAAAAAAACGTGAACAGTATAAGAAAAGGAAAAAAGAAAAAGAGAGAAAAAAAAGGTTTTCTAAAAAAAAAATTTGGAAAAACGTGGTAGCAAGTGTTGCCACCTGCTGTCAAGTGCAAAGTAGCAGCATGCAAGTTTAACATTTGTCCAAAACATGGAGGCTTTGTGGAGAATTAAAATGCTGAGAATGTATTTGTTTTGGCTATCGAAAAGTTTGTTACAAATTTTTACTTACTTATATATAAACACACTGATACGTAAACATAACTAACACTTACCAAATTTGTTTAGTTTTTCTTCTATTATGAGTTTTTTTTAAATACTTGGGGATTGAAAGAAAGATTAAAAGAGCAAAATTTTGAAGGGGTTTACGGAGGAATTTTATAGAGAGTCACGAGAAGCTATCAGAAAAACACGAGGTAATAATGTAATGTTTATTTTTGAATTTTTAGCATTCAGAAAATTTCCTGAAAGTCAAAGTGCGAATTTTCAAAGGGTGTGGCTTATGAAGAATAAATTAGAAATTTAATATAAATATTATGTCAAGTGTTGGCAACTAGCAACCGAGAGAAATTACTGAGAGGAATGGGAAAGGCAAGAAGGTGATCCGCGGGTAGCTTTTAGTGCTACGTGGTGAGTTGAATTTACTTTAAGTAATCTAAATAAAAATGAAAAATCTAGTGATAATATTAAAACAAATTAGTAGCTTATGTTTTGGTGATAGATAAAGATTTGGTTGATAAATATGATACGAATATTGGACACGTAGAAAAATTACTATGTGAGAAGAAATATTATTAGAATAATGAGTTGATTTAATAATGATGGTGATAAATAAAATTCTTGATAAGTTTTGGTTAATGAATTGATGTGATAAATGACGAGAAAAAATTTGTGAAATTATCTAGTAGAGCTTTGAGAAAAGATAGGATGGCTAAATTTAAATATTTTGAATTCATGTTGTTTTTATATTACTGTTCATATGCATATTTTATATCATTGTTCATATGCATATGCATTAAATAAAAGAAAAGAACCAAGAAAGCAGCCAGTCTAATGAAAATGAAAGAACCAGGAAGGCAACCGATCTAATGAGAATAAAAGAACCGGGAAGGTAGCCGGTCTAAATGAGAATGAAAGAACCGAGAAGGCAGCCGGTCTAAGATAAAAACATGTTGACATGTGGGAAGATGTTCCCTAATAATAATTCATGCATTGCATCTGTTTTACATGTTGATTTTATTACTGAAATGTTGTAGATATTGTGCATTTATTTTATTTGTAGATAAATGAGTCTCACGGAGAGATAGTTACAGTGAGAAAAAGACATAGAAGTATGATGTGATAGTAATTATTTAAATGTTAGACTACATGCTATTATCCAGTTATATGAGTTATAAATGATTAAATATTGAAAAGGACTATTTATACAGACTGAATACTTCTAGTAAATTTAATTCACTGAGCTTGTGAAGCTCATCCCTTATTGTACAATGATTTCAGGTAGCAGACAGGACAAATAGTCTGGTGGGTTGAGAGTTAGACGAAATCATTTCTGTAAGCCATGTACGTGTCAACATCCTCGGACAAATAAGAAAATGAAATAAAAAATTTATTTGTAAATATTCATGCATTTTACGTTGTGTATAATATTTAAATTAATATCAGATTGATGTATGATGAGTCTAAATATTGCATATTTTACACCCTTAACTTATATTTGTTATGCTCTTAGTTAGTAGTATTTCACTTTATTTTACGTCTTTCTTGTGTTTTGTGTATTTTTACAGGTTTGTGGAGAAAATAAAGCATTATAGGAGATGTGAAGCTTCTGGAGACATTGCGATCGATCGCACAAGATATGCGATTGAGCGCACCTGCCTACGAACGAGCGCATGGTCAACATCCCACATCGAAATATTTGAAGTTCAGTGCATCTGCAATCGATCGTAGTAGACATGCGATCGAGCGCACATGAGATCGTGCGCACAAGACATGTGATCGATCGTACCTGCGATCTATCGGACCACACTGCGATCGAGCGCACACGGGCAGTATCCCACATCGAATCTGCAACCCATATTGCTCCGAGTCTTCCCCTATATAAACACCATATGGCTTCATCATTCAGTGTACAATTCCTGAGCCACTTTGGTGTTTACCGGTGGACGTCCGCCAACATTCTGGTGGATCCCGAAGGCATTGCTACCACGAGGGGAAGCGCCGCCCGTCAGCGAGTGGAATTTCTCCCATGTAAAGTTGTTTATTTATTTATTTTTATTTAGTTGTTTGTAGTTAAATGTTTAGCACTTTTTATTATAGTTTTATAGTTATGAGTGGCTAGACTCTTCAGCTAAGTTTGAAGATGAAGCCCCGCCGTTGTTTGGCGTAGTAGTTCAGATTTGCTTGTACAAATCTGACAATTTTTAGCATAAATGTTCTGTCAATTATTTGAGTTAATCTTATAATTGATTGAGTTTAAATTGTCTGTTGGATTTTCTTTGTGTTTCATCTGATGGATACATTGAATGCTTTTCGATTAAATTGGATTCCCTTTGTGATTTGTTAAGAGTGGATACATTGGGTGCTTTTGGTTTAGTTGGGATATTCTTTGTTTTTTGTCTTATAGTTGGATTCATAGAATGTTTTGATAGGCTATATTTTTAGAACATATATGCTTAACTTTGGTGGGGTGGATTCGGAAACCTTAGTGTTTTAATTATTAGTTTTTAAATCAATTTAATTTAGTTTTAATTTATTTTGCAATATCATTCTGAAATTTGGAACTATGTTAAGATAGAGTTAATTTAGATTAAAAATTATATTTTCACAACACAATTCCCTGTGGATTCGACCTCGCACTTGCACAACGCTATACTGCAAATGACTCGTGCGCTTGCGAGTAATTTAAAACTCACAACAAGTTTTTGACGCCGTTGCCGGGGAATTGTTTTGTTTGTGAAAATTTTTGGTCTGAATTAATTTTATTTTTCTACTAGTTAGTTAGCAATTTTAAAAAAATAAAAATAAAAGATAAAAAAAAAATAATTTTTTTTTTGAGTTTTGTGTTTGCTTTATTCTGTTGCTTCTGCTGGTTAGTATCTCATTATTTTTCTGTTGGTGTATGCTTGGTCGGAGATCCTTGAACTTAGATTTGATACATTTAGATCCCGACTTAGAAAGAACTCTTAGGAGGCAGAAAAGAGCACTAGTTGAGAGAGAGACTGTTGAGATGGGAGAAAATTTTAATCATCCTGAACATGTAGAGCAACCTAGAGCTTGGAACGTGGACTCCACTACATCCCTTAGGGATTTGTTCGCACCCGTTGCGACTAACTCATTTTCCTGCATAGTGTTGCCACCAACCAATGCCACACACTTTGATTTAAAGCCACATGTTATCCAACTCTTACCCTCATTCCATGGCTTAGATCTTGAAAATCCTTATAGTCATGTGAAGAAGTTCAAAGACATTTGTGCTACATTCAAATTCCAGAACTTCTCTGAGGAGTCAGTCCATCTTCGACTCTTCCCTTTCTCCCTTCACGATAGAGCTAGGGCGTGGTTGGACTCCAACACGTCCGGGTCTATTACATCTTGGGAAAACCTGCTTAGCAAATTTTATCATAAGTTTTTCCCAATATCTAGAGTGAATGAGTGCCGAAAGGAGATTAGCTCTTTCACTCAGGACGAGGATGAGAAGTTCTCTGAAAGCTGGGAGCGCTTTAAAGAGTTACTGATCAGATGCCCTCCACATGGATATGAGAAGTGGAGACTCGTTCAATTCTTCTACCAAGGGTTGACTCAACCCAACCATAGCATGATCGAGTCTATGAATGGGGGGCATTCTTGAGTCTGACAGGAGACGAAGCATACATGGCATTGGACAAAGAGTCCGACAACTCACAGCAGTGGGATTTTTCAAGCTGTCGAGATAAGTCCATTCGTGCTCCTAAGAGGGGAGGCATCTATGAGGTCAGGGAGGTCGCTGATTTGAGGATAAAGTTAGATGCCCTCACTAAGAAGATTGACGCTCTCACTGTGAGCCAATCCATCAATGCGGCCAACACATTCAATGTTGAAAGCTGTTCCATCTGTGCTAGTCCCATGCATCTAGCACAGAATTGCCCATCAATGCCGGCTTGTGCCGAGTATCCTATGGAACAAGTAAATGCTTTCAATGACTTTCGAAGGCAGTCAAATGGATCGTACTCCGAGACGTACAATCCAGGGTGGTGGAACCACCCAAATTTTTCATGGAGGCAGAACCAACCAATGAATCAGGGAGGAGCCCCTTATCATGCTCAAAATCAATATCCTCCCGGATTTTCCCCACAAATTCCTAATCATGGTCGTTCTGCCCATCCAGCACCTTCACCTGCTTACCACGCACCCACTCAAACACCAGCACCAGTTTCACAGTCACTAGAAGACACCCTTAAGGAGTTCATGAAGGCGACTAGCCAAAATATGAGTGATGTGAGGAGTGCAGCAGTGGTAAACACCCAATCAATTGCCAAGCTGGAGAGTCAAATAGGGCAAATTGCAAGTCACTTGGGTGAGAGAGAGAAAGGAAAGTTCCCCAGTCAGCCCGTGCAAAACCCAAAAGGACAATTTATGGTTGAGAGTTCATCAACTCCTACGTATGGGGAGGAACAAGTACAGTCGATTGTCACACTGAGGTCTGGGAGACAAGTGGACAATCGAGTGGAAGAGAGCCCTGCTATGCAGCAAGGGCAAGGGAGTGGCAACACAGAGAAGAGAGATGCTGAGCCATCTACAGCCACACCTATTGAGAAAGACCCTCCTAGGTCATTTGTACCTAGAGCGCCTTACCCCGAGAGATTACAGGCGCCCAAGAAATGAGGGAAGTATGAGGAAATTCTGGAGGTATTCAAGCAAGTCCAAATCAATATCCCATTTTTGGATGCCATCCATCAAGTGCCATCATATGCCAAGTTTTTAAAGGACTTGGTCACTATCAAGAGGAGGGCGAATGTTCCAAAGAAGGCATTTTTGACCGAGCATGTCAGTTCAATCCTTCAGTGCAAGCTACCCATCAAGTATAAGGACCCGGGGTGTCCTACCATCTCTTGCACGATAGGAGTCAGCCATATTGAGAGGGCCCTTTTGGATCTAGGGGCGAGTGTGAATCTTCTACCCTACTCAGTCTATGTGCAGTTGGGGTTAGGAGAATTGAAGCCCACATCCACGATGCTTCAATTGGCTGATAGGTCAGTAAAAAGACCACGGGGGATAGTTGAGGACGTTTTGATAAAAGTGGATAAGTTCTATTTCCCCGTGGATTTTATTGTGCTTGACACAGAGCCGGTTCAGAATGTAGGGATTCAAATACCGGTGATTCTAGGGCGACCATTCTTAGCCACGGCTAACACCCTAATCAATTATAGGACAGGGGTGATGAAGATCTCCTTCGGAAATATGACAGTGGAGTTGAACATTTTTGATATCACTAGGCAACCACTGGAATATGATGAAGTGAGAGATGTATGCTTGATAGAGGAGATTCTTGAGGATACTATGGATGAAGCAAGCATTGAGGATCCCATGGAGGCATGCTTTGCTCACTTTGGAGAGGACTTGGGTTTAGATAAGTTACTCGAGGAAGTAAATGCCATTTTGGAGTCTGATCCTCAAGAAAGCAAGGAGGATGAGGAGAAGGTGTCACCAGAACCTCAAAAGAAGGAACTTAAGCCTTTACCGGATAATCTTAAGTATAAGTTCCTGGGTCCAGCATACTGTTTGCCTGTGATAATAGCTTCAGATTTGGGAGAGGCTCAAGAGGAGAAATTATTAGATGTTTTAAGAGAGCACAAGGAAGCTATCGGCTGGACCATTGAGGATATTAAGGGAATCAGCCCCTCGGTGGTGATGCACAGGATACATTTGGAGGAAGATGCTAAGCCATCGAGGGAGCCGCAAAGAAGGCTCAACCCTGCTATGCAAGAGGTTGTGAGGGCAGAGGTTATTAAGCTGTTAGATGCAGGGATCATTTATCCCATGTCTGATAGCAAGTGGGTGAGCCCCATTCATGTCGGGCCCAAGCGAGCTGGGTTAACGGTAGTAAAGAATAAGGACGACGAGTTGGTGCCAACTCGTGTGCAGTCTGGGTGGAGAGTGTGTATAGACTACCGTAAGCTGAACATTGCCACATAGAAGGATCACTTTCCACTTCCATTTATTGATCAGATGGTGGAGTGTTTGGCTGAGCACGAGTATTATTGCTTTTTGGATGGTTATTCTGGATATAACCAGGTCCCCGTGGACCCCGAAGATCAGGAGAAGACGACATTTACCTGTCTTTTTGGGACCTTCGCCTACCGTCGCATGCCCTTTGGGTTATGCAATGCGCCCGCCACTTTTCAGCGGTGCATGGTCAGTATATTCTCTGACATGGTAGAGCGGTTCTTGGAGATTTTCATGGATGACTTCTCCGTCTTCAGTTCAACATTTGAGGAGTGCCTGCATCGTCTCTCTTTGGTTTTGGTACGGTGCAAGGAGAAGAACCTGGTGCTTGATTGGGAGAAGTGCCATTTTATGGTCAAGCAAGGAATTGTACTGGGGCATATCGTATCTCATCGAGGGATTGAGGTCGACAAAGCGAAGGTGGATTTGATTTTCAACCTTCCACCCCCACGTACGGTGAAAGAGGTTCGATCTTTTCTGGGCCATGCAGGTTTCTATAGACGATTTATCCAGAATTTCAGCAAGATCACCAGGCCCTTGTGCAAGTTGTTGCAAAAAGGTGCCCCATTTCTATTTGATGAGGATTGTAAGAAAGCATTTGGGGATCTGAAGAAGATTCTGACGTCCACACCCATTATTCAGCCACCTAACTGGGATGTGCCTTTTGAGATTATGTGTGACGCATCAGACTATGCTGTTGGAGCTATTTTGGGGCAACGTGTTGATAAACTTCCTAATGCTATCTATTATGCAAGTCAAACTCTAAACGACGCACAACTCAATTACTCTACCACTGAGAATGAGTTGCTTGCAGTCGTTTTTGCATTAGACAAGTTCAGATCCTACTTGTTAGGATCTAAAGTCATTATCTACTCAGACCATGCTGCATTGAAGTATCTTTTCTCTAAAAAAGATGCTAAATCTCGTCTTATCCGATGGATCTTGCTACTTCAAGAGTTCGACATTGAGATTCAGGATAAGAAAGGTTCGGAAAATGTGGTGGCGGACCATTTTTCTAGATTGATTGTGGAATTCAGTGAGGCTGCCACTCCCATTTCTGAGACTTTTCCTGATGAGCAATTGATGCACATTGCTCACAGTCCCGAAACATGGTTTGCTGACATAGCGAACTATCTTGTCATCGGACACATGCCCTTGCATTGGGGGAGGCAAGATAAATCAAAATTTTTGGCCATGGTAAAACAATTTTTCTGGGACGATCCTTACCTGTTCAAGTATTGTTCTGATCAGATCATTAGACGGTGTATTCCTGAGCATGACCAATCTAATGTCATCGCCTTTTGTCATGATCATGCATGTGGAGGCCATTTTAGTGCTAAAAAGACCGCTGCAAAGATTTTGCAGTGTGGATTTTATTGGCCTACCCTGTTCCGAGACTCTCACACCTATTGTATATCTTGTGAGCGTTGCCAAAAGAAATGGAGTCTTTCTAGGAGAAATATGATGCCCCTCAACCCTATTCTGATTGTTGAGATTTTTGATGTGTGGGGCATTGATTTCATGGGACCATTCCCAAACTCCTTTGACTACTTATACATTCTAGTTGCTGTGGACTATCTGTCCAAGTGGGTGGAGGCCGTTGTGTGCAAGACCAATGACCACAGAGTTGTGGTCCAGTTCTTGAAAGACACTATTTTTGCTCGTTTTGGTACGCCTCGAGTAATCATAAGTGATGGAGGTAAGCACTTTTACAACAAGATCTTTGAGCAGTTGATGAAGAAGTATTGTATCACGCACAAAGTTGCCACCCCATATCACCCATAGACGAGTGGTCAAGTGGAAATTTCAAATCGCAAGATCAAACAAATTTTGGAAAAGACTGTGAACCCTAATAGAAAGGATTGGTCTCTGCGATTGACGGATGCACTGTGGGCATATCGGACAGCCTTCAAGACGCCAATTGGCATGTCTCCCTATCGCATTGTATACGGAAAGGCATGTCACCTTCCAGTTGAATTAGAGCATCGTGCGTATTGGGCTGTCAAGCAACTAAATTTCAATCTTTCCAAGGCTGGCTCACAACGGAAGCTCCAACTCAATGAATTGGGGGAGCTGCGGAATGATGCATATAAGTGTGCCCGATCATACAAAGCACAAATGAAGAAGACTCATGACCAAAACATTTTGAGACGAGCTTTTGAGCCGGGTCAGAAAGTTCTTCTTTATAATTCACGCCTGCATCTTTTTCCAGGCAAGCTCAAATCCCGATGGTCAGGCCCATTCATTATTCGATTGGTTTTTCCTCATGGGGCCATCGAGATTGAGGATCCTAAGAATGGTAATACTTTCAAGGTAAATGGACAGAGGCTAAAACCATTCTTAGAGTTAAGGAGTCCGGACATTGAGACGATACTGTTGGAGGATCCTAGTTACTCAGATTGAGTGTAGTATTCTAGGGAGAGTCTGGCTGAAGACGTTAAACTTAACGCTCATGGGAGGCACCCCACAGCTTATCTTTTCTTTTGTTTATTTATTTCGCATTTTTATGATTAATGTTTGTTTCCAGTATTTTTTGTTTTCCAGTTTTTATTTTTCAGGGACAAAGTGTACTTCAGTTCAAGTTTGGGGGTATGCTGTGAGCCATACCAGTCCAGATAGTTCTCCATATCTCAGGTCAGCTCTTTCTATATTAGTCACACATTGGGGTCAATGTGTAATTTAAGTTTGGGGGTATGGGAGACACATCACACACTTTGTCCTAATTTGTTGTCTTTTCGTCATAGAGATAAATGCATGCTCATGTTATCGTGAAATTTTAGTTGATCTAAACATTTTCTGTGATGAGATGTCATTGCTGAGCTTAACATTTTGAAAACATGATCTGGTGATAAATTTTTAAAATTTAGTTACTTACTTTGGGCATTTTGAGAATTCACATGTTTGATTTAATCTAACACGAGCACATTAGCACATATTATGTGAGGTATGACATGTGATTTTAATGTGTATTTTTTCTTATCTTAACTGAAGCTGGATGACTTGTTGGATGAACTCTTGGGCATAGGAAAATATTTATAAAAAAAATTATCAATAAACTTTTCGCTGAGTAACTGAACCTCTTGCCTCAGTAAGCAGTGAGTGTTCACGTCAAAAGGTGGAATTTTGCTTGGTAGTATTAAGGCCGGTTTATTTTCGTAGCCTTTTTGACTCGAGTTAGTAAGTCCTTAGGGGTGTCTGTACACCTAATACCCTAAAACCATCTGGTTTGGGAGTCATTGACTCAACACTCACTACATGGGTCAATTAGAAAGCTTAAGGGAACTAAATATAGTCATGCCTTATTATTGTTAAAAAAAGTTAAAAGAAAAAAAAGAATAAAATAAAAACTATGCCTTTTCGTTCATTTTTGATGGGAAATTCGGTGAATCTTGAGACATGGAGACCTTACACATTAGAGTTACTTGGAAGCTTCATTTTTATATGCTAATTCACCTTACACTGATTCAAGCTTGTGATGCCTTATCTTGCCTTTTGTAAGTAATTAGATTTTAACATTTCTATTCATTGCGAAGATGGGTTTACCTTTTTAAGCTTTCTTATGAATGAATATCATGGTGATGTGTGCTCCTTAAATTTTTGGATACCATGAGTGATGACTTTATCTTTATGTTCTTTGTTTTTCATTGAGTCTTTTATTTTGTTTTGCTAAGGGACTAGCAAAATATAAGTTTGGGGTTATTTGATGAGTCTTAAATATTGCATATTTTAGACCCTTAACTTATATTTGTTATGCTCTTAGTTAGTAGTATTTCACTTTATTTTACATATTTCTTGTGTTTTGTGTATTTTTACAGGTTTGTGGAGAAAATAAATCATTTCAGGAGATGTGAAGCTTCTGAAGACATTGCGATTGATCGCACGAGATATGCGATCGAGCGCACCTGCCTATGAACGAGCACATGGTCAACATCCCACATCGAAATATTTGAAGTTCAGTGCATCTGCAATCGATCGTAGCAGACATGCGATCGAGTGCACATGAGATCGTGCGCATAAGACCTGCGATCGATCGTACCTGCGATCGAGCGCACACGGGCAGTATCCCACATCGAATCTGCAACCCATATTGCTCCGGGTCTTCCCCTATATAAACACCATCTGGCTTCATCATTCAGTGTATAATTCCTGAGCCACTTTGGTGTTTACCAGTGGACGTCCGCCAACATTCTGGTGGATCCCGAAGGCATTGCTACCACGAGGGGAAGCGCCACCCGTCAGCGAGTGAAATTTCTCCCATGTAAAGTTGTTTATTTATTTATTTTTATTTAGTTGTTGTAGTTAAATGTTTAGCACTTTTTATTATAGTTTTATAGTTATGAGTGGCTAGACTCTTCAGCTAAGGTTGAAGATGAAGCCCCGCCGTTGTTTGGCGTAGTAGTTCAGATTTGCTTGTACAAATCTGACAATTTTTAGCATAAATGTTCTGTCAATTATTTGAGTTAATCTTATAATTGATTGAGTTTAAATTGTCTGTTAGATTTTCTTTGTGTTTCATCTGATGGATACATTGAATGCTTTTCGATTAAATTGGATTCCCTTTGTGATTTGTTAAGAGCGGATACATTGGGTGCTTTTGGTTTAGTTGGGATATTCTTTGTTTTTTGTCTTATAGTTGGATTCATAGAATGTTTTGATAGGCTATATTTTTAGAACATATATGCTTAACTTTGGTGGGGTGGATTTGGAAACCTTAGTGTTTTAATTATTAGTTTTTAAATCAATTTAATTTAGTTTTAATTTATTTTGCAATATCATTCTGAAATTTGGAACTAGGTTAAGATAGAGTTAATTTAGATTAAAAATTATATTTTCACAACGCAATTCTCTGTGGATTCGACCTCGCACTTGCACAACGCTATACTGCAAATGACTCGTGCGCTTACGAGTAATTTAAAACTCACAACAATGTACCTCCTCTGTTGAGGGCTGAGGATTATAGTAAAGATTTTTGTTAGCATTATTTTTATTGTTGCATATATGTGTCGTGATGAGATATTCAAAATGTGATGAGACTATCTCAGGGGTGGCCAACTCGGGATGGGTTGTTACAGAACCACACTAATGGGCTCTCCTCCTTCAGGGAAGTTAATTCGAGAGAAAACACTCAACTTTTGCTTCTTAATCTTTGTTGGTTGTCACTGCTGATGTTGTTGTTGTAGAAATGGATTTGGTGGTGCAGTTTCCAATGTGTGTTTTGTGGAGGTTTTCGATCGATGATGGTAGTGGTGATGACGATCGTGGTCGTAGTCGTAGTCACAGTCATGTAACTTTGAGCGTTCATGGTCACGGTGGTAGGATCTAGGGTTGGAGGGGCGTGGTGGTAGTTCGAGATCATGTGCTGGTTGTTCTGGTGAGGACCTCTCCAATCGATGGCGATGGTGATGGTCTCCGCTTGACGGCTGTGGGATTAATTTCTGCACAAACAAACAACAAACAAAAAAGGATAATATTAGTAACCTATTAAATTTATGCTTGCAAGTTCCAATTAAGGATTTTTTTTTTATAGAACCAATTTAGGATTTTGTCAATTAATTTTGGTTTTATGGACAGTATGTCATGATGCACCACCAAGTAATCAAAGATTTTGGTCTATAAAACAGAAAAGATTGACAAAATTACAGTTACAACCTGTTATACGCACAGTTGGCTAAACGTAGGTAGCCATCACAAGAATCCAACAATTTCCGTTATTCTTGTCTTCTATGCTTCGACTCTCTTCTTTTCAAACTTACAGAGAAATTTCTCTCTGTGTTTCTTCGTCTTCCTTTCTCTTTCTACCCTCAAGGGAATACCTTGCTGGCACTATGGCTCTCTAAACCTCATTTATTGATTCAAATCAGAGCCGTTTGTTTCTCTCATCTTCTTTCTTGATTGTATCATAACCGTTCAACTCGCCAAGAAAGAAAGAAAAAGAGAGATGGAGAGAAAGAACTCACATGGATACGTAGGTATTAGAGATCAACTTGAAGGTCTCTGCTTGATGGTTGTGGGATTAATTTTTGCGCTGACAAACAATAAACAAACAAAAAGCTAATATTAGCAACCTATTAAATGCTTTTTGACTCGGGGTTTAAATAAAACAACCGAGTTTCGCCATAGCTGAGAGGGAGATAGTTTAAGGATTTTGAGAGAAAGACAGGTTTGAACAGAGAGAGACGGATTGGTTTTGGAGAGAACCATTTTTTTCCTTGTTTTTTTAGCACACGTGTGTTTGGGAGAAAAGGAGCTAATGTGGTGTGTTTAATATTTTTTTAAAAATTTTCGTTAAAGTTTTTTGTAGGATTATAGCGGAATCTGGGCGAGGGGATAGATTGCTCTCATTTGTGAAACTCAAAGGGTAAAGTGCTCTCTAACCTCATTTGTTTTTTTTTTTTTTTTTTTGGCATTTAAGCCAATAATTTACTATCAAAAGTGATTTTTTTACTAATAAATATGACAATTTTTTTTTTTCGTGTCATGAAATAAGATAAGTCACCTAAGAAATTTCCCTAAAAAGAGGATTAACTGCAGAAAAAAAAAAAAAAAAAGAAAAGAAATTTAGGGCACGATATCTTATACCCTAATCTAGAAAAGTTAATAGACCCTTAGTGGAAAGAATGTCTTCATTCTATAATCTAGAAAAACAAAAGAAATCGATTATTTTGAACCCTTAGTAAAACTAAAAAAAATGGAGAACGCCAAATAAATAATCAAGTTAAGGTCCGCTAGATTATTCTCAAAATCTAGAGGACCGTGTGGCACCAAGACTTCTCTAAGTCAAGGTCAGACTGATTTTCAAATTGTGTTTAACCCCAAGAACGCACTAAGAACAACACAACGAGACCACATAATTCTTTGGTGAATCTCAATTCTCATTTAACAAGAACCATTCATGCGTTTTCATGCGACAACAACTTAACTCGATGCTTGTCCGCTACCAAGTATGCACACTAATTGCATAATACTCGACTGATATGGAAACCCTCTTGATCAACCACACCATATGTCGAGATAACACAATGTATTCGACCCTTAAATGAGGGACACTTTCTCTTTCCACAAGACGAGCCAAACCCAACTCGATCCATAAGACATCATAGAAATGTCTTATCATTGAGATCCATGCACGCCATTTGCTCATGGACCCGCAACCTCTTTGCCATACTCGCTTACCCACACAATGTTGTCGAACATCATGTTGCTTTCAAGAACGTTGCCCAACAACCACAAGAGCCCTACCACAGAACTCAAATCATCCGAAGGTCATAACATGCAACACAGCTTGCTTAATGATGCACAATGTCGCCCTTATTGTGCTTCCGACTATCATACTACACTAGCATAATCAAAGCTAACAGCCCATCAAAGTACCTCAATGCCTCATGAAGCACACACACTCGACCATTTAATGCCAAATGATCGTCAAAACTAAATTTTTAGCGAAAGAATATATCTACCCTTTGCACGATTTAACATTGCACTGACTTGAACTAAGTCAGTCAAAACACAAGTTTGATTTAGAATAATAAACTACAATATAAATAACTTCTAAAACACCCACTTGTTTGCAAATAAGGACGTAAACACAGATAAAAATTGAAGGTCTAAAATTGAGCAAATTGAAACTTGGAGCTTAAAAATTGAAACTTGGAGCTTAAAACCGGAGCAAAACTATAGGGTCAAATAGAAAGATAATTCAATTAATGTCAGAGTACTATATTGAAATTCAATCAAAACTTGAAAACAAGTTTGATCCAACTCCTTAGTTTTGAAAAAGAAAATATAATAAAAAACTCACAAAAGAAAAAAGCTTCAAGAAACCGAAGCCACCAATTAAAATCAGAACTTTATTATACTAGTTTGATACAATATAATATTAGAACTGGAAACCCAAATTTGTTCTTCAAAATTTATCTTCCATTAAACCAGAACTTGAGGACATTGGGTGAACTGTATGACCATTATTAAAGGGTGCGATCCATTGCTGACCTGTTATCCACTATATATAATGAAACTGGTGAAAAAATTATGACGGGAAAATGAATAATCTGTTTCTATGGTATTATGTTAATAAAAATTTTAAAACTCTTAAGTCTCTACTTAATCACATAGCTTAATCTGAATAGAAGCTTTCCCAAAACATATACTTGCTCTTTGTTTGAAACCCAGCACCTGAAAATCAGCAAAAAGAAAAAGAAACGGGGGTTTTATAGGTCTTTCAAGAAATTAGAATGAACAGAGCAAAAAAAAGAATATAATGTAGAGAAAAAGTCAATTTCATTTTTTTTTGTGTCCGATTGAATCATAAAGAAACTTTTATTTTACCAGAGTAGTTATCAAGCTCTTGAGCCTTAAGAAGCTCCCCTTCTATCTTTATACATAAAAAAAATAAAATGATCCAAGAGCCCAGCTTGGGATGAAAAAGCTCATCAAATTTTGCTGAGGTAACCAAACCCACAAAAAAAAGCATACGTTTTTCTTTGAGTGAATCTTTTATGGCCAATTCCATTGATTTCTATCCGTTATCCAACGGTCACTAACCCTCACTAATAAATCGAGGGAAGCGTAAACTATACAGTCATTGTTGTCTGGTAATGTGTTAAATGACTATTTTACCCTTGCAGCCACTTTTCCCAAATCACGCCACTTTCTCCCACTTTCTTCTCTGCAAACCTAAAAAACTCCTCTCTCTCATGGGTGAGCAGTTTCTTCCGCAATTATCGACCTCATCTGTCCTGGAGAAGCCGTCACTCCCTCCTCCGTCGAACCCACCGTAGCGATTTCAGTGTTGTTGATCAAGCGAAGGGAGCGATCCAAAGTGCTAGCGTGTGGACCCCTACGTTCGTCGTCGAATCCATCGTACGGCCTCCTTCCTCCGCCGTCACCCCCCACGACCCATCAACGTCGTTTCGGTCTCGGTCGCAGATATTCATAAATTTGGCCGATCTAGGCTAGAAAGGAACTATTTTTCGATGAACTGTAGTGCAGGAATTGTGAACCCAGCCTCAAGGCAGATCTACTTCTGATAGCACTTGGAGAGGAAGATGTGTACTATTTCATATTATTGTTCTTTTCAGGAAGCAACAACAAGTGGAGAGAGCAGAGTTCTCACCATGTGGTACTCCTATTGGTCTGGATTCAAGAGAGCCTTTTGATCTTTAGCTTGGTAAAGCAGCAACCCAACAGACCAATTTAATTATCTTCCCATTGTTTTTTTATACACATGAAATTAATAATAATTAAAAAATAACCATAATTTCGAGTTATTTCAAAATAAATAAAATCTAGGTCTTTTGCTTTTGCATCTCTTTAATTTTTTCAAGCATACTCTTAAATTTTTAATTATTATTGCTGTTGTTGAAATTTTTTTTTTTTTAGATCGAGGTTTCAACCCAACAGGAGGTGAATTGAATTTTTAAAAAACTTTTACTAATTACTTGCAAGTTTATAAAAACAGTTAAATACACAAGTAATGTGTTTTAAAAGAGCTTAAGGAAGAGAAAATGCAAACTTAGTTTATAGTTGTTCGGTAATATCGGATTCGTTCCGACTTTACGTCTACTCTTTTTAAGGAACCTCCTTGAAGTTATCTACTAAAACTTTTAGTCGTATAACTTCACAGGTATTGTACAAACCTTAGAAACAATCCCTTCATCTCGGAAGCTAATCTCTTCCATACGGAAGTTAATCCATTTACAATAAATATAAGTTGCTGTAAAGTAAATAGTAGAGAGACACCAATGAATGCTTTTACAAATGAACAATATCTCTCTTTCAAAGCAAAGCTTGAAAAATGGCTCAATAATAAAATTTTCAAAGCTTTTGTGTATTAATGAGCAAAGTATTAAGTGAATGTGTGTTCTCCTTGTATTAAATGCTCATTGAAGTGGGTTTATATAGCCTTGAATTAATATAGTCGTTAGACACTGACTTGGTAGATTTGATGTATTAAATGCTCAAGTCTGACGTATCAAACGGTCATATTTTTCGAATTACCAGTCGACTAGGTCTTAGTACCAGTCGATTAGGTCAAGTGAAAAAGTTCGTTTTTAGGTTGTGGGAGAGTACCAATCGATTGGGTCCTAAACACCAGTCGACTGGGAACTCACTGTCCCAATTGCCAGTCGATTGGTATAGATCACCTAGTCGACTAGGGACATTCTGTCCCATATCCCAATCGACTAGCTAGTCGACTGGTATAAGGAGCCAGTCGATTGGGTTTCCCTTCAACCTAGTTTTTCATGTTAAAAAATGTTTTAACTTAGAAGAGTTTGAATAAATAGTTTTGTCAAAATACTTTTATAAAAAGAGCCATAAGACAAGCTACTTACTTGAACACGAGATTTACAGTTTGTTTCAATACCTTAATGCCTATACTATATCTTCCGTCTTGATTTTGTGCTTGATACGGGTTGAGTTCTTGCATTTTGATTCTTTGTTGAATACTTTTATCGTTTAAACACTTAGATAAAGCTGTTAGTACAATTAGAGTAGTGTTTTGTCATTATTAAAATTTAGATAAGGGTCAACAATCTCCCTTTTTTTTATGATGACAAAATTGATGAGAGAAAACAGTTTTAAAAACTAAGTGTTGGGTTTTTTTTATAAAAAAAATGGGCAGAGTTTCTTCTGTTTTTTGAATAAAACCAACTTGTAGAACAATTCAAAGTAGTTTATAAACAACCAAACCAAGCAACTCAACATAGCTGTATATTCAATAAGTTCTTTAGAGCAATACTCCCACTAAATCTATGCTCTATTTAAAGTCTACAGTCATATTTCTCTGTTTTCTCATTTTTCTCCCATGTTTTGACAACAATAGAAAATGGGGTGCTTATCCAAAAAATAAGCAACATAAATACTATGGACAGTAAGATTATGCATAAACAAACTTGTATGTGAAAACTATGCATAATTCAGAGCTGGGAAGAACCGGAAGTTTCCACACTAGCATAAGTAGTTAAAGCATATTTCCGAGTAAAAGAGGATTTAAACTAAGTAATCATAATGCGGAAATGTAAAGCAAGTATATGAATCTAATGTAATCATGAAATTTAGTCAAATAAATCCGAATATCCATACATCACAGGCTTTTAGGAGCCGAAAATAAAAACTGAAATGTATGATAATGTGATAAATGTTTGTGCCAAGAAAAATTAAAAGCTATATATACAACTGAAAAGATAACAGCAGGCAACTCAGTGAATGAGAGAATCAGAGCTATCTCGTATAAGATCCCGAAGCTCAGCCAAGGAGCCCTCTGTGTTCTCTCGATGCAGCTCGAAGTCGTCTCTAAGGGAGCGGAGGTCATGATGCATGGCATCAACAGAAGAGCTCAAGCTCTGGAACCTAGACTGCATGGATAGCTGGAGGCTCGATATGGCCTAGAGTAGATCACCGTATCCAGCTGGATCAGTACTAGAACTACCATGCGTTGGTGCTCGATCATTAGTGTCCATAGCACTGGTAGGGGCTACGTCACCTAGACACTCGTCATCCTCCTCACTATTTTCATCCTCTCCAATCCTGATGTTCTTCCCAGCCTTGGAGTAGATCATCCCATCTCGAACTATGCACCCCATCTTCTTCAGAGAAAAGATGTTGATAATATTCCTTGGGCCGATGTCCTGAGCCTTAGAGGCAGGAAGAAGAACCCGTAAGTGCTGGAGGATGAGGGTAATGAGCATTCCATAGGGAAGGCACCCGGAGTCACTAGCTTCGCCGTTTATCATGTTGGCAAGTAGTAAGGGGTAGATATTGAAGTGGTGTCCAGTTTTAAGACACCAAATCAATACCATGTCTATCTTCGAGAGATAGCCCCGACTCCCAAGGCGTGGATGGATGGTCCAGCTCACAATGAGATTGAACAACTTCGAATTGAGGGGCATGTCACTACATGTGTGAAATGTAGTGGGCCGAAAGATATAGTTAGGGTCGCCCCTAACGATCTGACATGCTTCCTCGTAGTCGAAGTTTTCTGGCCATCTGTCTAGACTCCATTGGATCCCTAGAGATCCCCAATGTGCTCACCAGGAAGTTAGTGTTGACCTCAAACTCCACACCCATCACACTAGTTCTGAACCGAAGAGCCAGTGGACTAGGTTTCACCAAGTTTGCGTAGAACTAGTGAATCAGGCGTGGGTAGTATTTTTGGTGAATCTTGACCAGTGGGATCAAGCGCACTGCCTCAAAGGGAGGTAGTATGTCAAAGTTAGCATGACTAATAGATTCGAAGTCAACGAATCTACCCGTCATGATCTTCTTATAACGAATGATAGAGTTATACCTCTCTTTGGTGGCTGGACTCCAAAACAGGGAGTCGTCGAGCTCTATCCTCATCTTTTTGCTAGAGGAGCTAGCCAATCCCTTCCCTTTGGTGTTCGGTGCCGTGGATTTCTTGGATCGTGGCCTAGTAGGCACGTGAGGTCCTCCAACAGTGGTTTTGATTCTGATTCTCTCAGAAATTTTGGAAAATAGGTGTTTTTGGGGAGAGTGAGAGATTTTGTGGAAAATGGAAATATCAACCGTGGAAAGTTGAAATAAAGGTTATTGGGCAATGAGATCAAGGATTGTATGGAGTGTTTTTGTGAGATTTTGGTCAGTAGACAAAGGTCAAGCCTCCATAACAGCATCTGCCTAGCGCCGCGGTGTGGAGAAGAGGGCACCGCACCGTCCAGAACAACTACCATTCTGCCAAGCCTAGCACCGCGGCGTGGAGAAGAGGGCGCCGCACCATCCAGAACACCACCAATCTCGGACAAAGGCAGCGCCTAGGCGCGGGTAAGGCTGCACCTAGGCGCGCACACGATCTCTTGACCTAATTAGGGCTTCTAAATGACAACTTTTGAGCCTAAAACACCCCTCAACCTTATGGTCTATATATAGATCCTTAAGGGTTTGCAGCCTTCGTCTATAGGTAGTTGGGATGAGATGACTCAAGCATTTTTCCAAAAGCATTTCCCAACCCATGAGACCAATAACTTCAAGAAACAAATCTCAAACTTTGCACAAAAGGAGAGTGGAACCTTATATCAAGTTTTGGACCGTTTCAAGCACCTTTTGAATTCTAGTCCACACCATAGGTATGAGAGTTGGCAGGTAGTTAGCTATTTCTATGATGGACTCCTAAGTAGGGAGAGGCAATTCATAGAAATGATGTGTAATGGGGATTTTCTTCAAAAAAATCCCGATCAAGCCATAGATTTCCTAGATGACCTATCAGAAAAAGCCCTCACTTGGACATGACCGAGTGCCATGGAAAGTACTAGGAGAAATCAACCTGCTGGAATTTATCAACTTAAGAAAGAGGATATCCTTAAAGCTCGTTTAGAGGCCCTAACTAAGGAAATTGAAGCCTTAAAAACCAAGGATGCTAGAGCCCCTGAACCGGTTGCTAGGGTAGAGTCCCATTAACCTTGCTTTATGTGTAATAGAGTGGATCATTTACCTAAGGATTGTCCAGCTTATTTTGAGAGAAAGGGAGAGTTTAATACTTTAACACCTACAATCCTTTTAACACCTACAAACCAGACTCACCCTACTCTAACACCTACAATCCCGGTTGGAAGAATCACCCTAATTTTAGTTGGAGATCCGATATACAACCTCATCCCCACTCTAGTACCCAATGGCAATCGGAAGCAACCTCATCTAACGCACCACAACAATCTTTACCTTTGGAAGATATGTTTAAGTCATTTCTGCAGGTACATGCCAAGAGTGCGGAAGAACAAGGCAAGATAAATCAACGGTTGCTAGAGGAGCAAAAAGGGATCAAAGAGGAACAAAAGGAAATAAAAAGCCAACTCACCAAGTTGACTAGTTTCTTGACGGTTCAAGAGCAAGGTCAGTTTCCTTCACAGCCACAACAAAATCCAAGGGGACAACATATGGCACAAACCTCTTATCCAAAAAATCACAATATTAAAGAGGTTAATGCCATAATCACTCGCAGTGGTAAGAAAATTGATGGACCCACTCTACCATCACACTTGATTCCTAATACCGTGAGCAACAAGGATAAAGCCCCCAAGGAACAAGAGGCCCATGATGATTATTCTCCACAGATTCCCAACTATGCTAAAGTCGTCAAGGATCTATGCACACTCAAGATGAGGCACAATGTTAAGAAGACCGCATTCTTAACGGAGCAAGCAAGTGCGGTAATTGATAGCACGACACCACCCAAATATAAAGATCTGGGCTGTCCAACGGTGGCTTGCCAAATTGGAAACAAATCTTGGGGCCAAGCATTGCTAGATTTGGGAGCTAGTGTGAACCTCATGTCATACTCCATGTAGTTGCAACTCGGTTTAGGTGAGATCAAACCAACCTCCGCAGTACTCCAACTAGTGAATCGATCGATAAGAAAACCAAGAGGTATTGTGGAAGATGTTTTGTTGCAAATTGATAATTTCTACTATCCTATTGATTTATTGGTTTTAGATACTGTTTCTATGGTGAATACGGAGTCCAAAATTCCTTTGATACTTAGAAGACCATTCCTTGCCACCGCCAATGCCCTCATTAATTGTAGGAATGACCTAATGACATTATCATTTGGCAATAGGATATTAGAGGTAAATGTTTTTCGAGTCTCACGGCAGCCACATGAAGAGGATGAGTGTTTCAACACTTATATGATTGATAAGCTCAATTTGGAGGATGAGCACATTAAAGATAATTCTAACTCTTTGGAATTTCTTCCTAATAATTTTGAGTTCGATGATTCTTCAATTTATCCCCATGTCGTTAATGTTATTGATGTTTTTGATAAGTTACAGGGAGTTATTAAGAAATCATGGTAACCATGCTTTGAGGAGTTGCTTGAGAGAAGTCACATGGATGCGGGAATCAAATACACTACTGTTGATAGTAAATGGGCAACATCAAGAACACTTGAGCCACATGTGGTGGACTTTAAGTATTCCTTGCCAAAAGACTAGCACTGAGGCCATTAAGTATGGAGCCTCATCTTCAGCACCACAATGAGGCCAGCAGTGAGAGTGGTGTAGCATCTGGCTAAAGACGTAAAACTTAGCACTCATGGGAGGCACCCCATAGCATATCCTTTTATTGTTATTGTTTTTCATAATTCGTTTTCTTGTTTATTATTAGTGTTTTGTTGTTTTCCCAGTATTACCTTTGTATTTCTTTTTCAGGGACAAATATGCACAGCAGTTCAATTGGTCGTACACAACTTTCGGCTCCACACACCTTTAGTTAAAAAAGGAGTTTTCTTAACTTTTGCTTTTACATTGAGGACAATGCCTATCTTAAGTTAGGGGTGGAGGAAACACATTTCTTATTGCATACCATTGAATTGTTGGGTGTCAACTTCCCTTTTTGTTTTAATTTGTTTGTTTTGTTTTAATACACTTGTTTGTTAGGCTAATGTTTTTTTTATAAAAATTTATATGTTTAGTTTTGTTTGTTTTTAGCATGCTTTGTGTTAGCCTTGGAGTTAATTCACATGTCGATGATATGAGCCTAATTGAGATAGCATATAGCGTTTAGAAAAAGTTAAATCTTGCTTCACTTTGAGAATAAATTAAGTGTCAATCTTTCTTTGGTTTGAGACTCTGGTTTGTGGTAAAGATTGCATGATTAGTCTAAAGCATTTAGAGAAGTTTTATGTGTGATTGTTTTGTGAATACTTTTGCGGTCTCAACAAGCTCTAGAACTTATTTGATAATCACTTAAGGCGAAAATCATAGAATGCACATTACTTAAGATATGATATAGGACATTTTTGAACCGTTTGAGCCTTTCAAACTTACCCTTGCTATATTTATCACTAATTCACCTATTTGAGTCTTTTCTTGAAAAACAATTTGAGCCTTGTTTCTTTCGATAGCCCATTTACTCAACTTTATGAGCTTAAAAATATTTTATCCTTACCTTTCTTTTAAAAGAACTTAGTCATACACATTTGTTGAGAAACACTTAAGAAGAGTAAGGATGGAAATATAAAATAAAAAAAAATATTACTACCACAACTCAAGTATATTAAAGGAGATAAGTTGGGAGTTGTGGAAAAGAAAAGAAAAGAATGAAAGAAGAGGTGAATGGTCCTATGCCAAAATAAAAAAAAAAGGAGTAAATTATGGCAAAGAAAGAAGAAAAGAAAAAAAAAAGTGGTGATTTATTACGAGAAATGCTTGAAAAATGGTTGAAAGAGTCGGGTGTTGAAGAAAGGTTATCCAGTGCTTAAATTGGTTGTGTTTAAAACTAAGAGATTGAATTCTTTTACTTGTTGAATACTTCCCGTTCTTTCGTGACCTTTACCTTAGCCTAACGTTACAAGCTTATTAAAGACCTATTGATCCAATGTAGTGTGATTTTTCTACATAGTGGAGAGTGATTTGAAAAATGAGCTTATGGATCTTGATTTGTTATTGATGTCACACAATTTAGTATGTTTTTAGAGGCCAAGAGTTGTATTCATGCTATATTGTGCATAAAATCATCCAGGTGTTTGGACTAATGTATTGTGGTAAGATGGATGTTAAGAGTCGATAACGATTTTAAGGTTGACATTTGGATTATTTTTGGACTTGAGTGATATTTAATGATTCTATTTGTTGTATGTTATGCATGATTTTTGAGACAAAGATTTTGAATCACTCTTGGTTAACGCCAACATTGCTGCATTTTGTTTTGATTCCCAATAAAGAATTCATTTCATGTCTTTCGCTTGAATTGCTAGGGACTAGCAATAAGGTAGTTGGGGGTTATGATGAGAGTCATAAAATGCATCTTAACAGTACTTACTTGTAAGCATTTTAGGGTTGATCTAGGGTTGAATTACTTATTTATACCTTAACAACTCTAAAGTGTCATTCTTGGATCATTGATTTATTTTGATGCATTTTCAGGTAGTTTAAGTTCAAAAGAGATAGAAAAGCTATCATTGCTTGAAGCATAATGACTCGATGAACACTGGAGTGAAGGTTCACAAGCACTTGGAAAGGAGTTTCACTAAATTGCCAGAATTTCTCGTACAGATAAATTATTTTTGCAAATTAAACTGTATTGATGCAAGAAGAACCAGGAGATGAGCCATATATGCTTAGAAAGATCCGGAAATTTATTTTCTGGAGAATTTTACGGCTCGTAAAAATGATTTTCTAGAGAAAGTTAGGCAGTTTTAGTAGACAAAGGTCAGGCCTCCAAAACAGCATCTACTTAGCGCCGCGGCGTGGAGAAGAGGGCGTCGCACCGTTTAGAACACCACCAATCTCGAATAAAGGTAGTGCCTAGGCGCGGGTAAGGCTACACCTAGGCGCGCACACAGTCTCTTAACCTAATTAGGGCTTCTAAATGACAACTTTTGAGCCCAAAACACCCCTCAACCTTATGGTCTATATATAGATCCTTAAGCGTTTGCAGCCTTCATTCAATTTAACCATTCTTCCAAGTCTCTTAAGGTTGGAAATCAAGAGGAGAGCTCCACATTCTTCATCAACCTTGAGCCCCATGGCCAACTAATCTCCAAGCAAGGCAAAGGGATGAATTCCTAGGTGTTGTTGTTCTTATTTTCCATTCTTGATTCAGTTGTAAGGATTTATTGTTGAATATTGTTTATGATTTACTCTTTGATTAAGTAAGAATTAGAGACTTTACTCTTAATCCAGTGATTGCATCTTCCTCCTCCACATAAATTTAGTCAAGCTCTTCTTATGTCAAGTTGTTTAGATGTGATTGATTTCGGTAAATTTATCTTATAGATTTTTCATTACTGTGGTACTGTCATTCAGATATATTGTCGTTTCTTGATAATCTATGAGATAGATCATGTGTGCTTGAATCGAAACTAAAGAGTGATTTGTAGTAATTACATTAGGGTTTATAAATGTGCTTGATTAAATATTTGCTGATTGCTTGTTTGGGATGTGAAACTTGCAATCGAGATAAAAATAATTGAATCGAGAGTGGAATAAGGCAACGAACCTAGGAAAGATTCCCGGAACCTTGTTGTTTCGTTTATATTCTCAATTAGATTTACAAAATTTTTCTCACAATACATCATTATCAAAACTCATATTCTTTCATTTGATCGTTATCATTCATGTCGAAGTTTATATTTTCTTTTGTAGTTCGCGTTTCCTTGTGGGATCAACACCTTATCTATACACAATAACCACGTGATAGTTTGAGTGTAATCAGGAACATGGACTAGTCGACTGGATAAAGAGGCAGTGTGATACCATTGATTGGGATGAACTTACCAGTTGACTGGGCCCTAAGAAAAACTTCCAGTTTAGAGTCTTAGCACGAAATTTATTTATCTATGCCATCTTGAGTAAGGGAAATATTAAATAAGGTTTAATACTCATTCACTAATTGTCAAGTATGCAAATGATGAATGATGATGCAATCAAGCATACAGTTTATCATAGTCTAATTTTACAAAAACTAGCTTCACTTAAAAGTTTTGTAAGAATGTCAGCTATTTGATCTTCTGAAGGAATGAATTCTAGTCTTATATCACCTTTTTGAGCATGGTCTCTTAAGAAATGATGTCTAATTTCTATGTGTTTGGTTCTAGAGTGTTGAATAGGGTTTTTGGTTAAGTTGATAGTACTAGTATTATCGCAATGTATTAGGATAATTTTAAAGTTCATGTCATAATCTTCTAGTTGTTGTTTCATCCACAACACTTGGGCACAACAACTTTCAGCTGCTACGTATTCCGCCTTGGTAGTTGATAGTGCAACCGAGTTTTGTTTCTTGGAAAACCAAGAGGTTAACATTGCAGCTAAGAATTGGCATGTTCCACTAGTGCTTTTTCTATCTAACCTACACCCCGCAAATTCAGCATCTGAATATCCTACAAGCTCAAAAAATGAATCTCTAAAGTACCATAATCCTAGTGTTTGAGTCCCTTGTAGATATCTAAGGATTCTTTTTACAGCAATTACATGTGATTCCTTAGGATTAGCTTGAAATCTGGCACACATGCATACACTGAACATTATATCAGGTCTAATTGTAGTTAAATAAAGTAAAGCTCCTATCATGCTTCTATAAGTTTTAGTGTCTACACTCTTACCTCCTTCATCAAGGTCAAGTTTTGTAGATGTGCTCATAGGAGTACCAAGTGACTTTCAGCTTTCCATCCCAAACTTTTTTAGTAGGTCCTTGGTGTATTTTGATTGATTGATGAAGATGCGTCCTTTCAATTGTTTGATTTGAAGTCCAAGGAAGTAGATGAGCTCTCCCATCATGCTCATTTCAAATTTACCTTACATGCACTTGGCAAACTCTTGACACATAGATTCATTAGTAGCACCAAATATGATATTATAAACATATATTTGAACTAGTAAAGTGTCATTTTTGTGAGTTTTTGTGAAGAGGGTTGTGTCTATTTTTCCTCTTGTAAAATTATTGTCAATAAATAATTTACTTAGTCTTTCATACCATGCTATTGGAGCTTGCTTTAACCCATATAAAGCTTTAGAAAGCTTGTAGACATGACCTGGAAGACTAGGATTCTCAAATCCAAGAGGTTGCTCAACATATACCTTTTCTTCTATAAAGCCATTTAAAAAGGCACTTTTTACATCCATTTGAAATAATTTAAACTTGTTAAAACATGCAAAGGCTAATAACATTCGAATAACTTCTAATCTTGCTACGGGAGCATAGGTCTCATCAAAGTCTATTCCTTCTTCTTGATCATATCCCTTAGCCACTAGTGTAGCCTTATTTCTAGTCACTATACCATTTTCATCCATCTTATTTCTAAATATTCATTTAGTTCCAATTATTGTATGATTCTTTGGTCTAGGAACTAGATTCCATACATTGTTTTTTTCAAATTGATTTATTTATTCTTGCATGGTATTTATCCAATTAATATCCTTTTTGGCTTCTGCAAATGTTTTAGGTTCTATTTGAGACAAATAAGCTACATAGTTGCAAATATTTCTAATAGAGAAACGAGTTCTTACCACTTGTGAAGGATCATGATGAGGACATGACTAACAAATAAGAGGCGAATCCTATTTAAGTTCCAATTGGTCCAGTTACAAGGGCTCGAGCTAAAAGGTTCAAGGAAACTCTCAATGGGTTGATTCAACACATTTGGGCTAAGACCCATCTTTGGGGGCCCAAGGATGATGCTATACATGATCCATAAGGATGGGTTTCCATAATTAAAGCTTTGGAAAAATCTAGCAACTCAAGATTGTGAATTAAAATCTTTGTTTCCCAAAATTGGAGACTTACTCCTTTAGGTTGGCTCATCAAGGAAAATGGATGGCTGCAATTTTTCTTATTACCTTTTCTTAAATGTTTCTTTATTAATTTAATTGTTGAATTGTAAGGCTTGCATGCCGAGTTCGATACTTTCCTTATTTCGATTTTAGGTTACCAGAATTCTAGTATGAAACCTATTCCTTAGTTTCCTTTTTCTAATTGGTTACGAATTCCTTAGTTTCTTTTTCTAATTGGTTACGAATTCTCATATATTTAAATAGCTATTGGCTTTTTGGAATAATACAATTCGTATTTGATTCATACTTTTGGAGAGAAAATTCTCTTTGATTCTTTTAGAACTTCTGAACTTAACCGAGTTTTTGTGGCGTTTATCTTCGACTTAATAATCAATCCTTCCATGATTGATTATGATGTCTTCATTATATCAAGGTTCTTGCTTCAATATAAGCAACGGGTCACAGTCTCAGTCTTCATTATACCAAGGTTCTTGCTTCAATATAAGCAACGGGTCGCGATCTCACATAAATTTGCTTCTTGATCCATCAATTTCTTAGTTCTTGGTGTGGATCATATCAGTTGGTATCAAAGCGGGTTCTAGTTGCAGGTTTGCTTATCTTTTGTTTTGTTTTATTAAGAAAAAATAGGAGGAAATTCGAAAAAAATAAATAAAAGAAAGAATGAATTTTTGGTTTAGAAAAAAAAAGTGTGTGATATTTAGATTCAATCCTTTCAATTCTTGTTTCAATTTCTCATCTTTGTTTTCCTTGTATTCTAGTCTTTAAATCTAAATTTCTTTGTGAGTTATTAGTGAATTACTGCTGGAAACTTGATACTTGTTTGGTTAGATTGATAAGAACCTATCGAGGATTATTACGAGTGGAAAAAGGCAAGAGTGGTGAGCACATAAGAGGGTAAAAGCCAATCTGATTTTGTGTAAAAACATGAGTGAAATTTAGTGACTCATTCTTTGAGTGAAACACGTGAGGGAGTGTGTGAGGTCCTTTTATTCCTTTTTTTTTCTAACTTTGTTTTTGCAACAAACATGTCAGACAACAAGAACAAAAATAATTCTAGAGATACGTCGGGAGAGGGTGATACGAAGTTGCTCATAGAGGCGTTAATGGGTGAGATGAGGAGAGTATTGAGAATGGAGATGGAGCAAGTTCATGAACGGATAGATCAGGTAAAAAATGCACGTGTGGGACAGTAACAAAATGCTCCTAATGTGTATAGGAGGGAGAGAGTTCAACCTATAGGAGAGAGAGTTAAAGATGAAGAGTATGCTACCCAAGGAGAATTGTTGGTTGCAAGGAGAGCTCTCTGAACTTATCAGAGTTTTTGTGGGGTTCATCTTCGACTTATCAATCAGTCCTTCCATAATTGATTGTGGTGTCTTCATTATACCACGGTTCTTGCTTCAATATAAACAACAGGTCACGGTCTCAGTCTTCATTATACCAAGGTTCTTGCTTCAATATAAGCAACGGGTCGCGGTCTCACATAAATCTGCTTCTAGACGATCTTGGAAGTCTTCTTGATCCATTAATTTCTTAGTTCGTGGCGTGGATCATATCAGATCGCCAATCACTTGATTGATTGGGTGATGATTTACATACCTCTAATCTTTGGGAAGACCATCCTCTTGTTGACTTGTGGATGGTTGGTCTAATTTGAGAGCTTCTATCTCTTGATTTGTTTGAGATGGGCTCTCCTTTGGGTCAACAATGGGAGTAGGTGTTTCCGTTCTTGGAATGAAATCTGCATCATCATTGAAAGAAACTTCTCTACTACTAATTGGGTTAGACTCATCAAGGGTACATGTACAGATTCTTCTACCACTAGTGTTCTCTTGTTGAAGACTCTAAAAGCTTTACTAGAGGTTGAATATCCTAAGAATATCGCCTCATCGGTCTTTGAGTCAAATTTACCCAAGTTAGTTCTATTGTTATTTAGGATAAAACATTTACAACCAAAGATATGAAAATATGAGATATTAGGCTTTCTGTTTTTCCATAATTCATATGGCGTTTTGTAAGCATAGGCCTAATTAAAATTC
Source organism: Bretschneidera sinensis (assembly GCA_023935145.1). NCBI lineage: Eukaryota > Viridiplantae > Streptophyta > Magnoliopsida > Brassicales > Akaniaceae > Bretschneidera > Bretschneidera sinensis. Next base: position 9,459,146 of record CM043704.1, read on the forward strand.
TATTCAAGATATAGTAAGAGGTGTTTACCGCTTCCGCCCAAAATTATTTTGGTAAGTTATTTTCACAAAGCATTGTTCTTGCAAATTCTTCTAGAACTCTGATGAGAGTCATAAAATGCATCTTAACAGTACTTAATTGTTATCATTTTAGGGTTGATCTAGGTTTTAATTGTACTTTTATATGTTAACAACTCTAAAGTATCATTCTTGGATCATTGATCTATTTCGGTGCATTTTCAGGTACTTTAAGCTCAAAAGAGGAGGAAAAGTTATCATTGCTTGAAGCACAAATATTTGAGGCATACTGGAGTGAAGGAATGCTTCCGAAAGGACAAGATGGAGGGCTTAAAAGAGCAACGGCTGCTACCCGCACTGGAAAGGAGTTTCACTAAATTGCCAGAATTACTCGTACAGATAAATTATCTTTGCAAATTAAACTGTATTGATACAAGAAGAACCAGGAGATGAGCCATATATGCTTAGAAAGATCCATAAGTCTATTTTCTGGATAATTATATGGTTCGTAAAAATGATTTTAGATTCTCCGATGGTTCTTAAAGCTGAAGTGGAGTGGGTCTTATATAGGCAAATACCATGAGTGCAATGTGTTTCCAATCCGATGTGGGATATAGAAATGTGTTTCTAACCAATGTGGGATGTGGATTTAGGCCTTCACATGCCATTCATGCTGAAATCCTGCACAGTTGTCTACTTAAACTGCCATAACTTTCTCTAGAAAAATCATTTTTACGAACCGTAGGAATCCGGAGGGCCTTTAGGAGCAATCCAGAGGGCCCTTAGGAGGAATCCGAAGTACTTTTAGAGGGCAAGCTGAGGAATCGCCGAAGCTTTCAGTACCAAGGGGGAGATGATCGTTGAGAGGCCGGAGGCAACTCGAGGACGCATGAGCCCCATGGCCGGCTAGTCTCCAAGCAAGGCGAAGGGAGGAATCCCTAGGTGTAGTTGTTCTTATTTCCTTTATTTGATTCAGTTATAGTTTGGTATTATTTTCATTAAACATTGTTATATTTTTTTCTTTAATTTAATTAGTAGATTTCTTATTAGTCCGATGATTGAATGCTTCTTTTTCATATAAGTCTAGTCATGCTCTTCTTATGTGTATTTGTTTGGGTGTGATTGAGTCCGGTAGATCTCTTTTATAGATTTGTCCATTGCTGCGGTATTGTCATTTAGATATATCGTCGTCTTTTGATAATTTATAAGTTAGGTCATGTGTGCTTTAAAGTAAAGAATAATTCATATCAATTACATTAGGGTTTATACATGCACTTTAATTGAATATTTGTCGATTGCCTGTTTGGGATGTGAAACTTGCAATTGAGATAAAAATAACTGAATCAAGTTAGGAATAGGGCAACGAACCTAGGGAGGATTTCTGGAACCTTGTTGTTTCTTTAGTATATTATCCATCAATTATTTACACAATTTTCACACAATCCATAATTCAGATTTTGTCACTTTAACTTTTATCGTTTGTGTTGAGGTTTACACCTTCTTTTATAATTAGTTTGTTTCCCTGTGGAATCGACACCCCAAAGTTGTACTACAATTACCACATTATACTTTGGGCGTAATCAAACTCTATTTTTCCTTTCAACAACTCCATTTTGTTAAAAAGTTCTAGGAGCTGAAAAGTTATGATAAATTCCATTTTCATCACAAAATTTTGAAAAGCTTTGGTTTTCAAATTCATATCCATGATCAATTCTAATGCTTGAGATACAAATTCCTTTTTGAATCTTTTTGCAAAAGTTTTCAAATCCTTTGTAAGCTTCATCCTTGTAAGCAATAAAGATAACAAAGGTATATCTTGAATAGTCATCAACAATAACAAGAGCATATTGATGGCCACCTAGACTAATGGTACTTATTGGACCAAATAAGTCCATATGCAAAAGTTTCAACGGTCTAGTGGTTGAAACTACCTTTTTTGATTTAAAAGAAATTCTAGTTTGTTTTCCCATTTGACCAGCATTACTGATATGATCCACGCTAAGAACTAAGAAATTGATGGATCAAGAAGGCTTACAAGATCGTCTAGAAGCAGATTTGTATGAGACCGCGACCCGTTGCTTATATTGAAGCAAGAACCTGGTATGATGAAGATGCCACAATCAATTATGGAATGATTGATTGATAAGTTGAAGATGAACACCACGGAAACTTAGATAAGTTCAGAAGTTCTAAAAGAACCAAAGAGAATTTTCTCTCACAAAGTATGTATCAAATTTGAATTGTTCTATTCCAAAAAGTCAATAGCTATTGAAATACATAAGGGTCACAAATTGGGCAGTTAAAAGCATCCAAAATTCGTCCAAAATTAGAAAAAGGAAACTAAGGAATAGGAAACAAATCTAAATTCAATTATGGTAACCTAAAAATCTAAAAGGGAAAGTACCTAAATTGGCATGCAAGCCTTATAATTCAGCAATTAAATTAATAAGAAAACAATTAAGAAAATGTAATAAGAAAAATTACAGCCAGCTAGTTTCCTTGATGAGTAAAAAAAAACGAGTAAGTCTCCAATTTTGGGAAACTAGTTTTAATTCACAATCTTGAGTTGCTAGATTAATCCAAAGCTTGAATCATGGAAACCCATCATTGTGGATCATGTATATCATCATCCTTGGGCCCCCAAAGATGGTTCTTAGCCCAAATGTGTTGAATCAGCCCATTAAGAGCTTCCTTGAACCTTTTAGCTCAACCCCTTGTAATTGGACCAATTGGAACTTGAATAGGATCTGTACCCCATTTGTTAGCCGTGTCCTCATCAATCACACACTTTATCTTTTTCAAATTTGATTTTGGGAAATCCAATGACTAAATCTTTTCTTGAAATGATTTTAAGCAAATCCATGTTCACATGACCAAGCCTTCTATGCCATAGCCATGGGTTTTCACTAAATGCGGGAAAACATTTTTCATTTTCTGAATGCAAGGATTTTAAATCAACTATATAGACGTTTTTGTGTCTTTGGCCAACAAACTTGATCTTGTTACTCTTGATGTCTATACCTAGACAAAGAGAGGTTTCAAATATTACTTTGTTGCCTTTGTCACATAGTTGACTAATACTTAGTAAATTTAGCTTAAGACCTTGCACAAATAATACATTATCAAGGTTTGAGAAATTATTACCAACTTTTCCATGCCCAATGATCTTTATTTTTGTGTTGTCTCCAATGGTGACATATTCGCCATCTCTTAGAGTTAGCTCTTTGAATACACTTCTATTACCAATCATGTGCTTTGAGCATCCACTATCAAGGTACCAACAATTACCTTTTTTTTTGGTGTGGAGACATATCTACATCACACAAGTATACACAATTGCACTTTTAGGTACCCAAAATTTCTTGGGTCCTTTGGGGTTACTCCTAGAAAATACGGTTCCTTTAGGGACCCATACTTTCTTAACAACATAAGGTGTTCTATATTTATAAACATGTTGATGATGCACAATCTTAGGATAATAGTTATTGAAATTTCTAGGATTTTTTAGTTGTGCATGTCTATAATTCTTTGGATAAGAATTCCTAGGACACATGTTTCTATTGTGAGGGTTATGAACATGCATGTCATTTCTAGGAAATATATGACGATTTCTTCTAGGATACATGCTTGCATTATTATGAATGTGCATATTATTTCTAGGATAACCATGATGGTAATTACTAGTATATGCATGTGCAGTGTGCAAGTTTTGAGTATACATATTGTTTCTAGGATGCACATGATGGTTACTCCTAGGATGTGTATAAGCATTTCTTGAATGAGCATACATATAAGTATGAGTATTTCTGTGATGCTTCATTCTAGTATATGCATTAGAATTGGTATTTTTAGACTTACTAGCATTCATTGAGGAAATGCTTTTGACCTTGCTAGTGGTCTTTGAAGTAGAGGCTTCATTCACACATGATGCTTTCATGAATAAGCTCTCTTTTGATTTTTGCTTGCCTAGTGGAGAATAACCTAACCCGGATTTTCCTCCATTTAATCTTTGGCAAGATAGCACTTCAGCTAGCTTTTCTTTTCCAAGCATATGTCTAGATATAGTGTCATTCTATTCTATTATTTTCTTCTTTAAATTTTTATTTTCATCTTAAAAAAATCTTGAGAAGAATCATAAAGCAAGGAATATAGTTTTTCTTTTTCTTTTTTAAGCCTTCCATCTCTTTAAAAAGAGATGACAGGTCCTTTTTGATAATGGTGTTCCTAGAATCGAATTTCTTCAATTCTTCATGCATTTCATTTATAACTTCTATTAATTCTTCACTACTACTAACAATGTTATTTTTAGAAGGGGAAGAATTTGATACCTCATTTTCATCATCGATTTCCATAAGACATAGGTTGGTAATCTCCTCGTATCGATCTCTTTATCCGAGGAGTCTTCTTCTTCGTCATCACTCCAAGTGGTTGCAATCATAGCTTTCTTTTTAAAGCTCTTATATGGTTTGCTTGTTGCTGTTCAATCGGCCTTGATGTGACCGGGATTTTTGCATCCATAACACACAAGTGGTTCCCTTTTTGAAGTGGCATCATTTGTGTATGGTTTTTTGCTTTTTTTCAAGAATCTGTGAAACCATTTGGTGATTAAAGTCATCTCACCATCTTCTTCGCTGCTCTCTACCTCTTCTTCCGTTTCTTCTTCTTTTTTTCAAGAATCTGTGAAACCATTTCTTCTTATTTTTCTTCTTCTCATCATCATTGACAATGGGATTCTTTTCTTCCATCTCGTATATCAATAGTGATCCGAGAAGTGTTTCGACATCAAGTTTGTCGAGATCTTTGGCCTCCGTGATGGCCATCTTCTTTGCTTTCCAAGTGGGTGACAAAGATCTTAAGATTTTTCTCGTTAGTTCAAACTCCTCAATGTTCCTACCAAGAAGTTTCAAACCGTTAACAATAGTTATGAAACGTGAGTGCATATGAGAAATTGTTTTGTTAGGAGACATTTTGAAAGATTCATACTCAGACACTAGCATACAAATTTTTTATTTTTTTTAAACTTTGTTGCTGAGTTGGAGGCCGGGCCTCGAGGAACCAACATAGGGAAACAGGTAAGCTAAGGAGTCATCGGAGGGAGATTCCTCCTGATTATGCTCAAACTAATACGCGGTTATTGTGTATAGTTGAGGTGTCGATCCCACGAGGAAAAGCGATCTACAAAGGAAAAGTGCAAACCTTAACATGAACGATAACAATCAAGTGAGAAAATATGAATTTTGATAATGAAGTAATTGTTGGAAAATTGTGTAAATAGATTGAAGAATACAATAAAGGAACAACAAGGTTCCAGGAATCCACCCTAGGTTCATTGCCTTATTCCAATCTTGATTCAGTTGTTTTTATCTCGATTGCAAGTTTCACATCCCAAACAGGCAATCGGTAAATATTCAATCAAAGCATATGTAAACCCTAATGTAATTGATATGAATTACTCTTTACTTTTGATTTAAGCACACATGACCTATCCTATAGATTTATCAAAAAACGACAACATATCTTAATGACAATATTGCAGAAATGGACAAACCTAAAAGATAAATCTACCGGACTCAATCACATCTAAACAATCTTGACATAAGAAGAGTATGACTAGACTTATATCGACGAGAAAGATATAATCACCGGAATAAGAGAAAATCTTCTAATCAAATTAAAGAGTAAATCATAACAATGTTTTAACAAAAAATCCCAACTACAACTGAATCAATAAAGGAAAATAAGAACAACTACACCTAGGGATTCATCCCTTCGCCTTGCTTGGAGATTAGTTGGCCATGAAGTTCATGCTTGAACACTTTGATGGAGAGTGTGGTAGCCTTCTTGAGTTTTCAGCCTTAATGATGTCTTTTTTTTTATCAAACCCTAAGTGATCTATTTATAATACAAAAGGTCCAATGGTGTTTTTGGGTTTAAACCATTATTAAAGTCCTAATTAGGTTATGACACGGAGTAGGGGATCGTGTGCGCACCGTGGCTCTGCCTGATCTTTGGTGAGATAAGCTTCTGGGCACTGCAGCTCTGCCTGAAGCTCATGCTAGTGGAGACTCTGGACACCGCGGCCTTGCCTGGTCCAGGCCGCGACGCACACTGAAGACTTCCTTGCTCTTTTAGGCTTGGTTCTGGAGGCTGGGGCTTCGACTTTTTCAGGCCGCAGCACCCATACTTTAAGACTTGGTTTCTCTTCATTTTGTTCTTTCGTAACCATGCCCTCACCCAAATGTGCATTGAAGCGTTGTTCTTTAAGCTATGCTAGCTTTCCATCTCTTTTGAACTCAAAGTACCTGAAAATGCACCGAAATAAGTCAATGATCCAAGAATATCACTTTAGAGTTATTAAGGTATAAGAGTGTAATTCAAAAGAGGTAGATTAAGTTTTACTTGCCTTAGGTTCTCTAGGATTTCATTGTTTAAGTCCAGATTTTTCTTGTTTGATTTTAAGGCTTGAGGGAATGGTGCCTTAACAGGACTTTTGGTAACCTCAAGGTCCTAGGGCAGCTCCAATCCATTGCTACCTTGACCCTTTTCCACATCCTCAGATTTGTTCGTTGTTGGGATGTGTAATGTCTTACCACTTCTTGTCACAAAGGCATTCACATTTTCTAGGGTTGTTTGTGCCATGTGTTGACCATGGGGTGTGGATTGAGCTTGGGAAGGGAACTTACCTCACTCATTTACACTCAAGGAGCCCATCAATTTGGACACTTGGCTCCTTATTTCCTTATTCTCTTCCATAACCTGTGTGATTAATGCTTCACACCTTTGGTTTGTCTTACCCTGTGCCTCAATGAAAGCATGCAAGGTGTCTTCTAAAGAACTCCTAGAGGATGAGGGTGTATGACATGGTGCAGGGTATGATCTAGGGGGTTGTGCAAGCTGCTGATTTTCAGACTTCTAGTTGAAGTTGGGGTGATTTCGCCATCCTAGATTATAGGTGTCAGAGAAGGGTGCTAGAGGCTTCTTGTACATGCCTAAGGCATTACATTGTTTCTCATATCTATGAATATGGGGCACTCTTGAGTGGGATGATCTACCTCACCACATACAAAACATGGTTCCAAAGATTCGGCATGATTAACCACGTGTGTTAGCTTTGAGCCTTTAGTTTTTAACGCATCTAACTCCCTAGTGAGCATTTCGACCTTAGCTTTTAGGTTGTCTTCTTACCTAAGATGGTATATTCTACCACTACTTGGGTTTCCTACAGGTCGTGACCTATTTGTGCTTTCAATAGCACTAGGTCCAGTCCAAATATGAGCTTTTTCAGCAAGCTCATTGAGGTACTCAATGGGCTTGATAAGAGCCATAAAATGCATCTCAACGATGTTTAATTGTTAGCATTTTATGATTCTTCTCGGTCTTTATTGCACTTTTATGTGTTGATAACTTTTAAATAATATTATTGGACCACTAACTTATTTCAGTGCATTTTTAGGTATTTTGAAACCAAAGAGAAGAAGAAGCGATTGTTGTTTAAAAGCACCAAGGTTCCGTGCACGACGAAGCAGAGGAGTGGTTGTAAAGCATGAAGAAAAATCAAGCTCATCCCAGCACCGCGGTGCCCCTCAGTCAGCACCGCGGTGCCCAAAAGCTCACCCAGCCAAGTTTATGCCTAGTATCGCGGTGCTCCTCAAGCAGCACCATAGCGCGCACACGGGATTACATCACCGAGTTAGACTTTAATTAGGGTTTTAAACATTAGATTAAAACCCAGGAACACTCCTTAGACCCTTGTACTATAAATAGGACACTTAGGGCTTAAGAGAGGTATCTTGGTTGTGGAGAAAAACCCAGAAATAAAGGCAGCAGCTCTCATCCACAAAAGTGTTTAGCTATGAACACCATGGCTAACTAACTTCCAAGCAAGGCGAAGGGATGAATTCCTAGGTGTAGTTGTTCTTATCTTCCCTTATTTGATTCAGTTTTAATAAAAATTTATTGTCATACATTGTCATGATTTACTTCTTTATCTAATTATAAGATCTTATCTATTCCGGTGATTGTATCTTTTACCTTGATATAAATTTAGTCATGCTTCTCTTATGTCAAGATTGTTTGGGTATAATTGAGTCTGGTAAATCCAGCCTTTAGGTTTGTCCATTACTGCAATATTGTCGCCAAAGATATATTGTTGTTTCTTGATAAACCTATAAGATAGATCATATGTGCATAAATCAAAGAAGTATTTCATAACAATCATATTAGGGTTTATATATGTGCTTATTGAATACTTGCCGGTTGCATGTTTGGGATGTGAGACTTGCAACCGAGATAAAAATAACTGAATCAAGTTAGGGATAGGACAACAAACCTAGGGAGGATTCCTGGATCCTTGTTGTCTCCCTATTATATTTTACAATCTATTTTATACGATTACTTCATTAACAAAAGTTCATATTTTCTCACTTAAATCTTTATTTTTTATGTTATGGTTCACACCATCTTTTGTAGTTAACTTGTTTCCCTGTGGAATCGACACCCCAAAGCCGTGCTACAACTACCCATTATGTTTTGGACGTAATCAAATTTTGGCACCGTTGCCGAGGAGACGTGCTTACTTACAAAGAAGTTTGTCAACTCTAAAACAAAACGGTACTATTGTTCCTTTCTATTAGTTTTGATTTTTTGATTTTTTTTTTATATTTTGTTCTGTTATGTTTTACTTATCACTTTTAAAAACTCAGTTGGTGTATGCTTAGATCGAGAGATTCGTGAGGGAGATTCATTAAGGGACCCGAATTAGAAATACCTTTCCCTTCCACGTCCGTTAGTGAGACCTCGCCTAAATCAAACTCTAGTGTACACCCAACAGAAAATATAGAAAATTTTGTTAACATGGCTGAAAACCCTAATGAAAATGTTGCTAGGACACTTAGAGATTACCTACATCCTAGCCGGACAGCCACACCATCATGCATAATGTTTTCAGCCAACACTCGCCATCAAGATTTTAAAACAGAGATGATACAATTACTCCCTACTTTTCATGGCTTGAAAAACGAAAACTCCTATGTGCACATTAGAGAATTTGAGGAAGTAGTTGCGACTTTTCATAGTCAAGATGCAACCGATGATATCGTGAGACTTAAGTTTTTTCCTTTCACCTTGAAGGATAAAGCTAAGAGTTGGTTATACTCGTTGAGACCACGATCAATTGGGTCATGGAATGAGATGACCCAAGTCTTTTTTAAAAAGTACTTCCCTCAATATAAGACTAATGCATTAAAAAGACAAATCTCCACCTTTGCACAAAAGTAAAACGAGACTTTGTATCAGTCTTGGGAGAAATTTAAAGAGCTGTTGTCCACATCATGGGTATGAAAATTGGCGTTTAGTGAGCTATTTCTATGAGGGTCTTACCTATAGAGAATGCCAATTTGTAGAGATGATGTGCAATGGTGAATTTCTGCAAAAAGACCCTGATGAGGCTATTGAGTACCTCAATGAGCATGCCGAAAAAGCTCACACATGGACTAGACCTAGTGCTACTGATAGCACAAATAGGTCACGACCTATAGGAAACCTAGTGGTGGAGGAATCTATCATCTTAGGGAAGAGGATAATCTTAAGGCCAAGGTCGAGATGCTTACTAGGGAGTTAGGGGCATTAAAAACTAAAAAATCAACACACGTGGTTAATCAAGCTGAACCTTTAGAACTATGTTTTGTGTGTGGTGGGGTTGATCATCCTGCCCAAGATTGCCCCACATTTGTTGACATGAGAGGGATGTACGAGGAACAGTGTAATGCTTTAGGCATGTACAAGAAACCTCCAGCACCCTTCTCTAACACTTACAATCAGGGGTGGCGAAATCATCCCAATTTCAGCTGGAAATCTGAAAATCAGCAACATGCACAACAACCCCTTAGATCATACCAAGCACCTTATCATGCACCCTCATCCTCTAGGAACTCTTTAGAAGACACCTTACATGCTTTTATAGAAGCACAAGGTAAGACAAATCAAAGGTGTGAGGCTTTAATTACACAGGTGGTTGAGGAAAACAAAGAAATAAGGAGCCAAGGGTCTAAATTAATGGGCTCCTTAAGTGTGACTGAGCGAGGTAAGTTCCCTTCTCAAGCTCAGTCTGTACCTAACGGTCAACATATGGCACAAGAAAATTTGAAAGATGTAAATGCCATTGTGACCCGAAGTGGTAAGTCACTACACATCCCACCAATGAATAAACCCGAGGATGTGAGAAAGGGTCAAACTAGTAATGAAGCCGAATTTCCTAAAGACCCTAAAGTGACCAAAAGTCCTGTTAAGGCCCCATTCCCTCAAGCCCTAAAATCCAATAAGAAAAATCTGGAAATAAATAATGAAATCCTTGAGAACTTAAGGCAAATGAAACCTAATCTTCCTCTTTTGCATGTGATTAAACAAGTCCCTACCTATGCAAAAGTTCTCAAGGATTTATGCACAATTAAGAGGAAACATCATGTCAAGAAAACAACATTCCTAACTGAGCAAGTTAGTGCGTTAATTGAGCAAAGAATTCCCCCAAAATACAAAGATTCGGGCTGTCCTACCGTTGCTTGCAGCATTGGAAATCATGAGGTTGGACAAGCTTTGCTAGATTTAGGAGCTAGTGCAAACCTGATGCCATTCTTCATTTACTTACGGCTAGGGTTAGGAGAAATCAAACCAACCGGCGTGGTATTGCAATTGGCTGACCGTTCAGTCAAAGGACCCCGGGGTGTGGTAGAGGATGTATTGATTCAAATTGATAAATTCTGCTATCCTGTTGATTTCTTAATTCTTGATACCACTTCTGCTGTTGACACTAACTTTAAAATCCTTTTGATTTTGGGTAGACCTTTTCTTGCTACTGCGAATGCACTAATAAATTATAGGAATGGACTCATGAAGTTGTCCTTTGGCGACATGACCCTTGAAGTAAATATTTTCAATGTTGCAAAACAGCCTGAAGATGAGGACGACAACCACTAGCTTTACATGATTGAGTCACTCATCAATGAGGGAGTTTCTTTAGATCATGACTATGATCCTCTTAAGAATTTTCTTGTTAATTCTGAGATGGATTTATTTGATGATAAAACTGATATAATTAATATTTGTGCTATTTTTGACAAATCTCAGGATTATGGCAATCGAGCATGGCAACCAAGGTTTGAGGAGTTGCCCGAAAGAAGCAAGACACAAGTCCCCTAAAATATGGAAGCACCTAAGGTCGAATTAAAGCCGCTACCTAAGGGTTTAAAACATGCCTTTCTCGGTCCAGGTGATACCTTTTCTACTATTATTTCTTCTGAATTATCTGAGAGCCAAGGTAAAAAATTAATTCAAACTTTAAATGCACACAAATGAGCCCTAGGATGGAGCATAGCTGATTTAAAGGGAATTAGTCCCCTAATCTGCTCCCATAAAATAAATTTGGATGAAGGAACTAGTCCTCGTAGAGACCCTCAATGTAGGCTTAACCCTACCATGAAAGAAGTAGTGAAAAATGAAGTACTGAAACTATTAGATGCGGGTATTATATATCTCATAGCTGATAGTAAATGGGTAAGTCCTACACAAGTCGTCCCTAAAAAGTCCGAAGTCACTGTGGTGAAGAATGACCTAGGAGAGCTAGTCCCTACTAAACTTGTGACCGAGTGTCGTATGTGCATTGATTATAGAAAATTAAATGCTGCCACCCGGAAAGACCATTTCTCACTCCCTTTTATTGATAAAATTCTTGAGTGTGTAGCTGGTCATCCCTTTTATTGTTTTCTAGATGGTTATTCTGGTTATTATCAAATAGAAATTGCATTAGAAGACCAAGAAAATACCACTTTTACTTGTCCCTTTGGCACCTATGCTTTTCGTAGAATGCCATTTGGATTATGTAACACCCCTGCTACTTTTCAACGCTGCATGATGAGTATTTTTAGTGACATGGTTGAAAGTTGCATGGAGGTTTTTATGGATGACCTAACTGTTTTTGGATCTTCATTTGAAGCATGCTTAATGAATTTAGAAAGAGTATTAATTCGCTGTGAAGAGAAAGAATTGGTCTTAAATTAGGAAAAATGTCATTTCATGGTACCATCCGGCATTGTCTTAGGGCATATTGTCTTCTAAGGGAATAGAGGTTGATCAATCTAAGATTGAATTAATCTCTAAATTACCCCTAAGACAATAAAGGATGTGAGATCTTTCCTTGGTCATGTTGGTTTTTATTAGAGGTTCATACAGAATTTTTCAAACATCTTTAGACCTCTAAGTGCCCTCCTAGTTAAAGACACTCCCTTTGAATGGACAGAAGCTTGTCAAGAAGTATTCCAAATGCTGATCGGCAATCTTACTTTCGCACCTATAATGCAGCCACCAGATTGGACTTTGCCTTTTGAAATCATATGTGATGCTAGTGACTATACTGTAGGTGCTGTTCTTGGACAGCAAAGAGAGGGAAAACCTTTTGTCATTTACTATGCTAGTAAGACCTTAAATAGTGCTCAAATGAATTACTCTACAATTGAAAAAGAATTTCTAGCTGTAGTATTTGCTTTAGATAAATTTTGTGCTTATTTAATTGGGTCACCTATCCTTATTTTACAGATCATGTCGCCCTCAAGTATCTCCTCACAAAGAAGGATGCTAAGGCACGACTAATCCGATGGATCCTCCTCTTGCAAGAATTTGATATCACCATCAAGGACAAGAAAGGAGTGGAGAACGTAGTAGCCGACCACCTCTCGAGACTTACATTCGGGGACACTTGTGATGACATGCCAATCAAGGACGATTTTCCTGACGAGCAATTATTATCCATTACTTCTCTACCATGGTTTGCTCACATCGTAAACTATTTGGCTACAGGTGAGATACCTATGGATTGGAGCGCTCAAGACAAGAAGAAATTCTTATATGAGGTATGTAATTTCTATTGGGATGATCCCTATCTTTTCAATTACTGCCCTGACCAAATTCTAAGGCATTGCATCCCTAATGAGGAGATTACGAGTGTCTTAGAATTTTGTCACTCCCAAGCTTGTGGAGGCCACTTTTCAATGAAAAAAACCACTGCGAAAATTTTATAGTGTGGATTTTATTGGCCTACCTTGTTTAGAGATGCAAACACCTATTTTCGCTCATGTGAAAGGTATCAAAAGTTAGGAGTTGTGTCTCGCCGAAATATGATGCCCTTAAACCCTATTTTAGTAATTGAAATCTTTGATTGTTGGGGCATTGATTTCATGGGACCTTTCCTCCTTCCTTCGGATACGAATATATCATCGTGGCAATAGATTATGTATCTAAGTGGGTAGAAGTAGCAGCTTGTCGAAATAATGATAATGGAATGGTGGTTAAATTCCTTAAAGAAAATGTGTTATCTCGATTTGGTACACCATGTGCTATAATTAGTGATCGAGGTACACATTTTTGCAACCGTTCTTTTGAAGCTTTGATGAAAAAATATGGGGTATTGCATAAAATCTCTATTGCTTACCATCCTAGACTAGTGGACAAGTAGAGCTTGCTAATAGGGAGATTAAACAAATTTTAGAAAAAACAGTTAACCCCGATTGTAAGGATTGGTCGTTGAGACTAACTGATGCGCTTTGGGCTTACCGTACAGCCTTTAAAACTCCCTTAGGTATGTTGCCTTATCGGCTTGTTTTTAGGAAGCCTTGCCATTTACTTATGGAGCTCGAGCATCGAGTTTACTGGGCTATCAAATCTTTTAACTTTAATATGACCGAAGCCAGTAAGATTAGAAAATATCAGTTGACTGAGTTAGAAGAGTTAGGAAACGATGCTTATGAAAATTCTAGCATCTATAAGGCTAAGATGAAAGTATTCCATGATAAAAACATTTTGAGAAAAACATTTAAACCCAATGATCGGGTGTTCTTATACGACTCTAGACTTCATAAGTATCCTGGAAAACTTCGGTCAAGATGGACCGGCCCTTTTATAGTGAAAAATGTTTTCGAAAATGGGGCGGTAGACATTGAGGATAGTAGAGATGGTCAGGTTTTTAAAGTAAATGGACAGAGCCTCAAGATCTTAATCGATAGGCAAGACCCAGAAGTGGAAGAAATTCCACTTATGGATCTGGTCTATTTCCCTTAACTTCACCACACAAGTATGTTTTCATTTATTTTTATTTTTATTTGTTTGTTTTATTTTTAATTACGTTTTATTCAATCTCAATTGTTAGTCTTTCTTTTAGTATGATTTATATTTTTAAGGATTACTTTCTAACTTTAATTTATTTTTCTTTTGGCAACCACACAGTTTTTTTTGGACACCAGTGTGCACCGCGATGCGCATCAACCAACACCGCGATGGCCAGAACCGAGCTCAGCAGCACCAGGCACAGCATCGCCACGCATAGTGCAGCACACAGAACCAGACCTAGCACCGTAGCGCACTGCACAGCGCTAGCTTCAGCCCAGCACATAGCTAACCCTAAATTCTGCACTATAAAAGCCATTTTGCAGCCTCCTTCTTCATTTTTTCTTTCACAAAACCAATAGCTCACTACTTCTTCTCTCCCCTTTGCAGAAAATCCATACTTGCCCACTCGCTTGCACTTAAAACTTTCTTGTTTCTACCATCATCTCTTACTAAATTGCTCACTCATTTTGCTAATTTTGCTAAGCATTCTCTCTCAAAAGCTTGGTTATAAGAAGACCATTGGGTTCATCAAGAACACTTCAAGAGGTAGATAGTCTTTCTTCTCTTCACCATGGACATCAAACCAAGAGACCTAGGGGGAAACCACAACACGAGTATGATGAGACCAAATTTGTGAGTTTTGAAGCAAGTGAGAGATATATTAGTATGTTGCAAAGTCGAAAGCCCATTCCCAAAAGAGGATTCAACATCACCGAGAGGGGCAATCCGACCTTATTTGGAATGATTCTAGATAGGAATTGGGGTACATTTACAATACCACCACCCTCCTCCCTCCCGAATTTGGTTAGAGAATTTTACACCAATGTGCCCAAGCATAGGAATGGTCAAGTACGAGTCAAGGGACGAACCGTTTCTTTTAGCAGCTCAACAATTAATAGTTTCTATGGATTACCTAACATTGAACTTAGTGAGTATAATGAATATGTATCTACCATCAATTATAACGAGATTTGCACTACTCTTTGCATTTGGGGCACTGCATGGAAAATGACGGGTGATATCCATGTCACTTTTCTCGGTACTTCTCTCAATGCCACTACTAGGGCTTGGCAATATTTTATATGTCAGCGGATGATGCCTGTTTTACACTATAGTGCCTTAACTGTTGAACGAGCTGTGTTAATCTATGCAATTTTGATGGGCATGACGATCGATGTAGGCCGAGTCATCTATGATTCGATCAACCACATTATCAGACAAAAGCTCGGATTATATTTTCGTTCTTTAATAACCCAATTGTGCATCTGAGTTAGAGTCCAATACAGCCCTAATGAGGAGACTCAGCCACCTAAAAGACCCATTGATGATATCTTGCTAACTCAGATTAAAACCTCTAGGCCACCAATTCCGGGAGAGGAGTCAGTATTTGCTACTCATCCCCCCACCTCTAGGCCTTTCACGGTTGTCGAAGGACTTGAGCGGATAGAGAGTCAGCAGACATTATTGCTTGCTAGGATAGATCGTCAAGACCAATTTTTGGCTCGGCAAGCCGATTATCAAGCAACAGTCTACTCCTCATTTAGTCAGATGTACCAACACCTTGCCTCCACTACTGGTTGTAATATGGGTCATTTTCCTACTATGCCACCCTATCCGGGTTCATCTTTTGATCCACTTTCCGAGGAAGGTGAAGAGAGTGAAGGGAATGCAAATGATGATGAAATTTAGAGGAATACTTTTGGGTTCTATCTCTTATTTTCCTTTTTTCCTCAGTCAATTTTTCGCTATTTTCTTTTTCTCATTCTAGTGATTTTTCTACATTTCATGTGCTAACCTAACATATGGGAAATCTAAATGGTACACCATAGTTGTTTTCTTTTTTTTGTTGTCATGTTCTATATTGTAGATTGGAATTTCAGCACGAAGAATGGCAAGCAAATTCACTTGGTGGTACACATTTTTCAGCACCTGTGCACTCGCACTTATAAAGGGAGTTTTTCTTTACTTTCTCTTTAACATTGAGGACAATGCAAATTTTAAGCTGAGGGTGGAGACACACTTTCTTTAAAATTGCTGGGTGTTATGCTTGGTGTTACCTTTCCATACCTTTTGTTTTAAGCATGCTTTGTGTTAGCCTTAAAGTTAATTAACATGTCAATGATATGAGCTTAATTGAGATAGCAGATAGCATTTAGAAGAAGTTAAATTTTGCTTCGGTTTGAGAATAATTTAAGTATCAATCTTGATTTGGTTTGAGACTCTAGTTTATGGTAAGATTATATGATTAGTCTAAACATTTAGAGAAGTTTTATGTGTGATTGTGATGAGAGTCATAAAATGCATCTTAACAGGACTTAATTGTTATCATTTTAGGGTTGATCTAGGTTTTAATTGCATTTTTATACGTTAACAACTCTAAAGTATCATTCTTGGATCATTGATCTATTTCAGTGCATTTTCAGGTACTTTAAGCTCAAAAGAGGAGGAAAAGTTATCATTGCTTGAAGAACAAAGACTCGAGGCATACTGGAGTGAAGGAATGCTTCGGAAAGGACAAGATGGAGGGCTTAAAAGAGCAACAGCTGCTGCCCGCACTGGAAAGGAGTTTCACTAAATTGCCAGAATTGCCTATACAGATCAATCATCTTTGAAAATTAAACTGTAATGATACAAGAAGAACCAAGAGATGAACCATATATGCTTAGAAAGATCCGAAAGTCTATTTTTTGGAGAATTTTACGGTTCATCAAAAAGATTTTTCTAGAGAAAGTTATGGCAGTTTAAGTAGACAAAGGTCAGGCAGTTCGGGCTGTGCGGGATTTCAGCGTGATTTTGGGCTTAAATCCCACATCCCACATTGGTTGGAAAACACATTTCTATATCCCACATCCCACATCAGATTGAAAACACATTGCACTCATGGTATTTCTCTATAAAAGGCCTACTCCACTTCAGCTTTGAGGCATCAATCGGAGCTCATCTGAAATCATCAGAGAGTGACTCCAGAGGGCCTTTAGGAGCAATCCAGAGGGCCTTTAGGAGCAATCCGAAAGTATAAATTTGGAGGGCAAGCTGAGGATGATCGTTGAGAGGCTGGAGGCAACTCAAGGAAGCATGAGCCCCATGGCTGGCTAGTCTCCAAGCAAGGCGAAGGGATGAATCCCTAGGTGTAGTTGTTCTTATTTTTCTTTATTTGATTCGGTTGTAGTTTGATATTATTTTCGTTAAACATTGTTATGTTTTATTCTTAATTTAATTAGTAGATTTATTATTACTCCGGTGATTGCATGCTTCTTTTCCATATAAGTTCAGTCATGCTTTTCTTATGTGTACCTGTTTGGGTGTGATTGAGTCCGGTAGATCTCTTTTATAGATTTGTCTATTGCTGCGGTATTGTCGTTTAGATATATCATCGTCTCTTGATAATTTATAAGTTAGGTCATGTGTGCTTGAAAGTAAAGGAGATTTCATAACAATTACATTAGGATTTATAAATGTGCTTTAATTGAATATTTGCCAATTGCCTGTTTGGGATGTGAAACTTGCAATCGAGATAAAAAAAACTGAATCAAGTTAGGATTAGGGCAACGAACCTAGGGAGAATTTCTGGAACCTTGTCGTTTCTTTATTATATCCATCAATCATTCACACAATTTCTATAAAATAAACAATACAGATTCTTTCAATAAATCTTTTTTCGTTTGTGTTCAAGTTTACACCTTATTCTGTAATTAACTTGTTTCCCTGTGGAATCGACACCCCAAAGCTGTACTACAAATAACCGCGTTATACTTTGAGCATAATCAAATTTTGACGCCGTTGCCGGGGAAACGCACTTAAGTACAACGAAGATTGTCAACTTTTGACATGACAGTAGAAGAATTGTAAATATTTTTCTTTTCAGCAGTTTGTAAATACGGTAATATTGTTCCTTTACCTTTGTTTTGATTTTCTAATTTTCTTTTATTATTCTGTTTTATTTATTTTATTTTCCTGTTTTATTTATTTTATTTCCCCTCTGATTAATTTGGTGTATGCTTAGACCGAGAGATTTACGAGGTAGATTTATTAGAGGACCCGAACTAGAATTACACTCTCCTTCCGAGTCTGATAGTGAAACCTTGCCTAGATCAACCAATAGTGGAAACTCAAGTGAGAATTTAGAGGATTTTGTTAACATGTTCGATAACCTTAATGATCGATAACCTTAATGAGAATGTTGTTAGGACACTTCAGGATTACCTCCACCCTACACGCACAGCCACACCATCATGCATCATGTTTCCAGCCAATACTCGCCAATTAGATCTTAAACCAGGGATGATTCAATTACTCCCTACATTTCATGGCTTGGATAATGAAAACCCATATGTGCACATTAGAGAGTTTGAGGAAGTAGTCGCAATTTTCATAGTTAAGACGGAACCAATGACATTGTGAGGCTTAAGTTCTTTCCTTTCGCTTTGAAGGATAGAGCTAAGAGTTGGCTATACTCACTTAGACCATGATCTATTGGGTCGTGGACTGAGATGACTCAGATTTTTTTTAATAAATATTTTCCACAACATAAGACCAATGCTTTAAAAAGGCAAATCTCCACCTTTGCACAAAAGGACAGCGAGACTTTGTATCAGTCTTGGGAGAGATTTAAAGAGTTATTGAGTATGTGCCCTCACCATGGGTATGAGAGTTGGCGTTTAGTGAGCTATTTTTATGAGGGACTTATATATAGAGAGCACCAATTTGTAGAGATGATGTGTAATGGTCAGTTTTTAGAGAAAGATCCTGATGAGGCCATAGAGTACCTCAATGAGTTTTCTAAAAAAGCTCACACTTGGACTGGACCTAGTGCTACTAAAAGCACAAATAGGTCACAACCTATGGGGCACCCAAATGGTGGTGGAATTTACCATCTTAAGGAAGAGGATAACCTTAGAGCCAAGGTTGAGATGCTCACTAGGGAGTTCGATGAGTTAAAGATTAAAAGCTTAAAGCCAACACACGTAGCTAATAATGCAAAATATTTTGAACTATGTTTTGTGTGTGGTGGGGTAGATCATCTCGCCCAAGAATGTCCCACATTTTTTGAGATGAGAGGGATGTATAAGGAACAATGTAATGCCTTAGGCATGTACAAGAAGCCTTTGACACCCTTCTCTGATACTTATAATCCGGGATGGCGAAATCACCCTAATTTCAGCTGGAAGTCTAAAAACCAGCAGCTTGCACAAACCCCTGCACCATATCATGCACCTGTGTCTTCTAGGAGTTCTTTAGAAGACACTTTACATGCTTTTATTGAGGCACAGGGTAAGACTAATAAAAGACTTGAATCGTTAATTGTGCAGGTTGTTGAAGAACATAAAGAGATAAAGAGCCAAGTGTCCAAGTTGATGAGCTACTTGAGTGTGACTGAGCGAGGAAAGTTCCCTTCTCAAGCTCAGTCCATACCCCATGGTCAGCACCTAGCACAAAATAATTTGAAGAAGGTGAATGCCATTGAGACACTGAGGGGTAAGTCATTACACATTCCAACAACGGAAAAATCAGAGGATGTGGATGAAAGCCATTAAGCACAAGCATACATGATTGACTCATTCATGGAAAAGGTCCAGCACCTTAATCCATTTGAGTCCACCCTAATCCATGGCTTCACCAAAGCATACATCGAGCCAGAATTTGCAGATGTTACTGATGGCATCCTTGAGGCCCCCCAAAAGCATAGAAGCACCAAATTTGGCAATGAAGCAGTGGCGGATGCATTCAACCTATGTTTTTCAAGGAGGGAATAAGAGCGTTTGGCTGAAGACGTAAAACTTAGTGCTTATGGGAGGCAGCCCACAACTTATCTTTTTATTTTTTTTGTTTTTCATATTTCTTTTTTCTCTTGTTTATTATTATTATCTTGCTGTTTTCCAGTTTTACTTTCGTATTTCTTTTTCAGAGACAAAAATACAAAGCAGTTCAAATGGTGAAGCACAATTTTCAGCTTCTGTGCACCTTTGGCTACAAAAGGAGTTTCTTTTACCTTTTCTTTAACATTGAGGACAATGTAATTTTTTAGTTGGGGGTGGAGGAAACATATTCTTTTTCTTTCATTGAACTGTTTGGTGTCATCTTTGTTTTCGTTTAGCATGCTTTGTGTTAGCCTTAGAGTCAATTTACATGTCAATGATATAAGCATAATTGAGAAAGCAGATAGCATGTAGAAGAAGTTAAATCTGCTTCGGTTTGAAATTAATTTAAGTATCAATCTTCATTTGGTTTGAGACTCTAGTTTGTGGTAAGATTGTATGATTAGTCTTAAACATTTAGAAAAATTTTATGTGTGATTGTTTTATGAATACTTTTGCAATCTTGACAAGCTCTAGAACTTACTTGATAATCACTTGAGGCGAATTCCTAGGATGCACACTACTTAGGATATGATATAGGCCATTTTTGAACCGTTTGAGCCTTCTAAACTTACCATTGCTATATTTATCACTAGTCATCCATTTGAACCTTTTTCTTGAAAAGAAAAATTGAGTCTTGTTTCTTTCAATATACCATTTACTTACCTTTATTAGCCTAAAAATATTTTATCCTTACCTTTCTTTTAAAAGAACTTAGTTATACACATTTGTTGAAAAGCACTCAAGAGGAGTAAGGATGAAAGTTTGAAAAAAAAAATTACTACCATAGCCCAAATACATTAAAGGAGATAAGTTGGGGGTTGTGGAAAAGAAAAGAAAAAAAATGAAAAAGAAGGTGAATGGTTATGTGTCAAAAATAAATAAAAAAAGAAAAAAGAATTATGGCAAAGAAAGAAGAAAGAAAGAAAAGAAAAAAATGGTGATTTGTTGAAAGAAATGCTCGAAAAATGGTTGAAAGAGTTAGGTGTTGAAGTAAGGTTATCCAGTGCTTAAAGAGTTGTGTTCAAAACTAAGAGATTAAGTTCTTCTACTTGTTGAATCCTTCCCGTTCTTTCTTAACCTTTACCTTAACCTAACGTTACAAGCTTATTAAAGACCTTTTGATCCAATGTAGTGTGATTTTTCTACAATAGTGGAGAGTGATTTGAAAAGTGAGCCTATGGAGCTTGTTTTTGTGATTGATGTCATGCAATTTATTATGTTTTTAGAGGCCAAGACTTGTATTCATGAATGTTATGCATAAAATCATCTGGGTGTTTGGATTAATGGTTTGTGGTCAGATGGATGTTAAAAGTCAATAATGATTTTAAGATTGATGTTTGGATTACTTTTGGACTTAGGTGAAATTTAATGATTCTATGTGTCATATGTTATATGCAATTTTTGAAACAAAAAGTGAATTACTCTTGGTTCAACGCTAGCATTGCTTAACTTTGTTTTTAACTCCTACCATAGAATTCATCTCTTATTTTCGCTTCAATTCCTAGGGACTAGCAATAAGCTAGTTGGGGGTTGTGATGAGAGTCATAAAATGCATCTTAACATGACTTAATTGTTATCATTTTAGGGTTGATCTAGGTTTTAATTTCACTTTTATACGTTAACAACTCTAAAGTATCATTCTTGGATCATTGATCTATTTTCGGTGCATTTTCAGGTACTTTAAGCTCAAAAGATGAGGAAAAGTTATCATTGCTTGAAGCACAAAGACTCGAGGCATACTGGAGTGAAGGAATGCTTCCGAAAGGACAAGATGGAGGGCTTAAAAGAGCAACAACTGCTGCCCGCACTGGAAAGGAGTTTCACTAAATTGCCAGAATTTCCCGTACAGATCAATCATCTTTGAAAATTAAACTGTATTGATACAAGAAGAACCAGGAGATGAACCATATATTCTTAGAAATATCCGAAAGTTTATTTTCTGGAGAATTTTACAGTTCGTCAAAAGGATTTTTCTAGATAAAGTTATGGCAGTTTAAGTAGACAAAGGTCAGGTTGTGCGGGCTGTGCGGGATTTCAGCATGATTTTGGGCTTTAATCCCACATCCCACATTGGTTGGAAAACAAATTTCTATATCCCACATCCCACATCGGATTGGAAACACATCGCACTTGTGGTATTTTCCTATAAAAGACCTACTCCACTTCAGCTTTGAGGCATCAATCGGAGCTCATCTGAAATCATCAGAGAGTGACTCCAGAGGGCCTTTAGGAGCAATCCAGAGGGCCTTTAGGAGGAATCCGAAAGTATAAATTTGGAGAGCAAGCTGAGGATGATCGTTGAGAGGCCGGAGGCAACTCAAGGAAGCATGATCCCCATGGCTGGCTAGTCTCCAAGCAAGGCGAAGGGATGAATCCCTAGGTGTAGTTGTTCTTATTTTTCTTTATTTGATTCGGTTGTAGTTGGATATTATTTTCGTTAAACATTGTTATGTTTTATTCTTAATTTAATTAGTAGATTTATTATTACTCCGGTGATTGCATGCTTCTTTTTCATATAAGTTCAGTCATGCTTTTCTTATGTGTACCTGTTTGGGTGTGATTAAGTCCGGTAGATCTCTTTTATAGATTTGTCCATTGCTACGGTATTGTCGTTTAGATATATCTTCGTCTCTTGATAATTTATAAGTTAGGTCATGTGTACTTAAAAGTAAAGGAGATTTCATAACAATTACATTAGGATTTATAAATGTGCTTTAATTGAATATTTGTCAATTGCTTGTTTGGGATGTGAAACTTGCAATCGAGATAAAAACAACTGAATCAAGTTAGGATTAGGGCAACAAACCTAGGGAGGATTTCTGGAACCTTGTCATTTCTTTATTATATCCATCAATCATTCACACAATTTCTATAAAATAAACAATTCAGATTCTTTCAATAAATCTTTTATCGTTTGTGTTCAAGTTTTATTCTGTAATTAACTTGTTTCCCTGTGGAATCGACACCCCAAAGCTGTACTACAAATAACTGCGTTATACTTTGGGCGTAATCAGATTGCTTTGTGAATGCTTTTGTTGTCTCGACAAGCTCTAGAACTTACTTGATAACCACTTGAGGCGAATTCCTAGAATGCACATTACTTGGGATATGATCTAGGCCATTTTTGGACCGTTTGAGCCTTTCGAACTTACCATTGCTATATTTATCACTAGTCACCCATTTGAGCCTTTTTCTTGAAAAAGAATTTGAGTCTTATTTCTTTTAATAGCCCATTTACTCATCTTTATGAGCCTAAAATATTTTATCCTTACCTTTCTTTTAAAATAATTTAGTTATACACATTTGTTGAGAAGCACTCAAGAGGAGTAAGGATGAAAGTATGAGAAAAAAAAAGAGAAAAAATATTACTACCATAGCCCAAATGCATGAAAAGAGATAAGTTAGGCGTTGTGGAAAAGAAAAGAAAAAAATGAAAAAGAAGGTGAATGGTCTTATACCAAAATACAAAAGAAAAGAAAAGAAAAGAGAAGTGAATTATGGCAAAGAAAGAAGAAAATAAAAGAACAGTGGTGATTTGAGAAAAATACTCAAACAATAGTTGAAAAAGTTGGGTGATGAAGTAAGATTATCTAGTGCTTAAAAGTAGTTGTGTTTAAAGCTAAGAGATTGAGTTCTTTTACTTGTGAATCCTTCCCATTCTTTCTTAATCTTTACCTTAGCCTAATGTTACAAGCTTATTAAAGACCTATTGATCCAATGTAATGTGATTTTTCTATAATAGTGGAGAGAGGTTTGAAATGTAAGCCTATAGAGCTTGTTTTTGTGATTGATATCACGAAATTTATCATGTTTTAGAGGCTAAGACTTGTATTCACGAATCTTATGCATAAAATCATTCAGATGTTCGGATTAATGGATTGTGGTCAGATGGATGTTAAGAGTCAATAACGAATTTAAGATTGATGTTTGGCTTACTTTCGAACTTTGGTGAATTTAAATGATTCTATGTGCTATATGTTATGTGAAATTTTTGAGACAAAGGTGAATTACTCTTGGTTAACAAATATTGCTTTACTTTATTTCGATTCCCACCATGGATTTCATTCTTGTTTTCACTTAAATTGCTAGAGACTAGCAATAAGCTAGTTGGGGGTTGTGATAAGAGCCATAAAATGCATCTCAACGATGTTTAATTGTTAGCATTTTATGATTTTTCTCGGTCTTTATTGCACTTTTATGTGTTGATAACTTCTACGTAATATTATTGGACCACTAACTTATTTCAGTGCATTTTTAGGTATTTTGAGCCCAAAGAGAAGAAGAAGCGATTGTTGTTTTAAAACACCAAGGTTCCATGCACGATGAAGCAGAGGACTGGTTGCAAAGCATGAAGAAAAATCAAGCTCAGCCCAACACCGTGGTGCCCCTCAGTCAGCACCGCAGTGCTCAGAAACTCCCATATGGTGCCCCTCAGCCAGCACCGCGGTGCCCAGAAGCTCGCCCAACCAAGTTTATGCCTAGCACCGCGGTGCTCCTCAAGCAGCACCGCAGCGCGCACACGGGATTACATCTCCGAGTTAGACTTTAATTAGGGTTTTAAACATTAGATTAAAACCCAAGAACACCCCTTGGACCCTTGTAGTATAAATAGGACACTTAGGGCTTAAGAGAGGTATCTTGGTTGTGGAGAAAAACCCAGAAATAAAGGCAGCAGCTCTCATCCACAAAAGTGTTTAGCTATGAACACCATGACTTACTAACTTCCAAGCAAGGCGAAGGGATGAATTCCTAGGTGTAGTTGTTCCTATCTTCCCTTATTTGATTCAGTTGTAATAAGAATTTATTGTCATACATTGTCATGATTTACTTCTTTATCTAATTATAAGATCTTATCTATTCTGGTGATTGTATCTTTTACCTTGATATAAATTTAGTCATGCTTCTCTTATGTCAAGATTGTTTGGGTATAATTGAGTCTGGTAAATCTAGCCTTTAGGTTTGTCCATTACTGCAATATCGTCGCCAAAGATATATTGTCGTTTCTTGATAAGGCTATAGGGTAGATCATATGTGCATAAATCGAAGAAGTATTTCATAACAATCATATTAGGGTTTATATATGTGCTCATTGAATACTTATCGGTTGCATGTTTGGGATGTGAGACTTATAACCAAGAAAAAAATAATTGAATCAAGTTAGGGATAGGACAACGAACCTAGGGAGGATTCCCGGATCCTTGTTGTCTCCCTATCATATTTTACAATCTATTTTATACGATTACTTTATTACCAAAAGTTCATATTTTCTCACTTAAATCTTTATCGTTTGCGTTATGGTTCACACCTTCTTTTTTAGTTAACTTATTTCCCTGTGGAATCGACACCCCAAAGCCGTGCTACAACTATCGCATTATGTTTTGGGCATAATCAGGGCTCATCTGGATCTTTTTGCAGAAATTCACCATTACACATCATCTCTACTGTAGATCGAGGTTTCAACCCAAGAGGGGGGTGAATTGGGTTTTTAAAACTTTTTACGGAATTAATACAAGTTTATAAAAACGAATAAGCAGCAAACAATTAAAACAAGTAATATGCTGTAAATAAGGAGTTTAGGGAGAAGAGGAGGCAAACTCAGATTATAGTGGTTCGGTAATATCGGATTCGTTCCGAGTCCACTCTCTTCAAGGAACTCCTTGAAGTAATCCACTAAGTAACTTAGTCGTACAACTTCCCCGGTGTTGTACAAACCTTACAATCCCTTCCTCTCGGAAGCTATCCCCTTCCTCTCGGAAGTAATCACCTTCCTTTCGGAAGTAATCCCTTTACAAAGATGATGTAAAGTAAATAGTAGAGAAACAACTAATGGAAGCTTATACAACTGAATAATGTCTCTCTTTCAAAGTAAAGCTTGAAGAATGGCTCAATAAGAATATTTCAAAGCTTTTTGTGTTTCAAGAGTATAAAAATTTGATTGTGTGAGATCAACTCTTTTTGAATGTATGCAGCTTGTTTTATTGAATGCTTAAATGAATGAGTTTATATAGCAATCAATTAATATGGTCGTTAGCACTTTAATTCAAAAAATATTTGCTTTAAAATGTTCAGATTTGGAGTCCAACGGTCATATTTTTGAACTACTAGTCGACTGGGTCGTGATACTAGTCGACTGGGTTCACTTGAAAAAAATTACATTTTCAGACCTTCTAGGTATCCAGTCGACTGGTATTTTTCATCCAGTCGACTGGGGACTTACTGTCTGTTTTACCAGTCGACTGGTATGAATGACCCAGTCGACTGGAGACATACTGTCTCATATACCAGTCGACTGGTATATGTACCCAGTCGACTGGGTTGTCTTCCAACCCAGTTTTTCTGTTTTAATTTAAAAAGTTTGTTTTAAAAATATCGGTTTAGAAAACCTTTTTTGTTCGAGCCATTGAACAAGCTATTACAGTGTATAAGTGAGACTTACATTGGTTCTAAAACCTTAAACCTATACTAGTTCTTCAGTCTTCACTTGATACTTTGATTCGGTTTGAATTCTTGAACTTTGATCATTGGTTGAACGCTTTTGTTGCTTACTACACTTAGTTAGTATAATAACAGTTGTGTTTTGTCATCATTAAAATATGGGTGAGGGTCAACAATCTCCCCCTTTTTAATGATGACAAAACTAATGATGAGAAAACAGATAAAAAGGCTAAGTGTTTGATTTTTACGAAAAAACGGACAGAGTCTCCTCTGTTTTTCGAATAAAACCACCCTGTAAACAGACAAATGCAATTCATATATATTTCAACCAACCACAATTAACTCAACCAATCAAAGAATAAGTTTTGGAGCAGTGCTCCCCCTAAATCTATGCATTGGTTTCTTTTATTTAGTTTTTCTCGGTTTTTCTCATTTTTCTCCCCCGTTTTGACAACAGCAACCAAAGGGGCTAGAAATCAAAAAATTAGCTATCTATCCACTACAGTCATCTAGAGAATGATTAAAAAAAACCTGCATGCGAAAATTTGGCTTCATTTGGATTTCGGAAGCCTTCCTAGGAAGAACCGAAAGTTTTCATACAAGCATTATCAGTTTCATAGTATTTACGTGAATAAAAACAGTTTGATACTATGCAAACATATCACAAATAATGTAAATAGATATATGAAATATGGCTAATAGAAACACAACATCATATATAAAAAGTCAAAACATAAACGGGCTTCATAGAGCCATAACTAAGACAAAATAATACAAGATATGTCCGTGCTATGTGATAAGAGCTGGAAAACCCTAAGTACATAATAAGGAAATCAAAAACTCAAGGAATTGGAGAGTCCAAGCCATCACGAAGAAGTTCCCTAATCTCAGCTAGAGAACCCTCGGTGTGCTCTCGATGTAACTCGAAGTCGTCCCGTAGGTGGTCGATGGAGGAGCTCAGTCTCTGGTACTCAGACTGCATGGATTAGAAACCGGACTCCATCGTCATCTGAAGGCTCGAGATAGCCTGAAGTATTTCATGTATCCAGTCGGGCCAATACTTGAGTCACCAATCGGAGGTGCTCGGGTGTCAGTGTCCATATCAACATAGGCAGCAGCCTCCCCCTCCTCATCATCATCACTCTCATCTCCTCATATCCGTAAGTGCTTCCCAGCTTTTGGATAGAGGAAGTCATCTCGAACCGCACATCCCATCTTCTTCAGTGATGAGACATTGATGATGTCCGTCGGTCCAATATCCTGAGCCTCAGAGGCATACAGAGGCACCCGGAAGTGCTGGAGTATGAGCGTAATGAGCATCCTGTAAGGAAGACACCCAGAGTCGCTCACTTCGCCATTTATCATGTTGGCGAGCAGCAGAGGATAAATATTGAAATGGTGCCCAGATTTAAGGCACCAAATCAATACCGTATCTATCTTAGATAGATACCCTCGACTCCCGAGTCTAGGGTGGATGGTCCAATTGACAATCAGCTTAAACATCTTTGAGTCGAGGGGCATGTCACTACACGTGTGAAATGTAGTGGGTCTGTACACATAGTAAGGGTCTCCCCTGACTATCTGACAGGCCGCCTCGACGTCATAGCTGTCTGGTCATCTATCCAGACTCCACTGAATCCCTCTTAATAGGATTCTCAGTATGCTCATCAAGAAGTCAGTGTTGACCTCAAACTCCACACCGCTGACTCTGGTTCTGAATCTCAGAGCCAGAGAACTGGGTTTCACCAAGTTCGCGTAGAACTGGTGAATCAGTCGCGGGTATTATTTTTCATGTATTCTGACCAGAGGGGTCAGATTTATTGCCTCAAATGATGGTAAAATGTCAAAATTCCCATGACGAATAGAGTCGAAATGAACAACTCTACCCGTCATGATCTTTTTCTTACGGATTACGGAGTTATACCTCGTATGAGCAACCGGACTGAAAAACAGAGTTTCCTCCAACTCTGTTATGGGCATTCTGCTAGATGAGCCTGCTGCTCCCTTTCCTCGCGACTCCGATGCCGAAGGTTTTGAAGACCTTGACTTTTTAGGCGCATTAGGTCCACTTTTTGTGAATTTTACACGGATCTTATCGCTCATTTTGAAGAAAAATGAGTTTTTGGGAAAAAAGGATTTTGGTGAAAATAAGAGATTTTAACCGTAGAAGTCAAAAATCTCTTTGTGGATGAGTAGATCGGTGTGTTTAGATAAAGTTTGGATGGTTTTTGGATCAAAATGGTGAATTTTTCTAAAGAGAAAAAACAAGGGTGCTCAAAAATGGCGTAAAAAATCAGAAAAATGAACAGTCCCTTATATAGAATCGTGATGCCAGTCGACTGGGTCGAGTTACCGGTTGACTGAGTCACTTTGGAAAGATAAACAGTTTCCATACCATTCGACTGGGTTTATGAACCAGTCGACTGGGTGAACTGACAGTAAGATTACAGTCGACTGGATTGAATGGACCAGTCGCCTGGATGATAACTGATTTTCAAAAAATTGGCTCCAAACAGGGTCTACAAATACTAGACTTCTGCACAGATTTACCAGTCGTCTGGAAGAAGAGACAGAGACGTACCAGTCGACTGGGTCAAACTTACCAGTCGACTGGATGAAAGGGCAGTGACTTACCAGTCGTTTGGTATAGATCCACCAGTCGACTAGACCCTTATGAAAATTTTCAGTCTTGAAATATAGCACAAAATTTGTTTATCTATGACATCTTGAGTGAGGGAGATATTTAAACAATAATTAATACTCTTTCACTAGATGTCAAACATGCATATGATGAATTATGAAGCAATCAGATATTCAGTTTATCATAATCCAACAATCCCATTAACATTCTTATCTTATAGAAACTAGCTTCACCTAGAGGTTTTGTAAGAAAATCAGCTATTTGATCTTCTGAGGGTATGAATTCTAGTCTTATGTCACCTTTTTGAGCATGGTCTCTTAAGAAATGATGTCTTATTTCTATGTGCTTTGTTTTAGAGTGTTGAATAGGGTTCTTGGTTAGGTTGATAGCACTAGTATTATCACAAAATATTGAAATGTTTTTGAGGTTCATGCCATAGTCTTCTAGTTGTTGTTTCATCCATAATATTTGGGCACAACAACTTCCGGCTGCAACATATTCCGCCTCGACAGTTGATAGTGCAATGGAATTTTGTTTCTTGGAAAACCAAGAGGTTAACATAGCTCCTAAGAATTGGCATGTACCACTTATGCTTTTTCTATCTAACCTACATCCAGCAAAATCAGCATCTGAATAACCTATAAGCTCAAAAGATGAATCTCTAGAGTACCATAATCCTATGGTTTGGGTTCCTTGTAGATATTTAAGGATTCTTTTTACTGCAACTACATGTGATTCCTTAGGATTAGCCTGAAATCTAGCACACATGCATACACTGAACATTGTATCAAGTCTACTTGCAGTCAAATAAAGTAAAGCACCTATCATGCTTCTATAATATTTAGAATCTACAGTTTTACCTCCTTCATAAAGATTAAGTTTAGTAGTTGTGCTCATAGGTGTTCCAAGTGGCTTTGAGCTTTCCACCCCGAACCTCTTTAGTAGGTCCTTGATGTGCTTCTGTTGATTGATAAAGATGCCTCCTTTTAGTTGCTTGATTTGAAGTCCAAGGAAGTAGGTAAGTTCTCCCATCATGCTCATTTCAAATTCACCTTGCATGCACTTTGCAAACTCTTGACACATAGATTCATTAGTAGCACCAAATATAATATCATCAACATATATTTGAACTATCAAAGTGTCATTTTTGTGAGTTTTTGTGAAGAGAGTTGTGTCTATTCTACCTCTTACAAAATCATTGTCAATCAAAAATTTACTTAGTCTTTCATACCATGCTCTTGGAGCTTGCTTCAACCCATATAGAGCTTTAGAAAGCTTGTAGATATGATTTGAAAGACTAGGATTTTCAAATCCAAGAGGTTGCTCAACATAAACCTCTTCTTCTATAAAGACATTTAAAAAGGCACTTTTCACATCCATTTGAAATAGCTTGAATTTATTAAAGCATGCAAAGGCTAATAACATTCGAATGGCTTCTAATCTAGCTACGGGAGCATAGGTTTCATCAAAGTCTATTCCTTCTTCTTGATTATATCCCTTAGCAACTAGTCTAGCCTTATTTCTAGTTACTATACCATTTTCACCCATTTTATTTCTATATACCCATTTAGTTCCAATTATTGAATGATCTTTTGGTCTTGGAACTAGTTTCCAAACATTGTTTCTCTCAAATTGATTTATCTCTTCCTGCATTGCAATTATCCTATCATTATATTTTTCAGCTTCTATAAACGTCTTAGGTTCTACTTGAGACAAATAAGCTACAAAATTACAAATATTTCTAATAGAAGAGTGAGTTCTTACCCCTTGTGAAGGATCACCAATCACTTGATAAATTTGATGATAATTTACATACCTCCAATCTTTGGGTAGACTTTTCTCTTGTTGACTTGAGGATGGTTGGTCCAAATTGAAAGTTTTCATCTCTTCATTTGCTTGAGGTGAACTCTCTTTTGGGTCAACAATGGGAGTAGGAGTTTCCATTCTTGGAATAAAATCTGCATCATCTTTAAAGGAAACTTCTCTACTACTCATTGGGTTAGATTCATCAATAGTTATATGCACAGATTCTTCTACCACTAGAGTTCTCTTATTGAAAACTCTATAAGCCTTACTAGTAGTTGAATATCCTAAAAATATTCCTTCATCGGTCTTGGAATCAAATTTACCCAAATTAGTTTTATTGTTATTTAAGATGAAGCATTTACTACCAAAAGCACGAAAATAGGAAATATTGAGCTTTCTCCCTTTCCATAGTTCATATGGAGTTTTATCAAGCAGAGGCCTTATCAAAATTCTATTTAATATATAGCAGGAATTATTCATGGCTTCAGCCCAAAAGTATTTTGGTAAATTATTTTCACAAAGCATAGTTCTTGAAAATTCTTCTAGAACTCTATTTTTCCTCTCAACAACTCCATTTTGTTTAGGAGTTCTAGTAGCTGAAAAGTTGTGATTAATTCCATTTTCATCACAAAATTTTGAAAAGCTTTGATTTTCAAATTCTTTGCCATGATCACTTCTTATGCTTGAAACACAAATTCTTTTTTCATTTTGTACCTTTTTGCAAAACTTTTCAAATTCTTTGAAAGCTTCATCCTTGTAAGCCATAAAAATAACAAAGGTATATCTTAAATAGTCATCAACAATAACAAGAGCATATTGATGGCCACCTAGACTAATGGTACTAAGTGAACCAAATAAGTCCATATGCAAAAGTTCCAAAGGTCTAGTAGTTGAGACTACATTTTTTTCTTTAAAAGAAATCCTAGTTTGTTTTCCCATTTGACAAGCATTGCAAACTTTGTCTTTTTCAAAATTGATTTTAGGAAGTCCAATAACTAAATCTTTTCTTGAAACAATTTTTAGCAAATTCATGTTTACATGACCAAGCCTTCTATGCCATAGCCATTGATTTTCACTAAAAGCAGGAAAATATTTTTCATTTCAGAATGCAAGGATTTCAAATCAACTATGTAGACATTTTCATGTCTATGGCCAATGAATTTGATCTTATTGCTCTTGATGTCCAGAAAATGAATGATGATGCATTCTAGGATACATGCTAGCATATGTATGCAAATTGTTTCTAGGATAACCATGATGGTAATTCCTAGGATGAGCATGTGCAGAATTCATATGTTGATTATGTACATGTTGGTTATTTCTAGGATGTGTATAACCATTTCTAGAGTGTGCATACATATAAGCATGCGAATTTCTAGGTTGCTTCATTTTTGGATGAACATTTGAATTCCTAGCATTTAATGAGGGAGTGCTTTTAATCTTGCTAGGGTTTCTTGAAGTAGAGGCTTCACTTACACATGAGGCTTTCATGAATAAGCTTTCTTTTGATTTTTGCTTTCCCAAAGGAGAGTATCCTACATCAGATTTTCCTCCACTTAATCTTTCGGAAGAAAGCACTTCATTAAGTTTTTCTTTACCAAGCATAAGTCTTGATATAGTGCTATTTAATTCAGAAATTTTATTTTTCAAATTCTCATTTTCATCTTTAAGAAAATCTTGAGAAGAATCATACAGTAAAGATGATAATTTTTCTTTTTCTTCTCTAAGACTTATCATCTCTTTAGAGAGAGATGATACTTCTTTCTTGAGAACAAAATTTCAAGAATCAAATTTCTTCAATTCCTCATGCATTTCATTTATTACTTCTAGCAATTCTTCACTACTACTCACAATATTATTTTTAGAAGAGGGAGAAGATGTTACCTCACTTTCATCGTCGATTGCCATCAAACAAAGGTTGGCAATTTCCTCGTATCCGATTTCTTTGTCTGATGACTCATCTTCTTCGTCATCGCTCCAGGTAGTTGCTACCATAGCTTTCTTTTTGAAGCCCTTGTATGGTTTGTTTGAAACCGGACAATCAGCTCTAATGTGACTGGGCTTCTTGCAGCCATAGCACATAAGCGGTTCCTTTTTCGGAGTGGAATCTTTTGTGTAAGGTTTCTTGCTTTTCTTCAAGAACCTGTGAAATCGTTTGGTGATCAATGTCATTTCACTATCTTCCTCGCTGCTCTCAGCTTCTTTTTCTGATTCCATTTCTTTGCTGCTCGTAAAAGCTTTGAGAGCAATATGTTTTTTCTTCTTCTCATCATTATTGACGATGGGAGTCATTTCTTCCATCTCGTACGTCAATAATGACCCAAGTAGTGTCTCAACATCCAGTTTGTCAAGATTTTTGGCCTCTTGTATGGCTGTCCTCTTTGGTTTCCATTCTGGTGGCAGAGATCTCAAGATTTTTCTGGTTAGTTCAACCTCCTCAATATTCTTACCAAGCAGTTTTAAACCATTTATAATAGTGGTGAACCGTGAGTGCATTTCAGAAATAGTTTCGTTAAGAGACATTTTAAAGGATTCATACTCAGAAATTAGCATGTAAATTTTTGATTTTTTTACTTCACTAGTTCCTTCATATGTGACTTGTAATTTGTCCCATATCTCTTTAGCAGAAATGCATGCAGATATTTTATTATATTCAGAAATATCTAATGCACAATGTAACATACTTGTTGCTCTGCTATTGAGAGACATCGTTTTACAATCCTCGTCAGTGTACTCAGTTTTGAGTTTAGGCATTGTATGAAGAGTCTCTCCAATAACTATTTCTTTTGAAGGAATTCTAGGTCCTTCTTCTATGATCCTCCATAGATTGTAATCTTGTCATTCGACAAAGATTTTCATTCTATTTTTTCAATAGTTATAATTGGAGCCATTGAACAAAGGTGGTCTAGTATAAGAGTGTCCCTCAGAGTAGCTATTTACTACCATTGGATCAACTCAAGGATTTTAAGCCTAAATAAGATAACGAAGCTCTGATACCAATTGTAGATCGAGATTTCAACCCAAGAGGGGGGTGAATTGGGTTTTTAAAACTTTTTGCGGAATTAATACAAGTTTATAAAAACGAATAAGCAGCAAACAATTAAAACAAGTAATATGCTGTAAATAAAGAGTTTAGGAAGAAGATGATGCAAACTCAGATTATAGTGGTTCGGCAATATCGGATTCATTCCGACCCTACGTCCACTCTTTTCAAGGAACTCCTTGAATTAATCCACTAAGTAACTTAGTCGTACAACTTCCCCGGTGTTGTACAAACCTTACAATCCCTTCCTCTCGGAAGCTATCCCCTTCCTCTCGGAAGTAATCCCCTTCCTTTCGGAAGTAATCCCTTTACAAAGATGATGTAAAGTAAATAGTAGAGAAACAGCTAATAGAAGCTTATACAACTGAATTATGTCTCTCTTTCAAAGTAAAGCTTGAAGAATGGCTCAATAAGAATATTTCAAAGCTTTTTGTGTTTCAAGAGTATAAAACCTTGATTGTGTGAGATCAACTCTTTTTGAATGTATGCACCTTGTTTTATTGAATGCTTAAATGAATGAGTTTATATAGCAATCAATTAATATGGCCGTTAGCACTTTAATTTGAAAAATATTTGCTTTAAAATGTTCAGATTTGGAGTCCAACGGTCATATTTTTGAACTACCAGTCGACTGGGTCGTGATACCAGTCGACTGGGTTCACTTGAAAAAATCATGTTTTCAGACCTTCTGGGTATCCAGTCGACTGGGGACTTACTGTCCGTTTTACCAGTCGACTGGTATAAATAACCAAGTCGACTGGAGACATACTGTCTCATATACCAGTCGACTGGTATATGTACCCAGTCGACTGGGTTGTCTTCCAACCCAGTTTTTCTGTTTTAATTTAAAAAGTTTGTTTTAAAACGATCGGTTTAGAAAACATTTTTTGTTCGAGCCATTGAACAAGCTATTACAGTGCATAAGTGAGACTTACATTGGTTCTAAAACCTTAAACCTATACTAGTTCTTCAGTCTTCACTTGATACTTTGATTCGGTTTGAGTTCTTGAACTTTGATCCTTGGTTGAACGCTTTTGTTGCTTACTATACTTAGTTAGTATAATAACAGTTGTGTTTTGTCATCATTAAAATACGGGTGAGGGTCAACATCTACAAATTGGCGCTCTCTATAATTAAGACCCTCATAAAAGTAGCTCACTAAGCACCAACTCTCATACCCATGGTGAGGACACATACTTAATAGCTCCTTAAATTTCTCCCAAGACTGATACAAAGTCTCATTATCCTTTTGTGCAAAGGTTGAGATTTGCCTTTTTAAAGCATTGGTATTGCTCTCGAAACTCTGTACCCATAGCGAGGGCACCCCGATTTCCAAGGGGATGACTGCTTCAGAATTGTAAGTCATGAAGAAGGGGGTTTCCCTAGTCGATGCTCAGGCGGTGGTTCGATATGCCCAGAGTATGTTCGGCAAGTGGTTTGTCCACTGTCTGTCTGCCTTGTCCAATCTCCTTTTGATGCCCTGTAGAAGCATCCTGTTAGTTAGCTCAGCTTGCCCATTGGCTTGTGGGTATCCGACGAAAGAGAATCAGTGTTCGATGCGCAGTTCGTCATAGAATGCTTTAAACTGAGTGCTGTCAAATTGTTTGTTGTTCTTTGTCACAAGCACTCGAGGAATGCCAAAGCAGCACACTATGGACTTCCAGACGAAGCCCTGGGCCTGGTGGTCAGTGATACGGGCCAGTGGTTCGGCTTCCACCCATTTAGTGAAGTAGTCTATCGCTACGATGAGATATTTCCATTGGCTGGGTGCTCCAGTGAAAGGGCTGAGGAGGTCAATCCTCCACATGGCAAAGGGAAGCGGGCTAGTGACAAAGGTAAGAGGATTTGTTGGTTGGTGGGAGATGATGGAACACTGCTAGAAATTCTTGCACTTTTTAACCAATTCTATGGCTTCTCCTCACATCCCAGGCCAATAGTAACCTTAACGAAGGATTTTGAAAGCCAGGACCCGACCTCCAAGGTGGTTTCCACATATTCCTTCGTGAAATTCCCGGAGAGTGTAGTCGGCCTCGGTTGGGGCTATGCATTTTAGATAGGGCGTTGTAAGACCTCTTTTTTACAGTTGATCATTCAAAATCGTGTACCACGCTGCTCAGGAGACAATTTTTCTAGCTTCGTTCCTTTCATCCGGGAGATGACCATCTCACAAATACCGAAGGATAGGGTCAACCCAAGTTTCCCCGTTGCCTATAGGTAACACAGTGGCTTGGTCGATGCTGGGCACAGCGAGGGTCTCGAGGTAGACTGCACGCATGGACTCGGGCTGTCGAGAGGAGGAGAGCCGAGCTAGGGAGTCAGCCTTTGAGTTTTCGACCCGAGGAATCTTGTTGATACGGAACATTTTGAACTTGGTGACGAATTCTTTGGCTTGCGCTAGGTAGCGGGCGATCTTCTCTCTACGAGCTTCAAACTCACCCATTGATCTGGTTCACCACCAATTGCGAGTCACTGTATATGTTTAGGGCTTCAACGGACAGTGTTCTGGTCAGCTTCATTCCGGCCAACAACACCTCGTACTCAGCTTCGTTGTTTGAGGCTCTGAACCTGAACCTGAACCTTAAGGCGTACTCGACGGTGAAGCAATCTGGGCTACATAGGATGAGTCTGACGCCACTCCTGGCTCGGTTTCTCCGAGAACCGGAGTAGGATCCACCTAGCCTTGGAGAGTGGTCTCCACAATAAAGTCGGTTAAGGCCTGGGCTTTGATGGCGTTGCGGGGCCGGTAACAGATGTCAAACTCTCTGAGTTTCACTGACCACTTGACCATTCTTCCGGAGACATTCGGCTTATAGAGCACTTGCCGGAGGGGTTGGTCGGTTAGAATGACAATTGTGTGTGCTTAAAAGTACTACCGGAGCTTGCTGGCTGTGACCAGGAGGGTATATGCCATTTTTTCCACAGGAAGGTGCCTTGTTTCCGTGTTGTAGAGGACCTTGCTTACATAGTAAATGGGCCGTTGGATGCCTGTCTCTTCTTGAATTAGGACGAAAGCCACCACTTCATGTCTGGCCAAGAGGTACAGAAAAAGCTCCTCACTAACGACGGGTTTGGTAAATAGGGGGTAAGCCCAAGTACCTTTTCAATTCATTGAATGCTGTTTGGCAGTCCTCGGTCCAGATGAAGTCCTTAGTTTTCTTGATGGCTTTAAAGAAGGGGAGGCACTTCTCTACGGATTTTGACATGAATCGACTCAAGGCAGCTATCCGCCCGGTGAGCCATTGGACTTCTTTCATAGTTTGGGGTGGGTTTATGACGAGGACGACCTCTATTTTTTTGAGGTTTGTCTCTATGCCCCTTTGAATCATCATGAAACTGAGGAACTTCCCTCCGATGATTCCAAAAGCGCACTTAGCGAGGTTCAGCTTCATTTGGTTGCGCCGAAGAACTTCGAAGGCTTCTTTCAAGTCAGCTTCATGGTCTTTAACCTTGCTGTTTTTTACCACCATATCGTCTACGTAGACTTTCATGTTTCGACCTCTTTGCTCCTGGAAGATTATGTTCTAGGGCAAAATAATCATTTGACAAACTATAAGACAAAAACAACCGTGGATTTAGAGAATAAATCCCGTGTTTTTAGTGCCTCCCTAAATCAATGCGCACTGTGAGGGCTGCACGTGACTGTTTTGTAGTGTGTACGACATGCTCTGCTCAAAAACTTAAAAAAAGTATAGTACAGTACAAGTGCCAGCTGAACAGTACAAAGCGCAATCAGATCCTCTCTTGTTTGGTTTAGTTGAATATGAGAAATCAAATTTGCCAAAAAAACAAACAAAAGAACATTTAAATAATTCAAATAAATCATGGATTTAATTTTTTTAAAATTCAAATACTTTTTATAATATCGAATCAATCAATGATAAAAAAAATACTACAATATCATCAAAAATAACTCATAGAAATCTTCGCCACCCATTGCCCAACGTGCCTCCAACCGTCTCACCGTGATATAACATAACAGTTTATTATTTATGAGTTGAAAGGTCCCAAACGAGTAACAAGGCAAAGAACATGTATAAAATGTCCTAGAATTGTTCAGATCCGAACGTATTTTAATTTTTTTTATACTAGTTTCTTAATCAAAGAAAAGATGTACACTGCAAAAAAGTAAACTATGTAAAAACCATCCCAAAAAATGCTTCATAGAGGTACTTTTGCGTTCTATTATGCAGTTAAACACAGACAAAAAATTTCCCTTTGCTACCAATTCATCTTTTACTAAAATTCATTTTGCTTTGTATCATCTGCCACTCGACCAAAATAGTAAAGTGAGGCCAAAAAAATCAGGACATCTGTAATGATAAGGCCCACCACATCAAAAACAAACTTCGGCGCAAATAATCCCCAGACCTGAAAGAAAAGAAATCAGTTTATATTACAATTACAATGATGTTTTCTTTTTTTATAAAATTAATTTTCATCTTGAGAATATAATTTAACCCCAAATTTATTTTTTTTTTTAAAAGACAAATTCATTCCACTCACCATTAAAAAATTTAATAGAAAAAAGTGAAAAAAGCCCTTTCACTAATATCCTACATTTCAATTGAGCAACATTAACTCTATTTTACGTGACTAACAAAAACCAATTTGCATTACTTTCTGCTCTTCCTGTTAGCTACCTTAAACCTTAACAATTACGCTAATTAAAATTTTGGTAGGGAATGTCGTTTTTCAAAATCCTAAGACTAAATTGTAATTACTATCAAACTTTAGTGATGTATACGCATTTTATCTTTTTTCTTAACTTATTCAAGAAACACATGTACTCATAAGGGTCGAAACAAACTGAGCTTTGAGCTTTCAAAAACTCAAGACCGGCTCATTCATTTAAGGGTTACTCGAGCTTGAGCCGAGCTCAAAAATTCGGACTCAAGCTCATGTCGTGGTCATTTTATTAAGGTTAAGCTCGAATTAGACATGAGCTCAACAAAACCAAGCTATCTAAAATATTAAAATATTTATAAAAAATTAATATATTTTTCTTATTAATGAAATAAAATATATTTATATATCAAAAATTTATTTAAAATGAATGTCACATTTGACTATCTGAAACAATTTTAACTCTAATTGTTTTAAATTTATTTATTGGATTAAAGTTATAAAAAAGTAATTATTAAATACTTATGAATTTTATGAAAGTATTTTTGAAAAAAATTATTATATATCACTCTCTCCATCCCAAAATGAATGTCACATTTGACTATCTGAAGCAATTTTAACTCTAATTGTTTTAAATTTATTTATTGGATTAAAGTTATAAAAAGTAATTATTAAATACTTGTGAACTTTATGAAAGTATTTTTGCAAAAATTTAATTACTTTGATAAATTATTATTAGAGAAAAAAATAATCATTTAATTAGGTAAATAGTACATTGAAACATTCATTTTGAGACGAACTGAGTATATTAATGAGCCAAACTGCGAGCCTAGCAAGCCGAGTTATCTAAAACTTGAGCTCCACTCTAGGCTAAACAAGCCTAAAGCCAAGCTCAGATTCGGCTCTACACGACTCGAACTCTCAGCTCCAGCCGAGTCCTACACATTGGGAGGAGGAAGGGGGAAGGGGGAAGGATGTTGTTACCATTAGATGCCTTCTTTGAAAGGTGACACATAGTATAGTGGCGGTGACGGTAGTGGCCATAATCAGTCCATGAATCATATATATCTAAAGCAAAAAACAAGAATCTATTAGCCTTAGCATCAGAAAAACCAACCGCAACAATGATCTAGCTTTAAAGGACTTAATCACTAATGAAGATCAGAAAATCATGAACAATACTATGAATATGGGTATCTGCAGATTAACTTACTTGAAATAACCGCTTAAAAAGAAAACCCTTCTTTTGATTAGTTTGACCGAACAAATCTTGGTATGCAACAAGAAATGGAAGTCCAAATACAGGAAGGATGTGAGAAAATCCAAATGTCTCAATCGCCAGAAGGATAGCTTGCCGAGTAAGAACAAACTCATCAAACCTGAAAATGAGTCCAGGATCAAACTCAATCATCTACAGCACAATGGGAGCATACATTAGTATCAATGATAATGGTGAAATTATTGTGGAATTGACCGGAGAGTCAAGCAGTTAAGAATTCCTTTGTTTAAGAAAGATAAAAGTCAGTCAGAGCTGAGTTGCCACTTTTTTAATGAGACACAATGTTTTAGGTCAAGTACCTCACCATAGATGATGTAATAATTGCACATGAATGACATTACCCAAGACTTACCCAATAAATGCAGCACCATATCGAAGGCCATCAAAAGCACACCTGAAGAGAAAGTTATTACAGGTTACAAAGCATACAGGTACCTTGATGATGAGAAAGCTAATTAATTTAGAGTAGAATGGAATTACATGCAAAACTCAAAAAAGGAAGAAAAAAATCACTATGAGCATCTTACCAGTGACCAGTGGCAAAAAACATACATACAGCTAAAAGGTTCCATTGTGTTACAGAAAGAGGATCCAACGTGGAAGTTCTGGCAATTCCATCCATTCTATCCCATTCTAGACCCTCCAACCTTGTTATGCAATAACCTGTCAAGATAGATGTTTAAACATGCCACATGTTCTTTGTGAAATCACCATGCTCATGAAGTATAACAACTTACAAATAAAACAAATCAAATTCAAATGAATAAACGAGAAAATGAAATTGGCAGATAAAAAATGTATGTAAAGTTATAGATAGCAGGAAACACACCCCCAATCATGGATGCTAATGCAACCAATGGACCTTGTTTTCCTGACAAAATAATTATTGTTGAACTGCATGCAGATAAGATGGCCACAGTTTTAACAACCATGCTCCTCTTGCAGTCTAAAGCTTTCCCGTCATAAAAAGCATGTGTAAATGCTAACAGCAAAAGCTGACAAAATCCAATAGTATAAATTGTTCGAGGGATGCAATTTCTCCCAATTCCTTGAAGCAAAAGATCTGGACTAAATATATTACTTTCAGAGGCCCAATACACTACTATGAGGAGATGACTTAACATACTTCCAATGATAGCATACTTCCAGATTCCCTCAGTGGAGCTTCTAGTAATTGCCTTGTAAAGCATGTATACCAATATGATTAGAGATAGTACCGGCATAATTTCAGCCATATACATCCATATTGGATGGCCTATGGCTATCCCAAGTATCCATGAAGGATAACTGTTCATAAACTGAGAAGTAGCAGCTTGCTTTGATAGGCCAATTTCTATAGAAATTCTGAGAATGAAGACCAATGTAACAAATGTAACTGCCTGCAATTACATCCTTGGAAAAATTACCATCAGAAGAAAAAATATTAAGATAAATTATCACAATTATACATAATTACATATATAAGAAAATGCATTCATCTACTCATGATAATCAAACCTTTAATGTTACTAATACCTACTTCCAGTAGCATCTGCATTTTCATGATTGAATAACGTAACTTGAGAATGCCAGTGGTTGCCAAGAGAAAATTCGCAACTTTTCCTTCTTCCACTGATCACAACAGTATTTCATTTAACAAGAAAAAAAAATTGAGAAAGGATAAAAATGCATGCATGAACCATGAAAAATCATACTCAGAACTTACAGATATAGCTATTTGAAAGGAAGCTGCAAGCACGTATCACCACTATAAAGAAGGAAAAAATTGCCCCAAAAGAAATCCCAGAGTCTCCAGATGAGTAAAGAGAAATGCCATATACCTTATTCACCCTCTTAATGGCGAGAAAATGAATATAAAGGGATATTAGCATTATACCAAAACCAGTAGCCATCATCTTTAAATCAAACTCAGTCCATTTGGAGCGTGCTAGTTCAGCGACACTCAGTAGAAAATTAAAATATGCATCGATTTGCCTTTTAAGAGCAGGTATTGATACATGGCAACTTTCATTTCTATATGACAATAAATTCTTAGTAGAATGTGACCAGTTCTCCTCTGCTTGAGCATACAAATCTGATATCTGCGACAAGTCTTCGGAAGAAAAACCAATGACAGACGAAGTTGAATATACATCAATGTATCTTTTCACCTGCAAGAACAGAAAGTGTTATTGAAAGGCAGTAGTGAGGAGAAAAGAAGAGTGCCTATGAAAAGACGAATTTACAGCCCACAAAACAAAAGGAAAAATCCTTATAGAACCTACCCTAATTTAGTACACAGAAGTTTTTCATTTCACAGCAACTGTCTGTCCCTTTTGCTAGATTACTGTTAGAGTATGTTAAAGTACGTTAGAGTAGAAGGGTACTTATGTACTTTCTCATTATTTAGTTATATATAAATATGATTGCTAACTTTAGGGTTAGTAAGCTATTCATTCTGATAAATTTGACATGGTAGCAGACTGTGAGTGGATCCTGATTATAAAAAAAAACAGATCAGCATGACTTCTTCCTCGCAGCACCAATCACCCACAACCCTAGCAGCCACAGCAATCAGTCCAAAGACCAAAACCCAGCCCTTTTCTGGCCACC
Organism: Bretschneidera sinensis; assembly: GCA_023935145.1. Taxonomy (NCBI): domain Eukaryota; kingdom Viridiplantae; phylum Streptophyta; class Magnoliopsida; order Brassicales; family Akaniaceae; genus Bretschneidera; species Bretschneidera sinensis. The sequence continues at coordinate 9,501,589 of CM043704.1, forward strand.
CTAGTCACTTTTCCAGCGATTTTCATCTCTTTTCCTCCAGAAACATTCCCCTTTTTTTGTTTCAGCGTAGATACATCCGACCGGCAAGACCCTTTCCAGAATTGATCTGCTCTGGCTAGTCCAACTTAGTTGTCGGCGAGCTCCCACGGCACCTGTACAGTGACCTATTTGCTTTGACCCATTTTCTGCCCAAGTTTGGCCTGGTTCCTCAAAGCTGACCCGGTTCATCACACCTGGTTCTGACCCATTTTTCAGCCCCAGTTTTTCAGATCCATTGACCCGACCTGGATCTATGAGGTAAAAAAAACAGAATGTTGTTCGCATCTATTGGATGTCATTCTGGTATCCGTTTTCTGTTTTTCATTATTGATGAGTCACTAGTTTGTGTTTTCGGTCTTTTTGTTTGGTGGGCCACTTTTTGTTAAGTCCATTGTGGTGTTGTTGTTAAGTATGGATTATAAGTCTGGGTTGGCTCTCCCCGTTACTACTCGTAAGTTGGATGGTACAAATTATGCACAATGTGCTATGGCTGTTCAATTATATTTTATTGGTGAAGATAAAGAAGCTCATCTTCTTACAGAGGCTCCTCTTGAGAATCCGATTGATCAGAGTGTTGGTAAGGTTTGGAGGCGTAATGATGCTAAATTGATTGGTTTGTTGTGGAATTCTATGAAGCCACCGATTGCTAATATATGTTCCCACATTCGAACGTGCAAGAAAGTTTGGGATTACTTATGGTTCTTGTATTCCAATAATCTTACTCAGATGTATGATTGGAGCCAAAATGGGTGTTAAGACCCTTCTTTAGTATTTCACTTATGTTTCACTGATGTGCAACAGATTTCTGAAAAATTGCATTTTTTGATGCCTCTGTCTACTAATCTTCATGTTATGCAACGACAACAAGAGCAAATGGTCATTCTTAAGTTTTTGGCGGGTTTGCCACCTAAGTTTGATTCTATGAGATCTCATATTTTGTCTAGTTTCGAACTTCCATCCCTAACTGAGACCTATTCTCGCTTATCCCATAGTTTCTCATCTCGAGACATCGACATTCTTGCTCCCAGGTCTATCGCCTTAGTAACTTGGTCGTGGTGGTCAAGTTAGTGTTCCCCATAATAGTTGCCAACGCATACCAACGGGCTCTCGAATTTGATGCACCCATCTAAGTCTGCTTTAGATCGCTTGAACCTTAAGCTAGAACCACACCCACAACCTTTCAAAGTCGCTTGGGTCGATAACACCACGTTACCTATTACCGAGCGATTTCTTGTCCCCATCTAGTTTGGCCACTATAAGGCGGAAATTTACTATAATGTATTACCAATGGATGTCTCCCACGTCCTTTTGGGCCGTTCTTGGTTATACAATCAAGATGTGACCAATCATGGTCGAGAGAGCACCTATCTTTCAGTATAAGGATAAGATTGTCCTTCTCGCTCCTGCAAAATTTGTTCCTACCCCTACCAAACCCTTAGATAAAGACCATAGGATCCACTCTAAGACTCCTCCCTTGGTTCCCCACGAAAAGAGCATTCACCTCTTAGATCGTAAGGCCTTTGAGAGGGAGGGACAGGAAAGTAATTTTTGGTTAGCCTTTAAGCTAGAGAAGTTCCCTCAGAACAACCTGCGTCGAAGAGTGAAACTTCACCTGAGCTCGAACGACTCCTAGGAGAATTTTCTGATGTTGTGCCTGATGAGTAGCCTAGTGAGTTACCACCTATGCGGGATATACAACAGGCCATTGACTTGGTTCCCGGCTCTCAATTACCTAATCTTCCCCATTATCGGTTGAATCCTAAAGAGCATGATGAGTTGAATAGATATGTAGAGGAATTGTTAGGAAAAGGTTTGGTTAGGCATAACCTTAGCCCCTGCGCCGTACCAACACTTTTGACACCTAAGAAAGATGGGTCAAGGAGTATGTGCATAGATAGCAGAGCCATTAACAAGATTACTGTCAAGTATAGGTTTCCCACTCCTAGGCTTGATATGCTAGTTGGTTCTAGTTGGTTCTTTAAGATTGATTTGTGCAGTGGGTATCACCAGATTCGCATTAGGCCAAGAAACAAATGGAAAACTACCTTCAAAACCTAGAATGGGTTGTTTGAATTGCTAGTTATGCCTTTTGGTTTATCCAATGCACCTAACACTTTCATGCGAGTGATGACTCAAGTGCAACGACCTTTCATAGGCAAAATCTTGGTGGTCTACTTTTATAACAACTTGGTGTATAGTAAGTCTCAAAAAGCACATCTAGATTACATTCATTAGGTTTTCACTGCCCGAGACTAAATTGTATGCCAACCTCAAGAAGTGTACATTTCTACAACCACAAGTTCTCTTCTTGGGTTTTATTGTATCTGTTGAGAGTCCTAATAGGATTCTTAATGAGTGTCTTAGTAGGGTTAGATCATATTTATCTTATCTAATTGTTGTTTCCTACTCCTATTAGACTTAATATTCATAAGCCCATATATTGGGTCAATTGTATTCTTTTCATTCAATCAATAAGAAATAGAATTTCTTTTCAATTCTTATTTTCAACATGGTATCAGAGCAAGATCTCAATTAGGATCCTAAATAATTTTTTTTTTTTATTTCTCAAAAAATAAATAAAAATTGGGCACTGTTCATCGATACTGTTCATCGACGCTGAAAATTTGATGCGTAAAAAAAACACCAGATTGGATCGCGACATCTTCTTCGACCCGACTCTGTCTCCGGCCTCCTATTTGGTTACTTTGATAGATTTGTTTGGTTACTTGATTAGTCATGTTTGGTTACTTGGACAGATTTGTTTGGTTACTTGATTAGTCTTGTTTGGTTACTTGGATAGATCTGTTTGGTTACTTTATTAGTATTTGTTTGGTTACTTGGACAAATATGTTTGGTTACTTTATTAGCACTAATACCTATTTGGTTAGTTGGTCAGCCCTTGTTTGGTCCCATTGGTTAATAACCTATTTAGTGACTGGATTATTTTGTTTGGTTACTGGAATTTCTTTTCAAAAAAAATGTTCCCTTCTCTTTCCTAGTAACTCTATCTTCCGTGTGGAAGATTTTTTTTTTTTAAGAAATTCACAATGGAATCCAAGACTATCTCCGGTGTGTCTCCCCATCCAAGTCTTCATATTAGCACTTCATTTGGTCGTGATGGTAATTTTGGTCGTCAATGTACGTACTGCTATCGTTCCGAACATACTGGGGAGACGTGTTGGAAGTTTTTTTGTCATAGTCGAGGTTCACTTCGTCAATGCACATACTGTCATCGCCCCAGGCATACTCGGAAGACGTGTTGGAAGTTAGTTGGTTGTCCCATGGTTGCTAATAATATGACTTTTTGATTCTATTAAGAATGGACTTACCTCAAATTTTGTACCTTCAACTTCTTTAATGGTTTCCAAATATGAGTATGATGATTTCTTACAGTATAAGGCAACCAACCAGATATCTTCCTTGATTGCCCTTTCCACCGAGAAAGGTACACCAAAAGCTTGTTTATCATCTAGTAACTCTTCATCTAGACCTTGGGTCCTTGACTCAGCAGCTTCTAATCATTTTTCAAGTACCACTGATGTTTTCTCTAATTTTTATCACTCTTCATCTTTGTCTGATATTACTCTTGCAGATGGATCTAAAACCACTGTTAGTAGCATTGGCACTGTGCACCCTAGTTCTTCTATATCTTTATCATCTGTACTTTATGCTCCCTTTTTTAGTATAATTTGACATATGTTAGTTAGCTTACAAAACATCTTAATTGTTTTGTTACCTTTCTCCCTGATTTTGTTCTTATCAATGATTTGAAGACAAAGAAGACAATTGGTGGAGGGCATGAATCAGACAGCCTATACTACTTTGATCTTATCCCATCACCCATTGCTTGCTCGATTTTTGTGTCCCCACTTCAGATACATTGTCGTTTTGGTCATCCGTCCTTAGAGAAACTGAAAAAGTTAGTTTTTACTTTGAGTCATGTTTCGTCTTTAGAATGTGAGTCGCGTCAATTAGGTAAGCATCATCATGTGTCGTTTCTTTCCCGAATTAATAATCGTGTCTAATCCTTTTATATTAGTACATTTTGATATTTGTGGTCCAAGTCGTGTAACTTCCAAACTTGGATTTCGGTATTTCGTTACCTTTGTGGATAATTATTCTAAGCTTAGGCGGCTTTATTTAATAAAAGATCGTTTTGAGCTATTTTCTATTTTTTGTACCTTTTGTGCTGAGATAAAAAACCAATTTAACATATCTATTAAGATTCTCCGTAGTGACAATGCTCGTGAGTATTTTTCTGAGCATTATTCATCAATCATCTTGCTCTCATACATCCCAACAAAATAGGGTTGCGGAGCAACAAAAAAAATCGATATCTTATAGATACTACTTATACTATCTTATTTCATATGCATATTCCCAAATTGTTTTGAAGTGTGGCCGTTATGACTACATGTTATTTAATCAACCGCATGTCATCCTTTATTCTTGATGACCAAACTCCACACTTCGTGCTCTTTCTTAGAGATGTTACTTTTCACTTATCTCTATGTGTCTTTAAATCTGTTTGTTTTGTTTATCAGCTCCGTCCAGGAGTTGACAAACTCGATCCTCGCTCTATAAAGTGTATTTTCTTAGGCTATTTTGGTACACAAAAAGGTTATTGTTGTTATAGTCCCTCACTACAAAAGTACTTTGTTTGTGCCGATGTTACATTCTTCGAATCTATTCCATATTACTCCAAGTCTCATTTCATCTTAGATCTGGCTGATTCATTTTCTTTTCCATTACCTGTTCCCATGCCCCTTACACAATCAGATCCTCCTCAATTAGTCTCTTCGTCATATGCCCCTCCGTTGCAAGTTTACTCCTGTCGTCCGCAACCTTTCGCCTCTACTGCTCCACCAATTGCTCCCTTGTTGACAGATCCCGATCCTTCTTCATCATCTGAGGATGATCGTACTATTGCTCTCCGTAAAGGTAAACGTTTATGTACTACTCATCCAATTACTAATTTTGTATCTTATGATCATTTATCTCCTTCATATGCTTCATTTGTTGCTTTGATCTCTTCTATTTCTATTCTTAAGTCTATTACAGAAGCTTTATCTCATTCTGGGTGGAAAGCAACTATGGATGAAGAGATACATGCTTTGAGTACTAATGATATATGGGACTTGGTTCCTCTTCCATCTAGGAAATCTATTGTTGGTTGTCTGGTATATACTGTAAAGGTATGATACTATTGACAGATTAAAAGCTTGTCTAGTGACAAAAGGGTATACACAAGTATATGGTATTGATTATGCTGAGATATTCTCTCCAGTGGCGAAGATTACGTATGTTCGTGTGTTTATCTCTCTAGTAGCTACTTTTAATTGGCCTCTACATCAATTGGATGTGAAAAATGCTTTTCAAAATGGTGATTTGGAAGAACAAGTATACATGGAGCAACCACCCGGATTTGTTGCTCAGGGGGAATCTAGACTAGTATATGTCGATTAAAGAAATCTCTATATGGTTTGAAACAATCTTCTCAAGCGTGGTTTAGTGAAGTAGTAATTTTGGTCTCAGCGGATGTGATAGATCATTTTGTATGATATTGTTGATTGTATATATGGATGATATCGTGATCACAGGAAATGACAAAGAAGGTATTCTAGCATTAAAACAGTTTTTAAGTACTAAATTTCAGACAAAAGAATTAGGAGAATTGAGATACTTCTTGGGTATTGAGATTGCTAGATCTCGTCATGGTATTTCTTTTTGTTTTTTTTATAAGTATCATGGTATTTCTTTATTTAGGCATAAATATGTTCTTGATTTGTTGACTGATTCTGGAATGTTAGGGTGTAAGCTTATAGATAGTCCTATGGATCCTAATACAAAACTTGCAGTTGATCAAGGTGACTTATAATTTGATCTAGGGCGATGTTTGGTTGGAAAATTGAATTATTTAACTATTACTAGACGTGATATTTCATTTGCAACAAATATAATTAGTCAATTTATTGATGCTCCACGAACTAGTCATTGGGATGCTATTATTCGAATTTTGAGATATCTTATGCGTGCTCCTAGTCGTAGTTTACTTTATCAAAATCATGGTCATGCTCAAATTGAAGGTTATACTGATGCAGATTGAGCCGACTCTCCATTTAATAGAAGGTCCATTACTGGATATTGTGTGTTTGTTGGAGACAATTTAGTATCGTGGAAAAGTAAAAAGTAAACTGTGGTTTCTAGGTCAAGTGTTGAGTTTGAATATAGAGCAACGACGCATACTACCTATGAGATGATTTGGCTAAAGCAGTTGTTAGCGAAACTCGAGATTACCAGTTAAGTTCCATGAGCCTGATGTATGACAATCAAGCAGTTATTCATATTGCAAATAATCCAATGTTTCATGAGAGAACTAAACATATTGAAGTTGATTGTCATGTTGTTCGAGAAAAACTTCTACAAAATGTGATTAATACCGGACGTGTAAAATCGATAGATCAGTTAGTAGATTTATTTACTAAACCATTGGATTGTTCTCGAGTTCGATTTATTTGTAACAAGTTGGATGCATATGATATATATACTACAACTTGAGGGGGAGTGTTGAGAATCCTAATAGGATTATTAATGAGTGTCATAGTAAACTTGGATCATATTTATCTTATCTAATTATTGTGTCCTATTCTTATTAGACTTAGTATTCTTAAGTCTATATATTGGGTCAACTGTATTCTTTTCATTCAATCAATAAGAAAATGAATTTATTTCAATTCTTATTTTCAACAGTATCCATGCATGGCATTGTAGCCGATCTTGAAAAGGTTAAGAGTCATTAGGGAGTGACCTATCCCTAAAACCATCTCGGTAAGTACGTAGTTTCCACGGGTTGGCCACTTTTTATATGAGATTCATTCGGGGGTATAGCACCATTACAACTCCCATCACAGATAGTATGAACAAAGGGGAATTCCGTTGGACGCCTGCAGCCACTAGGGCCTTTAAGGAGATCAAGAATAAAATGACAGAAGCCCTTGTGTTGAAGCATCGAAATTTTGAGAAGGTTTTTGAAGTTGCGTGTGATGCTTCGAGAGTTGGAATTGGCGGAGTTTTGAGTCAAGAGGGTCACCCAATCGCTTTCTTCAGTGAAAAGCTAAATGAGGCGAAGAAGTGATACTCCACATTTGAGTAAACAGTTTGTTTTATATTCCGACCACCTCCCTTTGCGGTATTTAAGCTCCCAAAAAAGTTGAACACTAGGCATGTAGCGTGCGTTGAATTTCTTAACAAGTATACTTTTGTTCTTAAAGATCATTCAGGTGTTGAGAACAACGTTGTTGATTCTCTTAGTCGAGTAGTTGCAGTTCTTCAAACGATAAAGGCCCAGGTGGTGGGCTTTGCTAGGATGAAAGACGATTATCCTTTTGGGACTATTTATGAAAAGATTAGGAACGGTAATCGTGGGGAATATATTGATTTTGTTATCCGTGACGGATACCTCTTTCGTGCCACACTATTATGCATCCCACATACCTCTGTTTGGGAATTTCTAGTTTGGGAAATTCATGTTGACGGACTGGTCGGTCTCTTAGGTCCTGAGAAAACCATAGCATTAATAGAGGATAGGTTTTATTGGCCTTCTCTAAAGAGGGATGTTATACGAATAGTGTCCCAATGTCGTACTTCCCAACTCGCTATGGCCAAGAGGCAAAACACAAGTTTCTATACCCCTCTGCTCGTCCCCCATGCTCCATGGAAAGACTTAAAGTATGGACTTTGTTCCTGGGTTGCCCAAGACAACTCGAGGGCACGATTCCATTTTTGTAGTGGTGGACCTGTTTCTAAGATAGCACACTTAATTCTTTGTAGTAAAGTATCTTACGCCTCACATGTCGCCAAGCTATTTTTTTTAGGAGGTTGTTAAGTTGTATGGTTTACCCTCAACCATTGTGTCTGACAAAGATGTCAAGTTTGTTAGTTATTTTTGGAAGATCTACCTGACCACCCTGAAATTTTATGTCACGTGTCATCCCAAACAAATGAGCAAACCGAGGTAGTTACCGTAGTTTGGGCGATTTGCTTAGGTGTATTGTGGGAGAGAAACAAGGTACTTGGGACTTAATCTTGCCGGTTGCTGAGTTTGCCAATAACAATTTGGTCAATCGCTCTACTGGTAAAAGCCCTTTTTGAGATTGTGCATGGTTACTCACCCCATACACCCATTGACCTTATGCCCTTTCCCCTGATGCTCGTATTTGTTGAGTCTTTTGCCCAACACATTCATGATCTGCATGCTGAAATTCATCAAAAAATTGCTTCAAGTAATGTTGATTATAAACTTGTTGTTGACGTGCATCGTAGGGCTAAAGAATTTAATGTAGGTGATTATGACACGGTCCGTATTCACCCTGAACAACTCCCTAAACATTCTAAAAAAAATTGCATGCCCGTGTCATGAGCCCTTTACCTATCCTTCGAAAATTTGGCGCTAAAGCATATTTACTTGATTTGCCAAAACAATTTAATATTAGCTCTATTTTCAATCTGGATGACCTAAGCCTTTATCGTGGTACTTTTGAGCCTCCAGTATTGCCTTCTAGTGTTTCCACAAGTAGCCAAGTGCCCAGACTTCCAGCTTTTTCGTTCCAACGAGACGAGGTTGAAAGTGTGTTAGATGAGGAGTTCGTTTGCTTCTTCTCGTGGGGGATTTCGCTGCTTCCTTGTCAAGTGGCGCGATTGTTAAGATTCCGATGCATCCTAGCTTTCTGAAGAGGATTTTTGCACTATAGATCCCGATTTCTTGGAGTGGTACCTTTAGTCTATCTCTCCCAAGTCGAGTTCTTTTCACGCGGGGTGAATGATGGAGGACTAGTCAAAGATTTTTTCAAGAATAAATACTCCAAAAGGAAACAAAATCATAATAATATCTAGACATCAATTAGTTGATCTTTTTCCTTAGTATTTTATTGTGTTTCCTTATTTACATGTAGTGAGGTTTTATAAATACCAGAAACTTGTTATTTTATAATCCGTTTATGAATTAGAATACAATAAGTTTTTGAATTAAATTATTATGTTGCTTGTCCATGAGATTTGGGTTGTTAGTTCTTAAATTAGTTTTCATATTAGTGTTTGTTTCGTCTACTGTACGACATCAGTATGCCTTTCTCCTTGAATGTCTTTCGGAATGTTATAATTAAGAAGCTTCAGAACGGGGGTTGGTTTAATTTATCTACGAGAAAGAATAAGGTAGTGATTGAGAATCCTTCTTCCATTCATGATTGGAAAAAAGGGGTTCTTTTTAATTCGCCATAGGGACCCTTTTTCGGTTAGGAGGGAGTGGGACTACGAGGACTTTGATGCTCATAATCCTCCTTCTTTAAGTGAGGCGAAGGAAGACTTTAGTAAGATGTGTTTTGAGCCGATTCTAGCGAGGGAGTTGTTAGCCGAGTCCATCCTTGTTCGTTATAGGCTTAGTTGAGCCACACCTGGTAGTTTTTTTCTGGTTTAGCTTTAGAATTTTGTATTTGACTTTTTGTATATTTATTGATAAGTTGATATATGGACTTCCGTTTCTTTTTCTTTTCAGGCATGGGTGCTAATAGAGCTCAACTTCTTAAGTTGGTACTTAGTAAGCAAAATCAGCCTCTTCCTCCTATTCCTGTTGTTTCTGGCCTTCCTGTTTCTTCAACGGAGGCATTTCTCCCTCCTCTTGCCTAGCGAAGGAAGAAACGTCGTGTTGATGGTTCTTCGAGTTTGCGGGAGCATTCCTCTTCCGAGCCTCCTATTGTGGAGGATCAGCCTGTTTCTCTACAAGCTCCCGATCGGCCCCTGACGTCTTGCAAGGCAATTGGTCCGTTCTGCGCAACTCAGCTTTTGCGGATCCGAAGATTGCTCATCAGCTCATCCGAGGGTCTATCTTACCCAAAGATGAGGTTGCCATTGCAAGTTATCCCCCTGAGGTTGCTTCTAGTCTTATGTGTCAATCGTTTCAAAAGGTGGGTTCTTTCACACTTTGTGATTTTGTTAAGTTTTGTAAGTCGGCTTCTAAAATTTTTTTTCAAGCTGCTATGTTTTGTGTTATGATCTCAGAGAGCTATCTGCTGGCTATTGAGGAGGTTAGTCGACTGAAAAATGAGAGAGAAGATCTTTGTGTACGTTTTCATGAGAAGGGGATCGTCGATCTAAGAGAGGACCGTTGCATTTTGAGGACGGAGGTTCAGACAACATCTTCTAAGGGCGAGGTAGCCGAGGCTTAGGCTAGCCAACGGAGGCGGGAAGCCGATCGGATGAGCACAAAGGTGGAGTGGTTGATGTTGGAGCTAGGGATGGCTTCAGAGAGAGCTGCGGAGGAGTACAAGAAGTCCGCTGCTTACGAGGCTGACTTCTATGATAGAGTTGCCACATGTCGATGTTAGCTTGGTTCGTATAGAGTCAGACCAAATGGCTTTGTCTAGTGGGGGAACTCCTTCATAGGATGGTGGTGCTCAGTCTATTGCTCGTGATGCCCCTGCTCCTTTTAGCGTCCAGCAACAGTCGGAGGATGTCTAGGTCGAGCAAGACCTTCCTTTTTACCATCTTTCTTGTGCTTCCCATATTTTTGAACCTTTTTGGGCTTATAAATGATATTATGTTATTATGCTATGGATGTTACTTTTTTGTTGTTATTGTTTTATTCTTCTTGTGCCCGACTTTGGGTTTTTCCTTAATGGAACCCTAAGTTATTTCTCAAGTCTTTGCGCCCGACTTAGAGGTTTTCTCTAGCAAAATCCCAAGTTATTTTTCGAGTTGGATGTTTTCAGATATTTCACCTCAGTCCCCGACTATGGAGTATGCCCGAATTGGATGTTTTTGGACATCTCATCTCAGTCCACGGCTATACAGGATGTTCGAGTTGGACCATTTTGGACATCTCATCTCGGTCTTCGGCTATGGAGGATGTCCGAGTTGGATTTTTTGGACATCTCACCTCGGTCCTCGGCTATGAAGGATGTTCGAGTTGGACGATTTTGGACATCTCACCTCAGTCCCCGACTATGGAGTATGCCCGATTTGGATGTTTTTGGACATCTCATCTCAGTCCACGGCTATAGAGTATTTCCAAGTTGGACGATTTTGGACATCTCATCTCGGTCTTCGGCTATGGAGGATGTCTGAGTTGGATTTTTTGGACATCTCACCTCGGTCCTCGGCTGTGAAGGATGTTCGAGTTGGACGATTTTGGACATCTCACCTCAGTCCTCGGCTATGGAGGATGTCCGAGTTAGATGTTTTTGGACATCTCACCTCATTCCTTGGCTTATGGAGGATGTCCTAGTAGGAAGTCTTCGGACATGTATGTAAGTTTAGCAAAATGTTCACTTAGATTAATGAAATTTGAGTGCTTACATAGGTCATTATTACATTTACTGATGAAACTTTCTCAAATTTTCGGAATTCCATCTTCATTGTAGCGGTGTATCGTCTGGTGTTTCTTGCTCAAAGGTCCCTGCCTTGATTACTCTTCTGATGCAGCATGGGCCTTCCCAATTTGCCGAGAGCTTTCTTGTGTTGCGGGGATTACAGACTTATTTCTTTCGGAGGACCAGTTCCCCGAGTCTGAAGGTTCTTTGCTTTACTTTGGAGTTGTGATAGTTTGTCGTCCTTTGCTGATACATGGCGAGCTTTAATAAGGCTTCATCTCTAGCCCCTTCAATGAGATCTAGGTTTGCTTTTAGACCTTCATCGTTGTTGTTTGGGTTGAAGAGTAGGACTTTGAGGGAAGGTTCTCCCACCTCCACGGGGACCATGGCTTCAGACCCGAAAGCTAGGAAGAAAGGTGTCTCATGTTGGTGATCAAGGTGTGTTCCTGTAGGCCCCTAATGCGTGTGGCAACTCTTGGACCCAAAGTCCTTTGGCCTCTTCAAGTTTTGTAGTATTGTTCTGTTTGTCACCTCTGCTTGGCCATTGGCTTAGGGATACTCGTCAATGTGCAAGCATGTCGTCTACATATACCTCCATGTTTCTCCCGATCTGATCTTTGAACATTTTGTTGACGAGTCTTTGGTATATAGTTCCAACATTTTTCAACCTGAATGGCATTACGTTGTAACAATAGAGGCATTTTTCTGTCACGAAGGTCGTATTCGGTTGATCTGGCTCATACATCCTGATCTGGTTGTAGCCCGAGTAAGCATCCATGAAGCTCAACATCTCATACCCTGAGGTCGCATCAACCAACTAGTCGACCCTTGATAGTGGGAAGTTGTCTTTGGGACATGCTTTGCTCAGGTCAGTGAAGTTTATACAGATTCTCCACTTCCTGTTTGCTTTCTTTACCATTACTATGTTGGCTAACCATCGGGGATAATCAATTTTTCTAATGAAACTTGCGTCCAGGAGCTTGGTGACCTCTACTTCAATGGTTTGTTGCCTTTCTACCGCGAATGCTCTTTTTTTTCTGAATGACTATCTTCTAACTGGGATCAACGTTCTTTGGGTCAATGTCGGGCATATCTGCTGCGAACCAAGCAAATACATCTTTATTTTCCTTAAGGGATGAGATCAACTTTATTCAAAGTTTGCCTTCTAACCCTACACCGATCTGTGCCATCTTTTTTGCTTCTTCTTTTTTTAGGAGCACCGTTGTTAGCTCTTTCATAGGTCTTCCCCTTTGGGTTTTGGTGTCGTTCCTCAGATCCTGAATTTGATGAACACCGATCTTGTCCTTCCCTTTTAACGAGGCCATGTAATAGGTTTTGGCCGCCATTTTGTTTCCTTTTTACTTCTCCTACTCCGTTTTCTGTTGGAAACTTCATCTTTAAATGGTATGTTGAGATCACCGCTTTCATAGAGTTCAACCCTAGACAGTCGAGGATTATGTTGTAGGAGGAAGGGAGATCTATGACCAGAAAGGTACTCAAAGTAGTCGCTTGAAATCACAGACAGCTCGAGCCAACGTTGAATAGCGTCGTACTCGGCTCGGATCGTCTAAGGTGTGCAATAACTTCCTCGAGCCGAAGTTGAAGAGCGTCATACTCGACTCTGCTGACAAGCTGGCTGGGGTCGACCCCACGGGTTGTTGGTTAGATGGGTTCTGCCCTTCGTTCGCCTCACCAAAGCGCGAAGAGGGTTTTGCCCTTCCATGAGAGGCGGAGGTGGTGGTACCTCGAACCTCGAATGGGATAGAGGTTGTCTGGGTAACGTATCGGTTTGGGTTTTTTCTTGGGCACATTTTCAACAGAGATGTGATTTATACGAGTTCCCACGGACAGTGCCAATTTTGTTGATGCCGAAAATAGGTCAAGTCAAGTACTGAGGTCGAGTCATATAAGTGCCGGAGTCGGGTCGGATACTGGGTTGGAATCAAGTCTGAGTCGGGTACGGGGTACTTGAAAGAAAGCCGACCTAAAGTAGTTTGCTCAGGGAAGGACCCTCTGATGATTAAGTCAGATTGAGTTATAGGGAGCAGAAATCAAGGAATTAATCGAATTCTTACTGCTTGCGGGACCCTCTATTTATAGGGTCTAGGAGGGTAGAAATTACCATTTTTCCATTGTGGTTAACATGTGTCATCTTCTTATTCAGGGGTATATTTGTCTTATATCAATGGTCATACTCGTGAGTCGTGTTATCAGTTGGTTGGTCGTCAATGCACGCATTATAATCGGGTTGGTCATACTCGTGCTACTTGTTATGATTTGATTGGGAAACCTCCACTGAGTCGCAATTCAGATCTATTTCTGAGGATAACTATGCTCAGTTCTCTCGATTCCTTCGCTTTGAGGCAGCTGAGGCATCTCAACCAACATCTTCCTCCATTGCTTTCCTAGCTAGAAAGGTAATCCTACTGTTTGTATGTCTTCTAGTTCCTCGTCTAGACCTTGGATTATCGATTCTGCTGCTAGTGATTATGTGTCAGGTACCACTAATGTCTTTTCTAGTTTTTCTCAATCATCTTCCTTGCCTGCAGTTACTCTTGTTGAGGGTTCTCAAAGTATTGCTAGTGGAATAGGCATTGCTCAACCTAGTCTGTCTACGTCATTTGTCCTTTATCTCCCTAATTCTAAATTTAATTTATTATATGTGAGTCAACTTACTAAATCTTTTAAGTATTTGTAACATTTCTCCCTAATTCTGTTGTTAGGGCATGAATCCAATGTGACTTGTTGAGATTTAGGTTAGGGACGGAGAGAGGGAGATGAGAGATTGAGAATAAATATTATATAGTTATTATTATTGATGGTATGTTGTGAACAAACCAACAACCCTTCATACAGACCTAGAAATATAAATCTTAATAGAACTAAGAGACATAATAGGAAACATAAACTAAGACAGACTAAGAACCCTAATACCTAATAAGGCAACCATAAGATATTTCCTATTACTGTTGCAATATTAGTTTCCTAGTTTCATATATATTAGTTTCCTAATTAGTTTAGTTTTCTTATTTGTTATGACGTATATGATATTTCCTATTCCCATTGTAATATTAGTTTCCTAGTTTCATATTGTATTAATTCCCTTTAGGTTTCCTATTTCTATTAGATTTTATATTCATAACCTTTATATATATGCATGTATTCGTCTTTCACAACACATCAATAATATAAAGAATTATTCTCCAATATTTTTTTATTTAAACATGGTATTAGAGCTATTGATCATGTTTAGAGAGTCGTCTTTTGAACTTCCGCAATTTCGATAGGCGGCCTAATATCGCTCGTCTAATCATTAATTCTTATTTTTTCTCTTTTATTTTTGTTTTTCATTGATATATTTACCACCCAAAGAGACCTGTTAGAGGGACCCAATCGTCAGCAATCAACCAAGCTGTCAAAAGTTCAAGCCGAGATAACACTCTATGCGCCCACATGCATCGGGTCAACTCTCAACCTGTTTTCTACTGCAATCCAACCGAGCTTCAGGTCCAGTCAACTACCAGCTTAGCACCATGTGTTCCGCCACATCAACAAATAGTTAGCTGTCATGTGTTCTGTCATGTCAACTTTCAAGTTCCGTTTTGAATCCAAGTAATCCTCTTATTTCCATATCCCTCGATAATCCTCCCCAATATCGACCTATGTTTGGGTCCTTCTTCTTGTTGCTGGCAAGGGCATATGTAGGGAGGTGAGCTTGCATGTGAGGACTTACTTCCGCATAGTTCTTCATTAAAGCTTGGTATCTACCGGTAGAGTTTTTCATCGAAATTTGTTCTTCTCCGTTCTTCTTTGATTCGATTTACAAACTCAAGTTAGCATCCACTTTACCACCTTGAGCTTGAGTTGGGCTGTTAATGTATACAATATTTCTTATTCCTATTGCAATATTAGTTTCTTAGTTTCATATGTATTAGTTTCCTAATTAGTTTAGCTTCCTGATCTGTTATAACCCTAGGTTTCTTATTTTTATTAGGTTTTATATTCTTAGCCTTTATATATGGGTATGTATTCTTCTTTCACAACTCATCAATAATGTAAAGAATTATTCTCCAATCTTTCTTTATTTTAACAGGACTTTACCACTTTGATCCCCTTTCTCAACCAGTTGCATGTCCTGTTGCTGTGTCTCCTCTTCAATTGCATTGTCGCCATGGGCATCCTTCCTTGGAGTATTTGAAGCTCTTAGTTCCTAGTTTTAGTCATGTTAAAGTTTTAGAATGCGAGTCTTGTCAACTGGGAAAGCATCATTGTGTTTTGTTTGATTCCCGTGTTCAAAACAAAGTCTTTGGTCCTTTAAGTTAGTTCACTCTGATGTTTTGGGCCCTAGTCGTGTGTCTTCTAATATTGGTTTTAAGTATTTTATTACTTTTGTAGATGATTATTCTAGGCTTGGCTTTATTTAAGAAAATATCATTCTATATTATTCTTCATATTTTGTGCTTTATGTGTTGAGATCAAAACACAATTTAATTTACCAGTTTGCATTTTTTGTAGTGACAATGCACGCGAGTATTTCTCTTAACCATTTAACTTTTTCATGCTATCTTATGGTGTTTGTTGAGAATCCTAATTAGGTTTATGTTGAGAGTCTTAATTAGGTTGTTGAGAGTCCTAATTAGGTTTCCTATTATGTGTCATAGTTGGTTTCCTAAATCTTATCTAATTATATCTCTTAGTCCTATTAGGTTTGATATTCATAAGTTTATATATATGACTGTTGAATTGTATTCAGAAAATCAATAATACATAATTCTTTTCAATTCTTTTTGTTAACATGGTATCAAAGCTTTAGGTTTTTTTTTTCTAGAAATTTCAAAGCCTTCATCGCTTCATCTGTTTTGGCCTTCATAGCCGACCATACCTCTGGCCTTTATCGCCAATTTTTTCTTCCCTCTAATCTTGTCTTTTTCTCCATCATTAACCCACCATGGCTGAAAACACCACCCTATCCACAGAAGTTCTCAATCATCCAACTTTAGGTGATCTGCAGAATATTCAAGCACCGGATAGCCGAGATACTCTCTGGTGCACTTATTGCAAGAAACCGAGACACACCAAAGAGAGGTGCTGGAAACTGAATGGAAAACCACCGAGTAAGGAGTGGGGATACCAAGGAGGACAACAATGTAATCTGGGACAGCAACGGAACCAGTCCTATTTCACCATGAATCAACCAGATTCAGACCAGGGTATGGTTAATATAGAGGAGGTAGAGAAGCTAAGGGGACTTTTGGGATCACTAAAAAAACCTAGTGGTTCATGCTCTCTTGCATTCTCAGGTAAGTTCTCATTTTCTCAAAGACTAAATGTCTCAAATGAAACTATCAAGAATTTATGGGTCATTGACTCAGGAGCCACAGACCATATGACTCATTCTTCACTAAATTGTAGCACCTACTCTCCATGTCCTAGCAATCGAAAAATAACAGTCGCTAATGGTTCTTTAACTACTATAGCTAGTCTAGGAGATATTCATATCAGTCCTTCTCTTACTTTAAAAAATGTTCTTCATGTCCCAAAGTTATCCACCAACTTAATATCCATTCAAAAACTCACACATGATATGAATTGTAATGTACTTTTCAATCCATCTCAATGTGTTTTTCAGGACCAGGTTTCTGGGAAGAAGATTGGACTTGCTAAAGAGAGAAACGGGTTCTACTATCTTGACGAACCAAGCAAGTCACATATGGTCAAGAATAATTTATCTCTGTCATTTGGCTCCACCATTTTAGACTAGGGCATCCCATCTTTTGGAATCTTGAAAACTATGTGTCCTACTTTGTTTAGAGGTCTAGGTGCTGAACAAGTTCATTGTGATGTATGTGAGTTTGCGAAGCACAAACGTGTACCTTTTCCAACCAGCAATAATAAAAGTCGTTCCGTTTTATTTGATTCACAGTGATATATGGGGACCTCTACGGTTCCAAATGTGTCTCATTTTCATTGGTTTGTCTCTTTCATCGACGATTGTGCTAGGGTTTCTTGGATCTTTCTTCTTAAACATAAATCAGATGCAAGTAGTGTACTCCTAAACTTCCACAACATGATTCAAAACCAATTTGAGATAAAAATCAAAAGATTCCGATCAGACAATGCAAAGGATTATTTTAATCAAGTTCTATCTCCATATTTTCAAAAAAAGGGAATCATCCATGAATCCTCTTGCGTTGATACTCCACGACAAAATGGAGTGACAGAGAGGAAAAATAATCACTTACTAGCCACAACCCGAGCCCTTCTCTTTCACCATAATGTTCCAAAACACTAAAGGGGGGAAGTCGTACTCACAACTGCTTATATGATTAATCGTCTACCTTCTCGGGTGCTAGGATTTAAGTCACCAATGGAAACAATTTCCCAATTCTATCCCGACCTTCGTACAACAAATAACCTCACTCCAAAAATCTTCGGTTGCACTGCCTTTGTCTATGTTCATAGTCGAAACAGAGGAAAATTATATCCAAGGGCTCTTAAGTGTGTGTTTGTAGGTTATTCCTCCACCCATAAAGGATACAAATGCTACCATCCACCTACACATGAATTCTGTGTCTCCATAGATTTCACTTTTGAGGAAACAAAATCATATTTTAACCAGCCTTATCTTCAGGAGGAGACTTCATTTAGTGAAGATAAGGATAGAGATCTATTTCTGATCGATCTACCTACTCGTGAGTCAGTTGTGTCCATCGGATCAACCTCATCTGATCTAATTCCAACCGAACCAGCTCCAACTAACCCACCTGTATCGGCCGAACCATTCCAACCGGTATCAACACCCACACCCGCCCACACTAGACTCTATGCGATTTGTGCAAGCTTATTCAAAGAGAAGAGACTCGGATCCTAATCCCATGCAAGTCCAAGCTTCAACTCCTAATCCTGAGAATGAGGTAAATACAATTTCTGACCAATCTCAATTAACACCGGACCATGATCTCCCAATTGCTATTAGGAAAGGCACAAGAGAACGCACAAAACACCCATTGTATCCTTTGGCAAAATTCGTCTCTTTTAAGAAATTCTCACCCTCACATAGGACCTTTCTAGTCAATCTAAACTCTATTCATATTCCTGATACTTTATCTGAGGCATTATCCAATGAGACTTGGAAAAATGCCAAGAGTCAAGAAATACAGGCACTAGAGAAGAACTGGACGTGGGAAATAGTTGACTTACCACCTGGAAAGAAGGCTGTGGACTGCAAGTGGGTGTTTACCGTAAAATACAAGTCAGATGGCTCTCTTGAAAGATACAAAGCCAGACTCGTGGCGAAAGGATACACGCAGACCTATGGTGTGGACTATCAAGAGACATTTGCTCCAGTAGCTAAGATGAACACGGTGAGAGTTTTTTTGTTACTGGCTGCTAATTTTAACTAGTATTTGGAGCAATTTGATGCAAAAAATGTCTTTCTTCACGGCGAATTAGAAGAGGAGATATACATGGACATTCCTCCAGGATATAAGCAGCAACTGAGAGGCAACAAAGTCTGCAAGCTAAGGAAGGCGCTTTACAGCCTAAAACAATCTCCACGAGCTTTGTTCGGGAGATTCACCAAAGTGATGCTAGCCACCGAATACAAGCAAAGTCAGGGAGATCATACACTCTTCATAAAACACTCGGATGCATGGGGAGTAACGGCCCTTTTGGTGTACGTCGATGACATAATAGTCACAAGAAACGATGAGAAGGGAAGGAAGCTCTACGAAAATGTCTTGTCAGTGAATTTGAGATAAAACAACTTGGGAGGTTGAAATACTTTCTAGGAATTGAAGTAGCTCATTCTAGAGAATGAATCTTTATCTCACAACATAAATATGTGACTGATCTCCTTAAAGAAACAGGAAAGTCGACATGTAAACCAATTTCCACACCGATTAAACAAAATCATAGACATGGAGAAGCAAAAGATGATCCAGCCGTGGACAAAGAGAGGTACCAAAGACTGGTTGGGAAGCTCATATACCTTGCCCACACACGGCCAGACATTGCTTATGCCGTGAGTGTTGTCAACCAATTTATGCACAGCCCGAGAGAAGTTCATCTACAAGCTGTCCATCGCATACTACATTACTTAAAGGCTAATCTAGGACAAGGGATTATATTTAGAAGAAACATAGGGTTAGTCCTTGAGGCGTATACAGATGCTGACTATGTAGGTTCACCGGTTGCTAGAAGGTCCACGACAGGCTATTGCACTTTCCTAGGAGGCAATCTTGTAACATGGAGGAGTAAGAAGCAGAATGTAGTGGCAAGATCAAGTGCTGAAGCAGAGTTTAGGGCGATGGGGCAAGGAGTTTTTTAATTATTGTAGCTCAAAATAATTCTGGAAGACTTAAAGATTAAGTGAATGAACCTATGAGGCTATTTTGTGACAAGAAGTAACATCGCTCATAATCCCGTTCAGCACGACCAGACAAAGTATATTGAGGTAGATAGACATTTCATAAAAGAGAAGCTAGACAGCGGATTAATCTGCACACCGTACATCCCAACAAACAATCAACTTGCTGATGTACTTACAAAAGGACTGAACAGTGAAGCATTCCACCGACTTATATGCAAGCTGGGAATGAATGATGCATATTCACCAGCTTGAGGGAGAATGTTGGGAGTCCTAATTAGGTTTATGTTGAGAGTCCTAATTAGGTTGTTGAGAGTCCTAATTAGGTTTCCTATTATGTGTCATAGTAGGTTTCCTATTATGTGTCATAGTATGTTTCCTAAATCTTATCTATTTTACATCTATCTTATCTAATTATGTCTCTTAATCCTATTAGGTTTGATATTCACAAGTCTATATATATAACTGTTGAATTGTATTCAGAAAATCAATAATACATAATTCTTTTTCTTAACAGTGTTATTCATCAATCTTCATGCTCTCACACCTCTCAACAAAACAGAGTTGCTAAGAGAAATCATCGTCACCTTCTAGATGTTGCACACACTCTCCTGTTTCATATGAATGTGCGTAAAATGTTTTGGGGTAATGATGTCCCTAATGCGTGTTATTTAATTAACTGCATGTCTTTATTTGTTCTTGCTGGTAAATCCCCACATTCTGTGTTGTTTCCATATGATCGCCCATTTCCTTTGCCTCCACATATCTTTGGTTCTGTCTTTTTTGTTCATCAACTTGCTCCTAGTATTGACAAACTTGCTCCTAGTTCCATTAAGTGTATGTTCCTTGGATACTGTTGTACGCATAAAGGATATCGTTGTTACAGTCCGTCCTTGAAACGTTTTTTTTATTTACGCTGATGTCACCTTCTTTGAGTCCACCACTTTTTACTCTTAGTCTCATTCAATGTCAGATTTGGCTGCTTCCCTTTCGTTTTCCCTTCTATTCTCTTTTCAATCAGATCCGTCTGTCTCCCCCTCCCTTGCCCACACTTCCCACCCCCCAACCTCTTTCCAAATCCTTACCTACATCATGCTCCTCCATATGTGGTTCCTATGTCCATAGATCTAATCTCTTTCGATCCTTCCTTCACTAAGGATGATCGTCCAGTTGCACTTTGTAAAAGTAAGCGCTCATGCACTACTCATCCTATTGCCTCTTATATTTCTTATGATAACTTGTCTCCTACCTATGCTTTCTTTGTTGCCTCTATGTCCATTACCTATCTTCCCAAGTCTCTTACAAAAGCTTTTGTCCACTATGGGTAAAAAGCAGCTATGGAAGCTGAAATGGATGCCTTGTCTCATATTTGTACTTCGTAGTTGGTTCCTCTTCCCCTGGTAAATCTGTTGTGGGGTGTCGTTGGGTGTATGCTATTAAATTTTATCCTGATGGTACTATTGATCGGTTGAAGGCCCGCCTAGTGGCAAAAGGCTATAACATGGTGATTTGCACAAGGAGGTTTATATACAGCCTGTCTCTTAGAGCTTGGTTTGCCAGGTTTAGTGAGGTGGTGATTGACTTTGGTCTAACTAGATGTGGAGTAAATCACTTTGTGTTTTATAGACATAATGAGTTAGGCAAGATTCTTTTGCTTGTATATGTGGATGTCATCGTCATCACAAGAGATGATAAAGAAGGTATTCAAGCTTTGAAACAGTTTCTTGGTAACAAGTTTCAAACCAAGGATCTTGGACAACAGAGATACTTTCTAGGTATTCAGGTAGTTCACTCTAGTCATTGTATTTCTTCGTCTCGACAAAAATATGTTTTTGATCTATTGAGCAATAGAGGGATGTTGGGATACATGCCCATAGATAATCCTATAGACCCCAACACAAAACTTTCAATTAACCAGGGTGAGTTGTTGACTGACCCGTGATGGTATAGATGCTTGGTTGGGAAACTGAATTACTTAATTGTCGATATTGCCTTTGCTACAAGTGTGGTTAATCAGTTTCTTGATGCTCAACGAACTAGTCATTGGGATGCAGTTATCCGTATTCTGAGATATCTTAAGAGTTTTTCCGGTGTGGTTTATTATATCAGAATCATGGTTATATCAAATTAAGGGATATACTTATGCAGATTAGGTAGGTTCTCTATCATATCGGAGATCCACCACAGGATATTGTGTGTTCGTTGGAGGTAATATGGTGTCATAGAAAAGTAAGAGCAAACAGTGGTTGCGACATCTAGTGCGGAGTGAGCTATGGCCCATATTACCTACGAGTTAGTATGGTTAAAGCAGATTATAGTTAAACTTGGGTTTACACATTCTCATCCTATGAATTTAACCTGTGATAACCAAGCTGGTATTCATATTGCAACTAATCTTGTATTTCATGAAAACAAAGCATATTGAGGTGGATTGTCATTTTGTTCGGGATAAACTGTTACCAAATGTGATTAGCACAAGACATATGAAATCTGCAGATCAGTTAGCTGATATCTTCACTAAACCCTCTAAACTTTTAAATGGGACTCAGATTAAATTTATATGTAACATGTTTGGTGCATATAAGTATATGACACATATGCTCCAACTTAAGAGGGAGTGTTAGAGTATAAGGGTAATTATGAACTTTCTAATTATTATGTTCTACATAAATGAATGCTAACCTTAGGTTTAGTAAGCTATTCATTCAAATAAATTTGACAATTACATTCCAGAGGATCTTGAGTCATTTGTTAACAAGAAATGAAGAAGATAATAAGTTGTACCCACGACTACTGCAAAATACCACTCGACCCCACAGCATGTTTTGAGTCAGTTGAATCCAGAGGGAAGACAACATCACAATTCTATTCAATGATGCATATTGGATAGAATACATAATTATTTCAAACAATGAGAACCCATTATGTTGAAAGCTTAGAAGTTTTAATGAACGAAGATATCAAGAAGTAATTCTTGAATCTTTTGTAGAAGTTTTCCTCGCAGCAATGCAAGTGTTTGACATTATTTAGGGTAGTGACAAAGGCACCAAGATATGAAATGTCCTCTTAAGAATTGGTCAAATGCACTTGGGTGGGGGAGATTAATAATATTATGCTTTTCAATATGTTAAATCATGTAAAAGTTAATTATTCAAGGTTACGCCTTTGTCAAGGTGGGAAGACAATAGATAGAAACAAGTTGTGCACAATAAGCAATCTTTCAAGATTATTAAGACTTGGGATTCCCTCAAAAATATTTTTTTTAAAAAAGGTTGTTTAGTATTTGACCAGGGCAGAAAAGAAAATGATTTCAGTTAAGTCTACACTTATAATGCAAGACCAGTAAATGAATTACCTGCCAAGAATTGACGCAGAGAACATTCACATAGTTCTGCATCCATTCTCCCAATATCGACTCATTCTCAAAATTGCCCACATTGGTGTCTTCCAAGTTCGAACTACCAGCACCTAAAGCGTACAGCTCAGGATTAACACGCCCAATGCTGAAACATTTAAAAAAAAAGAGATAAAAGTCATGTCATGTGCATATTCCCTATATAGATTCTCGGCACACCTGAAAGCAAAGGGCATGATGAATGTGACAGAAGCTGACAAGTAATGCATTAATCATTTTCAAATTAAAAAAAAAAAAATCTATTCTATAGTAAAACAGCAAGGGATGGGAGGGAGAGTGAATATATGCTTTAAATATATATGAAGACTATGGCCAAGAGTGCTGAACTTTAAAGATTACCTTCAACAGGGAGTGATGGAGAACCATAGTTGGGATCTTATTTATGTTATTTAGGAGACTATTTATATTATTTTGGAAACTATTATGTTATTTTGGGATTTTATTTACTTTCTATTATGTGGAGATTTGTTTCCTATGTAGAACTAGAATTATGAATTGAAACTTCGTCATCCTCTTGCTTTCTTGTTATTTTCCCTCAGCCCTAATTTCTTTTCTACCAAATCTATTTATGTCTGTTATCTCTGCAGTTTCTCTATTGTTTCTCCCCTTTTCTCTACTCTGCTTCTGCTTCTACTTATCTGTCTGGCATCAAATCCCTCTCCTCTTTCAGTCCAAATTCACTCCCTAACTTCATCAGGTACAAAACAAAAAAAAAAAAAAAACTTTCGTCAACAGTACCAGAAACTAAAAAGGTCAGATATGTCCACATCCGCCACCCCCCTTAGTATACCACCACCACCAACGGAACCGCCATACCCGGATGATCATAACCCTGTCATTAACTCCACTGTCCACCGCCGCCACTGCCGCCGAGTCACGTTTCGACCTCAAAGCACACCACGAAGATCGGAAATTTTCAATCTATTCAACCCCGTGAGCGTCGCACCGATCAATGGCTGTCTCCACCGCCAAAAGAGAGCCGCGACACATTCAACTTTCACAAGGCCGATCTGCAGTTTCCGGTCATCTCTCACCGGGTCCGACTCCACCACTACAACCAAAATCCAGTTTCTGGCCGGCCCATTGCAACCCGGCTCCAATCCGCCCAGGTTTGTCCCGGGTCAGACTCGACCTGGCTGCTCGACCCATTCCCGACCCGCGCTGGTATCAAACAGACCACTGATACGAACCAAATCGAGCCACTGAGCCACTTGAGCCGAGCCACCCGAGCCGAGGCAGAAGCTGAGCCAAGCCAGGAACTGCTTCCATCACTGTTGCATGCAAAATTGTGCCTAATAAGGTGTGCTTTCTTCCATTTTGAAAGCTTTACTAATATTTTATTCAGATAGATTTAGTAAATTGTGTTTGGTCCATTATTTCTTCCTTAAAAATAAATAAAAAAATTTAATGATACCAATTTATTACTGTCCCATATCTGCCTTTTGAATTTGTTAACCCTCATTTTAATTACATTTCACTAAAACACCATTGCATTCACACCCATCAAATTGGTAACCGCCCAAATTAAATTTGAAGTTTTGCTTGTGTGCATCTTTGTAATTCTCCATCCAGTTAGTTGGTGCAATTAGTGTTATTTAGGCATTTACTAATTTCTTATACAATGGTTAATAACAGCACCCAGAAAATTCACCAGACATTCACGCTATGAACAATTATTTGATCAATATCAAAAGTGAGCTTGAGTCTCTTAGAGGTGTCCCTAGCACCATACAACTTCACGAGGACATGACTAGACTACTGAGAGATAATGGTAAACAACCTATAGGAGAATTGCCTGAGTCATCCGTTAGACAACTATATAAGTCGCTTTATTCCGTAGGGTCGGCACCAGGCCTTCTTCCCACCCCAAGCCTCCCAAGAGCTTCACATAGAGCGAGTCATATTCACCTCCCAACCAATCACACCGACCCTTATGAATCCTTTCTTGAAGATGATCAGCCAAACCCTAGGTACCTGCCTCAACACGCACCTAGGCAAGTTATGTATGATCAATATGAACGAGAGAATCCTAGGCAAGAAGTTTGCCAGGGTAGAGTCTGCAATCAAAACACTAGGCGTTCGCCTCCTCCCCGTGGAAAAGGTTACGGTTATGGGGATTTTATTGATAACACTAAACGGATTAAGGTTGATGCTCCTACGTATAATGGGAAATTAGATCCCGCCATATTCTTATATTAGATAGCTGGTATGGAGGATTATTTTGAGTGGTATGGCATGTGTGATACAGAGCGAGTCCGCTTTGCCAAGATGAAACTAATAGGACCCGCTAAGACATATTGGCAAGCTGTCCAACATAACTTAGAGCGTTTAAATGAACCACCAATCACTCAATGGGAGGTCATGAAACAGATTTTGAAAGAGAAGTATCTTCCTATCTATTATCAGCGCCAATTGGTTGATCAACTTCTCAATCACAAACAAACTTCTGATGTCACCGATTACACTAGGTTTGATGAACTTATGCTTAGGTGTGGGCTGAAGGAAGAGACTTTCATTACTATTAGTAGATTCCTGAATGGTCTGAGGGCTGATATTAAAAGAGCGGTTGTTTTATTTTCTCCTATGTCGATTGAAGATGCCTATCACAAAGCCCTAGAAATAGAAAAATACCTCAAGTTGTCGACTTTTCGTCGTATGCCTTTTAAGGATAGCGAGTCTCAATCAGCCTCCGGGGATAGCACTAAGCAAAGTAGCGAGTCTAGTTCCTTTATTTCCTACATGCGTCCTTGGGTGTGTCTTATTCTAGTCTGTCCTCCATTCAGTGTCATCGTTGTCATGAAAAGGGACACATTGCCGCTAGATGTCCTCAACATCCTTTAGTTTTAGATTTCGAACCTAATGACGCAACTAAGTGTGAGGTCGTTATTGTCGATCCCATAGAATACTCTGGGGATGAAGAGGATTTGAATGAAGAGGGTAGGACTCATCGTGTCAACGTTGTGGAGTATCTTTTACCAACTAGTCAACCTGAAGATTTAGGACCTACCGAGACACTCTTAGACTCAACTCCTTGTAGTATTATTCAAGACTTGTTGGGCCCTCCACCTATTGACTTCATTTTGCCTCATGATCCTATTGCTCCTTCTCCATTGCCCTTTTTGCATTTGCATGTTGAGCCTCCACATGAAATTGCATTACCTATGTGAATTGGAAATTTTCCATTGAGGTACCTCGTACAGCTACAGATTATAATAAAAGTGATCTTGTCATGATTTTTATTCCTTCTGCACATTGTTTTGACCCAGCTCTAAAAGAACCACCTGATCAGCTTATTTGACCTTTTTCCATTCTTTGTTGGACCTTATACTTATTTGGTTAATTTACCTGAATATTTCAATATTAGTCATGTTTTCACTGTAGAAAATTTAACACTTTACCAAGGTACTTTGGAGCCTCCTGTTGTGCCTTCTCATGTTCATGCAGGTCCGACTCATGTGCTTGGAACCATATGGAATGTTGAAGCCTTTCCTTTGTCTTGTGGGACCATCCATCGCTACCTTGTCTAGTGGAAGAGTCGCCCAAAAGCAGAGAGTACTTAGCTTTCTGAAGAAGCGTTTCGTGAACTTGATTGGTAGATTGGTGTCTTCATTCTAGCTCGCCTGCGTCGAGTTCTTTTCAACCGGAGGAGAATGATAGAGAACCATAGTTGGGATCTTATTTATGTTATTTAAGATACTATTTATGTCATTTTGGAAACTTTTATGTTATTTTGGGATTTTATTTACTTTCTATTATGTGGGGATTTGTTTCCTAATGTGTGTAGGGTTGGTGCCTAAATAAGCACCTGCATAAGTTGATTTTACACATACTGGAATTATGAATTGAAACTTGGTCTTCCTCTTGCTTTTTGTTATTTCCCCTCTGCCCTAATTTCTTTTCTACCTAGTCTTCTATCTGTTATCTCTGTAGCTTCTCTGTTGTTTCTCCCATTTTCTCTATTCTGCTTCTGTTTCTACCTATCTGTCGGCATCAGGGAGACAAACTGTTTGGCACACTAATGATGCATATTATTCCAACAAAACTTGTGACTTATCCCGATTACAGCTCCTAAGACCTCGTTTCCATGGGTCTAGCACTGAGTAATGGCCTTCCCAAGAACTCTATTGCATCTCTTAGTTATTACCTATACTGATTACTACAATAAGGCAGTTCAAACTTATTACCATAAGGTAATCTTCTTTTCCCTTTTCTTTTTGATATAGAAATAGTTTAGCATACAAAGTACCATAAGCCAGTTCAAACCTTGAAAAAGACATAAAGGCTCGCAGGCATGTGGCCATTCTTTCAGCGTAGCAAAGCTGAAGCTAATCTAAAGAGAAGTACTCTACAACATTATGGACTTGGTACAGGATATTAGACAGGAGTTCAAACCTTGAAAAGGACATAAAGGCTCGCAAGTATGTAGCCATTCTTTGAGCGTAGCAAAGCTGAAGCTAATCGAAAGAGAAGTACTCTACAACATTATGGACTTGCTACAGGATATTAGACAGGGGATGAAATTATGAACGGCTCTTTTTATTTCAGATAAGTAAAGTCTTAAATTAAAATGATGAATGGCTAAGGAACCTACGCAAGTCACCCATTATAAGTTATCATACAATGTATCCATTATATAAGCATCGGACAACTAGATAGAATATGAGTACAACAATAAAGTATCTAATATTGACATGATGCTCAACCGCACCTTCCAAAAGGAAAGGGGATCCCAAGCAGGGCTGACACTGTTACTGCAAAATCAAGCTGTGAACAATTCCTTAACAAAATAAGTCTCATGAAGAGGTACACATTTTAATCAAGCGAGAAGAGATGACAGATCTGCCATTCAGAAATGAAGGACCATACTAACCTGTTGAATGGAGCTTGTGCACCTTTTCTTCCTATCCTGAAGTTGAAACGTAAACAACAGTAATTCACTTGGAAGAAAACTAACTTGAGCCCTGGCTCACAAGAATTTAGTATTATCAAATCTGATCATTGATTAAGCAATTGTGTTCACAAAAGATTCAACCATATATAAGGATTACATTTTTTTCTTCCTTTCTTCTTTTATTTGAAGGGGAAAAAGGCGAGGGGGGGAGTTACACACATGCAACAAGGATTGAACCCCGACCTTACCCTCCACCCAACTTTTATTGGGGGAGAAAGTGCCATTAGGTTGACAGGGTTACAGGCCACTAGCATGCCATAAGAAAAACATAGTTTCTATAACTAGTCTGGAACTTTATCTAATCAATGTTTCAATAATTTTGTCCATTGCAGAGATGATTTAATATTCAAAGAATCAAGTAAAATCCTTATCAAAAAAATTAAAATCATATTTCAAGTTTTTTGTAATAAGTAAAAGTATATATTAGAAAAGCACCAAGGGGCTGCAACCCATTTACAAATTATCTACAAGAAAGAAACTCAACAAACACTAGTTCTTCCTCATTAAAAAAGAGTTTACCTATAAACCAAAATCTAGAGTATTGAACAAACTATCCCGAATTGCCTCCAAGGACATTTCTTCCTTTACTTTCCTACAACTATTTCTCCTTTTGTTTTCCTCTCTCCTCTTTATTAGTAACTATTTGGTGGGAGATTCAGAAAAAGAAAAAAAAAAGAGAAAAAAGAAAACCTTTCATTAATATAGAGGAAAGCTAGGAGAGGCAAAAGGAGACAACCCAAGTAGAAAACAGAAGATTTCTATGATCATAACAGTATATATGCATTCAATAAAAGAGAGAGGAAATACCAAATCTATTTCACAAAATGAGCTATCAAACTCAGATGGAATGGAAGACGGAGGCTTCTTAAAACTCATGGCAAAAATTGATGTTTCAACCTGCATGATGAGATTCAAGTTAGCATGACTGAAACTTTTGATAATGAAATCACACTTCTATAAGAACATGACAAATGATGCACCTCTTCAGCACTCCCTCCACCATGATCACCATTTAAGGTTTGCCCATGGTCACCCATCACAACAAGAAAAGTATTCTCGTGTAAGCCACCTGGTCCAGACTGGCTCTCCAGCACATCTACTACTTTCTGAATCATAACAATATGATCAAATCATAAACTTAAAAAGATAATGATAATGAAAAAGTCCAAAACCTAAAGTAGATTTTAATGAGACTAGAGAAGGGTATTGAAAAAAGTTGGAAAGGAAATAAATTTTTATGCCCTGAAAAAATGTTCCATGATGACAATCCCTTGATGAAGTTAAAACAGCATGCAAAGAATTGTAAAAGAATAGGCTGCACTCTCTCTAAAAGAAAATTCTAAACAAAAAATATTCCAGAGCAACTCAAATGATCTATTCAATAACATGCCAAGTATAGCATAGCAGGGAGTCCAGTGAACTTGCAAGATCAAGAATTCATTCTAGGCAACTTATAGATGCAAAACTTTTTATTTTGGTCAAGTAAGATGCACGACTTGTAGAAACTTACCTCTAAAATGATATTATATTGTTCCAATTTTTCTATCATTGGAATTGAATCAACCCCAAATATGTGCCCAGCATGATCCTGAACCACATAGAATATAACGAAAATTCATTGTCCTGATACAGCATGAAAATACACAACATGAAAATTGAAACTATTTGTGTCTGATGGGAAGCTCTTTGTCACTTCATGAAATTTGTTTGAATGTAAAATCCTGTTCTTAACCAAACATCATTTTTTTGTGAGTGTATGTGTCTATGCTTGTGTATATGAGTGTTTCCGTGTCTGTATTCACTTATGCTTTGCGAAATATAAAAAAATCATTTCTCACTATGCAAATAAATCACTTCAGTCATACCACACCAAGAAAATGTGCAATAAGAACATCCCAATCATCTTGATACAGGGATGGAAATAGGTGGTCAACGCATCCATTGTCTACCTGGAAGAGAAATGTCCCCAAATATTCATCACAAATACAGTTCATTTATAATGCATTACTTAATCAAGTATTTCAAGGAAAAAGAAAATACAAAAGCTAAATGCACGAAATTTTTGTGTGGCATACCGAATGGAGATCTTTAACATTAAAAGAGGGGTAAGGATATGATTTTCCAAAATGATGAGGAAACAACTGCATCCATGTATCATCCCCCATCATCACCACTCGCTTCCCATTTAGAACCAACTATAAGTGGGCCCACATCAGATTGACATGAGAAGTGATAAAGCTTGGACAAACATAAGATGGAAAACAAATCTTTTTCAAAAGAAAAACCATATCATCATGTGAAAAAAAAAAAAAACCTAGTGAAGACAAAATCAAACCTGATTTATCATGTTATCCTCAACAATTGCTGGAGCACCAAAACTATTCCCAACATCAACAAAAGTTGGTAACCCACCTGTTGTCAATCCCTGAAAGAATTACAAGGGAAACCACATGAGCAAAATTGCAGAATAATGCCACACATGAAAGTGGAGATAAATATATAAAGTTTAAAATTTCACTTTCATCGTACAAGAAATTAATAAATGTACAAATGGATCCAATGGGGAAAATTATAATCTGTGGTAAAAAGGGGAAATTTCACAGAAAATATTTTAAAATAGAGTGCTTGACAAAATTTGTTTCCTCTACCTATGACATAGCATTTGCAAAACGGGTTGAGTCAGCTCTTTTCAACATGTCCTTGTGTCACGGGTTGCAAGCTGAAGTTGCTAACCGTGCGGCCTTAGGCTCGGAAATACTTCCTTGGAATGCCTAAGTCAGCCTTCCTCTTGGCTACTCAAGAGAACCGCCCTCGAAGCTAGACCCGCTCAAAGAAAATAAGCACACAAGAGAGAAGATGTGGCAAAGTTAGAGAGCTTGCTATTGCTTGTATAAGTGAATGAGTGATTTACAAATGAGGGGGAAGCCCCCTTATATAGGGAGAGCTCCCTTACATCCATGGCTATCATCTTGTTATGTGTCACAATCCTATGCAATTCTAAGTGTAGTACAAGTGTACTACAAGTGTAGTACAATAGTACAAGGTACTACTCTCTAATGCATGTGCATTACAATGCTGTACAGTACTACCATGTAGTACATGTGCAATATAAGGCTATACATTATAATCAAAGGGGCACTAGGAAACCCTCGAACACATGGTTTTTATGCGGGTTGTGACATTCTCCCCCACTCAATCTGGCGACGTCCTCGTCGCATTCTCGGCCTGAAACTGGTTGATTCTCGTCTGGAATTGCCACAAGGCCTCGGCTGGTTCCCAACTAGTCTCACTGTCGGGTTGTCCCTTCCATCGTATCAAGTACTCAAGCCTCGGCTTATAGTACTTCCATCTCAAGACTCGGTCGGCCAGTATGCTCTCAATGTCTCTGTCATAAGAGGCCCTAACTCCTATAGGGGCTCGTTGTGACTCACCTCGATCCGGATCATCTTGGTCTTCATGGAATGGTTTCAACATACTCACATGGAAGACCGGGTGCACCTTGAGCTTGGATGGTAGCTCAAGTTTGTAGACCACATTGCCTACCCTTCGAAGAACTCTGAAAGGTCCCTCATATCTGAGCACCAATGCTTTATGGATCCCTTTTGTGCGAAGTACCAAATGTAGCTTTACAAGCACATAGTCCCCCACTTGGTACTGCACATCCCGTCTCTTTCGATCAGCCCACTTCTTGGAACGCTTGGCTGCCTTGTGTAGGCAAACTCGAGCCAAGTCTGTTTGTTCTTGCCACGCCTTGGCAAATTTATAGGCTGCTGGAATTGACCCTGTATATCCCACGGCAATAGTACTCGGAGCGTGAGGCTGCTGTCCCATCACAATCTCGAAAGCACTTTGGTTGGTGGCCTCACTCCTTTGCAAATTGTAGGAAAACTGAGCCACATCTAGTAATTTTGGCCAATCTCGTTGCGAGGCACTCACGTAGTGTCGGAGATATGTCTCCAACAAAGCATTCACCCGCTCAGTCTGTCTATCGGTTTGGGGGTGCATACTAGTGGAGAAGTTTAGATCCGATCCGAGCAATTTGAAGAGTTCGGTCCAGAATCGTCCCGTGAATCGTCCATCCCGATCACTAACAATGGACTGTGGTACAGCCCAGTACTTCACCACATACTTGAGAAACAATCGGGCTGCCTCCTCTGCTGGACATTCTTTGGTAGCCGGAATGAAAGTCCCATACTTCGAAAACCGGTCCACCACGACCATGATGCTCCCAAATCCCTCATTTTTGGGTAGCTCCACAACGAAATCCATGGAGACACTCTCCCATGGACGCTCCGGAATTGGCAATGGTTCCAAGAGACCTCCAAGTGGCTTTTCCTCAACTTTGTCTTGTTGACACACAAGACAAGTCTTCACATAGACCTCAATGTCGTCCCTCAAGTGAGGCCAGTAATAGCGTTCTTCCACAAGCGCTAGGGTGCGGTGCACCCCTGGGTGACCAGCCCACTTGGAATCGTGGCACTCTTGCATCACCTCCTTCCGCAATTTCCCATGAAGCAGCACATATAACCGATTCCCCTTGGTATAGAGCAAGTCTCCCTCGAGCCAGAACCTCCGGGTCTTCCCCTTTGTGGCATACTCCATCAAAGACTTGGCGGTTGGATCATGGGACAATCCCTCTTTAATACGATCCACCAAGGAACCTTGTGGTCGGCTAATGGCAGCAAACTCTACCTTTCGGCTTAGTGCATCTGCTACTGTGTTGGTCTTCCCTGGCTTGTACTCCAACACAAAATCAAACTCGGCAAGGAAATCTTGCCATCGGGCTTGCTTGGGAGAGAGCTTCTTTTGAGTCTGAAAATAGCTTGTGGTCACATTGTCGGTCTTCACCACAAACTTAGACCCCAAAAGATAATGCCTCCATGTGCGCAAGCAATGGACCACGGCCGTCATCTCCTTCTCTTGAACGGTGTATCGTCGCTCGGTCTCGTTGAGCTTTCGGTTCTCAAAAGCGATCGGATGGCCATCTTGCATCAGGACTCCTCCAATAGCAAAGTTGGATGCATCCGTGTGGACCTCATAAGGTTTGGTGTGATTTGGTAGGGCAAGGACTGGCTCTTCTGTGATTGCCCGTTTCAGCTGCTCAAAGGCTCCTTGACATACTGAGCTCCACTCCCACATTCTCCCCTTCTTGAGCATATCAGTCAAGGGTGTGGTGATGGTTGAGTAGCCTCTGATGAAACGCCGATAATAGTTCACCAACCCAAGGAACGATCTCAACTCGGTAACCTTGGTTAGCGGCCTCCAATTAACGATAGCCTGGATCTTGCCCGCATCCATCCGAATCTTTCCTCTACCTACTATGTGGCCAAGGAATGGCACCTCATGTTGGGCGAATAAGCACTTCTCTTTCTTCACATAGAGCTCGTTCTCTCTCAGAACTTGGAATACCTGTCTCAAGTGCCTCACATGCTCCTCTAGAGATCTTCTATAGATAACAATATCATCAAGGTAAACAACCACAAAGCGATCTAGAAAGGGTTGGAGTACCATGTTCATTAGAGTGCAGAACGTTGCTGGAGCATTAGTGAGTCCGAAAGGCATCACAAGAAACTCGTAAGAACCATAGCGAGTGACACACGCTGTTTTTGGCTCATCCCCCTCGGTTATTCGGACTCGGTAGTACCCTGATCTCAAATCTAGCTTGGTGAACCATCTAGCATCCCCAAGTTGATCAAACAAGTCTGCAATGAGTGGGATGGGGTACTTGTTCTTCACTGTGAGCTTGTTGAGGGCTCTATAATCGATGCACATCCTCATCGATCCATCATGCTTCCGTTGGAACAAAACCGGTGCACCATAGGGTGCTTTGGAAGGTCGCACAAATCCCGCATCAGCTAACTCCTTTAGTTGTCTCCTCAATTCTTCAAGCTCGAGAGGCGACATTCGGTATGGAGCCCTGGCTGGTGGTTGGGCAATAGACACCAATTCGATCTTATGATCCACCTCTCTCTTAGGTGGGAGCTTCTTGGGTAACTCTGGGGGCATCACATCAACAAATGACTCTAATAGCTCCAATACCTCAAGAGGAGCCTCTTTCTCGGGCTCTAGGACCTCCTCCAGCTTCAAGGTGGCCAAGTAAGTGACTTCATCCCTTCTCAGCCCCTTTGCTAGTTGGATTGCCGACAAAACCCGACTAGCTTGGCCAGAGTCTCGTCTTACCGGCACGAGACATTGGCATCGAGAATCAAGGATGCACAAACAATTGGCAAATGGCACTAGCAAGGCATTAATCTGATCAAGAAATTTAACCCAATTACAAAGTCATAGTCATCAAGGGGGATTACATCAAGAGTTTCCTTGCCCTTCCAATCTCCGAGTTGTAGCTCCACCCCTTGTGCTACACCCATTGTCGGAACTTCTTTGGAATTGACCGTCTTGATCCACCCGTTGCCTTTCTCCACCTTAAGGTGTAATCTCTTTGACATTTCTTCGGATACAAAGAGATCGGAAGCCCCAGTGTCTATGAGAGCACTAACCTTGGTGCCAGCCACCATGATATCAGTAAACATGAGTCCCTTCTGTTTGCCAAACCTTTTGGCTTTGATCGAGTTGAGCATGATAGAACCAAGCTTGAGAGTATCTCTCTCCGTTACTCCCTCTTCCCTGGCAATGGCAGAGATCTTGGTTCGTATCGGGCAATCCCGTACCCGATAAGGGCCTTCATATAAGAAGCATGCTAATGGCTCCCTCTTTTTGTCCCCTTCCCTGGTGGACTTCCACTTTTGAATGGGTGGTTTCCCCGGACCACCCTTCTGATGTTTGTCCCTGTCTCCCCCACCTTTGCCCTTGTTCTTGGAGGAGTCGAATCTTTCTGGTTTCTTGAACTCCACCAAAGATTCCGCCACAGACATGGCTCGGGTGAGGTCTTGGACATCCCTTCGTTGCAACTCTTGCTTGGTCCATGGCTTGAGGCCATCCATGAAGGAGAAGAGAGCCTCCTTCTCTCCAAGATCAGAAATTTAGAGCATGAGTTCTGAAAACTCTCGCACATACTCCCGCACTTCCCCACGTTGGGTGCGCCTTCGTAGTTTGGCTCGTGCCTCATCTTCCGCATACTCGGGATAGAATTGTTGGCGAAATTCCCTCTGGAATTCTTCCCACGTAGTAATGGCAGCACTCGCACACCTACGTCGCCACCATAATAAAGCAATATCGACAAGGTACATAGAGGCAGTATTTACCTTAGTTATGTCCTCCGTGATGTTCATCCCTCGAAAGTATTGCTCCATGCCCCAAAGAAAGTTGTCTGCATCCTTTGCCGCTCGGATGCCTTTGAACTCCTTTGGCTTTGGCACATCCACCCTAGGATTGGGTGCCATAGCAAGCATGCCCCCTCCAACAGTTGCTTTGCAAGCTAAGAGCTCCCTCTTGAGCTCTTCCATCTCTTCCCGCATCGACACCACCATGGCCTCAAGGGTGTCGTTCTTCTGCGTGAGGACATCTACGGCCTCGTTGAGGGCACCTTGCATCGCTCCTTGGAGATCTTCCCTCATGGAGTTTAGCTCCCCGATGCTTCCTTCGGCATCCTCGAACATGTCCCGCATTTCCCCCACAGCTAACTCCACCTTAGCCAAGCGAACATCAATGCTTGACATTAGGTTCCTTGAGCTGGCCTTCTTGGTTGCCCTCCCTCGAGTCTCGGGACCGTCATGAGGTTGATTGCTAGCATCGGACACGGTTGTCATCTTTTCTCGAAAGTTCTCGATGAACTTGGCTCTGATACCACTTGTCACGGGTTGCAAGCTGAAGTTGCTAACCGTGCGGCCTTAGGCTCGGAAATACTTCCTTGGAATGCCTAAGTCAGCCTTCCTCTTGGCTACTCAAGAGAACCGCCCTTGAAGCTAGACCCACTCAAAGAAAATAAGCACACAAGAGAGAAGATGAGGCAAAGCTAGAGAGCTTGCTATTGCTTGTATAAGTGAATGAGTGATTTACAAATGAGGGGGAAGCCCCTTATATAGGGAGAGCTCCCTTACATCCATGGCTATCATCTTGCCATGTGTCACAATCCTATGCAATTTTAAGTGTAGTACAAGTGTACTACAAGTGTAGTACAATAGTAAAAGGTACTACTCTCTAATGCATGTGCATTACAATGCTGTACAGTACTACCATGTAGTGCATGTGCAATATAAGGCTGTACATTATAATCAAAGAGGCACTAGAAAACCCTCGAACACATGGTTTTTACGCGGGTTGTGACACTTGCACGTAGTTGTATTGAAATAATGACCACAGAAGGATGCAAATATGGTAATTTTGGGACTGATATGATCCACAGATTAAGGGAGAAGACTTAGAGTGAGTACAAAGACTTTTGATTTAAAAAATTAAGCAATGCGGTGAATATTTATAACTGTTCTAGAATCAAACATTTGTTGGAAAACAACAAAAAAATTAAACTAAATGATTTTAGAAACAAATCAGCATTCCGAATAAGGTACTTAAAAAAAAAACATATTTTGGGCATCAGAAAACTGTATTCCATTTGAGGAACAGAAAAACTGTTTTCGAAAACACATATCAAACACACCTGAATATATGGTGATCTGACTTTTAAATTAGAACTTAAACTTATGGGTCAAATTATGTCAGACTATATATATTTGTTCTTACTTGTGTTTAGCATAGATATACATACAGATTCAAAAATAAATAAATAAATCTGAAAGAGAGCAAAGCATGAATATGGACTTTAATTTTTTTTTTTTTTAAAGAAATACCTTAAGGCGTTGCAAACTGGTAGTAGGAGGATCTGCAAAAGCCTTGAAAATCCTAGCGGATGATCCATCAGCAGATGCCAGCTTCTGTAACACTGACAACTTATCCATCCATGGTTTTGATTCTGAGATCGACTGACAAGTCCTTAATTAGGATTCCAAAATTAATAATTTCAACAATTCAGTTATTGAAAAGCAGACCAATAATCAGGGAGGGACCTTGGAAAATTGAGCTAGGAGCCACAAAATCAAATCTGAAAACATATTCAGTGCAGTATTAGAATAGAATGCAATAAAAGGGAAAAGATTTGTTATAGCAATAAAAAGAAAACCTTGACCTGAGAGCATCGAGAATGATGATGAGGACGCGATCAACTGCAGGTCTGGTCCAACAACGTCCATGCCGATCCGTTTGATTGTTGATATTTGCGTGTCTAAAATTAGATTGAGAGGAGAATTCAGTGAAGCAAGGAGATTGGGAGACATCAGAGCAATTGCTGTGAAAGGGAAGCTCCGTTCGAGTTAAAAGAAATCCGCGAGTGAATATAAGAAGGGCCACGCAATGAATAACCATCATCAACGTTCCCATTACCATTGCCATCGACTTCCCTCTCCTCCACAAACTCTCCATTCTCTCTTTAAAATCCTTTTGGGATTGGGATTCCTTAATTTTCCTAAACAATTCTATATCAATAAATGAACGAAATGGTGACGTATCTCCCTTTAGCAAACATGGCTTACAGTAAACAAAGTTGGAGGGAGATAAGGAAACAAAACACGATTTAGATTTAAGTCAATGAAAACTAAATGCTTGTTTGTGTTGTGCTGCCAGTGTAGATGATTAAAAACAGAATAGTGAAGAATGCATGATAAAACAATTTTCTCCTAACGCTAAGACACGCCTTCCACCGGTTCGAAGAAATGCGTAACATTGTTGTACGATATGACGACTAAAGAGCCAAAAATTGGTTAGTCCTTTAGAAGGATGAGATGGTAATTTAAATGATAAATAAAGTTACCCGTAACCAAAGAAAGTAAAAATGAGCAGAGAGTTTAGGTCTACTTCTTCAGTCTTTGTTCTATTGTTAGTACCTTACTTAAGGCCCATGTTTTGTATGCATCAATAATCAGCTTAGCCCAATGCGTCTTGATTAACTATTAATATTAGGAGTAATATAATTAATTAAACCCTAAAAAAGAAAAATTAGTATTTATTGAGTTTTTCACCCGAGCGCGGAACTAAAGCTACGGAACTAAAGCTAGGTTATGCCTAAGATCGACATTGACATGTTTGGGTATGGATTTAATCCAGCTTATATTTAATTTTTTAATTATTTTCTCTTTGATTTTTGCCTTGAAAAGATTTAAGAAACTATATTTAATCCATACTCAAACATAGTCATGCTGTTTAAGATTAAATTTAAATTAGTTTGTTTAAATCTGATCGAAAGAAATTTGCTTAAATCTACCACAAATATCGTCATAAAAGAATATTACTATTAGAATATCCATTCCAATACTCATTTAATTACCACTCAAATTTATAAATAATTATTATTCAAATTTCTAAACGTATTTAAAAATGTTTCACAAGAGTGTTCAATAATCATTATTATATATAAAAGGGTTGAGTTGCTCACGGTTAGAAGTAGAAAAATCTGACCCAACCCAAACACACAGCAAAATAATGACTCGAACCCGACTTTAACTCGAGTGATTCAAAACCTGAAATGACTCGGATTTAAAATGATCCGAACCCGAATGACCCAAAATCCGAAACGACCCGACCCAAAATGACTTGAAAATATATTTTTTTATAAAAAAAACAATTTGCTTTCTAAAAGTGTGATAATAGTTAAATTACTAGTTCTCAAATAAAATAAATTATATAACAATTATTTAATTATTTATTTACATGTGTTGATATGCATAGTTCAACATTCTATTTATATGAGTAATTTCATTCATTTTAAATAAAAAAAAATCGAGAAGAATAGGAAATTTTACATTGTTCTTTAAATCATAATAAAATTTTATTTTTAATTGTCTTGAAAAAATATAATAGAATGAGGTGATTAGAATTTTTGTGGATTGGGATTCCTTAATTTTCCTAAACAATTCTATATCAATAAATGAACTAAATGGTGACGTATCTCCCTTTAGTTTTTGTGGATATCATTTGAATTCTATAGATTGTTGTGTTTGGTTTGTTAAAAAAGTGTGAAATTCATTTACAAATGAATTGACCACATATTTGGTTTGTTAATAAAGTGTTCAATTCATTTACAAATGATTTGATCATATGTTTGATTTGTTAATAAAAATGTAGAATTCATTTTCAAATGAATTCTAGAATAATTGAATTAGTTATGGACAAATTATATCAAAATTGATAAAATTTACAAATGAACTCTAGATATGAGTTTTTATAAAATTAAAAGGATAATTACCCTTCTCTTCTCTTCCTCCTCTCTTCATACTTTAACTTTGTCTTTCATGGTTGCTTGATCTATATTTAGTTAGGAACGCTAAACTTTTGGTTCTTTTATTGTTTTAAAATAAAATAAAAAAACGAAAGAATAGGTATAAAATTAAAATGAATATGTTACTATATTCAAATTGATGTACATTAAAGTAAAACTAACATTTTTTTATATAAAAATGGTTAAATTAACATTTATTTTTCAGATTTCATCCAGCCAAAAAAATTAGATTCCACTTTTAGATTATAAAATTATTTTGTGAATTAAAAAAGCAAATAGTGTTAATTTTGTTGAATAATATCAAAAAATTAAAATTTATATGTTAAATATATTAAAACGTGATGTAATTAAGGGTGTTAAGTAAAATTTTTTAAAAAAAATGAATTGAATTCTTAGTTGGTCTCAAATACAAAGTTCATTTCAATTCTATAGACACAAAACGTGAAAATTCATTTAAGTTCATTTGCAAATGAAACACTAAAGGTGCATGAACTTAGCAAGATATGATATATATATTACCAACAGTAAAATTGAATGAAATTGTCTCCTCTTCAATTTCAATACTAAACCGGCACTAAAGGTGCATGCAAAGATAAAAGGTTTAATAATATAATGATGTTTTTTGTGATTATGGAAAAAGAGTACTATAAAAGCTTCCACTTGAGACATTTTTCCCTTTTAAAGAGCAAAAGAAAATAAAAACAAAATTTAATCGTGTTTTTTTTTTTGGGGGCTGGAAATCCATCATCAAGGAAGCAAGACTACTTGTTGATGCCAAAAATCGATTCGTTGGATGGGGTGATCTGGAGATTGGATCTGCACACAATAAATAGAAATGGGTGATATAGGAAGTCACCGGAGGAGAAGGAGGTGGTGCCTCCAAAGACCCTCCGATGCCTTTGTTAGTTTTTGGATTTTTGAGAGAGAAAATAAAGAGGGAGAAAGGAAGCTAGTACGTAAGGAATCTGAAGAAAATAGAAGAGTTGGTCCTTATGCTTACCTTGAGAACCTTATTTATAATCTCGTGGAGAAATCAATTCGATTATTCGTAATCATTTTCTTTGAAGGACGCCTTGATATGTGGGAGGACACTTGGCCATAACGACCTCATATTGATAATGACCTTGCGATGAAATTACTTTCATACCCTCTACTAGGTGTCATCGAGTTATTAGAGACAGAATTTTCCCAACATCATATGCCCCCCACTTCTTTAAGTATATTTATGTGCTTGAGGAAGTATAATGGAGCTTGTGTCGTTGTTTGCATGCTTTAGTTTTGGGAGACATGGGTTCGAGCGTATGAGGC
The DNA here is from genome assembly GCA_023935145.1 of Bretschneidera sinensis. Classification (NCBI taxonomy): domain Eukaryota; kingdom Viridiplantae; phylum Streptophyta; class Magnoliopsida; order Brassicales; family Akaniaceae; genus Bretschneidera; species Bretschneidera sinensis. The sequence continues at coordinate 9,542,257 of CM043704.1, forward strand.
CTAGTCAAAATACTCGGCCCTAGAGATGTGGGTCCGAGCATATGAGGCTTAGTCAAAATGCTCGGCTTTCGAGACATGGGTCTAAGCATATGAGGCTTAGTTAAAATGCTCGACCTTAGAGACATGGGCCCAAGCATATGAGGCTCCGTTAAAATGCTCAGCCTTAGAGACGTGGATCTAAGCATATGAGGCTCAGTAAAAATGCTCGGCCTTGAAGACGTGGGCCCAAACATATGAGGCTCAGTCAAAATGTTAGGTCTTGGAGACATGGGTCCGAGTATATGAGGTTCAGTCAAAATGTTTGGCTTTGGAGACGTGGGTCCGAGCATATGAGGCTCAGTCAAAATGCTCGTCCTTGGAGACCTGGGTCCAAGTGTATGAGGCTCAGTCAAAATGCTCGGCCTTGGAGATATTGGCCTGAGCGTATGAGGCTCAGTCAAAATGCTCGACCTTAGAGATGTTCGCCCGAGTGTATGAGGCTTAGTCAAAATGCTCTGTCTTGAAGACATTGGCCCGAGTGTATGAGGCTCAGTCAAAATGCTCGGTCTTGGAGACGTGGGCCCGAGCGTATGAAGCTCAGTCCAAATACTCGCCTTTGGAGACGTGCGCTCGAATGTATAAGACTCAATCAAAATGCTCGGCCTTGGAGAGGTGGGCCCGAGCGTATGAGCCTCAGTCAAAATGCTTGGCCTTGGAGACAGGGGCCCGAGCATATGAAGCTTAGTCAAAATGCTCGGTCTTGGAGACATGGGCCAGAGTGTATGAGGCTTAGTCAAAATGATCGGCCTTGGAGACGAGGGTTTGAGCATATGAGGCTCAGTCAAAATGCTCGACCTTGGAGACGTGGGCCTAAGCGTATAAGACTCAATCAAAATGCTCGTCCTTGGAGATGTGGGCCCAAGTGTATGAGGCTCAGTCAAAATGCTAGGTCTTGGAGATGTGGGCCCTAGCGTATGAGGCTCAATCAAAATGATCGACCTTAGAGACGAGGGTCCGAGTGTATGAGGCTCAGTCAAAATGCTCGGCCTTGGAAAATTGGGTCTGAGCATATGAGGCTCAATCAAAATGTTCGGCCTCGAAACCTGGGTCTGAGCATTTAAGGCTCAGTCAAAATGTTCGACCTTGGAGACGTGGGTCCGAGCATATATAGCTCAGTCAAAATGCTCGACCTTGTAGAAATGGATCAAAGCATATGAGGTTCAGTCAAAATGCTCAACCTTGGAGACGTGGGTCTGAGTATATTAGGCTTAGTCAAAATGCTCGGCCTTGGAGACGTGGACGCAAGCATATGAGGCTCAATCAAAATAGTCAGCCTTGGAGACGTGAGTCCAAGCATATAAGGCTCAGTAAAAATGCTCGACTTTGGAGATGTGGGTCCGAGAATATGAGGCTTAGTCAAAATGCTCGGCCTTAGAGACATGGTTCTGAGAATATGAGACTTAGTCAAAATATTCAGCCTTGAAGACGTGAGTCTAAGCATATGAGGCCTAGTCAAAATGTCAGCCTTGGAGATGTGGGCCCGAACATATAAAGCTTAGTCAAAATGCTCGGCCTTGGAGATCTTCGTAAAAGGATTTGATATGTATGGTGTGGACGCAGATTTTGGGCTTTGTCCCTTTTGGAGTTTTTATTTTAGTCAACAGACAATTTTTTATTATGGGCCATGACATCTTCTAGGAGTATTTATTGCTAGAGTGCTGTACCATTGTCTTAGGGAATGAAATGACGGCGCATGCCCTCAATTATGTCTAATGTTTTGAACTTTAAAACTGGAGATTGAGTTAATTTTCCTCATAGGTTATGCTTAAATTCTTATAAAATGTGAGAGTTTCTCATTTCTTTACTTCATTCATTTATACCTTGGAGAGAAAATTTTGAGAGCCCTCGAAGTTCTTTATTGATCTGAGAGAGGTCAATCGCTTATGGAGAGCTCAGGATTTTAGAGCTTATTTATGATTAGAGTTAGTGAAGTGCTCAGAATCGTCCCTTTTGTGATCTATTCAATTAATGAGTCATTCCTTTTTTTTTACAATGTCTTCCATTGGTAGCTATCGTGATAGGCCTAGTGATAGCAATAGTGGTAGTCATAAGAGTAGAGATAGTGAGGAGTTATCTAAGGAGTTGAACGAGGCTATAGGTTTGGACTGTGCCTCAAGTTAAGGTGAGGCCTCAAGAGACGATGATGCTTGGGAGGGGGCCGTTGACAATGGTTCCCTACGAGGAAAAAGATGAGGAAGATGACTCTTCTTCTAAGGATGAGGAAGATAGTGTTCTCGCGGAACTCAAATGAGACATGAGGGTGGAGGAACGGGAACAGTGGTGATATGGGACAAACTCTATGCAAATCAAATTGGAGGTAGAGGAGCTTCAGGTTATTAGGCTTGAATATAAGATTCCTGAGGAGTTTATTTTGAGGAATGTTGGGGTAAAGGAGAGGGTTTGTGATGTTCTTCCAAGCGAAAAACCCTTTGAGATTTGTGTTTACACTCAGCATTTGAATGCTAGGCTCAGATTTCCCCTCCATCCTTTCTTTTGTCTTATCTTGAAGTATTTCTATATAGCTCTATGCCAGTTAGTGCCCAACTCTGTGCGGTTGATTACGATGTTTATATATGTTTGCACTGATGTGAAAGGACTGATGAACATTAATGTCTTCAAGACCCATTTTCATATCAACAGGCACGACCAATACGGTTGGGTAGTGATTAGTTCTAGGGCCAAGAAATGGTTATTGAATAAAAAACCCATTTCCATCAAGTAGTGAAAAAAGACGTTCTTTTTTGTTCAGAGTGATAAAAGTTTTGGTGTTCCGTTGATATGGAGTATGGATCGTGTAGGGAAGTGCAAGAAACCACACCTCTTAAATCATGAATAGGAGATATTGAAAGTCATGATAGTCGTGTCTATAGATGTTAACGTTTTGTATAATAATGAGGAGCAGGCAAAACGCAACCTCTGCCTTTGGGGCCCAGAGGGGACTCTTAAGAGTGGTATATCCTTTGAACGCTCTTTTTGTTGTTTCTTCCCTACTTTTTGCTCATAGCCGCGTTGTTTTGCCTTTCACTGAATAAAGATGGATGCTACAATAAAAGCCAAGGAGTGGGTGAAAAAGATGGCCTTGGAGAGAAAAAAGGCTGCTAAGGCGGGTAAACAACCTGCGTATATGAAAGGGGGTGTCAAAGAAACGGGCTCGGGCTCTTTCTCCTGTTCAAATCGACGTGGACGATCTAAGCTCTTCTAAACCTCCAACTACATCGATGACCACTTCAACTGTGCCCCATGTGGAGCTCTCTCATCCCTCATCCTCATCTTAGGAGGCCCTTTCTAGTGCCATAATTCATAGAAAAAATGGGGGTATAAAGACGGATGACTCCGTCTTCTCTCATTCACAGGTTGTGAGGGAGCACCTTATCCTCAGCATACCTCCTCGAGATGTGATCGAGCTTAGAAGGAAGCCTATTGAGAGTTTGTGCTTCGTGGCTGAGATCTTGGATTCTTAGGTAAACGTTTCCATCTTTTTTTTGCTTTTATTTTTAACTATTCCCACTTCCGAGTGACTTAAACTTGAACATTTTCCTGTTTTTATCTCAGTTGAGCGTTGTGACTAGGATGTTATCTTGTCTTTGTCTGGATATGAACCAACGGCTGACTAAGTGTCAGCGAAAGCTTGATGATAGTTTTGGGCTCATTTAGCAACTACAAAAGGCTATAGATAAAGTTCGTTGTGGTAAAAAGGACATTGAGAGGGCTAGGGCTGAGGCCATGGAGGAGATGGAGATAATGATGCAGAAAAGAGATACTGCAAGGATAGCTGACTAGTGCTTGAAGGAGGAGATGAAGACTGCCATTAAGAAGGCTGTGGAGGAGGCTGTGGCAAACTTCAAGGGCTCTACCCTCTTTCAGGAGGCCATGGGGGAATAAGAGGGTCTCCAATATCTTGAAAGATTCATGGAGGCCAAGAGGAAGACCGAGCTTCTCTTCCCCTTGATCGACTTTTTTTCCCTTGAGCTCTCATCTTCTGATGAGGAAAGCGTTAGCGCAGAAGGGATTCAGGCAAGATAAGACAAAAAAGTGCAAACTCGGTTGAGTAGTATTGCAGGGGAGACAACGTCTAATGGGAAGGCCGACCAGTAAGAACTTGCACTTTTTTCCCTTTGAGGTCAGTCAACTCTTTTCATTTGTACACATAGTTACTATTAATGAAACTGCCATCTTTTTCGTCTATTACCTTCTGTAATTTTTTCTTTACTGATGAGGGAGTACGAGGGGTAAAGGTCTTGGACCTTAGTCTCAGTGTAGGGGGAAATTGCCTTAACTTTGAGTAGAATGTGGTGAAAACAAAATGTTCTTTCATTGATAACTGGAACATTTCACAAGTTATATCGGCGAACGCAAAACTGAAAAGAGAACTTTCAGGAATACATTATTGATAGATTTGCGAGGTATAAACTTTCCACTTAACTCTTCAAGCTCAAACATGCCTGCTCGGTAAACTCTCTTGATGCGGTACGAACCTTCCCAGTTAGGTAAGAGCTTTCCTATTTATCAAGGATGGGATACTTCATTTTTCCGCAATATTAGATCATGTAGCCAAAAATTTCGCTCTCGAACTCGAGAGTTGTAGTATCTAACAACTCTTTGCTGATAAGTGGCTAGCCGGATCTAAGCTTTGTCTTTGGCTTCATCGATAAGATCAGCATTCATCCATAAGGCTTCTTCGTTGTTGGTTTGTTCGAAGTTCTGCACCCGTAATGAGGGCACCTCGATTTCTAGTAGGATGATTGCTTCAGAACCATATGCCATGAACAGTGGAGTTTCTCCGGTGGGGGTCCGAGCAGTGGTTCGGTAAGCCTAAAGTACGTTTGGAATATGGTTAATCCATTACTTATAGGCCTCATCTAATCTTTTCTTAATGCCCTGTAGGAGTATTCTATTGGTTACCTCGGCTTGCCCGTTAGCTTGCGGATACCCTACTAAAGAGAATCGATGCTCAATATGAAGTTCTTTGCAGAATACTTTGAACCGAGCACTATCAAACTGCTTTCCATTATCGGTAACCAATACCCGAGGTATTACCGAATTGATATACTATTAACTTCCAAACAAAATCTTGGGCTTAGTGATCGGTTATACTGGTGAGCGGTTTAGCTTCTGTCCACTTTGTGAAATAATCTATTATCATGATAAGGTGTTTTCTTTGACCTGGTGCTCTGGTGAAAGGGCCAACGATGTCCAATCCCCACATGGTGAAGGGGAGTGGGATAGTGATCTAAGTAAGGGGATTTTTTAGCCTTTGTGGTACAGAGGAGTAATGCTGACAGTTTTTGCAGTTCTTAACTAGTTCCGCGGCATCTCTCTGCATTTTGGGCCAATAGTACCATTGACGAAGTATCTTGAAGGCCAACGCTCAGCTTCCGACGTGGTTTCCGCGTATACCTTCATGAACTTCTCGAAGAGCATAGTCGACTTTGGTAGGCCTGAAGAATTTCAAATAAGGTATGGTGAGGCATTTCTTATACAGCTGCTCATCCACAATTATATACCACGAGGCACGAGAGATAAGTTTTTTAGTTTCATTCTTCTGTTCAATGAGTTGACCATCTCGTAAAAACCAGAGGATTGGGTCTACTCATGTTTCCCTCTTAGTCATCAGTAGGATAGGTACTTCATTAATCCTTAGGCTGGCAAAAGTCTTGAGGTAAACGGCTTAGGTAAGCTTGGTATGCCGGGAGAAGACAAGTCGAGCCAAAGCATCAGCTTTCAAATTCTCTATTTGAGGAACCTGCATTATTCAAAATATTTTGAATGCTATGATGAGTTCTCTAGGCTTCTTGAGATACCAAATGATCCTCTCGTCTCTGGCTTCAAATTCACTGTTCATCTGATTTACTACTAACTGTGAGTCATTGTAGGTGTCCAAGACTTCAGTAGCCATTGCTTTTGCCATTTTCATCTTGGCAAGTAACGCCTCGTACTCGGCCTCATTATTGGAAGCTTTGAACTCGAACCTAAAAGTATATTCAATGGTGACCTCATCAGGGCTACAAAGGATGAGTCCTGCCCCACTTCCAGCGTTGTTAGAGGAGCCATCTACATAGAAAGTCAATTACAGAGTTCGTTTGGCAATCTCTGGTTCCTGTACTTTGATTGGATCCGCAGGGAGTGTTGTTTCTACGATAAAGTCTGTGAGGGCCTAAGCCTTGACGGTCTTTCGAAGGTTATACTGGATATCAAATTCTTTGAACTTTATGGATCATTTTTCCATTCTCTCCCAAATATCTGGCTTTTAAAGCACTTGTCTCAGAGGCTGGTCTGTCAAGAGAATGATGGTGTGCACTTGAAAATACAGCCGGAGTTTCCGAGCTAAAATTAAGAGAGCACATACCCTCATTTTGATTGGGAGGTAGCGTATTTCTGCATCATAGAGAAAGTTTATGGGTTTTTGAATACCCATATCTTCTTGGATCAAGGCAGAGGCCATTATTTCTTGCCCGGCTGACAGATACAAGAAGAGTTATTCTCCCATGATGGGCTTGGTCTAAAGTGGAGGAGAGCTCAAGTACTCCTTCAACTCCTCAAAGTCTTTATGATAGTCTTCGGTCCAAATAAAATCTTTAGCCTTTCTAATAGCTCTAAAGAAGGGGAAGCATCTCTCTACAGATTTTAACATGAAAAAGTTGAATGTTGCGACATCTTCGGTTAACCTCTATACTTCTTTTGCAGTTCGAGGATGAGTCATATTTAAGATGGCCTCGATCTTTTTCGGGTTAGCTTCTATTCCTCTTTGGGTGACCATAAAGCCGAGGAACTTTCTTTTGGTGACTCCGAAGGCACATTTTGCAGGGTTCAGTTTTATTTGGTGGTACCGGAGTATTTTGAAGACTTCCTCCAGATCGGAGTTATGGTCTCTAGCCTCGATGCTTTTCACCAACATATCATCTATGTAAACTTCCATGTTTTTCCCAATCTGCTTGTGGAAGATCTTGTTCACCAGTCTTTGATAGGTTGCCCCGACATTTTTAAGTTTTAAGGGCATGACTTTGTAGCAGTGCAACCCTCGATTAGTGATGAAACCAGTTTTTTCCTGGTCGGGCTCATGAATAAAGATCTGATTATAACTAGAGTTGGCGTTGATTATGCCCAAAGAATAACGCGGTAGTTGTAGCACAGCTTTGGGGTGTCGATTCCACAGAGAGACAAATTTAAAGAATAATAGAAGGAACAAAGAAACTAAAGAAAAATATTAAATGATTAATGGAGAACAAAGATTAATTTTAAATGCAAATTAAAGCGAAGCAAAGTGACTAAAGGAGAAAGTACTCAAATTTTACAAACAGTAAAGCGTCGGGAATCCCTTGCACAAATATGGTATTTTAATTATTCTTAGTTCATTGAATAACTCAATTGGGAACTCAATTCCCAAAATTCTCAATCGGAAAGTGCAAATTTATAAACCAAGATTAAACCAAATGTAACCCTTTGAAAAATCATTCACCACATTTAAGATACGTAAATTATTATCACTATTGAGAAAATTCAACGACGACAATATACTCAGGAAGTGATATTGCAGCAAAGAATTAAATCAATATAGATAAATAATTGATCCAAACATAATCAAAGAGCTAATCCATTCAATAGAGAAAGCATGATTGAATCCATAAATAGAATAAATTCTACGATTATTCGGAGAAGAAAACATCGCCAATGAAGTGAGAATGATAAAACAAAAGAGTTTTAGCAATTGAAAATCAAATATATAAATTAAAAAATAAACAAAAATACCATCTACTGTGCAAGTTTATCCCTAGCCCAACTTGAGAATTTAGTTACCCATAAATATAATGGACAACAAAAATCTCAAGGGAAAAATTAGAGCAAATATTAAAGTGCTAAACATTAAACTTTAAAACTTAAAAGAAATAAATTAAAACTAACAATACATGGAGAGAGAAATTCCACCCGTAGCTGTTATGCGGTGCTTCCCCCGATTAGTAGCAAAATCCTTCATATTGCACCCCTTGGTAGCAAAGCCTCCGAGATTGCACACCCATTTGATGAAGTGAAATGGTGCTTTTATAAGGGAACTCCATGAGTGCAATGTATTTCCAATCCGATGTGGGATGTGGGATGTGGGATGTAGAATGTGTTTCCAACTGATGTGAGATGTGGGATTTAAGCCTTCACATGCCCTTCAAAACTTTTGCACACGCTGAAATCATGCACAACCTGACCTTTATCTACTAAAACTATCATAACTTTCTCTAGAAAAATCATATTTACGAGCCGTAAAATTCTCCAGAAAATAGATATATGGATCTTTCTAACCATATATGGCTCATTTCTTGTTTCTTCCTGAATCATTATAGTTTAATCCACAAAAATCACTACTACCACACTGAAATCATGCACAGCCTGACTTTTATCTACTAAAACTACCATAACTTTCTCTAGAAAAATCATGTTTACGAGCCGTAAATTCTCCAGAAAATAGACATCCAGATCTTTCCAAGTATATATGGCTCATCTCCTGATTCTTCCTAAATCAATACAGTTTAATCCGCAAAAATGACTGATCTGTACGGGTAATTCTGGCAATTTAGTGAAATATTAAAAATCATAGAACTAACACAAAATATCATATTAGGACACAACTAAAGAATTAACAAATGTAAATTAAGGGGCCAAAATATGTAATATTTGGCACTCATCAAATACCCCCAAACTTATGTTTTGCTAGTCCCTTAGCAAAACAAAATAATAATAAAAAAACTAAATGAAAAACAAAGAACACAAAGGTAAATCCATCATTCATGGTGTCCAAAAATTTAAGTAGCACACAAAACCATGATATTCATTCATGAGCAAGCTTAAAATATAAACCCATCTTTGCAATGAATAAGAAATTTAAAATCTAATTACTTACAAGTGGCCAGCTAAGGCATCACAAGCTCGAATCCGTGTAAAGTGAACTAGTCCATAAAAATGAAGCTTCCAAATAACTCTAATGTGTAATGTCTCAATGTCTCAAGATTCACAGAATTTCTCATCAGAATGAACAACGATGACATAGTTTTATTTTCTTCTCTCTTTTATTATAAAACTCTGCTATGTTTAGTTCCCTTAAGCTTTCTAATTGACCCATGTAGTGAGTGTTGAGCCAATGACTCCCAAACCAAATGGTTTTAGGGCTTTAGGTAGACACCCCTAAGGACTTACTAATTCGAGTAAAAAAGGCTACAAAACTAAACTGGCATTAATGCTACCAAGCAAAATTCTCACTTTTTGACGTGAACACTCACTGCTTACTGAGGCAAGAGGTCTAGTTATTCAACAAAATGTTTCTCAACAATGATTATGAATAAAATTCTCACCTTTTGACGTGAACACTCACTACTTACTGAGGCAAGAGGTCCAGTTACTCAGTGAAAAGTTTATTAATGATCATCATGAGCATTTTTCTTTTTTTTTTTGCAATTTTTTCTATATATACTTTTCTATGCCAAACTGTTTATCCAATAAGTCATCCAGTTTCAGTTAAGTCTTGGAAATATACACATTAAAATCGCATGTCATACTTTACACTATTTTGTGCTAATGTGCTTGTGTCAGATTAGATCAAACATGTGAATTCTCAAATGCCTAAAGTAAGTAACTAAACTTTAAAACTCTATCATCAGATCATGTGTTCAAGAATTTAAGCTTTCCAATAAAATCACATCACAATATTTGTTCATATCACCCAAAATTTCAAAACAACATGAGCATGCATTTATCTTCTCTTTAAAATGAAGAAGAAAAAAAAAACAACAAACTGGGACAAAGTGTGTGTAATGTGTCTCCCATACCCCCAAACTTAAATTACACATTGTACCCAATGTGTGAATAATATGGAAAGAGTTGACCTGGGAGATGGAGAACTAGCTGGACTGGCATAGCTCATAGCATACCTCCAACTTGAACTGAAGTATGTGTTGTCCCTGAAAAATAAAGACTAAAGTAATACTGAAAAACAAAAAATACTAGAAATAAACAGTAACATGAAATATGAAAAAAAATAAAAACATAAAGGATATGTTGTGGGGTGCCTCCCATGAGCGCTAAGTTTTATGTCTTCAGCCAGACTCTAACAGGAAAAGTGTCACCTGGACCAAGGAAAACATGCTTTAACCCTTTAGGCAGAGGTTCCAATTCAACTTTGAGTGCTTCCACACTTGAAGGAATTTGTTTTACACTTCTCCCAAGCAACTCCTCAAACTTCAGTTGTCATGCCCGAGTGCCATAATCCTGAGTTCTATCAAAAGTAGTACAAATATCAACTACATCAGATGGATCACTGATAGAATCAAACTCAGAATTAACAAGAAAATACTCAAAGATATCAAAATCATGAGCTATAGAAACTCCCTTATCCATGAGTGAGTCAATCATGTATGCTTGGTGGCTCTCGTCATCATCTTCTAGCTGTTTTGCAATATGAACGATATTCACCTCAAGGGTCATGTTTCCAAAAGACAGCTTCATGAGCCAATTCCTGCAATTAATAAGAGTATTAGCAATGGCAAGGAACGACCTACCTAAAATCAAAGGAATTTTAGAAGTAGTATCAACAACAGAGCTAGTGTCAAGGATTAGGAAATCAATAGGATAATAAAATTTGTCAATTTGAATTAAAACATCCTCTACCACACCCCGAGTTACTTTGATTGAACGGTCAGCCAATTGCAATACCACAGTGATTGGTTTAATTTCTCCCAACCCCAACTGCAAATAAATAGAATATGGTATTAGATTCACACTAGCTCCTAAATCTAGCAAAGCTTGCCCAACCTCATGATTTCTAATGCTGCATGTAATGGTTAGACAACCAAGATCCTTGTACTTGGGAGGAATCCACTGCTAAATTAGAGCACTAACTTGCTCTGTCAAGAACACTGTCTTCTTTATATGGTGCTTCCTCTTAACTGTACACAAATTCTTGAGAACTTTTGCATAAGTAAGAACTTGTTTAATCACTTGCAAAAGAGGAAGATTGATTTTTACTTGCCTTAGATTCTCTAAGATATCATTGTTTGGATCTAGAGTTCACTTATTTGATTTTAAAGCTTGAGAGAATGGTACCTTAATAGGAATCTTTGTCACCTCAGGTTCCTTGGGCAGCTCGACATTACTACTATCTTGACCATTTTCCACATCCTTTGATTTATTCGTTGTTGGGATGTGTAATGACTTACCACTTCGTGTCATAATGGCATTCACATCCTTCAAATTATCTTGCTCCATTTGTTGACCATGGGGTGTGGACTGAGCTTGAGAAGGGAACTTACCTCGCTCATTCACACTCAAGGAGCTCATCAATTTGGACACTTGGTTCTTTAACTCCTTATTTTCTCCAATAACCTGCGTAATCAATGATTCACATCTTTGATTAGTCTTACCTTATGCCTCAATAAAAGCATGCAAAGTGTCTTCTAAAGGACTCCTAGAAGATGCCGGTGCATGATATGGTGTAGGATATGATCTAGGGGGTTCTGTAGGCTGCTAGTTTTCAGGCTTCCAGCTAAAATAAGGGTGATTGCGCCACCCCGGATTATAGCTATCAGAGAAAGGTGAAAAGGCTTCTTGTACATACCTAAGGCATTACATTGTTCCTTATACATCCCTCACATCTCAGTAAATATGGGACACTCTTAGGCGAGATGATCTATCCTGCCACACATGAAACATGGTCCAAAAGACTCTGCATGATTAGCTATGATGAGAGTCATAAAATGCATCTTTATAGTACTTAATTGTTAGCATTTTAGGGTTGATCTAGGTTTGAATTGCACTTTTATGCCTTAACAACTCTTAAGTGTCATTCTTGGATCATTGATCTATTTCGATGCATTTTTAGGTACTTTAAGTTCAAAAGAGATGGAAAATCTATCTTTGCTTGAAGCACAATGACTCGATGAATACCGGAGTGAAGGTTCATAAGCACTTGGAAAGGAGTTTCACTAAATTGCCAGAACCGTAGAGATCAATCATTTTTGCAAATTAAACTGTATTGATCAAAAAGAACCAGAAGATGAGCCATATATGCTTAGAAAGATCCGAAAGTCTATTTTCTGGAGAATTTTATGCCTCATAAAAATGACTTTTCTAGAGAAAGTTATGGCAATTTTAGTATACAAAGGTCATACCTCCAGAACATCACCAGTGTGCGCCGCGGCCTGGACCAGCCAGGGTCACGGCGCCTAGAACCTCCACATCTTGAACCACCAGCCAGCACCACGGTGCCCCTCAACCCAGGCTGCTGTGCCCAAAAGCCACCCAACCCAAGCTAAAGGCAAGGCCACGACGCCGATAAAGGAGAGCCGCAGCGAGCACACGTTTTTCTATCTCTGAGTCAGAACTTAGTTAGGGTTTTAACAATAGATTAAACCCGAAAACACCATTAAACCTTTGTACTATAAATAGATCACTTAGGATTGAAGAGAATGAATCAATAAAAGGCTGGAAAACTCAAAGGCGGTTGCCATACTCTCCCCCATGGCCAACTAATCTCCAAGCAAGGCGAAGGGATGAATCCCTAGGTGTAGTTGTTCTTATTTTCCATTATTGATTCAGTTGTAATTTGGATTTATTATCAAAACATTGTTTATGAGTATTCTTTGATTAAATAAGAAGAATTTAGGTTCATGTGACAACTGTGCTTTATGTTCTTCTTATTCTAGATTTTCTTAACCTGGTGATTGCATGCTTCTTCTCCATATAAGTCTAGTCATGCTCTTCTTATGTCAAGTTGTTTGGATGTGATTGAGTATGGTAGATTTATCTTTTAGGTTTGTCCATCACTGTAATATTGTCATGGAGATATATTGTCGCTTCTTGATAAATCTATAAGATAGGTCATGTGTGCTTGAAACGAAATCAAAAAGTACTTTATAACAATTACATTAGGGTTTACATGTGCTTTAATTGAATATACACCGATTGCTTGTTTAGGATGTGAAATTTGCAATCGAGATAAAAACAACTGAATCGATATTGGAATAAGGCAACAAACCTAGGGAGGATTCCCGGAACCTTGTTGTTTCCTTACTATATTCTTCATTACAAATACGCAATTTCCTCAGAATACTTTACTATCAAAACTCAAATTTACTTATTTGGATTTTATCACTTCTTATTAAAGTTTACACTTTTCCTTATAGTTAACTTGTTTCCCTGTGGAATCGACACCCTAAAGCTGTGCTACAACTATTGCGTTACTCTTTGGGTGTAATCAAGCTACGTGTGTTTGCTTTAAGTCCTTAGTCTTTAACACATCTAGCTCCCTAGTGAGCATCTCAACTTTAGCCTTTAGGTTATCGTCTTCCCTAAGATGGTAAATTCCACCACCATTTGGGTTTCTTGTAGGTCATGACTTATTTATGCTTTCAGTAGCACTAGGTCCAGTCCAAGTGTGAGCTTTTTCAGCAAGCTCATTGAGGTATTCTATGGCCTCATCAGGATCTTTCTGTAAGAACTCACCATTACACATCATCTAAACAAATTGGTGCTCTCTAGGTGTAAGTCCCTCATAAAAATAGCTCACCAAATGCCAATTCTCATACCTATGGTGAGGATACATACTCAACAACTCCTTAAATCTTTCCCAAGACTGATACAAAGTCTCACTGTCCTTTTGTGCAAAGGTGGAGATTTACTTTTTTAAAGCATTGGTCTTATGTTGTATTTATTAAAGAAAACCTGAGTCATCTCATTCCATGACCCAATGGATCATGGTCTCAGTGAGTATAGCCAACTCTTAGCTCTATCCTTCAAAGAGAAAGGAAAGAACTTAAGTCTCACAATGTCATCAGTTGCATTTTGACTATGAAAAGTCGTAACTAATTCCTCAAACTCCCTAATGTGCACATATAGATTTTCATTTTCCAAGCCATGAAACGTAGGGAGTAACTGTATCATCCTTGTTTTAAAATCTAGTTGGCGAGTATTAGCTGGAAACATGATGCATGATGGTGTGGCTATGCATGTAGGGTGGAGATAATCTTGAAGGGTCCTAGTGGGTTGATCTCTGTGTTCATTCATTTCTTCAGGACTAGATGGATTGTCAAATAAAGGATTTAAAAAGTTTGATTCTAACTCTAGCACAGGCTTACAAGTAAATCTACCTATGGCATCTCTATATCTGTGCATGCAAGGTAACAAAATAATAAAAAATACTATAAAAATAAAAAAAAGGAAAAAGAGAAAAATAATACAGCAAGCTAAAAGAAGGAACAAAGTTAACGCTTTACAAATTGCTGAAAAGAAAACTATCTAGCAATTCTTCTACCGTCTCCCCGGCAACGGTGCCAAAATTTGATTATGTCCAAAGAATAATGCCGTAGTTGTAGCACAGCTTTGGGGTGTCGATTCCACAGAGAGACAAATTTAAAGAATAGTAGAAGGAACAAAGAAACTAAAGAAAAATATTAAACGATTAATGAAGAACAAAGATTAATTTTAAATGCAAATTAAAGTGAAGCAAAGTGACTAACGGAGAAAATACTCAAATTTAACAAACAGTAACGCGTTAGGAATCCCTTGCACAAATCTGATATTTAATTATTCTTAATTCATTGAATAACTCAGTTGGAAACTCAATTCCCAAAATTCTCAATCAGAATGTGTAGATTTATAAACCAAGATTAAACCAAATGTAACCCTTTGAAAAATCATTCACCACTTTTAAAATATGTAAATTATTATCACTATTGAGAAAATCCAACGACGACAATATACTCAGGAAGTGATATTGCAGTAAAGAATTAAATCAATATAGATAAATAATTGATCCAAACATAATCAAAGAGCTAATCCATTCAATAGAGAAAGCATAATTGAATCCATAAACAGAATAAATTCTACGATTATTCGGAGAAGAAAACATCACCAATGAATTGAGAATGATAAAACAAAAGAGTTTTAGTAACTGAAAATCAAATGCATAAATTAAAAAAATAAACAAAAATACCATCTACTGTGCAAGTTCATCCCTAGCCCCACTTGAGAATTTAGTTACCCATAAATATAATGGACAACAAAAATCTTAAGGGAAAAATTAGAGCAAACATTAAACTTTAAAACTTAAAAGAAATAAATTAAAACTAACAATACATGGAGAGAGAAATTCCACCTGCAGCTGCTGTGCGGTGCTTCCCTCAATTGGTAGCAAAATCCTCCATATTGCACCCCTTAGTAGTAAAGCCTCCGAGATTCCACACCCATTTGATGAAGTGAAATGGCGCTTTTATAGGGGAACTCCATGAGTGCAATGTGTTTCCAATCCGATGTGGGATGTAGAATTTTATTTCCAACCGACGTGGGATGTGGGATTTAAGCCTTCACATGCCCTTCAAAACTTCTGCCCACACTGCAATCATTCACAACCTGACCTTTGTCTACTAAAACTACCATAACTTTCTCTAGAAAAATCATATTTACGAGCTGTAAAATTCTCCAGAAAATAGACATATGGATCTTTCCAAGCTTATATGCTCATCTCTTGTTTCTTCTTGAATCATTATAGTTTAATCTGCAAAAAACACTTCTGCCATGCTGAAATCATGCACAGCCTGACCTTTGTCTACTAAAACTGCCATAACTTTCTTTAAAAAAATCATATTTACGAGCCATAAATTCTCTAGAAAATAGACATCTGGATCTTTCTAAGCATATATGGCTCATCTCCTGGTTCTTTCTGAATCAATATAGTTTAATCCGCAAAAATGACTGATCTGTTTTGACAGTTCTGGCAGTTTAGTGAAATATTAAAAATCATAGAAGTAACAAAAAATGTCAGATTAGGACATAAGTAAAGAATTAACAAATGTAAATTAAGGGGCCAAAATATGCAATATTTGGCACTCATCAGGCCTCCATGAAACTGAGGAGCTCGTGCCCTGAGGTGGTGTCAACCAGCTGATCTATCTGCAGTAGGGAAAACTATCTTTTGGACAGGCTTAGTTTAGGTCTGTAAAGTCAATGCATATTTGCCACTTGCCCTTAGGTTTTTTGAGCATCACCACATTGGACACCCATTCGGGGTAGTCTGCCTCCCAAATGAAATCGGTTGTGAGGAGTTTATCGACTTCAGTTTTGAT
Organism: Bretschneidera sinensis; assembly: GCA_023935145.1. Lineage (NCBI taxonomy): Eukaryota > Viridiplantae > Streptophyta > Magnoliopsida > Brassicales > Akaniaceae > Bretschneidera > Bretschneidera sinensis. The sequence goes on from CM043704.1 coordinate 9,558,393, forward strand.
GGCAATTTGTCATTCAGGGGCAAATGACATTTTCTTTTGAGTAATTGGCTTATGGTTTGGATCCACGTTTAGCTAGTGCACAATGTCGATCATAGGGATATTAGAGGTTGACCATGCAAACAAGTCTTGATTCATCTGGATGAGGGAAATAAGTGATTCTTTGAGATTATTGGGGAGACCGGAGCCAATCTGGACCATTTTGGAAGCTTCTTCGCCAAGTGGAACGATGGTCAGTTCTTCCATGGGCTATCCTTACGGGGTCTTGTTCTCATCCTTGAGGTCTTCTATTTCAAGGGGCAAGGTTTCGGTCATTTTCTCTCATCTTTCAGAATTTAGATAACAAGACCTGGAGACTTGCTAGTTCCCTTTGACTTCATCCACTCCATTGTCAGTAGGAAACTTCATTTTTAGATGGTAAGTGCACACAACTGATTTCAGCTCGTTGAGCATAGGTCTACTGAGGATCACATTTTATGATGACGGTTGCTTTACTACCAAAAAAGTAGTTCGCACAATGGTGGTCCATGGAGCCACCCCTACGGTTACCGAGTAAACTATGCTTCATTCAGTGAACGCTGGGGCTCATGAGAATCAATATAACAGGGTAGAAACCAGTTTCAATTGGTCTTCTTTTAGTTGCATTTTTTGGAAGGCATCATAAAACAAAATGTCTGTAGAGCTTTCGTTATCCACTAAAATGCGCTTGACATCGTGGTTGACAATAAGCAGGGAAACCACCACGGCATCGTCATGCAGAGTCTATACCCTTTTCAAATCATCATTTGTGAAGGAGATTTTCTAGTTTGTCTTTTTTCACTTATGAGGCCCGCTTATAGAAGCCACAGACCTGGCGTACGCTTTCCTGGTTTATCCAGAATTACCTTCAGCTACTGGTCTACCATAGATGGTTTTAATAATTCTAGTGACTGTGAAATCTTGGTTCTCTTCACCAAGTTCTCTCTAGTTCGGCTTCAGACTCCTTCTAATAGCTTGACGCTCTCGATGGTTTTGGCCAGAGGGACATCATGGATTTTTTAGGATCGATCTTCGGGTGTTTTTTCTCGCCGTGGTCCAGTAAACTCTTTAAAATACCCACGACTAATAAGGGACTAAATCTGCTATTTAAGGGCATGGCACTCTTCGGTGTCGTGCTGATAAGGGACTAAATCTGCTATTTAAGAGCATGGCACTCCTCGGTATCGTGCCCGTGATTTCTATGGAATCGACACCATTTGCTTCGATTTTCACTAGGATAAAGTGGTTTTGGAGGCCATCGAAAGATTTCTATATCCTGGACCTACATTAGGATATTAGTATTGGAGGCATTGAGCGGAGTAAAGCTTTCAAAACTAGTGGTACTTTTAGATCTGCCCTCGTGATGGGGTTTTTTGGTCTCAACTCCTCAAGAATCACCATTGTCTTTTATCTTCTTCTTTGTTCCCCCTTCTCTTTCCTTTAGGAAAGCTTAATCATCCTTAATGAGCATCTATTTTTTAGCTCGAGCCAGGATCTCATTCATATCTCTAGGCGGTCGCGTGATGAGTTTAGAGCTAAAGATCCTAGACCTTAGCCCCTTTTTTAATGCCAGTATTTGCACATTAGGGTCGAGGTCAGGAATCTTCCAGGCAGCAACATTAAACCTTAAAATATACGCTCGAAATTTCTCCCCTCGATGATGAATGATATTGAAAAGACTTTCTGAGGTCTTCTTGGGTCCTTTACTGTTGAGGATAGGTGAGGCAAAAGCATTGCTAAGCTCCTTGAAAGTATCGATGCTTCCCAGCTTCAATCTAGAATACCACACACTGACGGCCTTTTCAAGTTTTAGAGGGAAGGCTCGACACATGATAGGATTAGAGTGTCGGTGCAACATCATGGTGGTCTTATAGAGTTTCAGGTGATCTAGGGGATCCGTCGAGCCGTTATAGGGCTTGATAAGTGGTATCGTGAAATTTGGCAAGAACGGAGCTTCAAAAACTTCTTGGTTGAACGACAGATCCTGGATGTTGAGTTCATCTAGATCGTTACTATTCTGGCCTTTGAAAGCTTCGTTGATACTCTTTTCAATTTCTTCCATTCATTTGTCCAGGTAGAAATTACTTATGGAAGAAGAACCTCCCCTAGATTTGTTAGCGTGAGGTGGTGAAAACTTTGCAATGGAGTGACTGTCGACGTAGCACCTATGGCCGGGATGACTAGTTTACTTAAGAGCATGGTGAGGAGGTGAGGACGAAGGTTGTCTGTCCCTTCCTCGAACTTCTACAGTGAGATCTGTCACTAGATGGGAGAGTTCTAAAAACTGCACCTAGATCATCGGGATTGTAGGATGCACTGAGGGAGGTTCCCTAAGATCCTCCGGTGGATCTATCTCTATTGACCTAGGACAGGGGTGCTGCATTCTCGGAATAGCAAGTGGGTCATGATCAGGGGTGATGGGTTTAGATTCTACTGAAAACCTATAATCGGACTACTGGCTGTGAGTGCCGATTCATCTAGCTGCAGCACTGACTCTGACGATTATCTTGTCGATATTTTGGTGGTATTTCTGGGTGGCACGACAACATATGAGTTCTTTCAAGATTTCTTCTCTTCTATTGGATAGCAAGAGATTATGGTTTCCCACAAACGACGCCAATCTATTGATGCCAAAAATCGGTTCATCGGATGGGGTGATATGGAGATTGGATCTGCACACGATAAACAGAAATGGATGATCTAGGAAGTCTCCGGAGAAGAAGGGGGGTGGTGCCTCCGGAGACCCTTTGATGCCTATGTTAGTTTCTGGATTTCTGAGAGAGAAAATAAAGAGGGAGAAAATAAGCTAGTATGTAAGGAATCTGAAGAAAATAAGAGAGTTAGTCTTTATACGTACCTTGAGAACCTTATTTATAATCTTGTAGAGGAATCGATTCGGTTATTCGTAATCATTTTATTTGTAGGAGGAAATGATGTACGAGTTGTTACACCTTGGTATGCAGAAGGACATTTGGCCATAATGACCTCGTTCTAATAACAACCTTACGGTGGAATTACTTTCATACCAGGTGTCATTAGGTTATTGAAGAAGGAATTTTCCCCTACATCACTACTCATTTGGAACCTTTAATACTAATCAGCCTCCTTATCCATTAACCTACCTTTCCTTAATCCATCTATTATATGAAGGAAAAAGTCCCTTTTATGCTTGTTCAAGCTGTCCACTCCACAACTAATTTGTTATGCCCATCCAATCTTCTACCTCAGCCAACTCCCAATATTTATTTCACACACCAAACAAAAACAACAATATCAAGTTTGGTGATTTATCAAAAACAAATATCAATTATGGTTCCAAGAAATGTGCTCCTTTCTCCCTCTATCTTCACACCAGTTGCTTCTTGTAACACAAACAACCCAACTTCTTCCCCCGTTAGCCCTTTGTTTAGTTTTGGTCACTCCAATATTGATTAATTTGCATCCCAGTTGATGTAGGGGAAAATTCTTTGTCCAATAACGTAATGACACGCGACATCTTTTAAGGGTAAAAAGGTAATTTTGTAAACAAACCAGTGTAACCAACCGGATAGCCACACATGGTAAAAAAACATGACAGTAATTTCACACAAGGATATTAATCTGACTATGACACTCTAGCACATGGATAATGTAATCTCATCAAAATACTCTAACATTTAGATAACATAGTCTTATCAAAATATCATAGCCTATGAGAATTGTGATCCTATCATGATACTCAGTATCAATCACTCTCATAATTGGACTCTGCTCCAAGACATTATATAAGGGGGCTCTCACTATCAAAGGTACTCACTCACAATTCTCTCTAAATTCTACAGCTTCCTTATTATCAAAATCCTCATACTAACTTAGGCAACAGAGAGTCCTCTCGGAGGTATAGCCTCTCCGGTCCTTCGATGACTTTTAGGGTTTTCTTTCATCTTTGTGTGCATAGGTTTCGTATTCTGGCTGTTCACGTACTTGGTAGATTTTCAGCATTAATATATTGATGTCATCTGTGGAAAATCTTAACTTCTAGAACGAAATAACTCATTTGTCATGACGCCGCTCAAGAATCCTACCAAAAATGTCGTTGGTTCCACCACAATCGCCACCTGGGCTTCTAGTCATAGTCAATGCCTCAGTTTCAAACTCCTAGTCATCTAGAAGCATGTTACCTCTGATTAGAACCCTAACAATCCTTCCGATTGATGAACTAGGAGGGACTAACTTTCCCAATCCAACTTGACAAACTCCAAGGCTCAAGGAGACCCAAAAATGCCAGTCACACAAAACTTGGCCGCACTGGTAATGCAAGAACAATTTATGGAACTCACCCATTTGGTAGCAGGCCTATTTTGGGACTCATTCTCGGCTTTATTTGGTCCTCTTCTTCAGTTTCATCTTAGCCTTCATCCTGGGCTTCATCTGGGGCCCCATCATCGACCTCATCTTGGGCCTCTTTTTCGGCCACATCTTAGGCCTCATCTTTGGCCTAATCTTGGGTCTCTTATTTGTCCTAATCCTTGGCCACATCTTGGGCCTTATCTTCGGTATCATCTTGGGCCTCATACGGGGTGTTATTATCGGCCTCATCTTAGCATTATATTTGACCTCATCTTGGCCTCATCCTTGGTCTTATCTCGGATTCATCCTATGACTCAACTTAGGGCTTATCCACAATCCTATCCTCGACCTCATCTCAGCGTAATCTTGGGCCTTATCTTTGGGCTCATCTCGACCTCATCCTTGGCCTCAAACTGACGGCCTCAGCTTGGGCCTTATTTTGGGACTCATCTTGAGCCTCATCTCAACCTCATTTTGGACCGCATTTTTGGTTGCATCTTGGGCCTCATTCTCATCTATAACTTGGCCTAATTCTTGGCCTTGTCCACGAACTCATTTTTGAGATCATCCCCAGCCACATCTCGGCCTCGTCCTCGGCCTCATCTTGGGGATTATTCCTAGCCATATCTTAGCCTCGTCCTTGGCCTCATCTTATCCTTATCTTGGGACTCATCTTAGAACTCATCCTGAGCCTCATCTTGGCCTTATCTTAGGCCTTATCGAAGGACTTTTCCTCGGCCTCATTGTTAATTTAATATTGGGCCTCATCCCCAGCCTTATTCGCGGCCTCTTCTCAGCCTCATCAGTAGCCTTATCCTTGGTTTCATCTCGGACTCAACTTCAGCTTTGTCACGGCCTCTCATCTTGGGCATATCCTCAGCTTCTTTTTGGAGCTCATCTTTGGTTTCATCTGGGACTCATCCTCAGCCTCAATTCAGGCCTCACTTGGGTCTTATCATGGACCTCATTTTCGACCTAATCTTGGGTGTCATCTTTGACTTCATCCCCAGCCACATCTCGACCTCATCCCCGGTCTTATCTTAGGCCTCATCTTCAACCTCATCTTGGGACTCATCCTTAGATTCACTTTGGGCCACATTCTCGGCCTCATCGCAACCTCATCCTAGGCCTCATCTTTGGCATCTCTTGTGGCCTCATCTCAGCCTCATCTTGGGACTCATCATCGGCCTCATCTTCGGTCCTATCTTGGGCGTAATCATAGGCCTTATCTTTGGCCTCATCATCGACCACATCTCCGACCTCATCCTAGGCTACATCTCCGGCCTCATTCTCAGCCACATCTTATCCTCATCCTTGGCTTCATCGCAGCCTCAACCTTAGCCTCATTTTGAGCCTCATCTCGGCCTCATTTTGGGCCTCATCAATCACTACCTTATTTTGAACCTCATTTTGGGCTTCATCTTGGGCCTCATCCTGGGTATAATCCTCCGCCTCATCCTTGGCCTTATTTTGGGGATCATTCCTAGCCACATCTCGGCATCATCTTGGGCCTTTTTTATCAGCCTCATCTCAACCTCATCTTAGGCCACACCCTTGGCCTCATCTTGGCTTAATCTCGAGCCTTATCCTCAGCCTTATCTTGGGCCACATCCTCAGCCTCATCTCGAGTCTCATCTCGGGCCTCATCATCGACCTCATTTTGGGCCTCATCCAAGCTCTCATCTTGAGCTCATCCTAGGCCTCGTCTTGGCCTCATCTTAGGCTGTATCTTGGGACTCATCTTTAGCCTTTTCTCGGCATCATCCTAGCCTTATCCTCGGCTTAATCTTAGATCTAATCTTCCGCTTCACCAAAGACCTCATCTTGGGACTTAACTTTGGTCTTATCTTGGACCTTATTCTCAACCTTATCCTTAGCTTCATCTCTGCCTCATTTTGGCTACACATTGGGCTTAATCTTTGGCTTTATCTCAGCCTCATTATTGGTCTAATCTCAGCCCTAACTTGGGTCTTAGCCTCATCTCATCTTGGGCCTCATCTTTAGGGTCATCTTGCGCATCATCCTGGGCTTATCCTCGGCTTTATCCTAGGCCTCATCCAAAACCCCATCTAGTGCTTCATTCTCCATCTCACCCTAGATCTTTTTTGGAGCCTCATCTTTGGCCTAATCTTAACCTCACCCTTAACCTTATCTCGGACTCATCCTCAATCTCATCTTGGGCCTCATCTTAGGTTTTTTCTTCGGTCTCATCTTGTGCTTCATCCTTGGCCTCATCCTCGGCCTTATACCTGCCTTATCATTTACCTTTTCCTTGGCCCTCATCCTCGGCCTCTATAAGGGACTTATCCTCAGCCTCAACTTGGGGCTCATCCCCGGCCTCATCCTTGGCCTTATCCTCGGCCTCATCTTGGGCATCATCTTCGGCCTTATCCTCAACCTCATCTATGGTTCATCTTTGGTCTTATCTCATCCTCAACTTGGGACTCATCTTGGGCCTTATCTTGGGACTCACCCTTAACCTTATCTTGGTCCTCATTCCTAGTCTCATTCTCAGCCTTATCCTCGGTTGCATCTTGGGTTTTATCCTCGGCCTCATCGTAGCCTCATCTTTGACTTCACTTCGGGCCTCATCTCATCCTCATCTTGGGTGTCATCCTGGTCCTCATCTCGAAATCATTCTAGACCTCATTTTTCGCCTCACCCTGGACCTCATTTTTGGCATCATTTTGGGCCTCATCCTCGACCTTATCATCGGCCTCATCCTCGGCCTCATCCTCAGTCAAATCTCGACTTCATCCTTGAACTCGTCTTACTTCTCATCCTCGGCCTCATCTTAGGCTTTACTCTCGGCTTAATCTCGGCTTCATTCTCAGCCTCATCCCGAACCTCATTTTTGGCCTCATCTTGGGCCTCATCGTTGGCCTCATCTTGGGACTCATTTTAGGCCTTATCCTAGGCCTCATCTCAACCTCATCTTGGGCATCATCGTAACCTTATCCTAGGCTTCATCTCCGGCTTCATCCTCGGCCTCATCTCAACCTCGTTTTAGGCCTCATCTTAGGCCTCCTCTAGGGTGTCATATTGGGCCTCATATCTGCATCAGTTTTCTACCTCATCATGGGCCTTATCCTTAGCCTAATCATCGGCCTTAGCTTAACCTTATCCATGACTACATCTCATCCTCATCCTTGGTCACATCTTAGACCTTATCCTAGGCATCATTGCAGCGTCATCCTCCCTCTAACTCTGGCCTCATCTCGGCCTCATTCTTGACGTTATATCAGCCTCATCCTAGGCCTCATTTTGGGCCTCTTCCCGGGCTTTATCCTGGCCTCATTATGGGCCTCATCCTACACCTTATACTCGACCTCATCCCTGACCTTATCCTTGACCTTATCCTTGACCTTATCTCGACTTCATACTTAGCCTTATCATCGGCCTCATCCTCGACCTAATCTTGAGCCTCATACTCGGCCTCATATCAGCCTCATCTTAAGCCTTATCCTTGGCCTCATCCTCATCTTAAGCCTTATCCTCATCTTATGCCTCATCATCATCCTTATCTCGAGCTTCATCTTGGGCATCATTCTTGGGCCTTATATTGTGCCTTATCTATGCATCATCTTGGCCTCATCCTCAGCCTAATCCTCAACCTCATCTTGAACTCATCCTCGACCTCATTGCAGCCTCATCTTTGGCCTAACTTAGGCTTTATCTCGGCCTCATGTTGGGCCTTATTATGGGTCGCATCTCATCCTTATCCCAAGCCTCATCTCGGCCTCATCCTCGACCTTATCATCGGCCTCTTATTGGACCTCATCGCCGACCTCATCCTCGGCCTCATCTCGACAACATCTTTGGCCTCATCCTCGACCTCATCTTGGGTCTCATCCTTGACCTCTTCTTAGGCCTTACCCTCAGTCTCATCTCTGTGTAATCTTGGGCCTCATCTTCGGTATCATCTTGAGTCTCATCCTTAGCCTCATCTTAGGCCTCATCCTCGGCCTCATCTTGGTAGTCATCCCCGGTCTCATCCTCAGCCTCATCTAGGAATCATCATTGGCCATCCCAGCCTCTTCCTTAGCCTCATCCCCAGCGTCAACCTCGTCTTTATCTTGGATCTCATCCTCAGCCTCATCTTCGGCTTATCTTAGGCCTGATTCTTAGCAACAACTCAGCCTCATGCTTGGCCTCATCCTCAACCGCATCCTTGGCCTAATCCTTAGCCTTAGCTTGGGCCTCATCCTCACCATCATCTTAACCATATCTTGAGCCTCATCCCCAGCATCATCTCGACTATATCTTGGGACTCTTCTTGATTCTCATCCTCGGCCTCATCTCGAACCTCATTTTTGGCCTCATCTTGGGCCTAATCTTAGGCCTCATCTCGGGGCTCATCCTTAGCCTCATCCTAACCTTATCCTTAGCCTCATCAGGGACCTCATCCTGGACCTCATCTCAGGATTCATCCTTGGCCTCATCCTCAGCCTCATCTTGGGCCTCATTTGCGGCCTCATCGCAGCCTCATACTCACTATAATCTCGGCCATATCTTGGGCCTCATCCGCGGCCTCATCCTCAGCATCATCTTAGCTATATCTTAGGTCGAGGATGAAGAATCTTAGGCCTCTTCTTGATCTTCATCCTTCGCTTCATCCCGAACCTCAGTTTTGGCATCTTGGTCCTCATTGTGGACCATATTCTTGGCCTAATCTTAAGCCTAATCCTCGACCTCATCTTGGGCCTCATATAGGGCCTTATTTCGGGCCTCAACCCTAGCATCATCTTCACCCTCATCTTGAGGCTCATCCTTAGCCTCATCCTGACTTTATCCTTAGCCTCATCCAACGCCTCATCAAGGACCTCATCTTGGACCTCATCTCGGGCTTCATCCGGGGCCTCATCTTCAGCTTCATCTTGGCCTAATTCTTTGCGTTATCCTCAGTCTTACCCCGGCCTTATCCATAGTCTCATCTTGGGCTACATCTTCGGCCTCATCTTAGGCTTCATTCTCGGCCTCTTCATAGCCTCATCTTGGGCCTCATCTTTAGCCTTATCATCAGCCTCATCTCAGCTTCATCTTCGGCCTCATTCTCAGACTCAACTCAGGTTCATCTTCAAAATCAGCTAGGCCTCATCTATGCTTCATCCTTAGACTCAACCTCCACCTGATCTTGGGCCTCATCATCGGCTACATCTTAGGTCTCATCTCTAGCCTCATCCTCGGCCTCATCCTAGACCTCATGTCTGGCCTCTTCTTAAGACTCATCCTGAGACTTATTTCGGCCTCATCTTAGACCTCATTTTTTACCTCATCATGGGCCTTATCCTCAGCTCATCCTCGGCCCTCATACCAACCATATCTCGGTCTCATTCTCGGCCTCATCCTCGACCTCAACTAGGGCCTTATCTTAGGCCTCATCCCTGGCTTTATCTTAGGCCTCATCTTAGGCATCATCTTGGGCCTCATCTTGGGTATCATCTTGGGAGTCATCCTATGCCTTATCCTTAAGCTCATCCCGATCTCATCCTCGGCGTAAGCCTCAGTCTTATTCCTTACGTCATCCTTAGCTTAATCTCAGATTCATATTAGGCCTCATCTTGGGTCTTATTTTGAGCCTTATCATTGGCCTCATCTTCAGTCTCATCTTGGGCCTCATTCTCGGCCTCATCTAGGGCCTTATTCTTGGCCTCATCCTCGACCTCATCTTGGGCCTCATCCATGGCCTCATCCCATCCTCATATTTGGCCTCATCCTCGACCTTATCCTAGGCCTCATTTTGGGCCTCATCCTTGGCCACACTCAGACCTCATCCTCAACCTCATCTCGGGTTCATCCTCAGACTCATCCTTGGTCTCATCCTTGGCCTGATCCTCAGCTCATCCTACGTCTCATCTTGGTCCTCATACTCGGCCTCATTTTAGTCCTTATCTTTGGCCTCAACCTAGGCCTCATCCTCAACCTGATCTCGATTGCATCCTTGGTCCTATCTCGGCTGTATCCTTGTCCTCATTTCAGCCTCATATTAGGTTTCATCCTAAGCCTCATTCTGACCTCATCCTCGATCTCGTATTAGGCCTTATCTTGGGCCTCATTCTTAGCCTCATCTTGGGCCTCATTAAGGACCTCATCTCGAGCTTCATCATTGGCCTCATCTTCAGCCTTATCCTTAGCCTTATCTTCCGTCTGATCTCTGCTTAATCCACAGTCTCATCTTGGGCCTCATCCTTGATCTCATCGTAGACTTCATCCTCGACCTTTTCTTGGCCTTATTTGGAGCCTCATCTTTGGCCTCGTTCTTCGGCTTCATCTTTGACCTCATTGTTTAGCCTCATCGTCGGCCTAATCTCGGCTTCATTATCGGCCTCATCCTCAGCCACATCTCAACCTCATCCTCAGCTTCATCTCGACCTTAGCCACAACCTTATCCTTGGCCTCATATTGGGACTCATCTCGACCTTATCTTTATCCTTATCTCAGCCTCATCCTCGGCCTAATCTCGCCCTCATCGTTGGCCTCATCTTGGTCCTCATTCTTTGGCCTTATCTTAGGCCTCATCTTGGGCCTCATCCTTGGTATCATCCTTAGACTCACCCTCCGCTTCATCCTAGGACTTATCATTAGCCTCATCTTGGGCCTCATGCTCAGCCCCATCTAAGACCTCATCCTCAATATCATCTTGGGCCTTATCTTCAGCCTCATCTCGGCTTCATCCTTAGTCTTATCCTCGACCTCTTCTTGGGCCTCATCCTCAACCTTATCTTGGGCCTCATCCTCGGTCTCATTCTGAGCCTCATCTTCATCCTCATCCTAGGTCTCATTCTTCAACCTCATCATGGGCTTCACCCTTGGCCTCACCCCTATTTCATCCTCGTACTTATCCTCAGCCTCATCTTGGGCCTCATACTCAACCTCGCCTCATCCTTAGCCTTATCTTGGGTCTCATCTCGACCTCATCTTGGCCTCATCTTTGGCCTCATCCTTGGCCTCAACTCGACTTCATCGTTGGCCTCATCTTGGGCCTCATCCTCAGTATCATTCTTAGACTCATCCTCCACCTCATCTTGGGCATCAACATTAGCCTCATCTTGGGCCTCATCCATGACCTCATCCTTGGCTACATCCTGGGCTTTATCCTTGTCCTCATCTCGACTTCATCATTTGGTTCTTCCTTTGTTTCATCCTCAGCCTCATCTTAGGCCTCATCCTCGGTCTCATGTCGACCTCATCCTCAACATCATCCTTGATATCATTTTGGCCTCATCCTCGACCATATCATCGAACTCATCCTCAACCTCATCGTCGGCCTAATTATAGGCCACATTCTTTAACCTCATTTTGGCCCTTATTTTCGGCTTCATCCTAATACTTATCCTCTGCTTCATCTTGGACCTCATCCTCAGCCTCATCTTAGGCCTCATCCCTAACCTCATACTCAACCTCATCCTTGATCTCATCTTGAGCCTAATCCCCGACCTCACCTCGGCTTCATCCTTGAACTCAAACTTGGTCTCATCCTCAACCTCATCTTGGGCCTCATCCTAGGACTCATCTTGGACCTTATACCCAGACTCATCCTCAACCTCATCGCTGACATTATTCTCGGTTTCATCTCAGCCTCAATTTCAGGGTTATCCTTAGCCTCATCCCCAGCCTCATCTTCAGCCTCATCTCGGCCTTATCCTCAGCCTTATCCTTGGACTTATATTCAGCCTCATATTGGGCCTCATTCGGGGCCTTATCCTCGGCCTCATCTTTGTTCTTATTTTGGGTCTCATCTTCAGCCTCATCCTCGACCTTATCTAGGGCTTAATCTCTAGCCTCATCCTGGACCTCATCTTTTGCCTCATCCTCTGCTTCATCATGGGCCTCATCTGGACCTTATCTTGGCCCCATCTTGGGCCTCATATTTGACCTCATCTCAGCCTCATCCTTGGTCTCATCCTGGGCCTTATCTTCTGGTTCATCCTCGGCCTCATCCTCGATCTCATCTTGGGCTTCATCCTCGACCTTATTGATCGGTGCAAGACTGCAAGTGCATAATATCGTAGTTTTATAGTAAAGTGATAAGAAGAGTGTCGTCCTCAGGAATTGGTAACTTACTTCTAACAAGTACTGAAATTATACTAATCATGATTTTATTTAGAAAAATATCTTTTTGTTGTTTGTAATTGCAAATTTTAAATGAAATCAATTTAAAGGAAATAATCAACAAAAAAGAAAGTTGTTTTTCGAATATCAAATGAATATGAGAAAGAACTTCTAGGAAACCGATTTCACTTAATTCCTCACTACGCTTAGCTTATCTAACTAATTAAAATTAATCCTCCCTATTTGTTAGCAAAATCTCCAACTTATCCAAAAGCCTCGTTCGATAGTCAATTGGAAATATTCTTGTTCATCATTCTACACAAGAGTATGCAAATTAATAAAACAAGAAAGCATTAAGACCATTGATTTTTTTAGACTACATAGGTTCATATAAGTCTTTTGATGAGTGCCAAATATTGCATATTTTGGGCCCTTAATTTAAATTTGTTAGCTTAGAAATTTGTTACTTTGAGTTGTTTTTCATTGTTTTACAGGTTTACAAGCTTGGAAAGGAGTTTCACTAAATTGCCAGAATTGCTCGTACAGATCAGCCATTTTTGAAGATTAAACTGTCTTGATTCAGGAAGAACCAGGAGATGAGCCATATATTCTTGAAAATATCCGGATGTCTAGTTTCTGGAGAATTTTACGGATCAATAAAATTATTTTTCTAGAGAAAGTTATGGCAGTTTTAGTAGACAAAGGTCAGGCTGTGCATGATTTTAGCGTGACAGATCAACCATTTTTGAGGATTAAACTGTATTGATTCAGAAAGAACCAGGAGATGAGCCATATATCCTTTGAAAGATCCCGATGTCTATTTTCTGGGAAATTTTACGGATCAATAAAATGATTTTTCTAGAGAAAGTTATGGCAGTTTTAGTAGACAAAGGTCAAAGAGCAAAAGCTGAAATTTGCAGTATCCCACATCAGATTGGAAGCATATTGCACTTGTGATGTTTCCCTATATAAGCCCCTCTTCACTTCATCTTTAGGAAACAATCCAAGTGCCATTTTGATGCAATTTGGAGGACTTCTACTAGCATTCTGGTGGATCTCCAAAGGCTTTGCTATCACGAGGGGAAGCGCCTCCCAACAGCGAGTGGAATTTCTCCCCATGTATAGTCAGTTTTTAATTTACTGCTTTTGTTAGTTTTAAAGTTTAATGTTTAGCACTGTTATTGTGAACTTTAGTTTCATGATTATGAGTGGCTAAAATCTTCAGCTAAGGTTGAAGATGAAGCCTCGCCGTTGTTTGGCATAATATTTTCAGATTTGTTTATACAATTATGATGTTTTTTAGTATAAATGTTCTGTTCAATTATTTGAGTAAAATCTTATGATTGATTGAGTTTAAATTATTCTGTTGGATATTCCGTGTGTTTCATCTGATGGATACATTGAATCGTTTTTGATTAAATCGGATATCCTTTGTGATTTGTTAAAAGTGGATACATTGGATTGTTTTGGTTTAATTGGGATATTTGTTGTGATTTGTTTAAAGTTGGATTCATGGAATGTTTTGATAGATTATTTTTATATAGAATATGAAGATATATGCTTTACTTTGGTCGGGTGGATTCAGAAACCTTAGTGTTTTTATCATTAGTCTTTAAATCAATTTAATTTAGTTTATATTTGTTTTACAAAAGACACTTCAAAACTTGGAACTAGGTTAAAATAGGCTTAGTTTAGATAAAAATATTTTCACAATGCAATTCTTTGTGGATTCGACCTCGCACTTGCACAACACTATATTGCAAACGACTCGTGCGCTTGCGAGTAATTTAAAACTCACAACAAGTTTTTGGCTCCTACGCACGGGGAGGAACAAGTGCAGTCGATTGTCACATTGAGGTCTGGGAGACAAGTGGACAATCGAGTGGAAGAGAACCCTGCTATGCAGCAAGGGCAAGGAAGTGGAGACAAGGAGAAGAGAGATGCTGAGCCATCTACAGCCACACCTACTGTGAAGGACTCTCATAGGTCGCTTGTACCTAAAGCACCTTACCCTGAGAGCTTACAGGTGCCCAAGAAAGGAGGGAAGTATGAGAAAATTCTCGAGGTATTCAAGCAGGTCCAAATCAATATCCCATTTTTGGATGCCATCCATCAAGTGTCGTCATATGCCAAGTTTTTAAAGGACTTGATCACTATCAAGAGGAGGACGAATGTCCTAAAGAAGGCATTTTTGACCGAGCAGGTTAGGTCAATCCTTCAGTGCAAACTACCCATCAAGTATAAGGACCCAGGGTGTCCTACCATCTCTTGCACGATAGGAGTCAGCCAGATTGAGAGGGCTTTCTTGGATCTAGGAGCAAGTGTGAACCTTCTACCTTACTCAGTATATCTGCAGTTAGGGTTAGGAGAACTGAAGCCCACAAACACGACGCTTCAATTAACTGATATGTTAGTGAAAATACCATGGGGAATAGTTGAGGACGTCTTGATAAAAGTGGATAAATTCTATTTCCCAGTGGATTTTATTGTGCTTGACACAGATCCGATTCAGAATATAGGGATTCAGATACTGGTTATTCTAGGGCAACCATTCTTAGCCACGGCTAACACCTTGATAAATTGTAGGACATAGGTGATGAAGATTTCCTTTGAAAATATGACAATGGAGTTGAATATCTTTGATATCACTAGGCAACCACTGGAATATGATGAAGTGCGAAATGTATGCTTGATAGAGGAGATTCTTGAGGAGACTATGAATGAATCAAGCATTGAGGACCCCTTGGAGGCATGCTTTGCTCAATTTGGAGAGGATTTAGATTTAGATAAGTTACTCGAGCAAGCTAGTGCCATTTTAGAGTCTCCTCATCGGGAGAGCAATGAGACGGAAGAGACTGCAGCACCTGAACCCCCTAAGAAGGAACTTAAGCCTTTACCGGATAATCTTAAGTATAAGTTCCTAGGTCCAGCCGATTGTTTGCCTGTGATTATAGCTTCAGATTTGGGTGAGGCTCAAGAGGAGAAATTATTAGATGTTTTAAGAGAGCACAAGGAAGCTATCGGCTGGACTATTGAGGATATCATGGGAATCAACCCCTCGTTGGTAATGCACAAGATACATTTGGAAGAGAATGCCAAGCCATCGAGGGAGCCACAAAGAAGGCTCAACCCAGCTATGCAAGAGGTTGTGAGGACTGAAGTGATAAAGTTGTTGGATACAGGGATCATTTATCCAATCTCTGATAGCAAGCGGGTGAGCCCGATTCATGTCGTGCCCAAGCGGGTTGGATTGACGGTAGTGAAGAATAATGACGATGAGTCGGTGTCAACTTGTGTTCAGTTAGGATGGAGAGTGTGTATAGACTACCGTAAGCTGAATGCTGCCACAAGGAAGGATCACTTTCCACTCCCATTTATTGATCAAATGGTGGAACGCTTGGCTAGGCATGATTACTATTGCTTCTTAGATGGTTATTCTGGATATAACCAGGTCCCTGTGGACCCCGAAGATCAGGAGAAGACAACGTTTACCTGTCCTTTTGGGACGTTCGCTTACTGTCGCATGCCCTTTAGATTATGCAATGCACCTGCTACTTTTCTGTGGTGTATGGTCAGCATAATCTCTGACATGGTAGAGTGTTCCTTAGAGATTTTCATGGATGACTTCTCCGTCTTCGGTTCATCATTTAAGGAGTGTCTGCACCGTCTCACTTTGGTTTTAGTGTGGTGCAAAGAGAAGAACCTGGTGCTTAATTGGGAGAAGTGTCATTTTATGGTCAAGCAAGGTATTGTACTGGGGCATGTCATATCCCATCGGGGGATTGAGGTCGATAAAGCGAAGGTGGACCTGATTTCCAACCTTTCACCCCCACGTACGGTGAAGGAGGTTCGTTCTTTTCTGAGCCATGCAGGATTCTACAGGCAATTTATCCAGGATTTCAGCAAGATCGCCCAGCCCTTGTGTAAGTTATTAATGAAGGATGCCCCATTTGTATTTGATGAAGACTGTAAGAAAGCATTTGGGGATCTGAAGAAGATTCTGACGTCCACACCCATTATTCAGCCACCCTACTAAGGTATGCCTTTTGAGATTATGTGTGACACATCAGACTATGCTGTTAGAGTTGTTTTGGGGCAGCGTATTGATTAACTTCCCCATGTTATCTATTATGCAAGTCGAACTCTAAACGACGCACAACTCAATTACTCTACCACTGAGAAGGAGTTGCTAGCAGTTGTTTTTGCATTAGACAAGTTCAGATCCTACTTGTTAGGATCTAAAGTCATTATCTACTCGGACCATGCAGCATTGAAGTATCTTTTCTCTAAAAAAGATGCTAAATCTCGTCTTATCCGATAGATCTTGCAACTTCACGAGTTCGACATAGAGATTTGGGATAAGAAATGTTCTGAAAATGTGGTGGCGGACCATTTGTCTAGATTGATTGTGGATTTCACTGAGGCCGCCACTCCCATTTCGGAGGCCTTTCCGGATGAGAAATTGATGCACATTGCTCACACTCCCGCGCCATGGTTTGCTGATATAGCGAACTATCTTGTCACCGGTCAAATGTCCTTACATTTGGGGGTGACAAGATAAATCAAAGTTTTTGGCCATGGTAAAACATTTTTTCTGGGATGATCCTTACTTGTTCAAGTATTGTCCCGATCAAATCATCAGAAGGTGTATTCCTGAGCATGACCAATCTAATGTCATCGCCTTTTGTTATGATCATACTCGTGGAGGCCATTTCAGTGCTAAAAAGACCGTTGCGAAGATTTTGCAGTGTGGATTCTATTGGCCTACCCTATTCCGAGACTTTCACACCTACTGTGTATCTTGTGAGCGTTGCCAAAAGCTAGGGAGTCTTTCTAAGAGGAATATGGTGCCCCTCAACCCTATCCTGATTGTTGAGATTTTTGATGTGTGGGGTATTGATTTTATGGGACCGTTCCCATACTCCTTTGGCTACCTGTATATTCTGGTTGATATGGACTATCTGTCCAAATGGGTGGAGGCTATTGCATGCAAGACCAATGACCATAGAGTTGTGGTCCAGTTTTTGAAGGACACTATCTTTGCTCATTTTGGTATGCCTCGAGCAATCATAAGTGATGGAGGTAAGCACTTTTGCAACCGGATCTTTGATCAGTCAATGAAGAAGTATTTCATCACACACAAGGTTGCCACCCCATATCACCCACAGACGAGTGGACAAGTGGAAATTTCCAATCGCGAGATCAAGCACATTTTGGAGAAGACTGTGAACCCTAGTAAAAAGGATTGGTCTCTGCGATTGAATGATGCACTGTAGGCATATAGAACGGCCTTTAAGACGCCAATTGGCATGTCTCCCTATTGTATTGTGTATGGAAAGGCATGTCACCTTTCGGTAGAATTAGAGCATCGTGCGTATTGGGCTATTAAGCAGCTGAACTTCAATATTTCCAAGGCTGGCTCACAAAGGAAGCTCCAACTCAATGAATTAGAGGAGTTGCGGAACGATGCATATGATTGTGCACGGTCATACAAGGCACAAATGAAGAAGACTCATGACCAACATATTTTGAGACAAGCTTTTGAGCCGGGTCAAAAAGTTATTCTTTACAACTCACGCCTGCATCTGTTTCCAGGCAAGCTCAAATCTCGATGGACAGGCCCATTTATTATTCGGTCAATTCTTCCTCATGGGGCCATCGAGATTGAGGATCCAAAGAATGGTAACATTTTCAAGGTAAATGGGCAGAGGTTAAAACCATTCTTGGAGTTGAAGAGTCCGAACATTGAGACGATATTGTTGGAGGATCCTAGTTACTTTGATTGAGTGTCGTCTACTATGGAAAGTCTGGCTGAAGACGTTAAACTTAGCGCTCATGGGAGGCACTCCACAACATATCTTTTCTATATGTTTATTATTTTACATATTTCTTGTTATTGTTTTTTCTTGTGTTGTTTTTGTTTTCCAGTCTTTATTTTTCAGGGACAAAGCGTACTTCAGATCAAGTTTGGGGGTACGCTATGAGCCATACTAGTCCAGATAGTTCTCAATATCCCAGGTCAGCTCTTTCTATATTATTCACACATTGGGGTCAATGTGTAATTTAAGTTTGGGGGTATGGGAGACACATTACACACACTTTGTCATAATTTGTTGTTGTTTTTATTCATTTAAAAAAAAGAAAAAGAAAGAAGATAAATGCATGCTCATGTTATTTTGAAATTTTGTTTGATCTAAACAATTTCTGTGATGTGATGTCATTGGTGAGCTTAAAATTTTGAACATATGATCTGGTGATAAAGTTTTAAAATTTAGTTACTTACTTTGGGCATTTGAGAATTCAAATGTTTGATCTAATCTAACACGAGCACATTAGCAAAAATTGTGTGAGGTATGACATGTGATTTTAATGTGTACGTTTCCTTGTCTTAACTGAAACTGGATGACTTGTAAATATAATCATAAATAAAATTTTCACTGAGTAACTGGACCTCTTACCTCAGTATGTTTTATTCTTTAATTTAATTAGTACATTTCTTATTAGTCCGGTGATTGCATGCTTCTTTTCCATATAAGTCTAGTCATGCTCTTCTTATGTGTATTTGTTTGGGTGTGATTGAATCTGGTAGATCTCTTTTATAGATTTGTATATTGCTGCGGTATTGTCATTTAGATATATCGTCGTCTTTTGATAATTTATAAGTTAGGTCATGTGTGCTTGAAAGTAAAGAATAATTCATATCAATTACATTAGGGTTTATATGTGTGCTTTAATTGAATATTTGCTGATTGCCTGTTTGGGATGTGAAACTTGCAATCGAGATAAAAACAATTGAATCAAGTTAGGATTAGGGCAACGAACCTAGGGAGGATTTTTGAAACCTTGTTGTTTCTTTATTATATTATCCATCAATTATTTACACAATTTTCACACAATCAACAATTCAGATTTTGTCACTTTAACTTTTATCATTTGCGTTGAGGTTTACACCTTCATTTGTAATTAGTTTGTTTCTCTATGGAATCGACACCCCAAAGCTGTGCTATAACTACCGCGTTATACTTTGGGCGTAATCAAATTTTGGCGCCATTGCTGGGGAAATGCGCTTAAGTACAAGGAAGATTGTCAACTTTTGACATGAGGGTAGAAGAATTGTAAATAGTTTTTCTTTTCAGCAGCTGCAAAGGCGGTAACTTTGTTCTTTCTTTTAGCTTGTTGCATTATTTTTTTCCTTTCTTCTTTTTATAGTATTTTTTTATTATTTTTTTTTCTCTAAGTTTTGATTTTCTGATTTTTTTTGTTTTGTTTTATTTATTTCTTCTCTTATTCATTTGGTGCATGCTTAGACCGAGAGATTTGCGAGGTAGATTCATTAGAGGGCTCTAACTAGAATTACCCTCACCTTCCGAGTCTGATAGTGAAACCTCGCCTAGATCAACCAATAGTGGAAACCTAAGTGAGAATTTAGAGGATTTTGTTAACATGACCGATAACCTTAATGAGAATGTTGCTAGGACACTTCAGGATTACATCCACCCTACAAGCACAGCCACTCCATAATGCATCATGTTTCCAGCTAATACTCACCAATTAGATCTTAAACCAGGGATGATTCAATTACTCCCAACATTTCATGGCTTGGATAATGAAAACCCATATGTGCACATTAGAGAGTTTGAGGAAGTAGTCGCGACTTTTCATAGTCAAGATGAAACCAATGACATTGTGAGGCTTAAGTTCTTTCCTTTCGCTTTGAAGGATAGAGCTAAGAGTTAGCTATACTCACTAAGACCACGATCTATTGGGTCGTGGACTGAAATGACTCGGACTTTCTTTACCAAATATTTTCCCCAACATAAGACCAACGCTTTGAAAAGGCAAATCTCCACCTTTGCACAAAAGGATAGTGAGACCTTATATCAGTCTTTGGAGAGATTTGAGGAGTTATTGAGTATGTGCCCTCACCATGGGTATAAGAATTGGCGCTTGGTGAGCTATTTTTATGAGGGACTTACATATAGAGAGCGCCAATTCGAAGAGATGATGTGTAATGGTGAATTTTTGGAGAAAGATTCTGATGAGGCCATAGAGTACCTCAATAAGCTTGCTGAAAAAGCTCACACTTGGACTGGACCTAGTGCTACTGAAAGCACAAATAGGTCACGACCTATAGGGAACCCAAATGGTGGTGGAATTTACCATCTTAGGGAAGAGGATAACCTTAAGGCCAAGGTCGATATGCTCACTAGGGAACTAGAGGTGTTAAAGACTAAGAGCTTAAAGCCAACACACGTAGCTAATCATGCAAAATCTTTTGAATCATGTTTTGTGTGTGGCAGGGTAGATCATCTCGCCCAAGAGTGCCCCACATTTGCTGAGATAAGAGGGATGTATAAGGAACAATGTAATGCCTTAGGCATGTACAAGAAGCCTTTGGCACCCTTCTCTGATAACTATAATCCGGGATGGCGAAATCACCCCAATTTCAGCTGGAAGTATAAAAACCAGCAGCTTGCACAACCCCCTGCACCATATCTTGAACCACGTAATGCACCTGTATCTTCTAGCAGTTCTTTAGAAGACACTTTACATGCTTTTATTGAGGCACATGGTAAGATTAATCAAAGACTTAAATCTTTAATTACGCGGGATGTTGAAGAAAATAAAGAGATAAAGAGCCAAGTGTCCAAGTTGATGAGCTACTTGAGTGTGACTGAGCGAGGTAAGTTCCTTTCTTAAGCTCAGTCCATACCCCATGGTCAACACCTAGC
Organism: Bretschneidera sinensis; assembly: GCA_023935145.1. Taxonomy (NCBI): domain Eukaryota; kingdom Viridiplantae; phylum Streptophyta; class Magnoliopsida; order Brassicales; family Akaniaceae; genus Bretschneidera; species Bretschneidera sinensis. The sequence continues at coordinate 9,579,521 of CM043704.1, forward strand.
GCAACAGAATATAAAGTAGGTGAATGCCATTGAGACATTAAGTGGTAAGTTATTACACATCCCAACAATGAAAAAATCAGAGGATGTGGATGAAACCCACCAAACATACATGATTGACTTATTCATGGAAAAAGATCCAGCACCTTAATCAATTAGAGTCAACCTTCACCCATGGCTTCACAAGAGCACATATCAAGCCAAAATTTGCGGATGTTACTGATGACATCCTTAAGGCCTCTTCAAAGCATACAAGCACCCAATTTGACAGTGAAGTAGTTGCTAGTGCATTCAGTTGATGTTTGTCTAGGAGAGAATAAGAGCATCTGGCTGAAGTCGTAAAACTTAGCACTCATAGGAGGCGCCCCACAGCATATCCTTTTACTTTTATTGTTTTCATATTTCTTTTTCTTGTTTATTGTTCATATTTTTTTTGTTTTCCAGTATTAACTTAGTATTTCTTTTTTAGGGACAAATATACGAAGCAGTTCAAATGGTGGAGCACAATTTTCAGCTTCTGTGCACGTTTGGCTACAAAAGGAGTTTCCTTTACTCTTTCTTTTACATTGAGGTCAATGCAATTTTTAAGTTGGGGGTGGAGGAAACACATCTCTTTGTTTCCATATTATTTATTTCCATACATAATTTTTCCATTGAACTGCTTGGACTCGTTCTCCATTTTTGTTTGTTTTTAGCATGCTTTGTGTCAAGCCTTAGAGTTTATTCACATGTCAATGATATGAGCCTAAATTGAGATAACATATAGCATTTAGAAGAAGTTAAATCTTGCTTCGGTTTGAAATTAATTTAAGCATCAATCTTCATTTGGTTAGAGACTCTAGTTTGTAGTAAGATAGTATGATTAGTCTTAAACATTTAGAAAAGTTTTATGTGTGATTATTTTGTTAATATTTTTGCGTTCTCGACAAGCTCTAGAACTTACTTGATAACCACTTGAGGTGAATTCCTAGAATGCACATTACATAATATAGGCCATTTTTGGACCGTTTGAGCCTGTTAAACCTACCATTGCTATATTTACCACTAGTCACCTATTTGAGCCTTTTCTTGAAAAAAAAGTGAGCCTTGTTTCTTTCAATAGCCCATTTACTCACCTTTATGAGCCTAAAGAGAATATTTTATCCTTATTTTTATCTTAAAAGAACTTAGCTATACACATTTGTTGAGAAGCACTTAAAAGGAGTAAGGATGGAAATATGAGAAAATATCACTATCATAACCCAAGTACATTAAAGGAGATTAGTTGGGGGTTATGTAAAAGAAAAGAAAAATGGAAAAGGAGGTGAATGGTCTTATACCAAAATACAAAAGAAAAGTGAATTACGGCAAAGAAAGAAGAAAAGAAAAGAAAAGAAAAGTGGTGATTTTGAAAAAAAAAATGAAAAATGCTCGAAAAATGGTCAAAAAAGTTGGGTGTTGAAGTAAGGTTATCTAGTGCTTAAAAGTGATTGTGTTTAAAGCTAAGATATTGAGTTCTTTTTCTCGTGAATCTTTCCCATTTTTTCTTAACTTTCACCTTAGCCGAACGTTACAAGCCTATTAAAGACCTTTTGATCCAATGTAATGTGACTTTTCTACAATAGTGGAGAGTGGTTTGAAATGTAAGCATATGGAGCTTGTTTTTGTGATTGATGTCACGAAATTTATCATGTTTTAGAGGCCAAGACTTGTATTCATGAATGTTATGCATAAAATCATCCGGGTGTTCGGATTAATGGTTTGTGGTAAGATGGATGTTAAGAGTCAATAACGATTTTAAGATTGATGTTTGGATTACTTTTGGATTTGGGTGAAATTTAATGATTCTTTGTGCCATGTGTTATGTGCAATTTTTGAGACAAAATGTGAATTACTCTTGGTTAACACTAATATTGATTTTCATTTACTTTGATTCCCACCGTAGAATTCATCTCTTGTTTTCGCTTGAATTGCTAGGGACTAGCAATAAGCTAGTTGGGGGTTGTGATAAGAGTCATAAAATGCATCTTAACAATACTTAATTGTTATCATTTTAGGGTTGATCTAGGTTTTAATTGCACTTTTATATGTTAACATCTCTAAAGTATCATTCTTGGATCATTGATCTATTTCGGTGCATTTTCAGAAACTTTAAGCTCAAAAGAGGAGGAAAAGTTATCATTGCTTGAGGTACAAAGACTCGAGGCATACTTGAGTGAAGGAATGCTTCCGGAAGGACAAGATGGAGGTCTTAAAGGAGCAACAACTGTTGCCCGCACTGGAAAGGAGTTTCACTAAATTGCCAGAGTTGCCCGTACAGATCAATCATCTTTTCAAATTAAACTGTATTGATACAAGAAGAACCAGGAGATGAGCTATATATGCTTAGAAAGATCTGGAAGTATATTTTCTGGAGAATTTTACGGTTCATAAAAATGATTTTTCTAGAGAAAGTTATGGCAGTTTAAGTAGAGAAAGGTAAGGTTGTGCGGGCTGTGCGGGATTTCAGCGTGAAGGGCATGTGAAGGCTTAAATCCCACATCCCACATCAGTTATAAACACATTTCTATATCCCATATCCCACATCAGATTGGAAACACATTGCACTCGTGGTATTTGCCTATATAAGACCCACTCCACTTCAGCTTTGAGCACTATCGGAGAATCTGATATCATCTGAAATCATCAAAAAGTGAATCCAGAGGGCCTTTAGGAGCAATCCAGAGGGTCTTTAAGAGGAATCCGAAGTACTTTTGGAGGGCAAGCTGAGGAATCACTGAAGCTTTCACTACCAAGGGGGAGATGATCGTTGAGAGGCCGAAGGCAACTCGAGGACGCATGAGCCCCATGGCCGGCTAGTCCAAGCAAGACGAAGGGAAGAATCCCTAGGTGTAGTTGTTCTTATTTTCCTTTATTTGATTCAGTTATAGTTTGGTATTATTTTCATTAAACATTGTTATGTTTTATTCTTTAATTTAATTAGTAGATTTCTTATTAGTCCGGTGATTGCATGCTTCTTTTCCATATAAGTCTAGCTATGCTCTTCTTATGTGTATTTGTTTGGGTGTGATTGAGTCCGGTAGATCTCTTTTATATATTTTTCCATTACTGCGGTATTGTCATTTAGATATATCGTTTTCTTTTGATAATTTATAAGTTAGGTCATGTGTGCTTGAAAGTAAAGAATAATTCATATTAATTACATTAGGGTTTATACATGTGCTTTAATTGAATATTTGCCGATTGCCTATTTGAGATGTGAAACTTGTAATCAAGATAAAAACAACTTAATCAAGTTAGGATTAGGGTAACGAACCTAGGGAGGATTTCCATAACCTTGTTGTTTCTTTATTATATTATCCATCAATTATTTACACAATTTTCACACAATCAACAATTCAGATTTTGTCACTTTAACTTTTATCGTTTGTGTTGAGGTTTATACCTTCTTTTGTAATTAGTTTGTTTCCCTGTGGAATCGACACCCCAAAGCTGTACTACAACTACCGCGTTATACTTTGGGCATAATCAGTAACCAAGGGATCTTTGATAGTGATCAAAACAGCAATAAAGGATGGTCTCAATGAGATGATCGAAGAGACAGAAATCAAGGATCAAGCAACAAGCTTGATGGCTGAGATGGATAAGGCAGTACTTTGGCACAATCGCTTGGGACATATGAGTGAAAAGGGCTGCAAGTTCTCAGCAAGAATGGTTTACTCGCAAGAATGGTCTACTTGATGGTGACAAGGTAGAGAAACTTGATTTCTGGGAGAGTTGCGTTCTTGGGAAGCAACATCGAGTTAGCTTCAACATCGGAGTGCACAAGTCTAAGGGTATTCTTGACTACATTCATGCGGATCTTTGGGGACTAGCAAGAATACCAACACAAGGAGGTAATCGTTTCTTTCTTTCTTAAATTGATGATTATTCTAGTTTGGTTTGGGTTTATTTTCTTAAAAATAAATCAAATGCTTCGAATAAATTTGTGGTGTGAAAAAAGTTGCTGGAGACTCAAACGGGCAGGGTAGTTAAGGTGTTAAGAACCGATAATGGCTTAGAATTTTTTAATAAGGATTTTGATAAATTCTGTGAGTTAAATGGGATTCTAAGACATAGAACGGTTATGAAAACCCCTCAACAAAATGGAGTTGCTGAGAGGATGAATAGGACCCTTATGAAAAAGGTTAGGTGCAAGTTAATTAAGTCCGGTCTACCAAAATGTTTTTGGGGGGAAGTTGTGTCTACTGCTGTATATTTGGTTAATAGATCACCCTCTAGGGCTTTAGACCTTAAGACTCCCGAGGAGATGTGGAGTGGGAAACCCCCTGAGTTAAGCAACCTTAAGAGTTTTGGATGTGCTGTGTTTGCACATAAAAAGGATGATAAACTTAGCCCAAGGTTTAGAAAATGTGTGTTTCTAGGATATGGTGATGGGGTTAAGGGGTATATGTTGTGGTCCTTAGAGCCAAAAGGAACAAAGCTCATTATAAGTAGGGTTGTCATTTTTAATGAATTGTTATTTCCCTATTTGGAGAAAACTAACCCTACATGGGATAGTGGGAAAACCACTTCGGTATTTGTGGAATATATCATCAAGGAAAATTCAATTCAGGTAGAGCAAAGAAGGTAAGAGGGTTCGGACTAGGTACCCATTGATGAAGGCCAAGCTCATGACACTCAAGAGGAGGCTGAACTAGAAGGGGGTGATGCAGCAAATCAGAATGATTATCAACTCACAAGGGACCTGGAAAGGAGGGTGGTCAAACCACCTTTGAGATATGATTTTGCGAATCAGAATGGATGCCATGGAATGTAAGGATTCGTCAAAATAGCAGCTAGCTATGGAGGAAGAATTGGATTCTTTGAGGAAGAACAACTCTTGGGAATTGGTGCCCAAACAAAAAAAATAGAGAGTTATGGATTGTAAGTGAATTTACAAGATCAAAGAAGGGAACACTCCAGGGGATGAAGTCTGGTATAAGGCTAGGCTGGTGGTGAAGGGGTTCACATAAAGAGAAGGCATAGATTTCACCGAAATATTATCACCGGTTGTGAAATACAAGACGATAAGGATAGTGTTAGCAATGGTGGTCCAATTTAATTGGGAAATCAAGAAAATGTATGTGAAGATAGCATTCTTACATGGAGAGCTTGATGAGAACATCTACATGAGGCAACCCGAAGGCTATGAGGAAGGAAGGCAGGGAGATTTGGTGTGCCAATTGATGAAATCTCTCTATGGCCTGAAGCAATCACCTCGGAAATGGAATAAGAGGTTTGAATCCTTTGTAACTAGCTTGGGTTTCATGAGGAGCTACTATGATTCATGCTTGTACTTCAAGGGTCACAAGGAGGAGAAAATGGTGATTATCCTCATCTATGTTGATGATATGCTGTTGGTTGGGAACAGCAGGGAGAAGATAGAAAAGTTGAAGTCTCAACTCACTTCGGAGTTTGAAATGAAGGATCTTGGCCATGCACAGAAAATCCTTGGGATGAGCATAATCTGGGAAAAGGAGAGAAACAAGTTGAAGGTTTCTCAATCTTCTTACATAGAAAAAATGATATCTAAGTTTTCTATGGAAGATAGTAAACCAGTGAAGATTCCTCTTGCTGGTCATTCAATGTCCTAGAACGGATGAGGAGAAAAAAGAAATGGAAAAGGTCCCTTACTCTAGTGCGGTTGGATCTGTAATGTTCACCATGGTAAGCACTAGACCCCACATTGCTCATGCAATAAGTGTTCTCAGCAGGTTTATGAATAATCCCAGAAAGGAGCATTGGCTTGGGATGAAGAGGTTGCTGAGGTACTTGAAGGGAAGCCCAGATGTGGGGCTGGTTTATGAGAAGAGAGGTAAGTCCATCTGTCTAGATGGTTATGCTGATTCGGACTATGGAGTAGGCCGGGATAAAAGAAGATCGATTACCTCCTACTTCTTCAACTTAAACGGATGTTGTATAAGTTGGAAGGCTTAGTTGTAGCCGGTGGTAGCACTCTCAACAACTAAGGCTGAGTATATAACAGCAACGGAAGCCATTAAAGAGGCTATGTGGTGCAAAGGGTTGTTGGAAGAGTTAAAGGTCCTAAAAGAGCAGGTGGTGGTGTATTCGGATAGCCAAAGTGCGTTGTATTTGTGCAAGAATCTGGTGTTCCATGAGAAGACAAAGCATATGGATGTTCAGTACTATTTCATTCGGTAAAATGTTACAGAATGATGCATTCATGTGGACAAGGTGGCCACAGAAGAAAATCCTGCAAATTTAGGTACTAAAGTTCTACCTCTAAGCAAGTTCAATCATTGCCTTAGACTTCTTAGGATTGGAGTCGGATTATTTGGTGACTCATGTTGAGTTTGGATCCTGAGTTCTCTGCACAATGGGTTCAGGTTTAATCACTTAGACAAAGGTAGAGATTGTTGGTGTTTGTCTAAATATTAAATGGTTGGAAGATGAGCTTCAGCAGCCTGGTGTGCGCCGCGACCCAGCCTTGGTGCACCGTAGCCTCCAACATGAAAGAAGTTCTAGAGAAGCCTTGCCCATATGCGCGCCGTGGTGACCAGTACCTGGAGATTGTGTGCCCTGTTGTGCGCCGCGACTAACCCTGTTCTGGGCCGCGGTGCCAGGCACACCAGATGCCAATTTTTAGCACTCTTCTCCTAGTGCATGGGGTTTGATTAAAACGTACAGGATCACTTAGACTTGTTGGAGGGCTATGATTGATTGTTCCTCAAGATCTAAGGGTTGAGATTGGCTTCAAGATTGGTTCAAGAAGTTGGTGCACTATATAAAGAGTCATCTAGCTTCAGTCATAACATAAGATCATCATACAAGAGAATTAAAGTGCAAGTGTGAGAGTGTAAAGATACAATACACAAGAAAGGCACTAGAATAGATCTCATTCAAGAGTGGCTGGGATTAAGAGAGAGCATACAAGAAGAGGAGTTCAAGGGCTTTGTAATTGGAATTTTCTTGGGAAAAATTCCAGAGAAACACTTAGTTCTTATCTCTTTCTTTTCTCTTCTTTAATGTATCAAGAACAAGAGGTTTCTTGAGGAGGTATTGTTGTAATTGTAAGAACTCATTGATTTAGTGCAGAGAGCTCGAAGTAGCTCACGGGGACGTAGGCATTTGCTGAACCTCGATAATAATTGCTTGTGTTCTTTCTTTGATTGGTTTGTTTTTGTTCATTACAAGTCATTCTATACTTGGGTGTTTGGAAGATCACCACCTGGGCATCTTGAGATGATTTCTAGCAGATTAGTTGTGTTCAACGTTCGCCACTAGGCCTACGCCAATCTGTACTACCTTTTTCAGCACTTCTTCTTTAAGTAGTACTTTTACTAATTCTTTCGTAGGTCTTCTTATTTGGGTTTTGGTGTCATCCCTTAGGTCTTCTATATGAAGGATGAGGCTTTATCCTTCCCTTTAAATGAGGCCAAGTAACAACTTCATCTTTTTGAAGGCATCAAAGTACAATATATCTTGGGACGACCTGTTATCTAGCAAAATTCTTTCTGTAAACCGAGGTTCAAACCCAAGAGGGGGGTGAATTGGGTTTTAAATTTTTTTTGCTAATTAACTTGCAAGTCTTTAAAATAGTTTAATAAGCAAAGCACACAATCAAATAAAATGCTTGTAAGTAAAGGAGTTAAGGAAGAGAATATGCAAACTCCATTTATAGTGGTTCGAAAATATCGAAATCTCTCCGACTCTACGTCTACTCTCTTCAATGAACCTCCTTGAAGTAATCCACTAATCATTAGTCAAGCAACTTCATGGGTGTTGCACAAACCTTACAAACAATTTCTTCCTAACGGAAGTTACAACGAAGTGTTTAATCCTAAACACTCTAAGAGTTACACCAACTCTTTCCTTTTACAATAAATTGTATTAACTGTAAAGTAAATGGTAGAGAGATAGCAATGAATGCTTTTACAAATGAAGAATATCTCTCTTTCAAGAAGAAGCTTGAAGAATGGCTCACAATGAATTTTTCAAAGCTTTTGAGAATTAATGAGATATATGATGAATTGAATGTCCTATCTACCTTGTTTAAATGCTAATTGAAGTGGGTTTTTATAACTTTGAACTTATATGGCCGTTTGGCACTGACTTGGTAGGTTTGGGGCATTAAACTCTCAAGTCCCACGTCTGAACATGTGATTCAATTACCTTAGTGCCTATTTTAGATATTTTGTCTTCTTTTGGTGTCTGAACGTGTTGAGTTCTAGCATCTTGTTTCTGTACTAAATGCTTTTACTACTTAAACACTTAGATAAAACTGTTAGTGTAATTAGAGTGATGTTTTGCCATTATTAAAATCAAATATGGGTCAACAATCTCCTCTTTTTTGATGATGACAAAACTAAAGAGAGAAAAAATCGTTTTAAAAACTAAGTGTTGGTTTTTTTGAAAATTTTGGACAGAGTTTCCTCTGTTTTTCTGATAAAAACCAACTTGCAAGCATTCAAATACAGTAATATCAATCCCAACCAAGCAATGCAAGATATTTTACACTTGTTAATATGTTCAGAGCAATGCTTCCCCTAAATTTATGCTTTATCTTAGTTTACATAGATTTTTCTCTTTTTCTCTCCCGTTTTGACAACAGCAGAAAATGAGGTGTAAACATGAAAAATAAGCAATTTAATCACCATAGACATGAAGATAAGGTAGAACAAACTTGTGTGCAAAAACTAGGTATTAACCGAAGTTTGGAAGAATTCCTGAGAAGAATCAAAAGTTTGCAAATAAGCTTGAAACATTAACTGCATATATATGAGCAAGAAGAGCTTAAACTAGGCAACCATATGGCTAAAATTAATCCATATACACCAGTCAAAAGCTATTAAGATAAGAATGTATATACAAATGATCCATACATAACCGAGCTTAAAGAGGCTGCCCGAGAAAGTCTGATACATACATGACAAATGATGTATGAAAGATAAAAAAAAATTTATTTTCATAATATCCATGGAGCAAAAGCAAAAAAAAAGGGAGTAAATATAAGTACAAGCGATAAAAAAAAATATGACTCAGCGTGCAGGGGAGTCAGAGCTATCTCTGAGAAGATCTTGAATCTCTGCCAAAAAGTCTTCTAAGTGCTCTCGGAGTAACTCAAAATCATCCTTGAGGGTGTTGATGTCGTGACGCATGTGATCGATATCAGTCCACACCATCTGGAAGCTCTGGTTGATGGAAGAGCTCAAGCTCTAAAATCTGGACTGCATGGACAGCTGGAGGCTCGCTATAGCCTATAATACATCATCATGTCTAGCTTGACCAGGACTAGAGCCACCATGTCTAGCATGGTGTGGACTAAGTGTTTCTTGTCAGTGTCCACGGCAGTGGGAGGAGCTGCATCATCAAGTCCATCGTCGTCCTCCTCGCTGTCATCATTATCACTGATCCTGATGTTCTTCCTAGCCATGGAATGAACCATGCCATTCTGGATTGTGCACCCCATCTTCTTCAGTGAAGAGACATTAATAATGTCTTTGGGATCGATATCTTGAGCTTCAGAGGTAGGCAGGGGGATTTTGAAGTGCTAGAGGATCAGGGTGATGAGCATCCTGTATGGGAAGCACCTAGAGTCATGTGCTTCGCCAGTAATCATATTGGCGAGCAAGAGTGGGTAAATATTGAAATGGTTTCCAGTTTTGAGACACCAAATCAATACTATGTTTATCTTAGACATATAACCCCAACTCTCGAGTCTAGGGTGGATAGTCCAACTCACTATGAACTTGAACAATTTTAAGTCGAGGGGCATGTTACTACACTGGTGAAATGTAGTGGATCGAAAGACGTAGTTAGGGTCTCCCCTAACTATTTGATATGCCTCCTCATAATCAAAATTGTTTGGTCATCCATCCAAACTCTACTGGATCCCTCCTACGGGGATTCTCAGGTTGACCAAGAGGTCAGTGTTTACCTCAAATTCTATGCCCATAACACTAGTCTTAAATCTAAGAGCTAGTGGAATGGGTTTGACTAGGTTAGCATAGAATTTATGAATGAGGCAGGAGTAGTATTTTTGATGGATTTTTACAAGGAAGTTAGGTTTATTGCCTCAAAAGCGAGAAAATTATCAAAATTAGCATGACGAATAGAATCAAAATCTACGAATCTATTCGTCATTACTTTCTTACGTCTAATGACAGTGGTATACCTGCTTTTGGGTGGGGTTCCAAAAGAGAGAATCATCGAGCTCGGTCCTCGCTTGCTTGCTTAAGGAACCAGCTACCCTTTTCCACTTAGTGTCCGGTGCCGAGGACTTCCATGATCTAGGCCTTGTGGGCGGGTGAGGTCCGGCAACAATTGTTTTTACTCGTATTCTCTCAAACATTTTGAAATTTTCGTTTGTATAGGGGTTTTTGGGAAACAAGTGAGGTTTCAACCATGAAAAGTTGAAATGAATATGATTTAGAGGAGGATTAAGGGTTTTATGGAGTTGTTTCAAGAGATTTCGGTCTAAAAACAAGGATTTTTTAGAGAGAGAAAGCTAGGGTTTTTCAAAAATGGTGTAAAATCTGAGGAAAAATGAAGCAACTATATATAGAATCGCGATACCAGTCGACTGGGTTGGGGTACTAGTTGACTGGGTCCTTCATAATTTGGGAATTTTTCGACTTACCAGTCGATTGGGTCGAGATACCACTGGGCTGTGTAAACTGGCAGTAAGACACCAGTCGACTGGATGTACTCTACTAGTCGATTGAGTTGTACAAGAAAATTTCAAATTTTTTGCTCCAAAATATTTTCTTGTGGTACCAGTCGACTGGGTCAAGGTACTAGTCGACTGATAAATTGGGCAGTGAGACACCAGTCAACTGTATTGACCCTACTAGTAGACAGAGTTCATTAGAAAAAATTTCAAATTTTTGGCTTTATGTTTCTCTTGTGATACCAGTTGACTGGGTCCTTCTATTAGTCAACTGGTGAACTGGACAGTGAGTTACCAGTCGACTGGATTTACTTAACTAGTCGACTGGTTAAATGGATAGAGAGATATCAATCAACTGGATCAAGATACTAGTTGACTGGTTCTTTCATAAAACATAAAATTTTGAGCTCCAGTTTGGAATTTTGCAAGAAATGATTTATCTATGCCATCTTGAGTGAAAGATATATTAAATAGGAGCTAATACTCATTCACTAGATGTCAAATATGCATATAATGAAATATAGATGCAATTAAGAACACATATTTTCATAATTTGTTAAGCCCATTAATAGTCTAATCTTACTAAAGCTATCTTCGTTCAGGGGCTTAGTAAGAATATCAACAATTTGGTCCTCTGAAGGGATGAACTCTAATCTAATATCACCATTTTGAGCATGGTCTCTTACGAAGTGATGTCTTATTTCTATGTGTTTGGTTCTTGAATGTTGAATAGGGATTTTAGTCAAGTTGATAGAACTAGTGTTGTCACAATGGATTGGTATATGTTTAAAATTCATGTCAAAGTCTTCTAATTATTGTTTCAACCATAAAACTTGTGCATAACAGCTTCCAACTGCTACATATTCCGCTTCAACGGTTGATAGTTGTAATACTCGTATTTGTAAAGTAATGGTAAAGAAGTACTTTAATAAATATGACAAAGAGTTAAAATAATATAGATATTTTGAAAAGTGGAAAGTCAAATTTTTATTAAAAAAAATCTAGGATATGGACCTCCAGAAAAGAAAAGAAAAGAAAAGAAACAAAAAAAATTGGACGTGAACATCCAAAACAAAGAGAAAGAAAAAAAATTTCCTTTAAAAAAAACAAAAAAACCCACAAACATGGCAGCAAGTGGCAACACCTACTACCAAGTTTCTTTAAGAGAACTGCATGTCTCCCACTTGGCTTTTCATGGCAGCTAGAGAAGAGAAATGTGCATGTAGGACACATGCACATTTCGGGGAGCAATTGGAGGCTGCCGAAAAAAATTCTCAAATATATTTTTTATTTATATAAATATATATATAACATAAACGTTAATTTACGTTTAACCGAAATTTCGTTTAGTTTCCTTTAAATTTCTCTATTTTCTTAAACACTTGGAGACTAAAAGAAAGGTTAAAAGAGCAAAATTTTGAAGTAGTTTATTGCGGAATTTATAGAGAGTCATGGGAAGCTATCAGAAAAGCATAAGGTAATAACATAGTGTTTATTTTTGAATTTTTGGCATTCATAAAATTTCTCCGAATTCAAAGTGAGAATTTTCAAAGGGTGTGGTTTATGAAGAATTGAAGAAATAATTAGAAATTCAATACAAATATTATGTTACGTGCTGGCAATCAGCAACCGGGGGAAATTTCGGAGAAGAATGGGAAAGGCAAGGAGGTGATCCACGGGTAGTTTTAAGTGCTACGTGGTGAGTTAGATTTACTTTAAGTAATCTAAATAAAAAAAATATAGTGATAATATTAAAATAAATTATCAACTTATGTTTTGATAGTAGATAAAGATTAAATTGATAAGTATGACATGAATATTGGACACGTAGAAAATTATTATGTGAAAATAAATATTATTAGAATCATGAGTTGATTTAATAATAATGGTGATAAATAAATACTTGACGAGTTTTGGTTAATAAATTGATATGATAAATGAGAAGATGAATTTAGTGTATCTTGGCAAGTTTTGATGGATGATTTGATGTGATTTAGGATGAGAGGAATTTAGTGAAATATTTTTATATATATAAATTGAGAAAAATTAGGATAGACAATTTAAATATTTAAATTCATGTTTGTTTGTTTTTTTATGTTATTGTTCATATGCATATTTCACATGCATATGCATTAAATAAAAGAAAAGAACTGGGAAGGCAGCCAGTCTAATGAAAATGAAAGAATCGGGAAGGCAGTCGGTCTAATGAAAATGAAAGAACCGGAAAGGTAGCTGGTCTAAATGAGAATGAAAGAACCGGGAAGGCAGCTGATCTAAGATAAAAACATGTCGACATGTGGGAAGATGTTCCCATAATAATAATTCATGCATTGCATCTGTTTTACATGTTGATATTTTATTTCTGAAATGTTTTAGATATTATGCATTTATTTTATTTGTAGATAAATGAGTCTCACAGTGAGACAGTTTCAGTGAGAAAAATACATTGAATTATGATGTGATAGGAATTATTTAAATGTTCGACTATATGTTATTATTCAACCATATGAGAGATAAATGATCAAATATTAGAGGGCTATTTATGCAAATTTGAATACTTTTAGTAAATTTAATTTACTGAGCTTGTGAAGCTCATCCCTCATTGTGCAATGATTTCAGGTAGTAGACAGGACGAGTAGTTTGGTGGGTTGATAGTCAGACAAAATTATTTTTCTGTAAGCCACGTACGTGTCAATATCCTCAAACAAATGAGAAAATGAAATAAAATTTTATTTGTAAATATTCATGTATTTTACATTGTATATTATGTTTAAATTAATATCAGAATAATATAAAAGAAATTTCTGTTAGAATTTTTATTTTTATTGTTGCATATATGTGTCGTGATGGGATTCTCAAAATGTGATGACACCGTCTCAGGGGTGGCCAACCCGAGATAGATCGTTACAATTTTGGTATCAGAGCATTAGGTTTTAAGATTCTGTAGACTACATGGAACTTAAAAAGTAGAAGATCTAAATAAACTATATTTTAAATGCAGAGTCTAAGGATGACACGTGGTCGTACTAGAGCTAGATGTAGAGCTCTGAATCAGAGGGGACATGGCAGACCCCCAATTTTTAGGAGAACTGAAGCAGATGAGGAAGTTGAGTCTGTTGTTCCTACGAGGGAACATGTTGATAGTGCAGCTGGTACTAGTAGAGCCGGGAGAGAATCTGAGGTTAGGAAAGATGAACTGAGAAAAACTCTAAATCGTGCTATAGAAAGGATGAATGCAGCTGAAGAGAGGGCTAATAATTTGCAGAGAAGATTAGAAGAAATGAGTAGAGTAGAACCTGATATGGTGAGACGAGAGGTTTATGAGGGAGAATGTGTGTTTGCACGTGAGATGCAAGGGAATTGTTTTGTGAGATTTCTTAAGCTTAAATCTTAGTCTTTTAGAGGATCTATAAACCCTGTGGAAGCTGAGCACTGGATTAGACATGTGGAGAAATATTTTGAAGTCTTACCAGTGACAGATAGACAGAAGGTTGCTTTTGCTTCATTTATGCTAGAAGGTGAGACTTCACAATGGTGGGAAGATATTCTGCCTAGGATGAGTACACAGGTGGAACAATCTTTAGCTTGGAGTAAGTTTAAGGATGAATTCTTTGCGAAATAATTTCCAGATACATTTCGAACCCAGTAGGAGAGAGATTTTATTCACTTAAGGCATAATATCCTATCTGTAGCGAGTATGATAGCAGATTTATAGCTCTGTCAAGATTTCTACATGAATTAGTGAATACGGAGGAGAAAAAATATAAGAGATTTTTAGATGGGTTACACTACGAAATTCGATCTAAACTCTCTTACATGGGCATAAGGAATTATGTTGTACTGGTGGATAAAGCATTACATATTAAGAAGGATTTGATGGAGTTTAGAAGTAGAAAGGATTGGCTGAAGAGGTCTAGATTTGAAGGACCTAGAGGTGGTAGTAGTATGGATGTACAGGGCGGGAGACCACCCTAGAGGGGGGCGTTCCTTGTCACAAAGAACTGTAGGGCAGAGTTAGATGCAAGTAAGATTTGTTGCTTCTGTAGCTCAGAGTAATACCAGTGAGACCCCTCGATTTGGGAGACAAGTTATAGGAATTGAGAGTCATAGTAGAGAAGTAAGTATGTCACAAAGGGGAAGTGGTAATCTGATGTATGATCGGGAGTCAAGGGTTTGCTTTAGATGTAATCAGATGGGGCATCTATCTCAGAATTTCCCTACGCAGATATGCTTCATATGTGGTGAGGGAGGACATGTTGCTGTAAATTGTCCAGTGGGGAAATCTGCTGACATAAGCATTAAAAGTATTGGGAGAAGATCGGTGGAGAGAGGTGGTGGATCAGGGAGTGTGCGGAGCAGAGGTCAAGGATCAGCTGTAGAGCAAGGACGTGGCAGCTAGTTTTAGTCCAGAGATAGCAGAGTCTATGCATTGACCTTGCAGGATGCACAAACCACTATTGATGTTGTTATGAGTATGATATCTATCCTTGGTAGGCTTGCTAGATTATTGATTGTTCTGGGTGCAACCCATTCTTTTGCATCTAGTAGTTATATGAAATCTATTGATGCTAGTTCTAGTCCTTTGATGCATGCTGTTATTGTTGAGGTTCCTACTAGAAATAGAGTTATTATCAGGACAATCTATCGATGTTGTGTGATTAATATTGCCGGTAGAGAATTTGAAGTTGATTTATTGCCTTTAGATATGACAAATTTTGATTTAATTCTGGGGATGAATTGGTAACTTGCATATCATACTTGGGTAGATTGTGTTTAGGAAAAATATGGTGTTCAAGATACCAGGATAGAAGGAGTTTAATTTTCAGGGAGAACGTAAGATACTTGTTAATTATCTTATTTCTGCCTTAACTGCTAGTAAATGGTTGAAGAAGGGTTGTGAGGGGTATTTGGCATATGTGGTGGATTCTAGCAAAGAGAGTAGAAAGTTAGAAGAAATCTTGGTAGCAAAAGATTTTTTTGATGTTTTCCCTGAAGAGTTGATCGGATTGTCTCCTAATAGGGAGATTGAGTTTTCTATTGAGATGATTCCAAAATCGGCACCCATATCCATAGCACTCTATAGAATGACACCATTTGAATTGAGAGAGCTGAAAGTTCAGCTTCAAGAGTTGCTAGATAAACAATTCATTTGACCTAGTATGTCATCCTAGGGAGCCTCTGTGCTATCTGTCAAGAAGAAAGACGGTACAATGAGGTTGTGTATTGATTATAGACAGTTGAATAAGATCACCATCAAGAATAGATATCCTTTGCCCAAGATAGATGATTTATTCGAGCAATTACAGGGAGTTAGATTGTTTTCTAAGACAGATCTGAGATCGGGTTATCATCAATTGAGGATAAAGGAGGGGGACGTGCCTAAGACAATTTTTAGGACACGTTATGGCCATCATGAGTTCCTGGTGATGCCATTGGGTTTACTAATGCTCCTATAGCATTTATGGACCTTATGGATAGGGTGTTTAAACTATTCTTGGATAGATTTGTGATTGTGTTTATTGATGATATTTTGGTATATTCCAAGAATGAAAAAGAGTATATGTAACATTTAGAGATAGTGTTGGAGATTCTGAGGAGAGATAAATTATATGTGAAATTCTCTAAATGTGAGTTTTAGTTGAGTGAAATATCTTTCTTGGGGCATGTTGTGTCAGGAGAGGGGATAACAATTGACCCACAAAAAGTAAAAGCGGTGTTGAATTGGGAAAAACCCACGAGTGTAACTGAAATTAGAAGCTTTTTGGGGTTGACTGATTATTATAGGAGATTTATTCAAAAAAAATTCTATGATTGCTGGACCTTTGACTAAATTGCCCAGGAAGGACATGAAGTTTAGGTGGTCAGAGGAATGTGAGAAAAGCTTTCAGCTGTTGAAATAAAAACTGACTACTGCCCCGGTATTAATGCTTCCTTCTGGTGATGAAGGATTTGTGGTTTATAGTGATGCGTCACATTAGGGGATGGGATGTGTGTTGATGCAACATGGTAGAGTTATAGCTTATGAATCTAGGAAATTGAAGAACCATGAGAGGAATTATCTGACCCATGATTTAGAATTGGCTGCAATATTTTTTGCTTTGAAGATTTGGAGACATCATTTATATGGAGCTAATTGTGAAATTTTTACTGATCATAAAATCTTGACACATTTACCGACCCAGAAGGAGTTGAATTTGAGGTAGAGGAGGTGGATGGAGTTGATCTGTGATTATGACTATATGATTCATTATCATCTAGGAAAGGCTAATGTAGTAGCTGATGCATTGAGTAGAAAGGCTATAGGGAGATTAGCTGCTATTAGGAGTCCTAATACTAGCTTGATGATAGAATTAAGAAGAATGAGGATGCAATTAAGTGTCAATGATAGAGGAGTATTGATGGCGAATATGGTGATACAAACTCCTATTATTGATCGTTTATTATAGATGCAGGGTGGAGATGAGGGGATAGAGAAGATTAGGCGAGAAGTGTTGAGTGGGAAGCCAACCGAGTTTAGAATTAGAGAAGATGGTATGGTAGTATTGGGGCATAGATTTTGTGTTCCCAATGATATGGATATGAGAAAGGAGATACTAAGGGAGGCTCAGGATTCTGTATATTCCATGCACCCAAGTAATAATAAGATGTATAGGGGATTGAAATAGAATTATTGGTGGTCAGGTATGAAGAAGGATGTAGCAGAATATATCTCTAGATGTTTGACTTATCAACAGGTGAAATCTGAGAATAGACATCCAGCAGGTTTATTACAACCTCTTCCAGTACCTGAGCGGCCATAGGAAAATGTGAGCATGGATTTTGTCTCTGGTTTTCCTTGTACCCAGAGGGGGCATGACACTATGTGGGTTACAGTGGATAGATTTTCTAAGTCTTCACATTTCCTTCCTATTAAAACTACCTAGAGTCCAAAAAATTTGGCTGAGTTGTATGTAACAGAGATAGTAAAATTACATGGAGTACCCTTGAGTATCGTATCAGATAGAGATTCTAGATTTACCTCTAGATTTTGGAGGGGTTTCCAAGAAGCTATGGGTACGCAATTATAGTTCAGTATCGCTTTTCATCCACAAACTGACGGGCAGACAGAGAGAATCATCAAAATACTAGAAGATATGCTGAGGGCAAGTGTATTGAGTTTCTTAGTGAGCTGGGATGCTTATTTGTCTTAGATCGAGTTTGCATACAATAATTAGTATCAAACTAGTATTGGAATGGCACCCTTTGATGCTTTATATGGTAGAAGTTATAAAACTCCAGTATGCTGGGAAGAAGTTGGAGAGAGAAAGATATATGGCCCAGAAATGATAGACTTGACTACTGAGAGGATCAAACTGGTTAGGGAGAACCTTAAAGCAGCCCAGAACAGACAGAAAAGATATACTGATAATAGAAGACGACCTCTCAAGTTCCAAGTTGGTGATTGGGTATTTTTTAAGATATCTCCATAGAAGGGAGTGCTGAGATTTAAAAAGAAGGGAAAGCTGAGTCCGAGATTTATGGGGTCCTTTGAGGTGATCGAGAGAATTGGACCAATAGCATACCGGTTGGATTTGCCCCCAGAATTAAACCAATTACATAATCTGTTTCATGTGTCCCTGCTGAGAAAGTACTTACACGATGAATCTCATAGTATCTCGGATCAGGCGATAGAATTTCAGGAAGATTTGATTTTTATGCAAGTACAGGTCAGAATCCTAGACAGAAAGAACAAGTTTTGCGAAATAAATTCATTCTTTTGGTTCAAGTATTATGGCGAAATAAAGATGTCAAAGAATTCACGTGGGAGCATGAAGCAAAAATGAGGAAGGATTTCCTCTAACACTTTTCTTGATTTAGGTAAGAAAATTTCGGGGACGAAATTTTTGTAAGGTGGGTAGAATTGTAATACTCGTATTTGTAAAGTAAGGGTAAAGAAGTACTTTAATAAATATGACAAAGAGTTAAAATAATATAGATATTTTGAAATGTGAAAAGTCAAATTTTTATTAAAAAAAAATGTGGGACATAGACATCCAGAAAAGAAAAGAAACAAAAAAAAAATTGGACGTGAACATCCAAAAAAAAAGAGAGAAAAAAAATTTCTTTAAAAAAACAAACCCACAAAACGTGGCAACAGGTGGCAACACCTACTGCCAAGTTTCTTTAAGCGAAATGCATGTCTCCCACTTGGCCTTTCGTCAGCCAGAGAAGAGAAATGTGCTTGTAGGACACATGCACATTTCGTGAAGCAATTGGAGGCTACCGAAAAAAAATTCTCAAATATTTTTTTTACTTATATAAATATATAAAACATAAACGTTAATTTACATTTAACCGAAATTTCATTTAGTTTCCTTTAAATTTCTCTATTTCCTTAAACACTTGGGGACCGAAAGAAAGGTTAAAAGAGCAAAATTTTGAAGGGATTTACTACATAATTTTATAAAAAGTCATGGGAAGCTATCAGAAAAGTAGAAGGTAATAATGTAGTGTTTATTTTTGAATTTTTGGCATTCATGAAATTTCTCCAAATTCAAAGTGAGAATTTTCAAAGGGTGTGGTTTATGAAGAATTGAAGAAATAATTAAAAATTTAATACAAATATTATGTCAGGTGTTGGCGGTCAGCAACTGGGGGAAATTTCAGAGAAGAATGGGAAAGACAAGGAGGTGATCTGCGGGTAGCTTTAAGTGCTACGTGGTGAGTTAGATTTACTTTAAGTAATCTAAATAAAAAAAATCTAGTGATAATATTAAAAATAAATTTTTAGTTTATGTTTTGATGGTAGATAAGGATTAAATTGATAGGTATGACATGAATATTGAACACGTAGAAAATTATTATGTGAAAAGAAATATTATTAGAATCGTGAGTTGATTTAATAATAATGCTGATAAATAAATACTTGACAAGTTTTGGTTAATAAATTGATGTGATAAATGGGAAGATGAATTTAGTGTATCTTAGCAAGTTTTGATGGATGATTTGATGTGATTTAGGATGAGAAATTTAGTGGAATATTTATATATATATATATATATATATATATATATATATAAATTGAGAAAAATCAATACTGAAAAGTTAAATATTTGAATTCATGTTTGTTTTTTTTATGTTATTGTTCAGATGCATATTGCATATGCATATGCATTAAATAAAAGAAAAGAACCAAAAAGACAGTCGGTCTAATGAAAATGAAAGAACTGGGAAGGCAGTCGGTCTAATGAAAATGAAAAAACCAGGAAGGCAGCCGCTCTAATGAAAATGAAAGAACCGAGAAGGCAGCCAGTCTAAATGAGAATAAAAGAACCGAGAAGGCAGCCGGTCTAAGATAAAAACATGTCGACATGTGGGAAGATGTTTCCATAATAATAATTCATGTATTGCATCTGTTTTATATGTTGATATTTTATTTATGAAATGTTGTGGATATTATGCATTTATTTTATCTTTAGATAAATGAGTCTCACACTGAGACAGTTTCAGTGAGAAAAGTACATTGAATTATGATCTGATAGGAATTATTTAAATGTTTGACTATATGTTATTATTCAATCATACGAGAGATAAATGATCAAATATTAGAGGGCTATTTATGCAAATTTGAATACTTTTAGTAAATTTAATTCACTGAGCTTGTGAAGCTCATCCCTCATTGTGCAATGATTTCAGGTAGTAGACAGGACGAGTAGTCTGGTGGGTTGATAGTCAGACGAAATCATTTTTTTGTGAGCCACGTACGTGTCAATATCCTCAGACAAGTGAGAAAATGAAATAAAAATTTTATTTGTAAATATTCATGCATTTTGCGTTGTATATTATGTTTAAATTAATATCATAATGATATAAAAGAAATTTCGGTTAGAATTTTTATTTTTATTGTTGCATATATGTGTCATGCTGGGATTATCAAAATGTGATGACATCATCTCGGGGGTGGCCAACCCGGGATGGGTCGTTACAATAGCACAACCGAATTTTGTTTCTTAGAAAATCAAGAGGTTAATATTACACCTAAAAATTGGCATGTTCCACTAGAGCTTTTTCTATCTAGCCTACAACCCGCAAAATCAGCATCCGAATATCTAACAAGTTCAAAAGTTGATTTTCTAGAATACCATAACCCTAGGTTTTGAGTGCCTTGTAAATATTTATGATTCTTTTTACGACAATTACATGTGATTCCTTAGGATTAGCTTGAAATCAAGTACACATGCATACACTAAACATTATATCAGGTCTACTTGCAGTTAGATAAAGTAAAGCTCCTATCATGCTTCTATAAGTTTTAGTATCTACACACTTACCTTCCTCATCAAGGTCAAGTTTTGTAGAGGTGCTCATAGAAGTGCCAATTGACTTTGGGTTTTCCATCTCAAACCTCTTTAATAGGTCCTTGGTGTACTATGATTGATTGATGAAAATGCCTTCTTTCAATTGTTTGATTTGAAGTCCAAGAAAGTAGGTAAGCTCTCCCATCATGCTCATTTCAAATTCACCTTGCGTATCTTAGCAAAATATTGACACATAGATTCATTAGAGGCACCAAATATAATATCATCAACATATATTTAGACTAATAGTGTGTCATTATTGTGAGTTTTTTTGTGAAAAAAGGTTGTATCTATTTTTCCTCTTGTAAAACCATTTTCAATCAAAACCTTACTTAGTCTTTCATACCATGCTCTTAGAGCTTCCTTCAACCCATAAAGAGCTTTAGAAAGCTTATAGACATGGTTTGGAAGACTAGGATTTTCAAATCCAAGAGGCTGTTCAATGTACACCTCTTTTTCTATAAAGCCATTTAAAAATGAACTTTTTATATCCATTTGAAATAGCTTAAACTTATAAAGCATGCAAAGGCCAATAACATACGAATGGCTTCTAATCTACCTACGGGAGCATAAGTCTCATCAAAGTCTATTCATTCTTCTTGATTATAACCTTTAACAACTAGTCTAGCATTGTTCATAGTTACTATTCCATTTTCATCCATTTTATTTCTATATACCCATTTAGTTCCTAGAATTGTGTGATTATTTGGTCTAGGAACTAGATTCCATACTTTATTCCTTTCAAATTGATTTAATTCTTCTTGCATAGCATTTATCCAATCAACTTCTTTTTCGGCTTCTACAAAAGTATTAGGTTCTACTTGAGATAAATAGGCTACACAATTGCAAATATTTCTTATAGAGGATTGAGTTCTTACCCCTTGTGAAAGATCACCAATCACTTGATCGATTGGATGATAATTCACATACCTCATTTGGGAAGATCATCATTTTGTTGACTTGTACATGGTTGATCAGGATTAAAAGCATCTACGTCTTGACTTGTTTGAGTTTGGCTCTCATTCGGGTCAACAATGGGAGTAAGTGTTTCCATTCTTGGAATAAAATCAGCATCATCATTAAAAGATACTACTTTACTACTAATTGGGTTAGACTCATCAAAGGCAACATGTACGGATTCTTCAACCACTAGAATTCTTTTGTTAAAGACTCTATAAGCTTTACTAGAGGTTGAATATCCCATGAATATCCCTTTATCAGTCTTTGAGTCAAATTTACCTAAATTATTTTTATTGTTATTTAGGATGAAGCACTTGCAACTAAAAGCACGAAAATAAGGGATATTAGGCTTTCTACATTTCCATAGTTCATATGGAGCTTTTTCAAGCATAGGTCTAATTAACACTCTATTTAAAACATAGCAAGAAGTGTTTAAGGCTTCCGCCCAAAAATATTTTGGCAAACTATTTTCACAAAGCATTGTTCTAGCAAATTATTCTAGAAAATGTTCACTTGTAGTATGTAAGTTATGAACATACATATTATATTTAGGATATACATAATGGTAATTCCTAGGATGTGAATTTCTAGTATTTGAATTCCTTAAATGATT
The DNA here is from genome assembly GCA_023935145.1 of Bretschneidera sinensis. Lineage (NCBI taxonomy): Eukaryota > Viridiplantae > Streptophyta > Magnoliopsida > Brassicales > Akaniaceae > Bretschneidera > Bretschneidera sinensis. The sequence continues at coordinate 9,602,079 of CM043704.1, forward strand.
ATTCCTAGCATTTGCATTTCTTGAGTGAGCATACATATATGCATGTGTATTTCTAGGATGTTTATCTCTAGTATATGCCTTAGGATTTAAATTTACATTATTAGACCTACTGGCATATATTGAGGGAGTGCTTTTAATCTTGCTACTGGCCTTGGAGGTGAAGGCTTCATTCACACATGTTTATTTCATGAACAAAGTCTCTTTTGACTTTTGTTTGCCTAATGGAGAATAACCCGAGCTGAATTTTCCTCCACTTAACCTTTTGTAAGATAGCACTTCATCTAGCTTTTCTTTTCCAAGAATAAGTCTAGATATAGTGCTATTCAATTCCATTATTTTCTTCTTCAAAATATCATTTTCATTTTTTAGAAAGTCTTGTGATAAGTTATAAAGCATGGAAGATAGTTTTTATTTTTCCTCTTTTAAGCCTTCTATCTCTTTAGAAAGAGATGAGACATCCTTCTTGACGGTCACATTTCTAGAATCGAATTTCTTCAATTCTTCATGCATCTCATTTATTACTTCAATTAATTCTTCACTACTACTAACAATATTGTTATTATTATAAGGGGAAGAAATTGATGCCTTATTTTCATCGTTGATTGCCATCAAGCATAGGTTGGCAATCTCTTCGTATCCAACTTCATTATCCAAAGTTTCTTCGTCTTCATCATCACTCCATGTGGTTACAATCATGTCTTTCTTTTTGAAGCTCTTATATGGTTTGCTCGTTGTTGGGCAATAGGCCTTGATGTGACCGGGTTTCTTGCAACCGAAACACATACGAGGTTCCCTTTTTGGAGTGGAATCCTTTGTGTAAGTTTTCTTGCTCTTTTTTAAGAACTTGTGAAACCTTTTGGTGATTAATGCCATCTCACCATCTTCTTCGTTGCTCTCATTCTCTTATTCATTTTCTTCCTTTTTGTTGCTTGTAGAGGCCTTGAGAGCAATCAACTTTTTGTTCTTCTCATCATCATTGACAATGAGATTCATTTGTTCCATCTCGTATATCAATAGTGATCTGAGGAGTGTTTCGACATCAAGTTTGTTGAGATCCTTGGCCTCCGTTATGGCCGTCTTCTTCACTTTCCAAGTGGATGGCAAAAACCTTAAGATCTTCCTCGTTAGTTCAAATTTCTCAATGTTCCTACCAAGAAGCTTTAAACCGTTAACAATGGTAGTAAAACATGAGTGCATTTGAGAAATAGTTTCATTGGGAGACATTTTGAAAGATTAATACTCGGACACTAGCATATAATTTTTTGATTTTTCACTTCGCTAGTGCCTTCATATGTAACTTATAATTTATCCCAAATTTCTTTAGCTGAAGTACATGCAGAAATTTTATTGTATTCATCGATACATAGATTGTAATCTTGTCATTCGAAAAAGATTTTCATTCTATTTTTTCAGTAGTTATAGTTAGAACCATTGAACAAAGAAGGTCCAGTATAGGAATGCCCTTCGGTATAGCTATTAGATGCTATTATATCAACTCAATAATTTTAAGCATGAAATTGAGTACAAGGCTCTGATACCAATTGTAAACCGAGGTTCAAACCCAAGAGGAGGGTGAATTGAGTTTTAAAAACTTTTTGCTAATTTAACTTGCAAGTTTTTAAAACAGTTTAATAAGCAAAGCACACAATCAAATAATATACTTGTAAGTAAAAGAGTTACGGAAGAGAATATGCAAACTTCATTTATAGTGGCTTGGCAACATTAGAATCTCTCCGACCCTACGTCCACTCTCTTCAATGAACCTCCTTGAAGTAATCCATTAATCGTTAGTCGAGCAACTTCACGAGTATTGCACAAACCTTATGATGAGAGTCATAAAATACCTCTTATCAATACTTAATTGTTAGCATTTTAGGGTTGATCTAGGTTTTAATTGCACTTTTATATGTTAACAACTCTAAAGTATCATTCTTGGATCATTGATCTACTTCGGTGCATTTTCAGGTACTTTAAGCTCAAAAGAGGAGGAAAAGTTATCATTACTTGAAGCACAAAGACTCGAGGCATACTGGAGTGAAGGAATACTTCCGAAATGACAAGATGGAGGGCTTAAAAGAGCAACAGTTGCTGCCCGCAGTGGAAAGGAGTTTTACTAAATTGCCAGAATTGCCCGTACATATCAATCATCTTTGAAAATTAAACTGTATTGATATAAGAAGAGTTAGGAGATGAGCCATATATGCTTAGAAAGATCAGGAAGTCTATTTTCTAGAGAATTTTACGGTTCGTCAAAAGGATTTTTCTAGAGAAAGTTATGGCAGTTTAAGTAGACAAAGGTCAGGCTGTGCGGGATTTCAGCGTGATTTTGGGCTTAAATCCCACATCCCACATTGGTTGGAAAACAAATTTCTATATCTCAAATCCCACATCGGATGGAAAACAAATTTCTATATCTCACATCCCACATCGGATGGGAAACACATTGTACTCTTGGTATTTGCCTATATAAGGCCTACTCCACTTCAGCTTTGGGGAATCAATCGGGGATGAATCCAGAGGGCCTTTAGGAGCAATCCAGAGGGCATTTAGGAGGAACCTGGAGTTTAAAGTTTGAAAGTCGAGAGAGATGATCGTCGGGAGACCGGAGGTAACTCGAGGACGCATGAGCCCAATGGCCGGCTAGTCTCCAAGCAAGGCGAAGGGATGAATCCCTAGGTGTAGTTGTTCTTATTTTCCTTTATTTGATTCGGTTGTAGTTGGAATTATTTTCATTAAATATTGTTATGTTTTATTCTTAATTTAATTAGTAGATTTATTATAACTCCGGTGGTTGCATGCTTTTTTTCCATATAAGTTCAGTCAGACTTTTCTTATGTGTACCTGTTTGGGTGTGATTGAGTCCGGTAGATCTCTTTAATAGATTTGTCCATTGCTGCGGTATCGTTATTTTAGATATATCGTCGTCTCTTGATAATTTATAAGTTAGGTCATATGTGTTAGAAAGTAAAGAATAATTCATAGTGATTACATTAGGATTTATAAATGCGCTTTAATTGAATATTTTCCGATTGCCTGTTTAGGATGTGAAACCTGCAATCGAGATAAAAACAACTGAATCAAGTTAGGATTAGAGCAACGAACCTAGGGAGGATTCTCGGAACCTTGTTTTCATTTTTATTTTAAACTTATTTACAAAATTACCCTTTCCTCAAAACAACTCAGATTTTATCCTTTTAATCTTTTATCGTTTGTGTTGAGGTTTACACCTTCTGTTGTACTTAATTTGTTTCTCTGTGGAATCGACACCTCAAAACTGTACTACAATAACCGCGTTATGTTTTGGGCATAATCAAATTTTGGCGCCGTTGTCAGGGAAACGCGCTTAAGTACAAGGAAGCTTGTCAACTTTGAGTGTGACGGTAAAAAAAAAAAAAAAAAATTCTTGTTTTATTTATTTTATTTTCTCTTTGATTCATTTGGTGCATGCTTAGACAAGAGATCTGCGAGATAGATTCATTAGAGGACCTGAGCTAGAATTACCCTATCCTTCCAAGTCTAATAGTGAAACCTCGCCTAGATAAACCCATAGAGAAAACCCAAGTGAGAATCTAGAGGATTTTGTTAACATGGCCGATAATCATAATGAGAATGTTGCTAGGACACTTCAGGATTACCTCAACCCTACACGCACAACCACACCATCATGCATCATATTTCCAGCCAATACTCACCCATTAGAGTTTAAAACAGGGATGATACATTTACTCCCTACATTTCATGGCTTGGATAATGAATACCCATATGTGCACATTAGAGAGTTTGAGGAAGTAGTAGCGACTTTTCATAGTCAAGACGAAATCGATGACATTGTGAGGCTTAAGTTCTTTCCTTTCGCTTTGAAGGATAGAGCTAAGAGTTGGCTATACTCACTTAGACCACGATCTATTGGGTCGTGGACTGAGATGACTCGGATTTTTTTTAATAAATACTTTTCCCAACATAAGACCAATGCTTTAAAAAGGCAAATCTCCACCTTTGCACAAAAGGACAGCGAGACTTTGTATCTGTCTTGGGAGAGATTTAAAGAGTTATTGAGTATGTGCCCTCACCATAGGTATGAGAGTTGGCGCTTAGTGAGCTATTTTTATGAGGGACTTACATATAGAGAGCGCCAATTTGTAGAGATGATGTGTGTTGACCCTCGCCCGTATTTTAATGATGGCAAAACACAATTGTTATTTAACTAACATGTTTAAACTAAGTTGTATTAAGGATCAAACACATTCAACCAAGGAACAAAGTGCAAAAACTCGAACCAAATCAAGTATCAAGTGAAGACTGAAGATCTAGTATAGGTCTTAAGGTTTAGAACCAATGTAAGTCTCACTCATACATTGTATTAGCTTGTTCAATGGCTCAAACACAAATGTTTTTTCTAAAACCATTAATTTTAAAATGTTTTTAATGAAAAACAGAAGAAAAACTGGGTTGGAAGACAACCCAGTCGACTGGGTACATATACCAGTCGACTGGTATAAAGGTCAGAAGGAATCCAGTCGACTGGATCAAACAACCCAGTCGACTGGTACTTTGACCAGTAATTTCCCAGTCGACTGGATGAATCAACCCAGTCGACTGGTAAAATGGACAGAAAGTCCCCAGTCGACTGGATGATATATACCAGTCGACTGGATACCCAAAAGGTCTGAAAACATATATTTTTCAAGTGAACCCAGTCGACTGGTATCTCGACCCAGTCGACTGGTAGTTCAAAAATATGACCGTTGGACTCCAAATCTGAACGTTTTAAAGTAAATCTTTTTCAAATTAAAGTCCAAAACGGCCATATTAATTGATTGCTATATAAACCCATTTAGCAAAGCATTCAAGAACATGAAGCAAATATTCAAAAAGAGTTGATCTCATATAATCAAGTTTTTATACTCTTGAAACACAAAAAGCTTTGAGATAATCTTATTGAGCCATTTCTTCAAGCTTTACTTTGAAAGAGAGACATTTCTGTTGTAATAAGCTTTCATTTGTTATCTCTCTACCTTTTAATTTACACCATCTTTGTAAAGGGATTACTTCCGATAGGAAGGGGATTTTTCGGTTTAAGCAATTCCTGTAAATTGCTTGTGTACGGTTTGTGCAACACCCGGCTAAGTTGTGCGACTAAGTTTTCTTAGTGGATTACTTCAAGGAGTTCCTTGAAGAGAGTGGACGTAGGGTCGGAACGAATCCGATATTGCCGAACCACTATAACTGTGTTTGCATCCTCTTTCCTTAAACTCTTTATTTACAGCTTTCTACTTGTATTAATTATTTGTTGCTTATCAGTTTTTATAAACTTGTATAAATTCCGCAAAAGTTTTTAAAAACCCAATTCACCCCCCCTTTTGGGTTGAAACCTCGAGCTACAATTGGTATCAGAGCCTTGTTCTCTTTATAAGGCTTAAATTCCTAGAGTTGATCCAATTGCAGCAAATAGCTACTCTGAGGGACACTCTTATACTAGACCACCATTGTTCAATGGATCAAATTATAACTACTGGAAAAATAGAATGAAAATCTTCGTCGAAGGACAAGATTACAATCTATGGAGAATTATAGAAGAGGGACCTAAAATTCCCTCAAAAGAAATAGTTATTGGAGAGACTCTTCATACAATGCCTAAACTCAAAACTGAGTTTACTGACGAGGATTGTAGAACGATGTCTCTCAATAGCATAGCAACAAGCATGCTACATTGTGCATTAGATATTTCTGAATATAACAAAATATCTGCATGCATTTCTGCTAAAGAAATATGGGACAAATTGCAAGTCACATATGAAGGAACAAGTGAAGTAAAAAAGTCTAAAATTTACATGTTAATTTCTGAATATGAATCTTTTAAGATGTCTCCTAACGAAACCATTTCTGAAATGCACTCACGATTTACTACTATTATAAATAGTTTAAAATTGCTTGGCAAGAATATTGAGGAAGTTGAACTAACCAGAAAAATCTTAAGATCTCTACCTCCAGAATGGAAACCAAAGAGGACAGCCATTCAAGAGGCCAAAAATCTTGACAAGCTTGATGTTGAGACGCTGCTTGGGTCATTATTGACATACGAGATGGAAGAAATGACTCCCATCGTCAATGATGATGAGAAGAAGAAGAAGCAAATTGCTCTCAAAGCTTCTACGAGCAACAAAGAAAAGGAATTAGAACAAGAAGCAGAGAGCAGTGAAGAGGATGGTGAAATGGCTTTAATCACCAGACGATTCCATAGGTTCTTGAAGAAAAGCAAGAAACCTTACTCAAAGGATCCCACCTCAAAAAGGGAACCACTTATGTGCTATGGCTGCAAGAAGCCAGGACATATAAAAGCTAACTGTCCGGTTTCAAGCAAACCATACAAGGGCTTCAAGAAGAAAGCTATGGTAGCAACTACCTGGAGCGATGACGAAGAAGATGAGTCATCAGACAAAGAAATTGGATACGAAGAGATTGCCAACCTCTGTTTAATGGCAATCGATGATGAAAGTGAGGTAACATCTTCTCCCTCTTCAAAAAATAATATTGTTACTAGTAGTGAAGAATTACTAGAAGTCATAAATGAAATGCATGAAGAATTAAAGAAATTTGATTCTAGAAATTCTGTTCTTAAGAAAGAAGTATCATCTCTTTCTAAGGAAATGATAGTTCTTAGAGAAGAAAAAGAAAAATTATCATCTTTACTGTATAATTCATCTCAAGATTTTCTTAAAGATGAAAATGAGAATTTGAAAAATAAAATTTCTGAATTAAACAGCACTGTATCTAGACTTATGCTTGGTAAATAAAAACTTGATGAAGTGCTTTCTTCCCAAAGATTAAGTGGAGGAAAATCTGGTGTAGGATATTCTCCATTGGGAAAACAAAAAACAAAAGAGAGCTTATTCATGAAAGCCTCTTGTGTAGATGGAGCTTCTACTTCGAAAGCTCCTAACCTTGTTAAAAGCACTCCCTTAATAAAATCCGAGGAACTCTAGAAACTTAAATGATCATACTAAATTGAAGCATCCTAAAAATACTCATGCTTATTTATATGCTCATTCTAGAAATGCTCATACACACCCTAGAAATAATCATCATGCTCATTCTAGGAACAATGTGTATAATCAAAGAATGCATTCTGCTCATGCTCAACCTAGGAATCACCATCATAGCTATTCTAGAAATAACTTGCATACATATGCTAGCATGTATCCTAGAATGCATCATCGTTCATTTTCTGAAAATGACATGCATTTTCATACCCCTTACCATAGAATCATGTATCCTAGGAACTATCATTCTAAGGATTATAGGAATGCACATGTAAAATTTCCTAGAAATTTCTATGACTATAATGATAGGTCTGTGCATCATCAACATGTTCATAGAGCACCATATATTGTTAAGAAAGTATGGGTCCCAAAAGGAACCGTATTTTCAAGGACTAACCCCAAAGGACCCAAGAAATTTTGGGTACCTAAAAATGCTATCGTATATCCTTGTGTGATGTAGATTTGCCTTCACACCAAGGAGAAAGGTAACTGTTGGTACCTTGATAGCGGTTGCTCGAAGCATATGACCGGTGATAAAAGCGTATTCAAGGAGCTAACTCTAAGAGATGGTGGACTTGTGACCATTGGAGACAATACTAAAATAAAGATCATCGGGCATGGAAAAGTCGGTAATGATTTCTCAACTTTAGATAATGTATTGCTAGTACAAGGCTTAAAGCCAAATTTACTTAGCATTAGTCAATTATGTGACAAAGGATATAAAGTCACATTTGAAACCTCTCATTGTCTAGTTATAGACATCAAGAGCAACAAGATCAAATTCATTGGCCATAGACATGAAAATGTCTATATAGTTGATTTGAAATCCTTACATTCCAATAATGAAAAATGTTTTCCTGCTTTTAGTGAAAATCAATGGCTGTGGCATAGAAGGCTTGGTCATGTAAACATGAACTTGCTAAAAATTGTTTCAAGAAAAGATTTAGTTATTGGTCTTCCTAAAATCAATTTTGAGAAAAACAAAATTTGCAATGCTTGTCAAATGGGAAAACAATCTAGGATATCTTTCAAAGCAAAAAATGTTGTCTCAACTACTAGACCTTTGGAACTTTTGCATATGGACTTATTTGGTCCAATTAGTACCATTAGTCTAGGTGGCCATCAATATGCTCTTGTTATTGTTGATGACTATTCAAGATATACCTTTGTTATTTTTATTGCTTATAAGGATGAAGCTTTCAAAGGATTTGAAAAGTTTTGCAAAAAGGTACAAAATGAAAAAGGAATTTGTATTTCAAGCATAAGAAGTGATCATGGCAAAGAATTTGAAAATCAAAGCTTTTCAAAATTTTGTGATGAAAATGGAATTAATCACAACTTTTCAGCTCCTAGAACTCCTCAACAAAATGGAGTTGTTGAGAGGAAAAATAGAGTTCTAGAAGAATTTTCAAGAACAATGCTTTGTGAAAATAATTTACCAAAATATTTTTGGGCTGAAGCCGTGAATACTTCTTGCTATATTTTAAATAGAATTTTGATAAGGCCCCCTGCTTGATAAAACTCCTTATGAACTATGGAAAGGGAGAAAGCCCAATATTTCCTATTTTCGTGCCTTTGGTAGTAAGTGCTTCATCTTAAATAACAATAAAACTAACTTGGGTAAATTTGATTCCAAGACCGATGAAGGGATATTTTTAGGATATTCTACTACTAGTAAGGCTTATAGAGTTTTCAATAAGAGAACTCTAGTAGTAGAAGAATCTGTGCATGTAACTATTGATGAATCTAACCCAATGAGTAGTGGAGAAGTTTCCTTCAAAGATGATGCAGATTTTATTCCAAGAATGGAAACTTCTACTCCCATTGTTGACCCAAAAGTGAGTTCTTCTCAAACAAATGAAGGGATGGCAATTCCAAATTTGGACCAACCATCCTCAAGTCAACAAGAGGAAAATCTACCCAAGGATTGGAGGTATGTAAATCATCATCCAATTGATCAAGTAATTGGTGATCCTTCACAAGGGGTAAGAACTCGCTCTTCCATTAGAAATATTTGCAATTTTGTAGCTTATTTGTCTCAAGTAGAACCTAAGACATTTATAGAAGCTGAAAAAGATAATGATTGGATAATTGCAATACAGGAAGAGATAAATCAATTTGAGAGAAACAATGTTTGGAAACTAGTTCCAAGACCTAAAGATCATTTAATTATTGGAACTAAATGGGTATATAGAAATAAAATGGATGAAAATGGTATAGTAACTAGAAATAAGGCTAGACTAGTTGCTAAGGGATATAACCAAGAGGAAGGAATAGATTTTGATGAAACCTATGCTCCCGTAGCTAGATTAGAGGCTATTCGAATGTTATTAGCCTTTGCATGCTTTAATAAATTCAAGCTGTTTCAAATGGATGTGAAAAGTGCCTTTTTAAATGGCTTTATAGAAGAAGAAGTTTATGTTGAACAACCTCTTGGATTTGAAAATCCTAGTCTTCCAAATCATGTCTATAAACTTTATAAAGCTCTATATGGGTTGAAGCAAGCTCCAAGGGCATGGTATGAAAGACTAAATAAATTTTTGATTGATAATAAATTTGTAAGAGGAAGAATAGATACAACTCTCTTCACAAAAACTCACAAAAATGACACTTTGATAGTTCAAATATATGTTGATGATATTATATTTGGTGCTACTAATGAATCTATGTGTCAAGAGTTTGCAAAGTGCATGCAAGGTGAATTTGAAATGAGCATGATGGGAGAACTTACCTACTTCCTTGGACTGCAAATCAAGCAACTAAAAGGAGGTATCTTCATCAATCAACAAAAGTACATCAAAGATCTACTAAAGAGGTTCGGAATGGAAAGCTCAAAGCCAATTGGAACGCCTATGAGCACAACCACCAAACTTGATATTGATGAAGGAGGTAAAACTGTAGATTCTAAATATTATAGAAGCATGATAGGTGCTTTACTGTACTTGACTGCAAGTAGACCTGATATAATGTTCAGTGTATGCATGTGTGCTAGATTTCAATCTAATCCTAAGGAATCACATGTAGTTGCAGTGAAAAGAGTCCTTAGATATCTACAAGGGACTCAGACCATAGGATTATGGTATTCTAGAGAATCATCTTTTGAGCTAGTAGGATATTCGGATGCTGATTTTGCTGGATGTAGGTTAGATAGAAAAAGCACAAGTGGAACATGCCAATTCTTAGGTGCTATGTTAACTTCTTGGTTCTCCAAGAAACAGAATTCAGTTGCACTATCAACCGCTGAGGCGGAATATGTAGCAGCTGGCAGTTGTTGTGCCCAAGTACTATGGATGAAACAACAACTAGAAGACTATGGCATGAGTCTCAAAAATATTCCTATATTTTGTGATAATACTAGTGCCATCAACCTAACCAAAAATCCTATTCAGCACTCTAGAACCAAGCATATAGAGATTAGACATCATTTCTTAAGAGACCATGCTCAAAAAGGTGATATAAGATTAGAATTTATACCTTCAGAAGATCAAATAGCTGATATTCTTACAAAACCCTTAAGTGAAGCTAGTTTTTGCAAAATAAGAAAGTTGATGGGATTGCTTGATTTTGATAAATTGAATGTTTGATTGCATCTCATTTCATCATTTGCATGTTTGACATTGAGTGAAAGAGTATTAATCGTTGTTTAATTATTTCCCTCACTCAAAAATGTCAAAGATAAAACAAATTCGTGCTTAAAATAACAGACTGGAAATTTTGCTAAGAGTCCAGTCGACTGGTACATATAACCCAGTCGACTGGTAAGTCTCTGCCTGTTTTTCCAGTCGACTGGTAATTTTGATCCAGTCGACTGGTAACTCTCTGTCAAAACTTCCAGACGACTGTTAATTCTTCTCCAGTCGTCTATAAGATCAAATCCTGCTTGGAGCCAAATTTTTTCATTTTTTTGAACCTCCAGTCGACTGGTAACGATAGCCCAGTAGACTGGTATCTCACTGCCAGTTGATCCAGTCGACTGGTAAGAGAAACTGTTCATCTTTTCAAAGGGGCCCAGTCGACTGGTAAGTTTACCCAGTCGACTGGTATCGCGATTCTATAAAAGGGACTGTTCATTTTCGCCCTTCTTACGCCATTTTCAAAGAGCCCAAGCTTTCTCTCTCTAGAAAAATTCATCTTTTTGATCTAAAAACCATCCAAATCCCTTCTAAACACACCGATCTACTCATTCCTAAAGAGATTTTTAACTTTCTACGGTTAAAATCTCTCATTTTTTACCAAATTTCCTTTTTCCAAAAACTTCAAATTTCTCGAAAATGAGTGATAAAATCCGTATAAAACTCACAACAAGTGGACCTAATGCGCCCAAAAAGCCTAGGTCTTCAAAACCTTCGGTTTCGGAATCAAAAGGGAAGGGAGTAGCAGGGTCATCCAGCAAGGAGCCCAAAACAGAGTTGGAGCAGGCTCTGTTTTTCAGCCCAGCTGCTCATAAGAGGTATAACTCTATAATCCGTCACAAGAAAATCATGACGGGTAGAGTCGTTGATTTCGACTCCATTCGTCATGGTAATTTCGATATTCTACCAGCCTTTGAGGCAATAAATCTGACCCCACTGGTCAGTATTCATGAAAAATATTACCCGCGACTGATTCACCAGTTCTATGCGAACTTGGTGAAACCCAGTCCTCTGGCTCTGAGATTCAGAACCAGAGTTAGCGGTATGGAGTTTGAGGTCAACACTGACCTCTTAATGAGCATTCTGAGAATCCCTATAAGGGGGGTTCAATGGAGTCTGGATGGATGGCCAGGCAACTTTGAAGTTGAGGAGGCCTGTCGAATAGTCAGGGGCGACCCTAACTATGTGTACAGACCCACTACATTTCACACATGTAGTGACTTGCCCCTCGACTCAAAAATGTTTCAATTGATTGTCAGTTGGACCATCCACCCGAGACTCGGGAGTCGAGGGTATCTATCTAAAATAGATACGGTATTGATTTGGTGCCTAAAATCTGGGCACCACTTCAATATATATCCTCTGCTGCTCGCCAACATGATAAATGGCGAAGCAAACGACTCCGGGTGTCTACCTTATGGGATGCTCATTACACTCATCCTCCAGCACTTCCGGGTACCTTTGCCTGCCTCCGAGGCTCAGGATATCGGATTGACGGATATCATCAACATCTCATCTCTGAAGAAGATGGGATGTACTGTTCGTGAAGGGTTTCTCTATCCTAAGGCCGGAAAGCGCCTAAGGATTCGAGAGGATGCGAGTGACAGTGATGAGGATGCTGATACGGCTGCTGAGATGGAGACAGATACCCGAGCACCTCCCATTGGTGACTCGAGTACTGGTCAGACTGGATATGGTGACATCCTACGAGCTATCACGAGTCTTCAGATGACGATGGAGTCCGGTTTTCAGTCCATGCAGTCCGATTATCAGAGGCTGAGCTCCTCCATAGACCACCTACGGGATGACTTCGAGTTACATCGAGAGCACACCGAGGGTTCCCTAGCTGAGATTAGGGAACTTCTTTGTGACAACTCGGACTCTCCCGCACCTTGAGTCTCTTTCTTTTATCAGTTCTTAGTACTTTTCCAGTTTTTGTCACATAGCACGGACATCTCATGTTTGTTTTTCTTAGCTATGGCTCTATGAGGCCCTACTTGTATTGACTTTTTCTCTATGATGATGTAATACTATTAACCATATTTATTGCATTTATTTACGCTATTTGTGATATGTTAGAACTGTTTTAAATATCTGTTTAGTCACTAAATCTGATATAAAATACTTATATGCTTGAAAAACTTCCGGTTCTTCTCGGGAGGGCTTCTGAAATTCAAAAGAAGCCACATCTTCGCGTACATATTTGTATTCTTATAACCTATTTGACTGTATTGGCTAAGTAGCTTATTTTTTTATGTAAAGCCCCCCTTTGATTGCTGTTGTCAAAACGGGGGAGAAAAATGAGAAAAACGAAAAAAATCTAAGTAAAACGCAACCAATGCATAGATTTAGGGGGAGCATTGCTCCATATCTGTGTAAAAATGTTTATTGATTGGTTGAGTTTAATTTTAGATTGGTTGAAAGAAATATAAACTGTGTTTGCTTGTTTACAGGGTGGTTTTACTCGAAAAACAGAGGAGACTCTGTCCAAATTTTTGTAAAATCTTAACACTTAGTTTTTAAAACTGTTTTTACATTATTAGTTTTGTCATCATCAAAAAGGGGGAGATTGTTGACCCTCGCCCGTATTTTAATGATGGCAAAACACAACTGTTATTTAACTAACATGTTTAAACTAAGTTGTATTAAGGATCAAACACATTCAACCAAGGAACAAAGTGCAAAAACTCGAACCAAATCAAGTATCAAGTGAAGACTGAAGATCTAGTATAGGTCTTAAGGTTTAGAACCAATGTAAGTCTCACTCATACATTGTATTAGCTTGTTCAATGGCTCAAACACAAATGTTTTTTCTAAAACCATTAATTTTAAAATGTTTTTAATGAAAAACAGAAGAAAAACTGGGTTGGAAGACAACCCAGTCGACTGGGTACATATACCAGTCGACTGGTATAAAGGTCAGAAGGAATCCAGTCGACTGGATCAAACAACCCAGTCGACTGGTACTTTGACCAGTAATTTCCCAGTCGACTAGATGAATCAACCCAGTCGACTGGTAAAATGGACAGAAAGTCCCCAGTCGACTGGATGATATATACCAGTCGACTGGATACCCATAAGGTCTGAAAACGTATATTTTTCAAGTGAACCCAGTCGACTGGTATCTCGACCCAGTCGACTGGTAGTTCAAAAATATGACCGTTGGACTCCAAATCTGAACGTTTTAAAGTAAATCTTTTTCAAATTAAAGTCCAAAACGGCCATATTAATTGATTGCTATATAAACCCATTCAGCAAAGCATTCAAGAACATGAAGCAAATATTCAAAAAGAGTTGATCTCATATAATCAAGTTTTTATACTCTTGAAACACAAAAAGCTTTGAGATAATCTTATTGAGCCATTTCTTCAAGCTTTACTTTGAAAGAGAGACATTTCTGTTGTAATAAGCTTTCATTTGTTATCTCTCTACCTTTTACTTTACACCATCTTTGTAAAGGGATTACTTCCGACAGGAAGGGGAAACTTCCGAAAGGAAGGGGATTTTTCGGTTTAAGCAATTCCTGTAAATTGCTTGTGTACGGTTTGTGCAACACCCGGCTAAGTTGTGCGACTAAGTTTTCTTAGTGGATTACTTCAAGGAGTTCCTTGAAGAGAGTGGACGTAGGGTCGGAACGAATCCGATATTGCCGAACCACTATAACTGTGTTTGCATCCTCTTTCCTTAAACTCTTTATTTACAGCTTTCTACTTGTATTAATTATTTGTTGCTTATCAGTTTTTATAAACTTGTATAAATTCCGCAAAAGTTTTTAAAAACCCAATTCACCCCCCCTTTTGGGTTGAAACCTCGAGCTACAATGTGTAATGGTGAGATTTTAGAGAAAAATCCTGATGAGGCCATAGAGTACCTCAATGGGCTTGCTGAAAAAGCTCACACTTGGACTGGACCTAGTGCTACTGAAAGCACAAATAGGTCACGACCTATAGGGCACCCAAATGGTGGTGGAATTTACCATCTTAGGGAAAAGGATAACCTTAGAGTCAAGGTCGAGATGCTCACTAGAGAGTTTGATGCATTTAAAACTAAGGACTCAAAACAAACACATGTGGCTAATCATGCCAAGTCTTTAGAGCCGTGCTTTGTGTGTGGCGGGGTAAATCATCTCGCCAAAGAGTGCCCCACATTTTTTGATATGAGAGGGGCGTATGAGGAACAATGTAATGCCTTAAGCATGTACAAGAGGCCTCCTGCACCTTTCTCTAACACTTATAACCCGGGGTGACGAAATCACCCCAACTTCAGCTAGAAATCTGAAAACCAGCATGCACAACCCCCTCGATCATCCCCTGCACCTTATCACGCACCCTCAGCCTCTAGGAACTCTCTAGAAGAAACCTTACAGGCTTTTATAGAGGCACAAGGCAGAACAAACCAAAGGTTTGAGGCACTAATTACGCAGGTGATGGAAGAGGGTAAAGAAACTAGGAGCCAAGTGTCCAAGTTGATGAGCTACTTGAGTGTGACTGAGCAAGGTAAGTTCTCTTCTCAAGCTCAGTCCACACCCCATGGTCAACACCTAGCACAAAAGAATTTGGAGGAGGTGAATGCCATTGAGACACTTGGTGGTAAATCAGTACACATCCCAATAACGAAAAAATCAGAGGATATGGCTAAAAGCCATCAAGTACAAGCATACATGATGGACTCATTCATGGAAAAGGTCCAGCACCTTAATCCATTAGAGTCCACCTTCACCCATGGCTTCACCAAAGCATATATCGAGCCAGCATTTGTGGATGTTACTGATGACATCCTTAAGGCCCCCCAAAAACATAGAGGCACCGAATTTGGCAGTGCAGCAGCGGCGGATGCATTCAACCTATGCTTTTCGATGAGGGAATAAGAGTGTCTGGCTGAAGACGTAAAACTTAGAGCTCGTGGGAGGCAGCCCGCAACGTATCCTTTTATTTTTATTGTTTTTCATATTTCTTTTATTATTGTTATCTTGTTGTTTTTCAAGTTTTTACTTTTGTATTTATTCTTCAGGGACAAATAAACGAAGCAGTTCAAATGGTGGAGCACAATTTTCAGCTTCTGTGCACCTTTGACTACAATGGGAGTTCCTTTACTCTTTCTTTTACATTGAGGTCAATGCAATTTTTAAGTTGGGGGTGGAGGAAACGCATCTCTTTGTTTCCATATTCTTTATTTCCATACATTTTTTTTCTTTTTCCATTGAACTGCTTGGTGTTTGTTTCCCTTTCTTTTTGTGTTTAAAGCATGCTTTGTGGTTGCCTTGGATGTAATTCGCATGTCAATGATGTGAGCTTAATTGAGATAGCATATAGCATTTAGAAGTAGTTAAATCTTGCTTCGGTTTGAAATTAATTTAAGTATCAATCTTGATTTGGTTAGAGACTCTAGTTTGTGGTAAGATTGGATGATTGATCGGCAACATTTAGAAAAGTTTTATGTGTGATTATTTTGTGAATATTTTTGCAGTCTCGACAAGCTCTAGAACTTACTTGATAACCACTTGAGGCGAATTCCTAGAATGCACATTACTTAGGATATGATATAGGCCATCTTTGAACCGGTTGAGCCTTTCAAACCTACCCTTGCGATATATATCACTAGTCACCTATTTGAGCCTTTTTCTTGAAAAAGAAGTTGAGCTTGGTTTCTTTCAAAAACCAATTCACTCACCTTTATGAGACTAAAGAGAATATTTTATCTTTACCTCTCTCTTAAAAGAACTTAGCTATACACATGTTGTAAGAAGCACTTAAAAGGAGTAAGGGTGGAAATATGAAAAAATATTACTACCACAACCCAAGTACATTAAAGGAGATAAGTTGGGGGTTGTAGAAAAGATAAGAAAAAAAATGATGAAAAAGAAGGTGAATTGTTATGTGCCAAAATAAAAAAAAATGAATTACGGCAAAGAAAGAAGAAAGAAAGAAAAAGAAAAGAAAAAAAATGGTGATTTGTTGAAAGAAATGCTCGAAAAATGGTTGAAAGAGTTGGGTGTGGAAGTAAAAGTTATCAAGTGCTTAAAGTGATTGTGTTTAAAGCTAAGAGATTGAGTTCTTTTACTTGTGAATCTTTCCCATTCTTCCTTAGCCTTTACCTTAGCCTAACGTTACAAGCTTATTAAAGACCTATTGATCCAATGTAGTGTGATTTTTCTACAATAGTGGAGAGTTGTTTGAAATGTAAGCATATGGAGCTTGTTTTTGTGATTGACGTCACGCTATTTATTATGTTTTTAGAGACCAAGATTTGTATTCATGAATGTTACGCATAAAATTATCCGAATGTTTGGATTAATGGATTGTGGTAAGATGGATGTTAAAAGTCAATAACAATTTTAAGATTGATGTTTGAATTACTTTTAGATTTGGGTGAAATCTTATGATTCTTTGTGCTTTGTGGTATATGCAATTTTTGAGACAAAATATGAATTACTCTTGGTTAACACTAATATTGCTTTTCATTTACTTTGATTCCCACCATAGAATTCATCTCTTAATTTCGCTTGAATTGCTAGGGACTAGCAATAAGCTAGTTGAGGGTTGTGATGAGAGTCATAAAATGCCTCTTATCAATACTTAATTGTTAGCATTTTAGGGTTGATCTAGGTTTTAATTGCACTTTTATATGTTAACAACTCTAAAGTATCATTCTTGGATCATTGATCTACTTTGGTGCATTTTCAGGTACTTTAAGCTCAAAAGAGGAGGAAAAGTTATCATTACTTGAAGCACAAAGACTCGAGGCATACTGGAGTAAAGGAATACTTCCGAAAGGACAAGATGGAGGCCTTAAAAGAGCAATAGTTACTGCCCGCAGTGGAAAGGAGTTTCACTAAATTACCAGAATTACCCGTACATATCAATCATCTTTGAAAATTAAACTGTATTGATACAAGAAGAGTCAAGAGATGTGCCATATATGCTTAGATAGTCCGGAAGTCTATTTTCTGGAGAATTTTACGGTTCGTCAAAAGAATTTTTCTAGAGAAAGTTATGGCAGTTTAAGTAGACAAAGGTCAGGCTATGCGGGCTGTGCGGGATTTCAGCGTGATTTTGGGCTTAAATCCCACATCCCACATTGGTTGGAAAACACATTTCTATATCCCACATCCCACATCGGATGGGAAACACATTGTACTCTTGGTATTTGCCTATATAAGGCCTACTCCACTTCAACTTTGGGAAATCAATCGGGGATGAATCCATAGGGCCTTTAGGAGAAATCCAGAGGGCCTTTAGGAGGAACTTGAAGTTTAAAGTTTGAAAGTAAGGAGAGATGATCGTTGGGAGGCCGGAGGCAACTCAAGGACGCATGAGCCCCATGGCTGGCTAGTCTCCAAGCAAGGCGAAGGGATGAATCCCTAGGTGTAGTTGTTCTTATTTTCCTTTATTTGATTCGGTTGTAGTTGGAATTATTTTCATTAATTATTGTTATGTTTTATTCTTAATTTAATTAGTAGATTTATTATAACTCCGGTGGTTGCATGCTTCTTTTCCATATAAGTTCAGTCAGGCTTTTCTTATGTGTACCTGTTTGGGTGTGATTGAGTCCGGTAGATCTCTTTTATAGATTTGTCCATTGTTGCGATATCGTCATTTTAGATATATCATCGTCTCTTGATAATTTATAAGTTAGGTCATGTGTGTTAGAAAGTAAAGAATAATTCATAGCGATTACATTAGGATTTATAAATGCACTTTAATTGAATATTTTTCGATTGCCTGTTTGGGGTGTGAAAACTGCAATCGAGATAAAAACAACTGAATCAAGTTAGGATTAGAGCAACGAACCTAGGGAGGATTCTCGGAACCTTGTTGTCATTTTTATTTTAAACTTATTTACAAAATTACCCTTTCCTCAAAACAACTCAGATTTTATCCTTTTAATCTTTTATCGTTTGTGTTGAGGTTTACACCTTCTGTTGTACTTAACTTGTTTCTCTATGGAATCGACACCCCAAAACTGTACTACAATAACCGTGTTATGTTTTCGGCGTAATCACCTTACAATTATTCTCTTCCTAACGGAAGTTACAACGAAGTGTTTAATCCTAAACACTCTAAGAGTTACACCAACTCTTTCTCTTTACAATAAATTGTATTAACTATAAAGTAAATGATAGATAGATAGAAATGAATGCTTTTACAAATGAAGAATATCTCTCTTTTAAGAACAAGCTAAAAGAATGGCTCATAATGAATTTTTCAAAGCTTTTGAGAATTAATGAGCTATGTGATGAATTGAATGTCCTATCTTCCTTGTTTAAATGCTAATTGAAGTGGGTTTTTATGGCCTTGAACTTATATGACCATTTGACACTAACTTAGTTGGTTTGGGGCATTAAATACACAAGTCTTGCGTCTCAAACGGTCATATTTTTGAATTACCAATTGACTGGGTCCTTGTACCAGTCGATTGGGTCAAGTGAAAAATGTTCACTTTTAGGCTTAAGGAAAGTACCAGTCGACTGGGTCATAGGACCTGTCGACTGGGTGAAGTTACCAGTCAACTGGGTCCTATTGCTAGTCGACTAGGAACTTACTGTCCCTTTTCCCAGTCGACTGGTATATACACCCAGTCGACTGAGCCATAGATTAAGCTAAGTAATTGAAATTTAGAGATTTACAATGTGATTCAATTACCTTAGTGTCTATTCTAAATCTTTGGTATTCTTTTGGTGTCTGAACATGTTGTGTTCTTGCATCTTGTTTCTATACTGAATGCTTTTACTGCTTAAACACTTAGATAAAACTATTAGTGTAATTAGAATGGTGTTTTGTCATTATTAAAATCAAATACGTGTCAACACTTTCTATTGCAAAGTTTGAAATGACCATCGTTACAACAATTACATCTTCGTGTTGGAATTTTATTCCTTTATGATCTTCATATGAAAAGCTAATGGTTTGATCGACTCGTTTTTTCTTTATCGATCCTTCAACTGATCCTATGAAGCATGCATATACCTTTTTTGAGTTTGAGGATTTTCCGTTGGATGTTGTCACCCCAAAGATAGTTCGAATAACGCCTGTCGTGGAAGTGTTATCTTACTTCTTTTCGGGTGATTGTTGTTGTTGACCCTCACCCGTATTTTAATGATGATAAAATACAACTGTTATTATACTAACTAAGTGTAGTAAGCAACAAAAGCATTCAACCAAGGATCAAAGTGCAAAGAACTCAAACCGAATCAAAGTATCAAGTGAAGACTAAAGAACTAGTATAGGTCTAAGGTTTTAGAACCAATGTAAGTCTCACTTATACATTGTAATAGCTTGTTCAATGGCTCGAACACAAAAGGATTTTCTAAACCAATCATTTTTAAACAAACGTTTTCAATTAAAACAGAAAAACTGGGTTGGAAGACAACCCAGTCGATTGGGTACATATACCAGTCGATTGGGTACATATACCAGTCTACTGGTATATGAGACAGTATGTCTCTAGTCGACTGAGTCATTCATATCAGTCAACTGGTAAAACAGACAGTAAGTCCCCAGTCGACTAGATGAAAAATACCAGTCGACTGGATACCCAGAAGGTCTAAAAATGAGATTTTTTCAAGTGAACCCAGTCGACTGGTATCACGACCCAGTTGACTAGTAGTTCAAAAATATGACTGTTGGACTCCAAATCTGAACGTTTTAAAGCAAATCTTTTTCAAATTAAAGTCCTAACGGCCATATTATTTGATTGCTATATAAACTCATTCTATTAAGCTTTCAATACAGAGCTGCACACATTTAAAAAGAGTTGATCTCACACAATCAAGTTATTATACTCTTGAAACTAAAAAAGCTTTGAAATATTCTTATCGAGCCATTCTTCAAGCTTTACTTTGAAAGAGAGACATTATTCAGTTGTATAAGCTTCCATTAGCTATTTTTTTACCATTTACTTTACATCATCTTTTGTAAAGGGATTACTTCCGAAAGGAAGGGGATTACTTCCGAGAGGAAGGAGATAGCTTCCGAGAGGAAGGGATTGTAAGGTTTGTACAACACCGGGAAAGTTGTATGACTAAGTTACTTAGTGGATTACTTCAAGGAGTTCCTTGAAGAGAGTGGATGTAGGGTCGGAACGAATTCGATATTGCCGAACCACTATAATCTGAGTTTGCATCCTCTTCTCTCTAAACTCTTTATTTACAACACATTACTTGTTTTAATTGTTTGCTACTTATTCGTTTTTATAAACTCGTATTAATTTTGCAAAAAGTTTTAAAAACCCAATTCACCCCCCTCTTGCGTTGAAACCTCAATCTACAATTGGTATCAGAGCTTTGTTCTCATATTTAGGCTTAAAATCCTTGAGTTGATCCAATGGCAGCAATAACTACTCTGAGGGACACTCTTATACTAGACCACCTTTATTCAATGGCTCCAATTATAACTATTGGAAAAACATAATGAAAATCTTTGTCGAAGAACAAGATTACAATCTATGGAGAATCATTGAAGAAGGACCTAGAATTCTTACAAAAGAAATAGCTATTGGAGAGACTCATTATACAATGCCTAAACTTAAAACTGAGTACACTGACGAGGATTGTAGAATGATGTCTCTCAATAACAGAGCAACCAGTATGTTACATTATGAATTAGATATTTCTGAATATAATAAAATATCTGCATGTGTTTCGGCTAAAGAGATATGGGACAAATTACAAGTCACATATGAAGGAACTAGTGAGGTAAAAAAGTTAAAAATTTACATGCTAATTTCTGAGTATGAATCCTTTAAAATGTCTCCTGACGAAACTATTTCTGAAATGCACTCACGGTTCACCACTATTATAAATGGTTTAAAACTGCTTGGTAAGAATATTGAAGAGGTTGAACTAACTAGAAAAATCTTGAGATCTCTGCCACTAGAATGGAAACCAAAGAAGACAGCCATACAAGAGGCCAAAGATCTTGACAAACTGGATGTTGAGACACTACTTGGGTCATTATTGACGTATGAGATGGAAGAAATGACTCCTATCGTCAATAATGATGAGAAGAAGAAAAAACATATTGCTCTCAAAGCTTCTACGAGCAGCAAAGAAATGGAATCAGAAAAAGAAGCTGAGAGTAATGAGGAAGATGGTGAAATGGCATTGATCACCAAACGATTTCACAGGTTCTTAAAGAAAAGCAAGAAACCTTACACAAAAGATCCCACTTCGAAAAAGGAACCGCTTATGTGCTATGGCTGCAAGAAGCCCAGTCACATTAGAGCTGATTGTCCGGTTTCAAACAAACCATACAAGAGCTTCAAAAAGAAAGTCATGGTAGCAACTACCTGGAGTGATGACGAAGAAGATGAGTCATCAGACAAAGAAATCGGATACGAGGAAATTGCCAACCTTTGTTTGATAGCAATTGACGATGAAAGTGAGGTAACATCTTTTCCTTCTTCTAAGAATAATATTATGAGTAGTAGTGAAGAATTGCTAGAAGTAATAAACGAAATGCATGAGGAATTGAAGAAATTTGATTATAGAAATTCTGTTCTCAAGAAAGAGGTATCATCTCTCTCTAAAGAGATGATAAGTCTTAGAGAAGAAAAAGAAAAATTATAATCTTTACTGTATGATTCTTCTCAAGATTTTCTAAAAGATGAAAATGAGAATTTAAAAAATAAAATTTCTGAATTGAATAGCACTATATCAAGACTTATGCTTGGTAAAGAAAAACTTGATGAAGTGCTTTCTTCCTAAAGATTAAGTGGAGAAAAATCTGGTGTAGGATATTCTCCTTTGGGAAAGCAAAAATCAAAAGAGAGCTTATTCATGAAAGTCTCATGTGTGAGTGAAGCCTCTACTTCAAGAAACCCTAGCAAGATTAAAAGCACTCCCTCATTAAATGCTAGGAATTCAAATGTTCATACAAAAATGAAGCAACCTAGAAATACACATGCTTATATATATGCACACTCTAGAAATGCTTATACACATCCTAGAAATAACCAACATGTACATAATCAACATATGAACTCTGCACATGCTCATCCTAGGAATTACCATCATGGCTATCCTAGAAATAATTTGCATACACATGCTAGCATGTATCCTAGAATGCATCATCATTCATTTTCTGGAAATGACATGCATTTTCATACTCCTTACCATAGAAACATGTATCCTAGGAACTATTATCCTAAGGATTATAGGAACGCACATGTAAGATATCCTAGAAATTTTAATTACTATCATCCTAGGATTGTGCATCATCAATATGTCCATAGATCACCATATACTGTTAAGAAAGTATGGGTTCCAAAAGGAACCGTGTTTTCTAGGACTAACCCCGAAGGACCCAAGAAATTTTGGGTACCTAAAAGTACTATCGTATATCCTTGTGTGATATAGATATATCTCCACACCAAAGAGAAAGGTAACTATTGGTACCTTGATAGCGGATGCTCGAAGCACATGACCGGTGATAAAAGCGTATTCAATGAGCTAACTCTAAGAGATGGTGGACTTGTGACCATTGGAGACAATACTAAAATAAAGATCATCGGGCATGGAAAAGTCGGTAATGATTTCTCAACCTTAGATAATATATTGCTAGTACAAGGCCTTAAGCCAAATTTACTTAGCATTAGTCAATTATGTGACAAAGGATACAAAGTCACATTTGAGACCTCTCATTGTCTAGTTATAGACATCAAGAGCAACAAGATCAAATTCATTGGCCATAGATATGAAAATGTCTATATAGTTGATTTGAAATCCTTGCATTCTGAAAATGAAAAATGTTTTCCTGCTTTTAGTGAAAATCCATAGCTATAGCATAGAAGGCTTGGTAATGTAAACATGAACTTGCTAAAAATCGTTTCAAGAAAAGATTTAGTTATTGGACTTCCTAAAATCAATTTTGAAAAAGACAAAGTATGCGATGCTTGTCAAATGGGAAAACAAACTAAGATTTCTTTTAAAGCAAAAAATGTAGTCTCAACTACTAGACCTTTGGAACTTTTGCATATGGATTTATTTGGTCCAATTAGTACCATTAGTCTAGGTGGCCATCAATATGCTCTTGTTATTGTTGATGACTATTCAAGATATACCTTTGTTATTTTTATTGCTTACAAGGATGAAGCTTTCAAAGCATTTGAAAAGTTTTGCAAAAAGGTTCAAAATGAAAAAAGGAATTTGTATTTCAAGCATAAGAAGTGATCATGGCAAAGAATTTGAAAATCAAAACTTTTCAAAATTTTGTGATGAAAATGGAATTAATCATAACTTTTCAGCTCCTAGAACTCCTCAACAAAATAGAGTTGTTGAGAGGAAAAATAGAGTTCTAGAAGAATTTTCAAGAACTATGTTTTGTGAAAATAGTTTACCAAAATACTTTTGGACTGAAGCCGTGAACACTTCTTACTATATCTTAAATAGAATTTTGATAAGGCCTCTGCTTGATAAAACTCCATATGAACTATGGAAAGGGAGAAAGCCCAATATTTCCTATTTTCGTGCTTTTGGTAGTAAATGCTTCATCTTAAATAACAATAAAAGTAACTTGGGTAAATTTGATTCTAAGACCGATAAAGAAATATTTTTAGGATATTCAACATCTAGTAAGGCTTATAGAGTTTTCAATAAGAGAACTCTAGTGGTAGAAGAATCTGTACATGTAACTATTGATGAATCTAACCCAATTAGTAGTAGAGAAGTTTCCTTTAAAAATGATGCAGATTTTATTCCAAGAATGGAAACTCTTACTCCCATTGTTGACCCAAAAGAGAGTTCACCTCAAGCAAATGAAGAGATGGAAACTCCCATTTTGGACCAACCATCCTCAAGCCAACAAGAGGAAAGCCTATCCAAAGATTGGAGGTATGTAAATTATCACCCAATTAATCAAGTGATTGGTGATCCTTCACAAGGGGTAAGAACTCACTCTTCAATTAGAAATATTTGCAATTTTGTAGCTTATTTGTCTCAAGTAGAACCTAAGACATTTATAGAAGCTGAAAAAGATAATGATTGGATAATTGCAATACAGGAAGAGATAAATCAATTTGAGAGAAACAATGTTTGGAAACTAGTTCCAAGACCTAAAGATCATTCAATAATTGGAACTAAATGGTTATATAGAAATAAAATGGATGAATATGGTATAGTAACTAGAAATAAGGCTAGACTAGTTGCTAAGGGATATAATCAAGAAGAAGGAATAGACTTTGATGAAACCTATGCTCCCGTAGCTAGATTAGAAGCTATTCGAATGTTATTAGCTTTTGCATGCTTTAATAAGTTCAAGTTATTTCAAATGGATGTAAAAAGTGCATTTTTAAATGGCTTTATAGAAGAAGAGGTTTATGTTGAGCAACCTCTTGGATTTGAAAATCCTAGTCTTCCAAATCATGTCTACAAGCTTTCTAAAGCTTTATAGGGGTTGAAGCAAGCTCTAAGAGCATGCTATGAAAGACTAAGTAAATTTTTGATTGACAATAATTTTGTAAGAGGTAGAATAGACACAACTCTCTTCACAAAAATGACACTTTGATAGTTCAAATATATGTTGATGATATTATATTTAGTGCTACTAATGAATCTATGTGTCAAGAGTTTGCAAAGTGCGTGCAAGGCGAATTTGAAATGAGCATGATGGGTGAACTTACCTACTTCCTTGGACTTCAAATCAAGCAACTAAAAGGAGGAATCTTCATCAATCAACAGAAGTACATTAAGGGCCTACTAAAGAGGTTCGGGATGGAAAGCTCAAAGCCACTTGGAACGCCTATGAGCACAACTACTAAACTTGATCTTGATGAAGGAGGTAAAACTATAGATTCTAAATATTATAGAAGCATGATAGGTGCTTTACTTTATTTGACTGCAAGTAGACTTGATATAATGTTCAGTGTATGCATGTGTGCTAGATTTCAGGCTAATCCTAAGGAATCACATGTAGTTGCAGTAAAAGGAATCCTTAGATATCTACAAGGAACCCAAACCATAGGATTGTGGTACTCTAGAGATTCATCTTTTGAGCTTGTTGGTTATTCATATGCTGATTTTGCTGGATGTAGGTTAGATAGAAAAAGCACAAGTGGTACATGCCAATTCTTAGGAGCTATGTTAACCTCTTGGTTTTCCAAGAAACAAAATTCCGTTGCACTATCCACCGCCGAGGCGGAATACGTTGCAGTCGGAAGTTTTTGTGCCCAAGTATTATGGATGAAACAACAACTAGAAGACTATGGCATGAACCTAAAAAACATCCCAATATTTTGTGATAAAAGTAGTGCTATCAACCTAACCAAGAACCCTATTCAGCACTCTAGAACAAAGCACATAGAAATAAGACATCATTTCTTAAGAGACCATGCTAAAAAAGGTGACATAAGACTAGAATTCATACATTCGAAAGATTAAATAGCTGACATTCTTACAAAACCTCTAGGTGAAGCTAGTTTCTGTAAGATAAGAATGTTAATGGGATTGCTGGATTATGATAAACTGAATATCTGATTGCTTCATAATTCATCATATGCATGTTTGACATCTAGTGAAAGAGTATTAATTCTTGTTTAAATATCTTCCTCACTCAAGATGTCATAGATAAACAAATTTTGTGCTATATTTCAAGACTGAAAATTTTCATAAGGGTCCAGTCGACTGGTGAATCTATACCAGACGACTGGTAAGTCACTGCTCTTTCATCCAGTCGACTGGTAAGTCTCTATCCCTTCTTCCAGATGACTGGTAAATCTTATCCAGTAGTCTGGTATCTCTAGGCCCTGTTTGGGGCCATTTTTTTGAAAATCAGTTGTCCTCCAGTCGACTGGTCAGTTCAACCCAGTCGACTGGTATCTTACTATCAATTCACACAGTCGACTGGTATGAAAACTGTTCATCTTTCCAAAGAGACCCAGTCGACTGGTATCGCGATTCTATAAAAAGGACTGTTCATTTTTCTGATTTTTACATGATTTTCGAACACC
Organism: Bretschneidera sinensis; assembly: GCA_023935145.1. NCBI lineage: Eukaryota > Viridiplantae > Streptophyta > Magnoliopsida > Brassicales > Akaniaceae > Bretschneidera > Bretschneidera sinensis. The sequence goes on from CM043704.1 coordinate 9,628,693, forward strand.
CTTGCTTTCTTTCTCTAGAAAAATTCACCCTTTTGATCCAAAAACCATCCAAACTTCATCTAAACACACCGATTTACTCATCCATAACGAGATTTTTAACTTTCTACGGTTAAAATCTCTTATTTTCACTAAAATCCTTTCTACTAAAAAACTTCAAATTTATCCAAAATGTTCGATAAAATCCGTGTTAAATTCACTACTAGTGGACCAAATGCACCTAAAAAGCCAAGATCTACAAAACCCTCGGCATCGGAGTCACGGGGGAAGGGTGTAGTAGGATCATCAAGCAAAACACCTAGAACAAAGCTTGATAAGTCCCTGTTTTTCAGTCCTGCGACAAAGGCGAGGTATGATTCAATAATCCGTTATAAAAAGATCATGACGGGTAGAGTTATAGACTTCGACTCAATTCGTCATGGCAATTTTGATATCTTGCCAGCCTTTGAGGCTATTCACTTGACCCAACTGGTCAAAGTGCATGAAAATTTTTACCCAAGACTGATTCATCAGTTCTACGTGAACTTGGTGAAACCCAGTCCTCTGGCTCTAAGATTCAGAACCAGAATCAGTGGTGTGGAGTTTGAGGTCAACACTGACCTCTTCATGAGCTTACTGAGGATCCCTGCAAGGGGGATCCAATGGAGTCTGGATGGATGACCAGAAAACTTCGACATTGAGGCGGCCCGTCAGATAGTCAGGGGAGACCCTAACTATGTGTACAGACCCACTACATTTCATACATATAGTGATATGCCCCTCGACTCGAAGTTGTTTCAGCTGATAGTGAGTTGGACCATCCACCCTAGACTCGGGAGTCGAGGGAATCTATCTAAGATAGATACGGTATTGATTTGGTGCCTTAAATCTGGGCACCACTTCAATATTTATCCTTTGCTGCTTGCCAACATGATAAATGGCGAAGCGAGCGACTCCGAGTGTCTTCCTTACGGGATGCTCATTACGCTCATACTCCAGCACTTTCGGGTGCCTCTGCCAGCCTCCGAGGCTCAGGATATTGGACCGACAGACATCATCAATGTCTCATCACTGAAGAAGATGGAATGTGCGCTTCGAGACGGCTTCCTCCATCTAAAAGCCGGGAAGCGCTTACGGATACGAGGAGATGAGAGTGATGATGATGAGAAGGAGGAGGCTGCTGCCTATGCTGATATGGACACTGACACTCGAGCACCTCCGATTGGTGACTCGAATACTGGTTAGACTAGATACGACGATATACTTCAGGCTATCTCGAGCCTTCAGATGACAATGGAGTCCGGATTCCAGTCTATGCAGTTGGAGTACCAGAGATTGAGCTCCTCCATCGACTATCTACGGGACGACTTCAAGTTACATCGAGAGCACACCGAGGGTTCTCTAGCTGAGATTAGGGAACTTCTTCATGATGGTTCAGACTCTCCCGCTCCTTGAGTCTATGTCTTCATTATGTACTTAGGATTTTCCAGCACTTACCACATAGCACGAACGTATTCTGTATTTTTGTCTTATTTTTGGCTCTATAAAGCCTGTACATGTATTGACTTTTTTTATATGATGTTATGTTTCCATTAGCCATATTTCATATATCTATATACATTATTTGTGATATGTTTGCATAGTTTTAAACTGCTTTTATTCACGAAAATGCTATGAAACTGATAATGCTTGTATGAAAACTTTTGGCTCTTCCCAGGAAGGCTTTGAAATCCGAATGAAGCCAAATTTTTGCGTACAGGTTTGTTTGATCATAGTCTAGATGACTATGGTTACTAAATAGCTTATTTTTCGATTTCTGGCCCCTTTGAATGTTGTTGTCAAAACGGGGGAGAAAAAATGAGAAAAACAAGAAAAACTAGGTAAAAAGAAACCAATGCATAGATTTAGGGGGAACACTGCTCCAAAACTTATTCTTTGATTGGTTGAGTTAATTATGGTTGGTTGAAATATATATATGAACTACATTTGTCTATTTACAGGGTGGTTTTATTCAAAAAACAGAGGAGACTCTGTCCGATTTTTCGTAAAAACCAAACACTTAGTTTTTTTTATCCGTTTTTACATTATTAGTTTTGTCATCACCAAAAAGGGGGAGATTGTTGACCCTCACCCGTATTTTAATGATGACAAAACACAACTGTTATTATACTAACTAAGTGTAGTAAGCAACAAAAGCATTCAACCAAGGATCAAGGTGCAAAGAACTCAAAAGAACTCAAACCGAATCAAAGTATCAAGTGAAGACTGAAGAACTAGTATAGGTCTAAGGTTTTAGAACCAATGTAAGTCTCACTTATACATTGTAATAGCTTGTTCAATGGCTTGAACACAAAAGGTTTTTCTAAACCAATCATTTTTAAACAAACGTTTTCAATTAAAATAGAAAAACTGGGTTGGAAGACAACCCAGTCGACTGGGTACATATACCAGTCGACTAGTATATGAGACAATATGTCTCCAGTCGACTGGGTCATTCGTACCAGTCGACTGGTAAAACGGACAGTAAGTCCCCAGTCGACTGGATGAAAAATACCAGTTGACTGGATACCCAGAAGGTCTAAAAATGAGATTTTTTCAAGTGAACCCAGTCGACTGGTATCACGACCCAGTCGACTAGTAGTTCAAAAATATGACCGTTGGACTCCAAATCTGAACGTTTTAAAGCAAATATTTTTCAAATTAAAGTCCTAACGGCCATATTATTTGATTGCTATATAAACCCATTCTATTAAGCTTTCAATACAGAGCTGCACACATTTAAAAAGAGTTGATCTCACACAATCAAGTTATTATACTCTTGAAACTCAAAAAGCTTTGAAATATTCTTTTTGAGCCATTCTTCAAGCTTTACTTTGAAAGAGAGACATTATTCAGTTGTATAAGCTTCCATTAGCTGTTTCTCTATCATTTACTTTACGTTATCTTTTGTAAAGGGATTACTTCCGAAAGGAAAGGGATTACTTCCGAGAGGAAGGGGATTACTTCCGAGAGGAAGGGGATAGCTTCCGAGAGGAAGGGATTGTAAGGTTTGTATAAAACCGAGAAAGTTGTACGACTAAGTTACATAGTGGATTACTTCAAGGAGTTCCTTGAAGAGAGTGGACGTAGGGTCGGAACGAATTCGATATTGCCGAACCACTATAATATGAGTTTGCATCCTCTTCTCTCTAAACTCTTTATTTACAGCATATTACTTGTTTTAATTGTTTGTTGCTTATTCGTTTTTATAAACTTGTATTAATTCTGTAAAAAGTTTTAAAAACCCAATTTACCCCCCCTCTTGGGTTGAAACCTCTATCTACAGCCGTCTTCTATCATCCTCTAGCCTCATCGGGCTTTGTCTTGCCCGAGTCCTCTCCCTGGGTTTAGACTTATTGGTCTTGGACTTCTACGTCTAGGGCTTATGCATCCTGGGCTTCTTCTTAAATCTATTTTGACAATTTTCTTTAAGTATCCCCTATTTATCATATTTTTGATCTCTTCTTTTAGATGTCCGCACTCATCTGTGTCATGACCGTCGTTCTTGTGAAAGCGACAAAAATAACCCATGTCTCTTTTTTTCAACTGGGGTCCAGATTTTGGGGGGGCATCTGATGATGTCTTGGTTAGCTACCTTCATCATGAAGTTTGCCTTGAAGGTAATGAAAGGTGTGTAGGTCTCATATCCTTAAGGGGCTCTCGACTTTCGCTTTTTTGGACATTGTTTTTTCCTCATTTCTTCTGCTAGCTTCAGAGCCTTGGTTCTTTAGGCTCTTTTCTTTTCTTGCTCGTGAGGGTCTCCTCTCTTTTTTTGCTAAAGGCTTGGTCTTTTTCTATGATTACAAACTCTTTTTCCTTAGCCAAGAGGGCTAGCATTGTTTGTAAAGGATTTCTAGAGAGATAATGACTAAAATGGGAGGTTTTGAGACCATTGGTGAAGGCCATGACTACTACCCTTTGATCCAGGTCCCTTACTTGTACCATGACTGAGGTGAACAACTAGATGTATTCGCGGAGGCTCTCCTCCACATGCTGAGCAGACAGTCAGGGGTCTTTTTAGGGCCTTGGCTTCTAAAAAAATGTGTTGCGAACATCTCACTAAGCTCATCAAATGATTCGATCGACCTTATAGGCAGTTTTGAGAACCATGTTCTTGCTGTTTCCCATAAAGTTATTAGGAAAGCATGAAACATCGCTGCTTTTGAATGACTGTGAAGGAACCTTAGGGATTTGAAGGTTTCCAGGTTGTCTATTAGGCATGTTTTACCCGTGTAAGGCTCCATGTGCGATATTTTGAAATTTGAAGGCATCTTATCCTCCATGAGTTTTTGTGAGAAGGGATTACATGTGGGCTTAGCTTTGTTGAGGATGTTTCCTCGAGTGGCTTTAATGGCCAATCCAATCCGTTTATTCATTTCTTTTAGTTGCTTGTTTACCTCAAACTTGTCTTGTTCTTGGTTTTTTTGGATGGGTGTGAGTTCGAGATAGATTTTTTGTCATGAACTGATCATTGCAGGCTTTGCCGAGGGCTTCATCTACTCATTTATCTCATTTCCTGAGGACACCCTCGACTTCTGTCCCTTGTTGAGGCTTCGTGCCTTCTTTCTCAGCTAACCTCCTAGGGTCAGGCATGCCGATGCCAAGGGGCGGTAGTCTTACGAATAGTGTAGGCGGTTCGGACTATGAATTGAGGTTCTGAGTCGTACTTGGCTCGGGTTGTTCGAGGCGTGCAACACTTCCTCGAGTCGTTGCTGAAGAGCACTGTACTCAGCTCTACTAACAGGCTGGTTGGGGCCGACCCCACGAGTTTAATTCTGAATTGTTTGGTTTAACTACGAACCGGGCTGTTGGTCTGGTGAGTTCCTCCCTTCATTTGCCTTAGTCACGTTGTTGCTTGCCAAAGCACGAAGAGGGTTCATTCCTTTCATGATAGGCGAGGGGCCCCAGAGGGGGGGGGGGGGTAGTTCGAACGGATCAAAGGTTGTTTGGGTAGTGTTTCGATTTGGGTTTTTTCTTGGCAGTATTTTCAACATAGATGTAATTTATACGATTTCCATGGACGACATCAATTTTGTTGATACCGAAAATACGTAGAGCCTGGTCCAAGGGCCAATCGGGGCGGACACCGAAGTCGAGCTAGATATTGGAGTCGAGGTCGGGTTGGATGTTGGAATCAGGACCAGTGCGAACGAGGTCCAAGATACCTGAAAAAAAAAAAAAAAAAGCTGACCCATGAATGATTTGCTTCGGGAAGAAAGAGTAAGTCAAACTATGAGTTAGAAGGAGCAAAAATTGAGGAGTGAATTGAATTCTTACTATTTGGGACCCTCTATTTATAAAATCTAAGAGGATAGAAGTTACAATTTTATTTTTGTGATTGACAAGTATTATCTTCTGAACCGGGGTATATTTGTCTTATACCAGTAGACTCATTGGACATTCATATGAGCAGGGTGAAAAGAGCTGGCTACTCGGAATTGCTACCAGTACCCTTAAAACTTTTTGTTTATAGAATATTTTGCCTTTTGAAATCAGAGTAATTTTGGTATGATTTACCTGCCATTTTCAAGGAAAAATATTACTATATATATTGCCCCAAAAATTGAGAAGGTAAATTAGAAAACTCCGAGAATTATCACTCTTTTACGTTTCTTTTTTCTTTTTACTAGCTTAGAGCAGAATTTCAAAGTTCTCGTTTTCTTCGGCTCCAAATCGCTTGATCTCTGCAGTTGGTAAGAATTTTTTTTTCTCTTTTTTCCAATTTTTTCTTTTAAAATTTTTGAGGTCTACTAGAAAATAGAATTTTCTGGTCCAAATTTTTAGTGCGATTTTTCTATTTCTACGCGAAAAAGAAAAGGGGTGTAGTTAAATTGAGAATTATGAGATTCTCTTCTCTTTAAAAAAAAAACTATTAGAAAAAGATAAAGTCATAACCCAACTTTAAATTTTAATTAAATTCTTTTGGCAAAATATCGGCTTTATTATGGGCAAAAGATTTATAGGTGAAGAATTACGGTTCTTTTGTTGTGAGCCTTGATTTAGAAATTTGTGTTTTAAGTCCTCCCTAACTTTGTGTTGGGTTGAAATTTGGTTAAGCAGATAGCAACGTACTGAAATCGAAGGTGAAAAATCAGCTAGGGTTTAAGTTAACAAGCGTGTAGGGTTTAACAAGAAACTTAAATTAAGTAGAGCTGCTCATAATATATATATATATATATATATATATATATATATATATATATATATATATATATATATATATATATATATATAGCACTTGAAGATAGATTAATTAGGGTTAATTGACAGTGGTATTCTGTCTAGATTTGAACAAGATTACATGACAATAATGGCAAGTGGAGAATCGTACGGAATTGTTGATCCAAACCCAACCGCAGAACAAAAACAAGAACAGCAAGAAGAAGGAAAGAATTTGCCAAACATGCGGTTAGCATTCGGTGCTGATGAAGGTACTGCTGTTTACAGTCCCTTTGTTTTGCCAAGTAAATGCTATCAACAACAACAAGAACAACAAAAACCTGAAACTGCAGGTAATGGTGGTTTGCTCATTGATGGTGGCCTCTCTGTCTCTGTTTCATCCATGCAGCAAGAACAACAGCAACAGCAACCTGATTGTGGGGTTGTGGAATCCACGAAGCGTAAACGTGGGCGGCCCAGGAAGTATATCCCTGATGGCAGCATGGGCATCAACCTGACATCTCCCCCGCCTCTGCCTCCTGCCGTTTCATTGCAATCTTCACCCAAAAAGGTGAGGGGCAGGCCTCCTGGTTCTACCCGTAAACATCAATTTGCTCCTTCCGGTAATCTTCCCTCTTACTTTTGTATATGCCTGCCTGGTTAATTTTGATTAATATTAACCATATGGTGGTAATTTGTTTGTGACATCGGTGTTTATGATGCTTAAATATGTTCTTGCAATGATGATCTGGCTGTCCTCCTTTATTAATTATTTACTCAATCAAAGAATAATAACACATGAGAGAGGTGACTATGTAAAAGCGGAATTAGATGACTAATTTGTTTATATATTTGCAAGTGGGAATCTGTTGGATTTGTCAACAGTGTATACTGTATATTCATTGTTCAACTGACGTTTATGCCTTTGTTAGTTATTATGGTTATTGACACTTTGGAGCTCTTACTGTTGCGCTTTGCATCAATTTTTTTTTTTTGTTTCACACTTTTTGTCAGGATGGTAAAAAAATTATACCCAAATTTTTTTTTGGATAAGAATAGCAAGAAAGCTTATACTTCAAATAGAAAAAGAAAATATCAAAACCTACAAAGGAATCTCCTATTTTAATAACATAGTACTATGTTAAATTTCTCACCTTTTATCCATTCTAAATTAACATCAAAATGTCTGTTCTTTTAATAATTCTTGAAGAAAGTTATATCTGAATCATGTCCTATCCTATACTCATGTACATAAGCACAAAATACTTAATTTCCACTGTTCATTTTATATTTGAGCAATTGGTTTACCGGGGGGGGGGGGAAGATCTTGCCATTTTAGTTTACATCATTTTGCTATATCTTGACTCTCATAGGTCCTTGATTTGCAGGGATTGGATTTACAGCTCATGTTATTACAGTGAAAGCTGGAGAGGTGACTTAATTTTTTTTTTTTCCATTTTCTGTTTGCATAATCACAATTAAAAGGATTTTTTGTCTGCAACACTCTTTTATGATTGGCATGTCCCATATTTATGCTGCATGACATTTTATTTGCGTTCTGCAACATTTTAAATAAGAAATTCAACAATGATACATATATTGGCGCGCCCCTAGTTTGTGATTCAAATTAATATGTAAGATTTTCTTTGTTATAAATGAAGAGCAAAAGAAGAGTGAAATTGGTGGGAACTGAGTGCATTTTATTGATTTTATGGCAGGTTTCAAGCAGTGTTATGTAGATAAATAGAAAATTGTACTTCTAATTTTCAGAAACTGTTAATAGTTTTTGCTATATTTCATAAAAGCATGGTATCCTTGATTTGAGAAAAAGGACTAAATAATTACCTAAGAGACAATCATGTGGACTAAATATTAAAGAGAATTTGTGGTTGACTAAGACTAGCATGTTTTCAGTTCTGAATAGGATAAGATAGCTCTATTGCACATCATGTTATATTCTGCTCTTATACAGAAACATTATCTGACTTCATAGGAGATTAGAGTTACTTTATATCTTTTAATTTTGGTAGCAAGAGACTGATATATCACTGGAAGCTGTTTCGTACCATTTCTAGAACCTATTAATATGATACCAATCTTCTGGAAACTGGAAAAGATCAGCAAGTTAATTCTGACCTTGAATTGATACTTGTTTTCAGTGATTTGACTATTTGTTAACAGGCCACACAAACTGTCTGGTCTCTTTCACTAGATATTTTGCTTTTTAACAAGTTAAAGCAAACAGCATTCTCTTTCATTTATCATAACAAAAAAGTGTACTGTTTACTTTTTTAAAGTCTGAATGTTTTATTGTTATCCTTTCAATTTGTCAGGAAAAGTATATTATTGCTTCTGAATTTTACTTTTCAGGATGTGTCGGCCAAAATAATGTCATTTCCTCAAAATGACTCCCAAGCTGTCTGCATTTTGTCAGCAAACGGTGCTGTATCTAATGTAACATTTCGTCAAGCAGCAACGTCTGGTGGAACTGTAACTTACGAGGTATGATAGCAAAACTTTGTATTTTTGAATTTTGTCATGGCTATAAAAAGGGTTAGAATTTTACAACATGAGTTCTGTTTAATAGAACTAGTCAACGGCATTTATATTAGCCGAGGACGCTCTACTTTGCGGCAATATATAATTGGATTCCAACTGCCTATTACTGATATTCTAATTTGTAATTCATGGGAAATTCATGATCTTGAGCAAGGCTATGAGAAGGAATTGGAAGATAATGAACGGGATCAATAACAGCTAGGGGTGGCAATTCGGGTTGACAGGTCGTGTTCGTGTCGACACGAACACGACACGATTATTAATGGGTCGACACGAACACGACACGATTATTAATCGTGTCAAGAAAACCCAACACGAACACGACACGATTATTAAACGGGTAACACGACACGGCACGCTTAACCCGTTTAATAAACGGGTCGTGTTAGACCCGACACGACAACACGACACGCCTAATTTTTTATAATCCGACACAACACGACACGACACGATTAACCTGCCATGACCTGTTTATTACATAAGCAAGTATAAGTTATCTAATCATTCATAATCCAAATTTCAACATATTCATGATCCAAATATACATAAAAAATTCAATTAATAACGTAAACATTATCTTATAAACTATCATCCATATTGATTCAACCATAAGCAAAAAAAAAAAAAAAAACAATAACACCACAAGTCATAACTCATAAGCCATCCAATTACAAGTACACAATATTACATCATTATCCAACCAAATTAGCAGCAGAACCCTCAGATGGAGGTGCAAATGATTCATTCTCATTCATATTCATATTCATATCCATTTCATCTGAAGTAAACTCCTCCATTTTGCGGCTATTTCTACAAAGAAAAAAATAAAACAAATGTTAAAACAAGCAAGCTTGAAGAAGGAACTTAGCAACACCACCATGAAATTAAATTACAATACTGAAATGATGCAAAAAGATTTGATTTACAGAACCAGTTTCTTTTCTAAGGCAACAAAATAGGAAGAAAAAATTACAACAGAATAGCAAGCCGTAATTAAAATTTAATATATAAAATTTAAAAATAATTTAAATTAATCATTTTTCATTCAAGATTGACATTGGCAGTTGACAGAGTTCATAGATAAGTGCTCATGTGGACATCATTTATTGACGAGGTAACATTTTCAAAGGAGAAACTGTCTTGCAGACCCCAAAGAAATCATACCGCTTTGATTTACTTTTGAATAATCCCTATAGTTCTTACAACAAAATTTACAATCATGATGCTGAATTTTTTTTTTTTTACAAAAAGGTGAAAGGATAAGCACAGTCTCATCCTGCAAATATAGCAAATATCAATTATGTGTTCTAAGTTTTCTGTTACGCTCTGTTTGTTTAATAGCAGATAACGGATCTTTACAATGCAATTAAACAAAAAAATTGTTCATTTCCCTAATTCATCTGTTAGAATACTGTGAATACGCTCGATTAAATCTTTAGCACATTTGCAATTCCTTCATCAAATGGGGTCTACAATCCAGACAAAAGAAACAGAACCAAACTGGTATGACCAAAATGGATTGGCTAATGTCCACCACAAGATCTGTTAGCAGTGTGTATAAAATGAACTGACAAATCTACAGGTCAGACACTAGAAAGGAGAAAAAAAAAATTTAAGGGTGGGGAAGAAAACCCTTTTACACCCTTCATCCTTCCGCGTCAAATGGATTGGTAATGAATTCTACTTAACCATAGCCAAATTTCTCTTTCACCTGATTAAAACCTATTCCAATTTCAGCTTCTCTAATGCTCTCCTGCTAAAGCCTCTAATATATTCAACTATTCAAGTAACACCTATAGTTAAATTTAAAAATTACAACTTCATTTTCCTGGCCCTATTCATGATCGACCACCAGCAACAGAGAAAACTTACCACTAGATAAGAGTTGAAACACATAGAAAAAATGATTACTTCGTACTAGAAAGCATCAGCAGCAAATAACCTTCTGTTTTTTTGTTTTTGATTTTTTTGTTCTTGTTTTTCCTCTTCTTATGCTAAAAAATTTTCACTTTTCCTTCAGAAGAATCATGCCTTATATATAACAAATTAATAAGGAAACAAGGACCAGATCTGAGATTATATCAATAGATTTTCATATACTACCTATTGCAGGAATATAGAGTTAAATAATCAGACATAGGCTCACCAGGAAGAAGTTTTTGAGATTTGCTTGGCCACACGAAGAACCCTTTCCTTTTTAGCGTTGTTAGCAAAAAGATCAAAAGAGAAGGGGAAAGGGATCAGTGACTACCGGTGCGGAGGCATGGTCGGCGACTACCGGTGTGGCGCCGTGGTCGGCAACTGGAGATCGAGAGAGAAATGGAGAGGCGAGAGAAGCGGCAGTCGGCAGTGCAGTGTGTTTTGGCTTTTTGGTTTGTAAATTTAGTATTTAGGGTTTATATATATATATATATATATACTAAGTTTTTTTTAATTTAATAAATAAAACTTTTAAGTGGGTCATAAACAGGTCATGGGTCATAATCGTGTCAACACGATCCATCAACCCGCAACCCATTAATCGTGTCATAATCGTGTCATTTCGGGTTGGCGGGTCAACCCGCGACACGACACGATTAATTCGTGTCATAATCGTGTCGACACGATTACGACACGAACTCGATTATACTCAACACTAACACACTTTATTTCGTGTCGTGTCGTGTTCACGTGTCGTGTCCAAAATTGCCACCCCTAATAACAGCGACACTAGAAACCATATAATTCATTAAAAAATTATGTAAATCTCAATAGCACATTTCATTTTCCATATTTTATCCATTGGATTCTTGTCCCTACTTTCTTCTTCATTATTCTATTTATCACGTGTAAAGCATCCACATTATTAATGGTAGCTTGCTCCTTGCTTCTTGCTTCTTGCTTCTTGCTTGAATTTTCAATGAACATAGACAATACTCTGCAACCTATGCCTCTGCTGAACTTGTTTTTAAATACTATGGATAAAGAAGTATGACCTGAGTCACCTGACTAAGAATGTTAGATTCTCCTACATTTATCTTTCTGACTTCTGTTCTTTTGGAAGATAAAGACTAATTTGAAGGTCATATGTATTAATTTATCACTAATACCATTTGGCAGAGGTTTGCCTTTGGAGAGAATGAGTGAAGTTCTTTGACTGGAGAGGTTAAAATAATTTGATATTCATCCGAGGCTTAGAGCATAATTTTTTCAGATATCATAGTAGAAATTGATAGAATAATTATTTGAAAGGTAAAGTCATGCTCATATATAAAAATTTAAGTTCCAACATTCTCCATATATATAGGACATAATGTTATGAAATTACATCAATACTCTTGAACCCTAATTTTCCTAACATTAGTTACTGAACATATTATTTTCATATCATATGAAGCACTCTTATGCACTGTCTATACAGGGTCGATTTGAGATCTTGTCCCTTTCTGGTTCATTTCTCCCCTTTGATAGTAGTGGACAGCGCATCAGAACGGGTGGTTTGAGTATCATACTAGCTGGGTCAGATGGTTGTCTTCTTGGTGGTGGTGTATCTGGGCTCTTAACTGCAGCATGCCCTGTTCAGGTTTCTTTTGATTCTGCATCATACCTTCCTACTTTCTGAGACTTCTTTGTTACTTTCTCTTCCCTAGTAATTCAGTTTTGTTCTATGGTCTTGTTGTTGCACTTGCAAGTTCATGTCAACCTGACCGAGTCATATAAACCATACCGTAGTTTTCCAGTATTTTGATGCATGCATACTTTTACCAAGTGTTATATCCTGCATGTCTGATATATATTTTCAGGATTTATTTCAAATGATGGTTTATTGATTTAATGTTTATTTGATGATTTTTTTTAATCCAGAATCACTTAATTTATTTTGAAATCTGTGGATGACAACACGGTATATTTATCTAAATGCACCCACTACTAGTGTTATCATCTCCTTAGTTTTTAATGTCTTGTCTTCTAGATGTGCTCCTTGTCTATGAGTTTCACATTTATCCTTGTCCTCAAAAGTTATGTCATTAAGGTGGTGGTTCTTTTGCAGGTTGTCGTAGGTAGTTTTAATGCAGAAGGTCTGATAAAGGCGAAGTCAGTGAACCAATCAGAACTTGCCTCTGCCTTGGGAAAGCTTATCCCAGGAGCATCAGCAGGTGGAAGCCGTCTGGCATGTGGAACTCTCGGTGAATTATCTGGTATCCCTGGAAGCCCTTTTAACTAGGGAAATGGAGGCTTCAATAACATCAACACACAAGACATTTCAAATATGCCTTGAAAAGAGACTACTTTTCTGTGAAATGTCTCATCTTCTTTTCGAGATTGTCATTGGCATGGACAAAATGGTGCTCAGCTAACTGGATCCTTAATGCCTATAGCAGCTATTTAAGATATGAAATTTACTGCTTGCTTTCAGCCTAGTGAAAACTTGGTGCACTAGTAAAGGAATATGAATGATATTTCAGTTTTCTTTTTCCTTTTTGATCTGGAATGATGATTCAGTTGAATCCCATTGATTTGAGCCACTTTTCTTTCAGCTGGGTCTGAGTAGTAACAGAAAAAATAGGTAGTGTTTTACACAGTTTGAAGAAATAAGAATCAAGTTGGAAAATACTTGCTTTTCCATTTTTGTGTTATTGTGCTAATCTAGATTTTGTTCCTAAGTTCGTACATCTACTTGTAGTTAAAAAAATTCAGGTAAATCTTATCTTGCATATTTTTCAGGGTTAAATACAATTAAGTGCCCTGTGGTTTGTCTTTTTCCCAGACAATCGAGTTACCTGTGTCTTGCATATAAATGCACACATCTTTATTAATTCTCATATTTAATCATTTTTTTTGTTCATTAAACAGGAACAAGAAGATGAACTCCCCTAATTCTAAGTCCATTGAGAAAGAAAGAAAAAAAAAAACTCCAAATTACTACTAACATGAATTTATTAATCCTGATCTCCTGTATCAACACTTGAATGGAACATGTATTTTCACCAAAAATCTTCTAAGAACTTCCAATCAAAGTTCGTATTATGTCTTCTCTTTCTCCACCAGTATTTGAATTTTGGAGGTCAAAGGCATCATTGTGGGCTTCCGACCTATATGTGGAGAATGCTAACTTGTTTAAACTCTTTTACTTCTTGATGAAAAATTACATGCAACTAGAAATATTAAGCGCTTGATACTATGTCTAAATCAAGCAAAAATCTCATCTGACTTCAAGGAATAATATTGCCAAACTTGTGGAGAGTATGAAAAATAAACTACTCAAATTTCAAAGCTTTTAGCAAATCCTTGACAAAAGCAATTGATATGTACTCAATTCCCTATCACCAACTGCTTGAAGGAAAATAAAATAAAAAGAAACATCCATGAAGCCGATTTCAATAACTCCTAGATTTTTTTTTCTCTAACTTCAGGATTGATGCTCTTTCGATCTCCACTGATGTAGAACAACCACAACACCACCATCATAGCAACAGTGATGCTAATGTGAATATGGATCCCTTAAAGGAATAAAACATTGGGGAACAAAGGAAAAGAATAAACATGGCTAAATTTGCAGATGGATCTGTTATAGATTTTACCATGAGTGTGTTTAGTAGGAGTTCAATAGCTATATTTCCCATGGTGACTATGGATTGTTGTGCCATTGATCAAGTTATCATTATTGCCTCATGATGGAGCCCACAATATCCTCGGCCAATAGAACATCGACACGTGGGGTCGTCCGTCACTAATGGGCCGCTGACACATGCCCGGTTTTTGTCACACAGTAAGATACACGTGGAACGAACAAATCACGCCATCGCCACATCAAAGCGCGATTAGCGGACCAAACCACGCCTGAAACACGTGACCCTTTGCGCACGCGATTGAGACCTAAGTGCTGAAGCGCGGGATCACAGGGATGAAGCCATCCCTCCCACGTGGCCGACCTCCCCTCAGAAGACTATAAATAGCCAGAGGTATGTAAGTTCAAAATGATTCATTCTTGACAAGTTCTTTACACAAATTAGCACCTTCCCCCCCTTTTCTTAAGCTATCGTCCTGACTAGAGCGTTTGAGCGTCCTCAGAGGCCTCCCCTTCCTCTCCCTCCATGGGCCCTCTAGTTGACCTTTTCTACCTGTGTAGATCCCAAGGAGTTGACCCCGAGTCAACAACGATTTCTCGGCTTCAACAGATTGGCGCCGTTCGTGGGAAACCACCATCTCTCGCTAAACAGTAAAAACAAAGAAATATAAAAGAACTCATACGTTGTTATGCCACCCAGAAATACTATGAAAAAAGCTAGCAAAAGAGCCCCCATCCGGAGCCGTACCCAAAGCCAGCAATCCAGATCGAGAGTCCCCATGATATCTAAGCATGCCACCCCTGGGTTGAGCAGACGACCTCTTACCAGAGAGCAACGCCCTCACCACTCGGGGACCGACTCCCCCAACCCTAGAAGAGCAGCCATAGACCGCCTGACTGCCCTGGTGACCCAGGCCCAGTTTCATGAACTTTCTCGATTAATAACCGACTTGGCTACCGAAGTTCGAAATGGGGGCCGACAACCCTCTCCTCCCCACTAAATTCCCAAACAAATGGAATCCTCCGGTAGCAAGGATCCGACCAATAGCCATTCCGCCACCGAGCCTTCGCTACCCTATAGTTGGTCTAAAGAAAGTTCCTCATCCAAAAGTAACCCTAACCTGGATAGAAGAATCAAAGAAATGGAGGAAAAAATCGACAGAACCCTCAAGCACCGAAACCACAGCATCTTGGATGAACTTAATGTCTAAGACCCCCGTTCACGCAGGATGTCCTCGAGACCCCACTTCCACCCAACTTCAAAATGCTATAAATCAAAATGTATGACGATTCGGTAGACCCACTAGACCACCTACAACATTACAAAACGGCCATGACCCTGGATCGGCATTCTGATCCAATCATGTGCCACTCCTTCCCCTTAACACTCGAGAAAGCTGCGTGCACGTGGTATTCGCGTTTGAAGCCGAGAAGTATTGGCAACTTTAGAGAGTTCAGTTACGCCTTTGTCTCTTATTTTCTCAGTAGCAAGGGGCCGAAGAAGACCTCGGAGAGCCTATTCAATATTGTCCAGCATCGGGGAGAAAGGCTTCGAGCCTACATATCCAAGTTCAACATAGCTGCATGGGAAATCCCAGACCTCGACCCCAACGTCCAGATGCTAGCATTCAAAAATGGACTGAGGTCCAGAATATTCAATTCTAAACTCACCAGGCGTTCACTAAAAGATATGAACGAGGTCCTGGGCTGAGTTGAGAAGTATATGTTGGTGGAAGACGATCGGGCTTTTCGAAGAGAAAGAGAAGGAGAGACAGAGAAAAAGAGAAAAGACCTCGACCCCCAGAGAGGAGCGGCCAAGAGGCCTCACCAAGAAAGCAGGTATAAGCCCCCTTCCCGGTTCGACGGCTTCACCCCCCTCAATGCATCCAGAACCAACGTTCTAATGCAGCCCTAGGACAGGTTAGTTCTCAAATGGCCACCGAAGCTATAGTACTTCAGCGGAGACCAGAGGAAATGGTGCTGGTTCCACAAGAACTACAGGCACAACACCGAAGAATATCATAGCCTGAAGATGCAGATTGAGGCCCTCATCAACCGGGGGCACCTGAAAGAATTCACCGGGTCCCGAGGAAGAAAAGCGCATGACCAACCGATGGGGGACTTTGGGCACTCCCAGCTCCTACAGCAAGAACACCAAGACCCTTGAAAAAACCTCAGTCCCGGATAGGAAGAACCTAGTTAAAGAAACCAAGAGGTGGCGACAACCTGGTTATTAAAACAATTTGTGGAGGCCCAGCCGTCGGAGAAAGCTCGGGACAAAGCAGCAAAGCATATGCCCGAACCATGGCCTCTGTTAGCGGTCCCCACAAGCGGAGGAAGTCAAGCTTAGTAATCTCCTTCACGGACGACGATTTAGAGGAAGTGTAGACCCTACATGATGACGCAGTGGTAGTCTCTCTCTTGGTGGCCAACCACGAAGTAAGGCGTATCCTGGTAGATAATGGAAGTTCAGCGGACATTCTATTCTACGATGCTTTCTAGGGTATGCAATTGAAGGACGAACGGTTGGAGCAGGCCCGCACCCCTCTCTATGGTTTCGGTGGAACCCTAGTGTTCGCAGAAGGGAGCATAGTCCTCCCCATCACTGCAGGTACAACACCACGGACGACCACGGTCCAAACCACTTTCTTGGTAGTCAAGCAACCGTCATCCTATAATATGATCTTTGGCCGCCCCACTCTCAACAAGCTAAAAGTAGTTATCTCTACCTACCATCTGAAGGTCAAGTTCCCCACCGACGAGGGAATAGAAGTGGTCAAAGAAAACCAGCAAGCCTCTCGGTCCTGCTACCTGAACGTCATTAAGAAAGGAAGAAATATCGAAGCCCTACCCTTCGAGGTGGAAGATCTCCGGGATGAGGCAAAGACTCCTAGAGGACGACCCATGGAGGAGCTGATTTCGGTTCCCCTCGGTGAGGATCCTTCCCGAATGGTCCAGATTACGCCTTTGTCTCTCATTTTCTCAGTAGCAAGGGGCCGAAGAAGACCTCGGAGAGCCTATTCAATATTGTCCAGCATCGGGGAGAAAGGCTTCGAGCCTACATATCCAAGTTCAACATAGCTGCATGGGAAATCCCAGACCTCGACCCCAACGTCCAGATGCTAGCATTCAAAAATGGACTGAGGTCCAGAATATTCAATTCTAAACTCACCAGGCGTTCACTAAAAGATATGAACGAGGTCCTGGGCTGAGTTGAGAAGTATATGTTGGTGGAAGACGATCGGGCTTTTCGAAGAGAAAGAGAAGGAGAGACAGAGAAAAAGAGAAAAGACCTCGACCCCCAGAGAGGAGCGGCCAAGAGGCCTCACCAAGAAAGCAGGTATAAGCCCCCTTCCCGGTTCGACGGCTTCACCCCCCTCAATGCATCCAGAACCAACGTTCTAATGCAGCCCTAGGACAGGTTAGTTCTCAAATGGCCACCGAAGCTATAGTACTTCAGCGGAGACCAGAGGAAATGGTGCTGGTTCCACAAGAACTACAGGCACAACACCGAAGAATATCATAGCCTGAAGATGCAGATTGAGGCCCTCATCAACCGGGGGCACCTGAAAGAATTCACCGGGTCCCGAGGAAGAAAAGCGCATGACCAACCGATGGGGGACTTTGGGCACTCCCAGCTCCTACAGCAAGAACACCAAGACCCTTGAAAAAACCTCAGTCCCGGATAGGAAGAACCTAGTTAAAGAAACCAAGAGGTGGCGACAACCTGGTTATTAAAACAATTTGTGGAGGCCCAGCCGTCGGAGAAAGCTCGGGACAAAGCAGCAAAGCATATGCCCGAACCATGGCCTCTGTTAGCGGTCCCCACAAGCGGAGGAAGTCAAGCTTAGTAATCTCCTTCACGGACGACGATTTAGAGGAAGTGTAGACCCTACATGATGACGCAGTGGTAGTCTCTCTCTTGGTGGCCAACCACGAAGTAAGGCGTATCCTGGTAGATAATGGAAGTTCAGCGGACATTCTATTCTACGATGCTTTCTAGGGTATGCAATTGAAGGACGAACGGTTGGAGCCGGCCCGCACCCCTCTCTATGGTTTCGGTGGAACCCTAGTGTTCGCAGAAGGGAGCATAGTCCTCCCCATCACTGCAGGTACAACACCACGGACGACCACGGTCCAAACCACTTTCTTGGTAGTCAAGCAACCGTCATCCTATAATATGATCTTTGGCCGCCCCACTCTCAACAAGCTAAAAGTAGTTATCTCTACCTACCATCTGAAGGTCAAGTTCCCCACCGACGAGGGAATAGAAGTGGTCAAAGAAAACCAGCAAGCCTCTCGGTCCTGCTACCTGAACGTCATTAAGAAAGGAAGAAATATCGAAGCCCTACCCTTCGAGGTGGAAGATCTCCGGGATGAGGCAAAGACTCCTAGAGGACGACCCATGGAGGAGCTGATTTCGGTTCCCCTCGGTGAGGATCCTTCCCGAATGGTCCAGATTAGGTTGAACCTCCCAAAAAGCCATAGGAAGGTACTCCTCACTCTCGTTAGGAAAAATCAGGACTTGTTCGCCTGGTCGGCGTCAAACATACCTGGGATCGACCCTAAAACTATCAAATATCGTTTGAACATGGACCCAAAGTATAAGCCTATCATTCAGAAGAGAAAGGCATTCACCCCAGAGCGGCAAGCAGCCATTAAGATAGAGGTGGACAAGTTGCTTTAGGTTGGTTTCTTCCGGGAGGCGAAATACCCCGACTGGGTGTCCAATGTAGTGATGGTACGAAAGGCCAATGGCAAATGGTGGATCCGCATCGACTTCACCAATCTGAACAAGGCCTTCCCAAAGGACAGTTTCCCCTTGCCGCGGATCGACCAGCTAGTGGGCGCTACCTCAGCTCATGAGCTCCTCACCTTCATGGATATGGACAAAACTGCTTTTGTCACTAGCCAAGGGCTGTACTATTACAAGGTCATGCCTTTCGGGCTAAAAAATGCCAGCGCTACCTACCAAAGGCTAGTGAACAAGATCTTCAAAGAGCAGATCGACAGAACATGGAAGTCTACGTGGATGACATGTTAGTCAAGAGCATCGAGGCACGAAATCACGACTCCGACTTGGAAGAAGCATTTGGAGTATTGTGCAAGCATAAGATGAGGTTAAATCCGAAAAAGTGCCTCTTTGAAGTAACTGGAAGAAAATTCTTGGGCTTCATGGTCACTCAGAGAGGGATTGAAGCCAGCTCAGAAAAGATAAAAGTCATCCTTGATATGGCCCCTCCTAAGACCATGAAGGAAATGCAACAGCTCATCGGATGAATAACAGCCCTGAACTGCTTCATATCTAAATCTGCAGAAAGATGCCTACCTTTCTTCAAGGCCATCAGAAAGGCAAAAGATTTTGCCTGGACAGAAGACTATCAGCAAGCGTTCGAGGAGCTAAAGAAGTACCTAAGCTGGGAGCAACCTTGGATCTTTCATGTGGACGGATCCTCGAACATCACTGGGAGTGAGGTGGGACTCATCATCTGCAGCCCGGATGGATTCGTCATTGAATACGCCTTGAGGTTCGAATTCAAAGCCTCCAACAATGATACAGAGTATGAAGCCCTACTTGCAGGTTCGAAATTAGTGAAAGCACTAGCTGCCGAGATCCTAAACATATACAGTGACTCACAGTTAGTGGTGAGTCAAATCACGGGAGAATTTGAGGCCCGAGGAGAAAAAATCGCTCGGTACCTTGAGAAAGCAAGGGAACTCGCCGCTAAGTTCAAAATGTTCTGAATAACTCACGTCCCACGGGCGGAGAACTCAAAAGTAGATGCCTTAGCTCAGCTGGCCTCATATCGACATCTCTAACCAACTCAGACTGTGTATCTTGAAACCCTCGCCATCCCCAGCATTGATGAAGCTCCAGTACTACCAGTAGTGGAAGAAGAATCATGGATGGACCCAATCCTCCGGTACTTGAAAAATGGAGAAGTCCCCAAGCAAAAAAACGAAGCAAGGAAGCTAATCTTTCGCACATCTTGATACATGGTCATGGATGGACAGTTGTATAAAAGGGCCCTGACCACTCCTTACCTAAGGTGCCTTAACCCCATTGAAGCCGATTACGCTCTTCGAGAAGTCCACGAGGAATCACCTTGGGGCCCGAGCCTTAGCCTTCAAAGTGCTTCGATAGGGGTACTACTTGCTCAGAATAATGGGAGAAACCACAGATTTGGTCCGAAAATGTAAAAGCTGCCAACATCTCCCGTGCCCCACCAGCCAGCCAACTTGCTCACCTCGATCACGAGTCCTCTCTTCTTCGCCATGTAGGGAATGGACATACTTGACCCCTTTACTGGAACTTCCAGGCAAAGAAAGCATCTCATTGTAGCCATAGACTATTTCACCAAGTGGGTTGAATCGAAACCGCTCACTAGCATAACGGATCATCAAACTTGAAACTTTGTCTGGAAGTCAATCGTGTGCCGGTTCGGCATACCTCGGGTTCTAATCACCGATAACGGCAAACAATTTGACAACATCCGATTCAAGACGTTCTGCAAAGACCTCCACATTGAGCATCGATTCTCTTCCGTTAGATACCCACAGGCTAATGACCAAGCCGAGGTGACCAATAAGATGCTTCTACAAGGTATCAAGAGAAGACATGCTGAAGCAGATAAACAATGGGTCGATTAACTTCCTAATGTCCTCTGGGTGTATCGGACAACCGCTCATATTCCCACAAGAGAAACCCCCTTGAGATCGGGGTACCCTCGATGCACGTGTAACACTTCGAACAAAGTAATAATGAGGAAGGCTTGCGAATGAACGCCAACTTAATTGACGAAGCCCAAGACAAAGCCTAAATCCTCTTGGTCGTATACCAACAGAGGATAGCCCGGTACTACAACTCTCTAGTTCGAAACAGAAACTTCAGGTTACGTGACCTCGTCCTCCGAAAGAGTGAAGTATCTCATCCTCGGGACATAGGGAAGCTCATTCCAAAATGGGAAGGTCCGTACCGGATCAAAAAAGTTTGTCGAACCGGCACCTTTGAACTTGAGGAACTAAATGGTAAGCCTATCCCACGCACTTAGAATACGGAGAATCTCCACAAGTTCTATCAGTAACCCGAGTCCGGACTTAACTTGCCTCGGCTCAACAATGTAAAATGTAGAAAGCATAAAGGAAAATAAGAAAAGCTCGAGATTCGCAAAAAACTGGAGTTTCATTAAATAAAATGTTACAAAAATGGGCACTATCGACCCTGATATACAAGAAAGAAAAGTAAACTATCCTAATCTTCCCAAGGAGGCTCATCCTTGAGGGCATCTCCAGACCCGCCCCCAGCCGTGTCGTCGGCCCACAGCAGCCCCTTCCTCCTCTCTAGAAGACTCCAACTCAAGGCTAGAGAAGTCGACCTCGAGAAAGAGAGTCGCGACCTTCCTCTTGGCCTCATAGAAGCCCTCGAGGAACTGCCCCTCAGCCTCCTCCACCAGGGCCTCCTTGAAGGAGTCTGAGTCCCTAAAAGAGACTAGGGCCTCTTCTGCGGCTTTCAGCGCGACCTCGACAACCTCCTCCAAAGCCTGTTGCTCAGATGCGAGGGCCGCGTCCCTCTCAGCTCTAAGGGTGTCCTCGGCCTAGCACCGAAGGTCATTTTCTCTGATGGCCTCCTCCCTGGCCCTCTCTGTCGCCTCTAGAGAAGTCGATAGCGCCTCGATGAACTATAGATTCTCATCCAACTTTTACTCGCTTCCCCAGCTTTTTCGTCATGCCTATGCAGCGATGGGACAGAACACTAACGAGCACACTGGTCTAAAACAAGTGCAGAAGGTCGTTAGAAAAAATAATTAGAGAAAAAATCGAAACCAAGAAAGAAAGGGAAGAAATCATACCTAGGAGGTCATAGCCTCAACTGTAGAGCAAAGCCCCTCTATGGGCTTTCGAGAGGCCTCTAGTATATCACGGGGAAGGATTCCCATGATGAGGTACTCTAGTTTGGGCACCAATTCCCAAGAGTTGTTCTTCCTCAAAGAATCTATTTCCTTCTCCATGGGTCCCTTGTGAGCTGATAGTCATTTTGACTTGCTGCATCATCCCCTTCTAGTTTAGCTTCCTCCTGAGTGTCTTGAGCTTGGCCTTCATCAATGGGCTCTACCTTGTCTGAACCCTCTTGCCTTCCTTGCTCTACCTGAACTGAATTTTCCTTGATGCTATGCTCCATAAATACCGGGCGGGTTTGCCCACTATCCCCTGTAGGGTTAGTTTTCTCCAAATAAGGAAATAAATGCTCATTAAAAATGACATCCCTACTTATTATGAGTTTCATTCCTTTTGGGTCTAAGGACCACAACCTATACCTCTTAACCCTTTCTCCATATCCTAGAAACACACATTTTCTAGACCTTGGGCTAAGTTTATCATCCTCTCAGAAACTCCATTTTGCTGAGGAGTTTTCACAACCGTTCTATGTCTTAGAATCCCATTTAACTCACAGAATTTATCAAAATCCTTATTAAAAAATTCTAAGCCATTATTGGTTCGTAAAACCTTAACTACCTTACCCGTTTGAGTCTCCAACAACTTTTTTCACACCACAAATTTATTCAAAGCATCTGATTTATTTTTAAGCAAATAAACCTAAATCTTTCTTGAATAATCATTAATTAAAGACATAAAGTAAAGATTACCTCCCTGTGTTGGTGTTCTTGCTGGTCCCTGATTACGCCCAAAGTATAACGCGGTAGTTATAGTACAGCTTTGGGGTGTCGATTCCACAGGGAAACAAGTTAATTACAAAAGAAGGTATAAACTTTAACTCAAACGATAAAAGATTAAATGAGAGGATCTGAGTTGTGAGTAAATTGTGTAAATAGATTGAATAATATAAATAAGAAACGACAAGGTCCCGAAAATCCTCCCTAGGTTCGTTGCTCTAATCCTAACTTGATTAATTAAAGCGCATTTATAAATCCTAATGTAATTGTTATGCAATCTTCTTTACTTTCAAGCACACATGACCTAACTTATAAATTATCAAGAGACGACAATATATCTAAATGAAAATGCCGCAACAATGGACAAATCTATAAAAGAGGTCTACTGGACTCAATCACACCCAAACAGGTACACATAAGAAAAGCATGACTGAACTTATATGGAAAAGAAGCATGCAATCACCAGAGTAATAATAAATCTACTAATTAAATTAAGAATAAAACATAACAATGTTTAACGAAAATAATTCCACTACAACTGAATCAAATAAAGAAAAATAAGAACAACTACACCTAGGGATTCATCCCTTCGCCTTGCTTGGAGACTAGCCAGCCATGGGGCTCATGCTTCCTTGAGTTGCCTCCGGCCTCTTAACGATCATCCTCAGCTTGCCCTCCAAATTTATACTTCGGGTTCCTCCTAAAGGCCCTCTGGATTTCTCCTAAAGGCCCTCTGGATTCATCCACGATTGATTCCAAAAGCTGAAATCGAGGGGGGTTTTTATAGGGCAACTCCCGGAGTGCTATGTGTTGTCTAACCGATGTGGGATATTGGCCGAGTGCGATTGATCGCAGCCTGGTGCGATCAAGTGCACTATGGTGCTTTGCAAGGTATTTCTGACCGATGTGGGATGTCGGGAGTGCGCACTTGCGATCGATCGCAGTCTTGGTGCGATCGATCGCACTAGGTATCTTCCAGCTTGACCTTCGTCTACTAAAACTGCCATAACTTTCTCTAGAAAAATTATTTTTACGAGCTTTAAAATCCACCAGAAAATAGACTTCCGGATATTTCTAAGCATATATGACTGATCTCCTGGTTCTTCTTGCATCAATACAATTTTAATTTACAAAAACGATTGATCTGTACGGGTAATTCTGGCAATTTAGTGAAACTCCTTTCCAAGTCGCGGCACACACACTTTCTTCCCTTCATTTTGTCCTTCCAAAAGCACTCCTTAGCTTCGATATGCATGGGATCTTTGTGCTTTATTCAACTGTAGCTTTTCGCTCTCTTTTAGACTCCAAACACCTGAAAATGCATCAAAATAAATCAATGATCCAAGAATGATACTTTAGAATTGTTAAGGTATAAAAGTGCAATTAAACCCTAGATCAACCCTAAAATACTAACAATTAAGTACTGTTAAAGTGAATTTTATGACTCTCATCAGTCCCCAAAGATCCACATGAATGTAGTCAAGAATGCCTTTAAACTTGTGCACTCCGGTGTTGAAGCTGACCCGATGTTGCTTCCCAAGAACGCAACTCTCGCAGAAATCAAGTTTCTTTACCTTGTCATCATCAAGTAAACCATTCTTGCTGAGATCTTACAGGCCCTTTTCGCTCATGTGTCCCAAGTGATTGTGCCAAAGAGCTGCCTTATCCATCTCAACCATCAAGCTTGCTGCTTGATCCTTGATGTTCGTGTCTCTAATCATCTCATAGAGACCATCCTTTATTGCTGCTTTGATCACTATCAAAGATCCCTTGGTTACCTTGATCTTTCCTCCCTCTGTTTTGTATGTGTACCCCATGGAATCCAGCTGCCCCAATGAAATCAAATTTCTTCTCAAATCTGGAAGATATCTCACATTTCGCAGTAGCCTTGTAACTCCATCAAACATCCTCAACCGGATGTCTCTTATACCCCTCGCTTGGCAAGAAGTATCATTCCCCAAGAAAACCTTTCCATCATTGGTTTCCTTGAAATTCTTGAACCAATCCCGGTGAGGACACATGTGATAAGTGCACCCATAAT
Source organism: Bretschneidera sinensis (assembly GCA_023935145.1). Taxonomy (NCBI): domain Eukaryota; kingdom Viridiplantae; phylum Streptophyta; class Magnoliopsida; order Brassicales; family Akaniaceae; genus Bretschneidera; species Bretschneidera sinensis. The sequence goes on from CM043704.1 coordinate 9,653,687, forward strand.
CTAATATCTATCTCTCACTACCCTGCCACTTGCTCACATTTGAGCACACAACAAGAACATCACCTTGCAGTTCTCCTTTGGCAACTGAAGCCTCTCCATTGTTGGTATGGCCTCTTCCTTTCTCATCCCTCATCATCTTCTTGCAATCATTCTTGAAATGACCCTCCTTATGGCAGTAGTAGCATCTTTTTCCTATAAATCTCGGTTTAGAGTGCGCTCTCCCATGGCTTTGTCCTCTACCTTTTAGTTTGTCCAGGTAGTAGCCATGGATGTTGCTGCCATACCGAGTTGCTGGCCTTCCTCTAACGAACAACCCTTCCCCACTTGATGCTTCCCTCATCTTGGCTTTAAAATCATGAGCCCTTATAGCATTGATCACAATTTCTTTGGTTAGTGTATCTCTTCCATATTCAATAGCATTAATCAAACTTTCAAAATAATCAGGAAGAGAATTCAATAACATAATAGCCAATTATTCATCCGGGAATGTTATACTACAACTAACCAAATCTTGAACTAGTTTATTAAACACATCATGATTATCTTGCAACTCTTTATTAGGATCCATTTTAAAAGCAAAGATTCATTTATGAAGATATATCTTATTAGGGAGAGTTTTGGTAAGAAATAACTCATCTAGTTTCTTCCAAATGGCAACTAGATCTTCCAAGTCTCCGCACTCCCTTGTGACACTATCCAACATGTGCAAAAAGATGGTGTTGTATGCCATCTTCTTCATCTTATTCCGTTGGACCTCTGTGATACTTACTGGAAAAGCGTCATCTTCTCCGATAGCCAAGTCCACCTTTTGTTGCATAAGAACCGCTTTGATTTTCCGCTTCCAAAGGGAAAAAGTCTCCCTTTCCATCAAACTTCTTAACAATGAAGTTCGAACCCATCTTGTGGAGAAAATCCAAAGATTTATGTAGCACCCACAATTGCTTTCCAACTTCTAAACTTCAAGAACACGATCAAATCTTGATCTCAACACCGTTCTTGAACCTCAAGAACATGATCAACTCTTGATCTCAACATCGTTCTTGAATCTCCTAAGAAATTTCCTTTGATTCTTGCTCGGATGCCCACTGTATCATCACCAAAGAATCCTTTGATTCTTGGAACCGAGCTCTGATACCACTGTTGGAAAATCACACTCTATGCCCAGGTTGTGATCTTTCCAAACACTCAAGTCTAGAATGACTTGTATAATGAACATAAACAAGAATCAAAGCATAAAAGAGAACACAAGCAATTTATTATCGAGGTTTGGCAATGTGTCTACGTCCCCGTGAGCTCCTCCGAGCTCTCTGCACTAAATGAATGGAGTTCTTACAATTACAGCAACACCTCTTTAAGAACCCTCTTGTTCTTGAAGAGCGAAAGAAGAGAAAATGAAAGTGATAAGAACTAAGTGTTTCCCTGGAATTTTCTCCAAGAAAATTCGAATTACAAAGCCCTTGAATCCCCAATCTATACTACTCTCTCTCTCTAAACAACCAGCCTCTCTTCAATGGGTCTCTCTTGTGTTTTGTCTCTTTGTACTCTTACACTTGATCTCTCATATGATGTCTCATCCTTGTGTTGAGATGATGTCTTCACTTGTTGTTAGAAGACCCTTTATATATAACAATGACTTCCTCATCCAATCTTTGAGATTAATCTCAAGAACCAAAGACCCATGGCTCTCTAAGAGTCTAAGTAATCTTATGCATTTTAACGAAGTTCCATGCACTATCTCAAAGTGCCAATTTAATTGGTGTCAGGTGTGCCTTCATGCTGCAGCTCAGAACAGGGCATGCCACGGCTCAGAAGGGGGGAAACATACTGCCATGCTGGGGGCCGCGGCTTGGGTGGGCTGTACCATGGCACGCATGGTGGTGCTGATCTTCTAGGACATGCTAGAGGCCGCGGCGCCCAAAGCTGGGCCGCGGCGCACAACCAGACCTGATGCTGAATTTCTTCATCTGTTTAATTCTTTGACAAATCCCAACACTAAGCTCAGACATGGTAAAAAGGACAGGAAAACTTACCAAGAAGATGTACGTAACTCACATACATGGCCTCAGTCTCCTTGCAACGAGCGACCCTCCAACAAATCACCCAGTCTTGAGCTCTCCCAGCAATCTCTGAACCCTCAAACCAACTTTATGCGCTCTCAAGATTTCTTTCTCTCTCAAAAGCTCTAAGAATGCAAGAAATAAAGTGAGAAGAAGAGAGGAAGGAACCACCCTTAGATATGGATTAAGGCAGTAGGAACGAGGATCATTAATCTCCCTTCAGCTGAAGAGATGTGACCCTTGACATCTCCCAGGCACTGTTTGCTCTCTCCAAGATGCCAATTGTCATAAAGTATCGACGTCTTCTATACCCCGGACGCCGTTCACTCTCACCTAGGCAAAAAGCTACAAATCAAATAAATTCATGCCGTCATCCAAAAAGTAGCTGCCCCTATTTAATAAATTCTGACGCCATAAAAATAAAAAACCCTAAAAGGCCCTTGAGGGCCCAAAGAAAAGAAAACCTAATAGGTCTTTGAGGGCCCAGAGAGAAAAAGCCCAGTTGGCCCAAAGAAAAAGCCTAAGAAAGAAAGTCCAGAGGGACCCGAGGATAAAAGGACAAAAAGAATGAAAGCCCGAAAGTCTTATAAAAAACCTCCAAGTCCAAGTATGTGTTATCACACGCTCGACCTAAATTCTCCAAGTCCGAGTGTGTGAGCTGCTTGTCACACACTTGGCTTAAATTCTCCAAGTCCGAGTTTGTGAGCTGCTTGTCACACACTCGACCTAAATTCTCCAAGTCCAAGTGTGTTAGCTACTTGTCACACACTCGGCCTAAAATTCTCCAAGTTCGAGCGTGTGAGCTGCTTGTCACACACTTGGACTCAAAGTCTCCAAGTCTTAGCGTCAAAGTCTCCAAGTCTTAGCGTGTGAGCTGCTTGTCACACACTCGACCTCAACGTCTCCAAGTCCGAGCGTGTGAGCTGCTTATCACACACTCGGCCTTAAAGTCTCCAAGTCCAAGCGTGTGAGTTGCTTGTCACACACTCGGCCTAAAGTTTCCAAGTCCGAGCGTGTGAGCTGCTTATCACATGCTCGGCCTCAAATTCTCCAAGTCCGAGCGTGTGAGCTGCTTGTCACACACTAGGCCTAAAGTCTCCAAATCCGAGCGTGTGAGCTGCTTGTCACACACTCGGTCTCAAAGTCTCAAAGTCCGAGTGTGTAAGCTGTTTGTCACAAACTCGGCCTCAAATTCTCCAAGTCAGAGCGTGTGAGTTACTTATCACACACTTGGCCTCAAAGTCTCTAAGTCCTAGCGTGTGAGCTCTTGTCACCCGTGTGGCCTCAAAGTCTCCAAGTTCGAGTGTGTGAGCTACTTATCACACACTCGGCCTCAAAGTCTCCAAGTCCGAGCGTGTGAGCTGCTTGTCACACACTCAGCCTAAATTCTCCAAGACCGAGCGTGTGAGCTGCTTTTCACACACTCAGCCTCAAAATTTCCAAGTCTAAGCATGTGAGCTGCTTGTCACACACTTGGCCCAAACTCCCCAAGTTCGAGCGTGTGACCTGTTTGTCACACGCTCGGACCAAAACCTTCAAAGCCGAGCATTATCTTGGTCCAAGGACATAGGTCATCTGTTTCCTAATATCGTTAAGAACAAACACACGGCCACGGTGCAAAAATCACGCCATACTTCCTCGAAGAACACGAGTGCTTGAGGAAGTGGGGGCCCTGTGATGGAGCCCACAATATCCTCGACCAATAGAACGTCGACACATGGGGTCGTTCGTCACCAATGGGCCGCTGACATGTGCTCGGTTTTTGTCACATGGCAAGATACACGTGGAACGAACAAATAACGCCATCGCCATGTCAAAGCGTGATTAATGGACCAAACCACGCCTGAAACACGTGACCCTCTGAGCACGCAATTGAAACCTAACTGCTGAAGGGCAGGATCACAGTCCCACGTGGCCGACCTCCCTTCAGAAGACTATAAATAGCCAGAGGTACATAAATTCAAAATGATTCATTCTTGACAAGTTCTTTACAAAAATTAGCACCCTCCCCCTTTTTCTTAAGCCCTCGTCCTGACTAGAGTGTATGAGCATCCTCGGAGGCCTCTTTCTCCTCTCCCTCTGTGGGCCCTCTAGTTCACCTATTCTACCTGTCAGATCTCAAAGAGTTGACCCCGAGTCAACAACGATTTCTCGGCATCAACACCTCATTAATCGATAGTCATTAGTCAAGTAAAGTGTGAGAATTTTGAGATATTACTCTATATGAGGAGAGAAAAAGCACAATTTTCCCAATGTGGCAAGTTTGAGATGTTATTGAAATAGAAAATTGAGAGTTGAAATTTTGTTGGTTGATTCATCTCTTTTCCTCAAAATTGCTTACGATTTTAATTCTTTTTTCTGCCTCTCTCCCTCAAAATTTTCATATCTTATCTCTTCATCTCTCTCGCGTAGTAGCAGATTTCATTTCTTTATCTCCTTCAATTTTATATCTTTTTCAATCAAAAAAATACAACGCTTGTTGTTTGAGTTTAATTACTCCAATTTGTAGCTGTTCATTTTAGTTAGCGTTCTTTTGATGCACATTTTGTATTTGTTTTTTTCCGTGTGATTGTGGATCAGTCTTTGCAGAGGATTCGACATGCAGAGAAATTGCTCTTCTGCAGCAAAAGAGGTAATTGTCACTTTCTCTCTCTAAATTTTTTCTCTTCAATCTCTTATACTCTCTATGTTTTTACAGGATTGAACCACAAAAAATGTATATATTTAATTTTCCTTGAAATTTCCCCACTTCATATATCTCTCGGGAAATTTTTCTTTGTCATTACCACTTTTCAGTGTTTTAGGTATTTTTTTTTATCTTTCTGGCATATTATTTCCCAGGTGTATGTGGTTTACATGGGAAGCAAAACTTGCTAGATTACACTATAAGGCAAAACTATCAATTGGTTGTTGGTATTCTAAGTGAAAGTTACCTTTTTCTATTCTATGATTTTCTATTAATCTTTTATTTTCTCTTGAAAAATTTCATCTAAATGTTGTTCATAAGAATGGGGAAATCAATTGGTTATAAGAGAAGTAAAACTTGCGAGATTTGATTATGAGGCAAAACTATCAATTGGTTGTTGGTGTTCTAAGTGTAAGGTACATTTTTTCTCTTCTATGATGTTTCTATTACTCTTTTATTTTTTTCCCAGAAAATTTCATCTAAATGTTGTTCATAAGAATAAGGAAACCAAAGTTCTTAAAGTCAAGTGATTTTGCTACTGCAGCAATGGTTATATCGTTGTTTTGTTTGAATTTAAGTCATGGTGGTGGAAAGACATCAATTAACACAATTTTTAACTCAGGATTATTATTTAAGTATTTTTTTTTTTTTTTTTGTGATTGCTTTGAGATGCTTCAGCTGAATCAAGGGATCACTAGTTTTTTTTTCCTATTCTTATTTAAATCAGATTTCATCTCAAGTTCTACAAAAATAAAATGTGGACAGAAGTACTATAGTGTTCTGGCAGGGGAAGTTTTTGGGCGATTAAGCATCTCCAAGGAAAACTCTTCATGCGATTATCCTTAAACTATCAAGGAGTGCTTGCATTTACCATATTTGGAGAGAGTGAAACTTTAGGCTACATCAAAACTCCTTTCATAATGCTGATTTTATTCTTGAACATGTTACTTTGGATGTTATAGATAAGATCCTTAGTAATAGTAGCATATATGTAACGATCCATCTTGGGTTGGTCACCCACGATACGGTGCCATCACATTTTGAAATCCCAACATGACACATGCATGCAACAATATAAAAACATACATGGATGGAAAAAAATATATATATATATATATATATATCAACTCTCAACCCTCAACTAGGGAGTTACATTATTAATATCCCATCTGAAACAATGTGTACAATATATTATGCATGAATATCTACAAATTTTTTTCGTCCATTAGTCTGAGGATGTGGACCATAAGACTTACAAATAATAACTTAGTCTAGATCTCAGCTCACAAATTTATCTGTCCTGTCTGTTACCTAAAATTATTTAACAATGAGGAGTGAGCTTCCCAAGCTCAGTAAATTAAATTTACTAGAAGTACTCGATTTATATACTTCTAGTTATATTCAGTCATTGTTAAATCAGCATAATTAATCATCTATCTCTTCTCATATTCTAATTCAATAATTTATCAATTTCTCTTAATAAATAAATTATCAGGCTATCATTTTTCAATACATATATCTCATATATTTTATTAATTTAATATTTCCAATTTAATACTACCATAAAGTTCATTTCATACAAACAATCAATAAAATTATTCTTTATTATATTATTTATTCATCATCAAAATCATCTTATTATAAGACTCATCTATCTATCAATCATTTAATAATTAAAATTGATTTTTTAGCATTTCAGCCATTAATAATAAATATTAAAAACAAACGTAATGCATGAATTTAAATCAACTTTCTTCTTTCATTAATCTGTCATTTTTAAAATACAAATTCTTATGTAATTAATTTTCAACATATTATTTAATCCCTAATCCCTAATCAATAAATCAATCAATTATCATACATTACAGAAAATACAACATCCAATCATTATAATTGAACAATTCAATCAAATATAAAAATTCATATTTTTATTGGTCTCGATTACTAAAAGTAAATTTAAATCACCATGTAGCACTTAAAAGCTGCTCGTAGATCACCTCATTGCCTTTCGTACTCATTTCAACAATTTCTTGATATTGCTGATCACCAACACCTAATCATAAATTTTCATAAATCTTAATATTTCATAACTTAATTCAAATAATATAATTATTTAGTTATGAGTCTTATTGAAAATGTACCTTAAATATGATGAAATCTTGCTTATTGTAATTGGATGACTGTAACTATATCTAATATTGGAGAAATTTTTTTGATAACTTTTTTGCTAAGAATTTTGAATTGAAGAAAGAAAGAAACCAAACGGGAGAAATTTTGAATTGATATTAGTATTTCACATGGGTTCTCATAACCCATGTTCGTAACCGTTTTTTTAATAATATATTATACATATATTTTTTCATGTTAATATCTTCATGTCTCTTTCTTTTCTCGCCGCTTCACTGCTTTCACATGAATTCTGTGGTTTTGGTTTATTTATTTAATACAATTTACATATTTGCCATCGGTTATTTACAATTCTACCATCATTTAAAATTTACGGTTTTGCCATTACATAATTACAATTTTTCCATTTTCCCTTTAAAAATCAAATTTTCATCTTTTCATCCTTCCAAAAATTTTATGAAAATTATAAAGAAATATAAAAATTCATATTTTCTTCCAATTTTTTTTTATAATTATTTTCCTCAACTTCAGTCAATATTTTTCTTCAAAATTCTTTCATTTTGACTTCAAATTTCAAAAAAATTTCAGTACTTTCTTCTTTAAAAATTTTCAATTTTATCTTTCAAATATTATTTCAAATCAATACTAAATCTTTCATCAACGGAATATTTAATTCAATATAATATATATAAAATTACTTCTTTACTCTTATTTCGTGAATACAAGTATTACAATTCTACCTACCTTATAAAAATTTTATCCCTGAAATTTACTTACCTAACTCATGAAAAAGCTGAGGGTACTATTTCTTCATTCTTGCCTCTTGCTCCTGAGTAATTTCTTCAAGATCTTTGTTCTGTCATAACACTTGAACTAAAGGAATAACTTTATTACGTAAGACTTGTTCCTTTCTGTCTAGAATTCTGACTAGTACTTGCATAAAGGTCAAATCTTTCTGAAGTTCTACAGCCTGACTCGGAATACTATGGGATTCATCATGTAAACACTTCCTCAAAAGTGAAACATGAAACACATTGTGCAATTTCTTTAACTATGGAGGCAAATCCAATCTATATACTACTGGTCCAACTCTTTCAATCACCTCATAGGGCCCTATAAATCTCGAACTCAACTTCCCTTTCTTTTTAAATCTCAATACACCCTTCTACGGAGATATTTTCAAAGACACCTAGTCACCAACCTGAAACTCAAGAGGTCGTCTTCTATTATGAGCATATCCTTTCTGTCTGTTTTGTGCTGCTTTAAGGTTCTCTCTAACCAGTTTGATTCTCTTAGTAGTCAAATCTATCATTTTTTAACCAAATATTTTTCTTTCTCCAACTTCTTCCCAATATACTGGAGTTCTGCACCTTCTACCATATAAAGCCTCAAATGGTGTCATCCCAATACTAGCTTAATACTGATTATTGTATGCAAACTCGATCAAAGGTAAATAAGCATCCCAGCTCATTGAAAAACTAAATACACTTGCCCTTAGCATATTTTCTAGTATTCTGATGATTCTCTCTATCTGCCCATCAGTTTGAGGATGAAAAGCTGTACTAAATTACAACTGTGTACCCATAGCTTTATGAAAACCACTCTAAAATCTAGAATATCTATTTGATACAATGCCCAAAGGTACTCCATGTAATATCATAATCTCCACTATATACCATTTAGCCAACTTTTCAAGACTCCAGGTAGTGTTAATAGGAAGGAAATGTGAAGACTTAGAAAGTCTATCCACTATAACCCATATAACATCATAACCTCTCTAGGTACGAGGAAAACTAGAAACAAAATCCATACTCACATTCTTCCATGGCCATTCAAGTACTGGAAGAAGCTGTAATAAACTTGTCGAATGCTTATTCTCAGACTTTACCTATTGACAAATCAAACATCTAGAAATATACTCTGCTACATCATTCTTCATCCCTAACCACCAATAATTCTGTCTCAACCCCCTGTATATCTTGTTATTACCTGGGTGCATAGAATACACAGAATCATGAGTCTTTCTTAGTATCTTCTTTCTCATCTCAACATCATTGGGAACACAAACTCTATGTCCCAATACTACCATACCATCTTCTCTAATTCTAAACTCAGTCAGCTTCCCACTAAATACTTTCTGTTTGATTTTCTCTATCCATTCATCTTTACTCTGCATTTGTAACAAGCGATCAATAATAGAAGATTGTATCACCATATTTGCCATCAATACTCCTCTATCACCGATATTCATCTGCATTCTCATTTTTCTCAATTCTACCATCAAGCTAATATCATGACTCCCAATAGCAGCTAATCTCTTTGTAGACTTTCTACTTAACGCATCAGCTACCACATTAGTCTTCCCTAGATGATAGTGCATTGTACAGTCATAGTCACTAATCAACTCCATCCACCCAATCTGCCTCAAATTCAACTCCCTCTGGGTAGGTAAATGCGTCAAACTTTTATTATTAGTAAAAATTTCACAAGTGGCTCCATACAGATGATGTCTCCAAATCTTCAAAGCAAAAACTATGGCAGCCAATTCTAAATCATAGATCAGGTAATTTCTCTCATAGTTCTTCAATTACTTAGAAGCATAGGCTATAATTCTCTCATGTTGCATCAACAAAAATCCCAACCCATGATGCGACGCATCACTATATACCACAAATCTTTCATCACCAGAAAGAAGCATTAATACCGGATCAGTATTCAATTTCTATTTCAACAGCTGGAATCTTTTTTCACATTCTTCTGACCACATAAACTTCAATTCCTTCCTAGTCAATTTGGTCAATGGTACAACAATAATAGAAAAATTCTGGATAATCCTCCTATAATAACTAGTCAACCCCAAAAAGCTTCTAATTTCAGTAACACTAGTTGGTCTTTCCCAATTCAACACTGCCTCCACTTTCTGTGGGTCAACTGCTATACCAACATGCCCCAAGAAAGATATTCCATTCAGCCAAAACTCACACTTAGAGAACTTTGCATATAATTTCTCTCTCCTCAGAATTTCCAACACTATCTCTAAATGTTGCACATGTTCTTCTTCATTTTTGGAATACACCAAGATATCATTAATAAATACAATCACAAATCTATCCAAGAATGGTTTAAACACCCGATTCATTAGATCCATAAATGCTGCAAGAGCATTAGTCAACCCAAATGGCATCACCAGGAACTCATGATGGCCATAACGTGTCCTAAAAGCTCCTAAAAGCAATCTTAGGCACGCTCCCTCATTTGTCCTCAGCTAATGATAACCCGATCTTAGCTCTATCTTATAAAACACCTTAGCCCCCTATAATGGCTCAAATAAATCATCTATTTTAGGCAAAGGATATTTAATCTTGATGATGATCTTATTCAATTGTCTAAAATCAATATACAATCTCATCATTCCATCATTTTTCTTCACAAATAACACAAGGACTCCCCAAAGTGACATACTAGGTCGAACAAATTGTTTATCTAGCAACTCCTGAAGTTAAACTTTAATTATCTCAATTCAGCTGGTTCTATTTTGTAAGGTGCTATAGATATGGGTGCTGATCCCATAAGCATCTCAATAGAAAACTCAATCTCCCTGTTGGGAAGCAAACCAGACAACTCCTCAGGGAACACATCAGAAAAAATATTTCACGACTAAGATTTCTACTAACTCCCTAATATCCTTTCTAAAATCCACCACATACACCAGATACCACTCACAATCCTTCTTCAACCATCTACTAGCAATCAGGGCAGAAATAAGACAGTTGGCAAGTATCTTATGTTCTCCCTGAAAATTAAACTCCTTTTGTCTTGGTATCCTAAACACTACATTTTCTCTAAAACAATCTACCCAAGCATGATGTGCAGATAACCAATTCATCTCCAGAATTAAATTAAAATATGTTATATCTCAAGGCAACAAATCAATTTCAAATTCTCTATCAGCCATACTAATCACACAACCTTGATAAATTTTCCTGATAATAACCCTATCCCTGGTAAGAACCTAAAAAATAATAGAATGCATCAAATGACTAACACAAGCATAAATAGATTTCATATAAACATTGGATGCAAAAGAATAGTTTGCAGCAGGATCAATCAGTAATCTAGCAGGTCTATCAAGAATATATACCATACCCATAACAATATCAGGAGTGGCTTGTGCATCATGTTGGGTCAATGCATAAACTCTGCCGTCTCTTGGCTATAACTGACCACTGTGTCCTCTCTCAGCTAATGGTCCTCTGCCTCTTCCCTGCATACTCCCTAATCCACCACCTCTCTCTACTTGTTTTCTCCCAACAACTCCAACATTTATCTCAACAGATTTCCTTACTGGACAATATACACTAATATGTCCTCCCTCACCACATATAAAGCACATCAGAGTAAGACAATTCAGAGATAGAAGCCCCATCTAATTACATCTATAGCAAATTCTTATCTCTCGATCATACATCAAATTACCACTTCCCCTTGGTGGCATACTTACTTCTCTGCCATAACATCCAGTTCTTCTAGCCTGTATCCTAAATCTAGGGGTCCAACCAATATTACTCTGAGTTATAGAAGCGATAGATCCTGCTTGCCTCTGACTCTGCATGACAGTTCCCTATGACAAATAATACCCCCTTTGGGGTGGCCTCCTACCCTGCACACTCATACTACTACCACCTTTGGGTCCCTCATATCAAGACCTCTTCAGCTAATTCCTCCTACCTCTAAACTCCATCACATTTTTTTCAATCTGTAATGCTTTATCCACCATTATAGCATAATTCACAATACCTATATAAGAGAGTTTAGTTCGAATTTCATAGTCTAACCCATCTAAAAATCTCTTACATTTCCTCTCCTCAATATTTACTAACTCAGGTATAAACCTCAATAGGGCTATAAATCTACTATCATACTCAGCCACAGATAAAGTATTCTGCCTTAAATGAATAAAATCTCTCTCCTATTGTGCTCAAAACGTATCTGAAAAATAATTTGCAAAGAATACATCCCTAAACTTATGCCAAGTTAAGGGTTGATCTGCCTATGTACTCAATCTAGGCAGAATATCCTCCCACCATTAAGAAGCATCACCTTCCAGCTTAAATGAAGCAAAAACAACCTTTTGCCTATCTGTCACTAGTAAGACTTCAAAATAGTTCTCAACATGTTTAATCCACTGCTCAACCTTAATAGGATTTACAGATCCTTTAAAAGATAAGGGTTTAAATTTAATAAATCTCACAAAACAATCCCCTTGCATCTCATATGCATACACACTCTCTTGCTCATAAACCTCTTGGTTCACCACATCAGGTTTCGTTCTAGCCCTTTCCTCTAGTCTCCCCTGTAAATTATCAACCATTTCTTCTGCTGCATTCATTATCTCTATATCACGATCAAGAACTTCTCTAAACTCATCTCTCCTATTATCAGATTCTTTCTCACCTCTACTAGTACCAACTGCACTAGCAACCTGTTCCATTGCATGAACCACAGACTCAACCTCTATCTCAGCTTCAGCTCTTCTAAATATTGGGGCTCTACCACGTCCTCTCTAGTTTAGTACTCTACCTCTAGCTCCAGCATGTCCTTGTGTCATCCTAAAACTCTGAATTAAAATATAGTTTATTTAAATATTTTACTTTTTAAATTTTTATGCAGTCTAAATAATCATAAAATCTAATGCTATGATACCAAAATTGTAATGACTCATCCCGGGTTGGCCACGCCCGAGACGGTGTCATCATGTTTTGAAATCCCAGCACGACACATATATGAAAAAAATATAAAAACGTACATCGACTAAAAATATATATACATCAACCCTCAACATGGGAGTTACATTATTAATATCCATCTGAAACAATATGCACAACATATTATGCATGAATATCTACAATTTTTTTTCTTCCATTAGTCTGAAGATATGGACCATGAGACTTATAGATAATAACTTAGTCTGGATCTCAACTCACAAATTTATCTGTCATGCCTACTACCTGAAATTATTTAACAATGAGGAGTGAGCTTCACAAGCTTAGTGAATTAAATTTACTAGAAGTACTCTATTTGTATATCTTTCTAGTTATATTCATTCATTGTTAAATTAGTATAATTAACCATCTCTCTTTTCTCACATTCTAATTCAATAATTTATCAATTTCTCTTAATAAATAAATTATCAAGCTATCCTCTTTCAATATATATATCTCATATATTTTATTAATTTAATATTTTTAATTTAATATCATCATAAAGTTCACATCATACAAAAATTAATAATATTATTCTTTATTATATTATCTTTTCTATTTATTTATCATCAAAATTATCTCATTATGAGACTCATCTATCTATCAATCATTTAATAATAAAAAATGATTCTTCAGCATCTCAGCTATTAATAATAAATATTAAAAACAAATATAATGCATGAATTTAAATTATTTTTCATTTTTTTTCTCATAAGATCATTTCATATTATCATCTGGGAACGTCTTCCTACATGTAAACATGTAGACGGTTGTTTGTTATATAATAGTATAAGGTTTTTCTTTTAGTTCATAATGCATTTTAACTGTGTGCCTCCAGGATGGCTTTACCCCACTTGAACTTTGCCTCTATTCTAGGCAAGACACAATCTGATCAAGTTGTTGAAGCAGCTTCTTAAGACATTCAGGAACTTGCAATCTGGTCAGCCTATAAAAGCAGCTTCTTAAAGAATGCAGCGAACGATAACATCTTTGACAATAAAGCTATGTCATCAATGATATGATTCCCCAATTGTTGACATTCATAACGCTTATGAACCACACATAAGAATATTGTCATAGACTGGTGGAATATTGTTGCAGTTAGCTTGGTTTTATTTGTAAGTGATAGTTTTACCTGATATGCTTTACGAATTGCCTTGTATTAATTCCATGTATATATGACAATTCAATTCCATAAATTTGTGGTGTTAAGGTTTTAGTATGCTTTCTTTTTCAATCTTTGCTGCAGCCCAACGTTTCAATGTAAAAGAGAAAAATAGACTAAAAAATATGAGCTAGGTCATCTCTCTTTCCTTTCCTTCTTTATTCTAGTCATTTATGCAGAACACGTTTTACTGATTTTTGTTCTCTTTTATTAATTAATCTTTAGAGGATTCTGATAATGTACACATATCATAAATATTTTTCAAGTCTGGTGGTAACATCTAAATCAGATACTTCTTTCTCTTCTTTTAGTAATGCAAAATATTTGATTTTTTTTAAACCTTAAGGGTGTTCTGAAATAGGTTTCTTAGCCAAGCAAAAAGGTCATTTAAGTACGAGATTGAGGATAGCTTTGCCTCTTTCAACTTTCGAGTTAAGACTTTGAAGATTTTAAGGCTGATGTACTCTAGGTCCTAAAAACCATTTAAGCTCAGATCAATTATCTCATAATTTTTTTGTTATTCATTCTTTCCTTTGCATTTTTTGTCCTCCCATGCTTTCTTTTTTGTGCTTCAATTAGTATTTCATATCCATGTTCTGCTACATCTAAGATACCATTGTTTGAATCAAGTAATGCTCCCATGAGTAACTTAGAACTTCATAAACCTACCCATTTGATTTTTAAACTAATGAATGACCAGAGAGGTGGCTAAGGCTAGGATGGCTTCCTAATGGTCCAAGGTAGTAGTTGATTCCTACCAAAGAAAATATGTTAGCCTTCCTAATGTGTATTGAGCTTTAAATTAGTCAATTATTAGTCTATTCACATTTCGATATTTTTTTACGATATTTTACCATTCAATTTCGTTATAGTAGAATGCATAGGCTTCTAGAAAAATCTAGATTGCATGACATCCATGTGTAATATTTAGTGTGCTCAATAGAGTAATTCACACATGTGTAGCTTGACTTCATATCAACACGCGCATAGTGCGTGTTGATGTTATTATGATTGCAAAAATTTATGCAACTTAATTTGGAAACAAAATTTAGTGATGTGTGTTTTCAACAATTAGTAGTGTTATTTCACTAATTTTTTGCATTTGTGTGATTATTTTGTGGCGTAAAAATATGTACTAATCAAACTTGAACTTTCATGTAACTGTTCATTGACTCACTCAGATAATTAGTCTATGTTATATATTACAAGTATGCTCTCAATTAGATGATACTAACATCTTAGCACGCGTTAACGAGCGTGTTGATCTGCTCTTCCATCGGATTAAACAACTTATTATCTTAACATGTGCTACGTGCGTGTTGATTGCTCTTTAATGGGATTAAACGAAATATGAGATTAACATATCAAAAAATAATAAAAATAGTTTTAATCTTATGAGCATACGTGTGCATTCGTTAAATTGCATTGGTAGCATCTTCCTCTGTGTTTAACGAATGCAAATATGATGTTATGAAAATGGAAAGGAAGATACTAGCAATACAATTTAACGGACGAACACGTATGCTCATAAGATTAAAACTATTTCTATTCCGTTAATCTCATATTTTGTTTAATACCATTGAAAAGCAGATCAACACGCGTGTATGTATTACTCGTATTCTTAAAGTAAAGGTAAAGAAGTAATTTTATAAATATTACATGGAATTAAATAATATATTTATACATGAAAGATCTACTATTGACTAAAATAATTCTTTTGAAAAAGAAAGGTTCTGGACATTATCACGAAAGAAGAAAAAGAAAAAGAAAAACGAACAGAAACGTTTAGGTGTAAGAGGATAAGAAGGAAGGAAAGAAAAAAAAAGGGAGACAACACCTAGAGTCTAGGTGTTGCTAAGGATACATGCAATTCTTGCATATTAGCCAGCACATAATTACAAAATGGTGTAGGCGAAATTTAATTTAAAAATTCAGTTTTAGGTTTTGTTTTATTATTTTTACCAAATCTTGTTTGGTTTACTTATTTCTTCAATTCAAATTTCTCTCTTTCTTTAAACACTTGGGGACTAAAAGAAAGGGTGAAAGAGTAAAATTTTGAAGAGGTTTACGGGAGAATTTTGAAGAGAGATGAGAAAAGCTCTAAGAAAAACAAAAGGTAATAATGTGAAATTTATTTTTGAAATTTAGCATACATGAAATTACCTGGAATTCAATATGGAAATTTTAAAGAGTATGAATTCAAGAAGAATTAAAGAATAAATTAGAAATTTTAATATAAATATTATATCAGGTGTCGACGAACAGCAATTGAGTGAAATTGTTGAAAAGAGCAGGAAAGGCAAGGAGGTGATTCATGGGTAGCTTTAAGTGCTATTTGGTGAGTTAGATTTACTTTTAGTAATCAAGATAAATATGAAATATAAAGTGATAATATTTGAATTAATTATTGAGCTATGATTGATATATGAGGAGATAATTTAATGAATATGATAAAAATAATAATTTTGAGAAAGAGCTGGACAACTAAATTGAATGTATGCTCGTTTTTATGTTGTTACTGATATCCATATTTCATATTATTGTTCATATGCATATGCATGAAATAAAAAGAACTAGGAAGGCAGTCGGTCCAAATAAAATAAATGAAAACCGTGACAGCCGGTATATGCTGAAAATAAATGAAAATCGTGATAGCCGGTATATGCTGGAAATAAATGAAAACCTTAACAGCCGGTAAATGCAGGAAATAAAAGAACTAGGAGGGCAACCGGTCCAAATAAAATAAAAGAACCAGGAAGGCAGCCGTTTTAAGCTAAAACTTGTTGACATGTGGGAAGATGTTCCCAAATAATAATATAATTTAAATTCATTCATTGTATCTGTTTTAAGTATCGATTCTTATTGCTTGAGATGCTAAAGTATTATTCTTGATTGTGGATTTATTGATGGATAAATAAGTCTCATAAAGAGACAGATATGATGAGAAAGAAATATTAAAGTATGATATGATAAGAATTATCTAAGTGATTGATTATATTCTGTGAACCTTATAATGAGGTAAATAATGAGGTTGAATTGATAGTCTCAAGATGAGTAAATATATGAGAAGAAAGATTGTTTTATTTGATGATTACCTTAAGAAGAGATTGATAAATGATAAGGATTATGATATGAGTAGTGATAACATAATGTTATTATCGAATTATATGAGATATAGATGAATGAATATTGGAAGACTATTTAAACAATTGAATTATAATATGTGACTGAAATTATACAAATTTAATACTTCTAGTAAATTTAATTCACTGAGCTTGTGAAGCTCACTCCTCATTGTTAAATGATTTCAGGTAGTGGGCTCATTTTCTGTAAGCCATGTGGTCCACTTTCTTAGACTATTGGAAAGAAAAAAAATATTTGTTAATATTCATACATGATATGTTGTATATATAATTTCAGTTGATGTTTTTATATTGTTGAATATATGTGTCATGCTGGGATTTCAAAAATTGATGACATGTCTCATGGGTGGCCAACCCTGAATGGGTTGTTATTATTTTAGTATCAGAGCAATAGGTTTGATGAATCTCTAGACTGCATAAAAAGAAAGAAAGTGAAAGATTTATATAAAATATATTTTAATGCGGAGTCTAAGGATGACATGTGGACATGCTAGAGCTAGATGTAGAGTTCTGAATTAGTTGGGACGTGGTAGACCCCCAATATTTATAAGAGCTAAAGCAGAGGGAGAGGTTGAGTCTCTGGTTTATGCAAGAGAACACGTTGCGAGTGCAGCTGGTACTAGTAGACGTGGGAGAGAATATGATATTATGAGGGATGAGTTGAGAGAAGTTCTTGATCGTGCTATAGAGAGAATGAATCTAGGAGAAGAAAGGGCTAGTAATTTACAAAGAAGATTAAAGGAAAGGGGTAGAATAGAACCTGATGTTGTGAGACAAAAGCCTTAGGAGTGAGAGGGTGTGTTTGCATATGAGATGCAAGGGGATTTTTTTGTGAGATTTCTTAAGTTTAAACCCCAGTATTTTAGTGATATGATCCACGCCAAGAACTAAGAAATTGATGGATCAAGAAGACTTCCAAGATCGTCTAGATGCATATTTATATGAGACCGCGACCTGTTGTTTATATTGAAGCAAGAACCTTGGTATAATGAAGACTGGGACCACAACCCATTGCTTATATTGAAGCAAGAACCTTGGTATAATGAAGACACCACAATCAATTATGGAAGGATTGATTGATAAGTCGAACATGAATGCCACGGAAACTCCAATAAGTTCAGAACTTCTAAAAGAACCAAAAAGAATTTTCTCTCATTAAGTATGAATCAAATCTGAATTGTCTTATTCCAAAAAGCCAATGGCTATTTAAATACATGGGAATTTGTAACCAATTAGAAAAAGGAAACTAAGCGATAAGAAATAAACCTGAATAGAATTCTGGTAGGAATCTGAAACTAAGAAATAGGAAATAAACCTAAATAGAATTCTGGTAACCTAAAATCCAAATAAGGAAAGTACCTAACTTGGTATGCAAGCCTTACAATTCAATAATTAAATTAATAAGAAAACATTTAAGAAAATGTAATAAGAAAAATTGTAGCCAGCCATTTTCCTTGATGAGCCAACCAAAACGAGTAAGTCTCTAATTTTTGGAAACTAAGATTTTAATTCACAATCTTGAATCCCTAGATTATTCCAAAGCTTGAATTATGGAAGCCCATCCTTGTGGATCACGTATAGCATCATCCTTGGGCCCCCAAAGATGGTTCTTAGCCTAAATGTATTGAATAGGCCCATTGAGAGTTTCCTTGAATCTTTTAGCTTGAGCCCTTGCAACTAGACCAATTGGAACTTGAATAGGAAGATGCCATTTGTTAGCTGTGTCCTCATCATTCCCTTCCTCTTGAAAAGGATTTTTCCTCAAATCATCACCTACATCAAAAGGTCTTAAATCAGAAACATTGAAAGTGGCACTAACATTGTACTCACCTGGCAAACCTAATTTGTACGCATTGTCATTGATGTGCCCAAGGACAGAAAAAGGCCCATCTCCTTTAGGAAGTAACTTTGAATGCCTTTGTGTTGGAAATCTTTCTTTCCTCATGTGTAACCAAACCTAATATCCGGGTTGAAAAATCAGCCGTCGGCAACCTTTGATCAATTAGAATGCCTTCTCTTGCTCGTCTCCCCATGTGAATCCAACGTTCTTCTTGATGACTTCGGTAAGTGGTGCGGCAATACCGCTAAAGTCTTTCACGAACCTCCTGTAAAAACTAGCAAGTCCATGAAAACTACGAACTTGACCTACACTCGTGGGACTTGGCCATTCTTTAATCACACGTATCTTCTCTTCATCAACCTGTATTCCTTGTGCACTCACAACAAAACTAAGAAACACAAACTTATCGGTGCAAAAGGCCACTTCTTCAAGTTAGCAAACAACTTCTCTTTTCTAAGCACATCCAAAACTGATTTTAAATGCAAAACATGATCATCTAAGTTTGTGCTATAAATGAGAATATCATCAAAATAAACAACAACAAATCTGCCTATAAAAGCTCGCAAAACATGGTTCATTAATCTCATGAAAGTACTTGGTGCATTTGTTAGTCCAAATGGCATAACTAACCACTCATATAAACCATATTTCATTTTAAAAGAAGTTTTCCATTCATCACCCTCTTTCATTCTTATTTAATGATATCCACTTTTTAAATCAATCTTAGAAAATACACATGCACCGTGCAGTTCATCTAGCATATCATCTAAACGAGGAAGAGGATGTCGATACTTTACCGTTATATTGTTGATTGCTCGGCAATCAACGCACATTCTCCACGTCTCATCCTTTTTAGTAACCAAAATCACTGAAATAGTGCACGGGCTCATTCTTTCTCTTACGTACCCTGTTTCCATCAATTCATTAACCTATCTTTGAAGCTCCTTTGTCTCCTTGGGATTGCTTCGATAGGTTGGTCAATTTGGAATTGTAGTACTGGGCACGAAATCAATTTGATGTTCAATTCCTCGAATAGGAGATAAGCCATGTGGAATCTCCTCGGGAAAGATATCATCAAACTCTTGTAAAAGAGAAACAATAGAACTAGGCAAAGATGAGTCAAATTGGTTAGTGTTTAATGCCTCTTTGTACAAAAGTATAATCATTGTCTGATTTAAAATCATCACTCTTTTTATTTCACTAGTTCTTGCATAGAAATTTGTTTTTCTCTCAATGGCCGAATCAGCTCTCTTATTTTCTCTCTCAATATTTTCGGTCTCCCTCATTTCCTCTTTTTGATTTTCATTCATTCTCTTTTTCTCACTCTCTTTTTGTAACCTCACTTGATCTTCATAAACCTGCTTTGGTGTCAAAGGAACTAGAGTGATTGTTCTTTGATTTCTTACAAACGAATATTTGTTGGTGAAGCCATCATGCTTAACACGCCGATTGAATTGCCATGGTCAGCCTAGTAACAAGTGTCTAGCTTGCATCGGAACTACATCACACAAAACTCAATCTTCATGTTTTCTAATCCGGAAGGAAACTAACACCTGTTTGTTCACCTTCACTTTACCACTATTATTGAGCCATTGCAACTTGTAAGGCCGAGGATGTTTAATTGTTGGCAGCCCTAATTTCTCAACCATTGTAGTGCTAGCAACGATAATACAACTACCTCCATCAATAATCACACTACATACCTTGTTTTGCACGTGGCATCTAGTATGAAAGATGTTTTCTTGCTGCACTTCGTCATCTTCTTTGATTTGCACACTTAGAGCTCTCATTGCAACCAACAATTCTCCTTGGGCAGCGTATCCCTCATTTTCAACTCTCTCTCCCCTAGGTTTAACTCTCTCCCTCCTACCCATATTAAGAGCATTTTGTTACTGCCTCACATGTGCATTCTCTAACCGATCTATCCGCCTATGAACCTAATCCATTCCATTCTCAATGCTCTCCTCATCTCATCCATTAAAGCCTCCATGAGCAACTTTGGGTCAACCTTTACCGATGTATCTCTGGGATTATTTTTGTTCTTGTTGTCTGACATGTTTGCTGCAAAAACAAAGTTAGAGAAAAAAAAGGAACAAAAGGACCTCACACACTCCCTTACGTGTTTCACTCAAAGAATCAGTCACTCAATTTCACTCGTGTTTTTACACAAAAATCAGATTAGCTTTTACTCTTTTATATGCTCACCACTCTTGCCTTTTTCCACTTGAAATAATCCTCTATAGGTTCTTATCAAACTAACCGAACAAGTATCAAAGTTTCCAGCAATAATTCACCAATAACTCACAAAGAAATTTGGATTTAAAGGCTAGAATACAAGGAAATAAAGATGAGAAATTGAAACAAGAATTGAAAGGACTGAATCTAAATATCACACACCTTTTTTTCACGTTTTTTTCTTTTCTAAATTGAAAATTCATTCTTTTTTTTAATTTCATTTTTTTTCACGTTTTTTTTCTTCATGAATCAAAACAAAAGATAAGCACACCTGCAACTAGAAGGCTCTGATACCAACTGATATGATCCATGCCAAGAACTAAGAAATTGATAGACCAAGAAGACTTCCAAGATCGTCTAGATACAGATTTATGTGAAACCACGACCTGTTGCTTATGTTGAAGCAAGAACCTTGGTATAATGAAGATTGAGACTGAGACTGCGACCCGTTGCTTATATTGAAGCAAGAACCTTGGGAAAATGAAGACGCCACAATCAATTATGGAAGGATTGATTGATAAGTCCAACATGAACGCCACGGAAACTCTGATAAGTTCAGAAGTTCTAAAAGAACCAAAGAGAATTTTCTCTCACTAAGTACGAATCAAATCTGAATTGTCTTATTCCAAAAAGCCAATGTCTATTTAAATACATGAGAATTCATAACCAATTAGAAAAAGGAAACTAAGAAATAGGAAATAAACCCAAATAGAATTCTGGTAGGAATAGGAAGCTAAAAAATAGGAAATAAACGTAAATAGAATTCTAGTAACCTAAAATCCAAATAAGGAAAGTAACTAACTTGGTATGCAAGCCTTACAATTCAAAAATTAAATTAATAAGAAAACATTTAAGAAAATGTAATAAGAAAAATTGCAGCCAGCCATTTTCCTTGATGAGCTAACCAAAATGAGTAAGTCTCCAATTTTTGGAAACTAAGATTTTAATTCACAATCTTGAGTCACTAGCTTATTCCAATGGAAGCCCATCCTTGTGGATCACGTATAGCATCATCATTGGGCCCCCAAAGATGGTTCTTAGCCCAAATATGTTGAATCAGCCCATTGAGAGTTTCCTTGAACCTTTTAGCTCGAGCCCTTGTAACTGGACGAATTGAAACTTGAATAGGAAGATGTCATTTGTTAGCCGTGTCCTCATCACACATTATAGCTGTAATGAGTTCCTTGTGATGCCATTTGGGTTGACTAATGCTCCTACAGCATTTATAGAATAGCATTTGACCTACAGAAAGTAGAGGCAGTGTTGAATTGGGAAAGACCCACTAGTGCAAGTGAAATTAGAAGCTTTTTGGGGTTGGCTGGTTATTATAGGAGGTTTATCTAGAATATTTCTATGATTACTAGACCATTGACTAGATTGACTAGGAAGGAAGTGAAGTTATATGGTCAGAAGAATGTGAAAGGAGTTTCCAGTTGTTAAAAAAGAAATTGACTACTGCTTCGGTATTAGTGCTTCCTTCTGGTGATGAAGGATTTGTGGTATATAGTGATGCGTCACATCAGGGGTTGGGATGTGTGTTGATGAAATATGGGAGAGTTATAGCTTATGCTTCTAGGAAATTGAAGAACCATGAGAGGAACTACCCGACCCATGATTTAGAATTGGTTGCCATAGTTTTTGCTTTGAAGATTTGGAGACATCTTTTGCATGGAGCCACTTGTGAAATTTTTACTGATTATAAAAGTTTGATGCATTTACCTACCCAGAAAGAGTTGAATTTGAGGCATATGAGGCTGATGGAGTTGATTAGGGATTATGATTGTACAATTAAATATCATCCAGAGAAGGCTAATGTAGTAGCTGATGCACTGAGTAGAAAATCTATAGGGAAATTAGTTACTATTGGAAGTCATGATAATAACTTGATGTTAGAATTAAGAAAAATGAGGATGCAGTTGAGTGTCAGTGATAGATGAGTATTGATGGTAAATATGGTGGTACAATATTCTATTATTGATCATTTATTATAGACGTAGGATAGAGATGAAGGGATAGAGAAGATCAAACAGGAAATATTGAGTGGGAAGCCGACTAGGTTTAGAATTAGAGAAGATGGAATGGTGGTATTGCGGCATAGAGTTTATGTTCCCAATAGTGTTGAGATGGGAAAGGAGATACTAAGAAAGACTCATGATTCTATATGTTTTATGCACTTGGGTAATAGTAAGATGTATAGGGGTTAAGACAAAATTATTGGTGGTAAAGTGATATGATCCGCGCCAAGAACTAAGAAATTGATAGATCAAGAAGACTTCCAACATCGTCTAGAAGCAGATTTATGTGAGACCGCGACCCGTTCTTATATTGAAGCAAAAACCTTGGTATAATGAAGACTGAGATCGTGACCCGTTGCTTATATTGAAGCAAGAACTTTGGTATAGTGAAGACGCCACAATCAATTATGGAAGGATTGATTAATAAGTCAAAGATGAACGCCACAGAAACTCCAATAAGTTCAGAAGTTCTAAAAGAACCAAAGAGAATTTTCTCTCCAAAAGTATGAATCAAATTTGAATTGTGTTATTCCAAAAAGCCAGTGGCTATTTAAATACATGAGAATTCGTAACCAATTAGAAAAGGAACACTAAGAAATAGGAAATAAACCTAAATAGAATTATGGTAACCTAAAATCCAAATAAGGAAAGTACCTAACTTGGCATGCAAGCCTTATACTTCAGCAATTAAATTAATAAGGAAACAATTAAAAAAAAGGTAATAAGTAAAATTGCAGCCTGTCATTTTCCTTAATGAGCCAACTAAAATGAGTAAGTCTCCAATTTTAGGAAACTAAGATTTTAATTCACCATCTTGAGTTGCAGGATTATTCCAAAGCTTGAATTATGGAAACTCATCCTTGTGGATCACGTATAGCATCATCCTTGGGCCCTTAAAGATAATTCTTAGCCCAAATGTGTTGAATCAGCCCATTGAGAGTTTCCTTGAACCTTTTAGCTCGAGCCCTTGTAATTGGTTTAATTGGAACTTGAATATGAAGATGCCATTTGTTAGCCGTGTCCTCATCATTCCCCTCCTCTTGAAAATGATTTGTCCTCAAATCATCACCTACATCAAAAGGTCTTAAATCAGAAACATTGAAAGTGGTTCTAACATTGTACTCACATGGCAAACCTAATTTGTATGCTTTGTCATTGATGCACTCAAGGATAGAAAAAGGTCCATCTCATTTAGGAAGTAACTTTGAACGTCTTTGTGCTGGAAATCTTTTTTTCCTTATGTGTAACCAAACCTAATATCTAAGTTGAAAAATCAGCTATCAGCGACCTTTGATCAATTGGAACGCCTTCTCTTGCTCATCTCCCCATTTGAATCCAACATTCTTTAATTGCACATATCTTCTCTTCATCAATCTGTATTCCTTGTGCACTCACAACAAAACCAAAAGACACAAGTTTATCGGTGCAAAAAGTACCCTTCTTCAAGTTAGCAAACAACTTTTTTTTTTCTAAGCACATCCAAAACTGATTTTAAATACACAACATGATCATCTAAGTTTGTTCTATAAATAAGAATATCATCAAAATAAACAATAACAAATCTGCCTATAAAAGTTCGTAAAACATGGTTCATTAATCTCATGAAGGTACTCAGTACATTTGATAATCCAAATGGCATAACTAACCACTCATATAAGCCATATTTCGTTTTAAAAGCAGTTTTCAATTCATCACCTTCTTTCATTCTTATTTGATGATATCTGCTTTTTAAATCAATCTTAGAAAATACACTTTCACCATGTAGTTCATTTAGCATATCATCTAAACAAGGAAGAGGATGTTGATACTTTACCGTTATATTGTTGACTGCTCAGCAATCAACGCACATTCTCCACGTCCCATCCTTTTTAGGAACCAAAATCACCGGAACAGCGCACAGATTCATTCTTTCTCTTACGTACCCCATTTCCATCAATTCACTAACCTGCCTTTGTAGTTCCATTGTCTCCTTGGGATTGCTTCGATAGGCTGGTTGGTTTGTGATGAGAGTCATAAAATGCATCTTTGTAAATTAAAATGTATTGATGCAAGAAGAACCAGGAGATGAGCCATATATTCTTAGAAAGATCCAGAAGTCTATTTTTTGGAGAATTTTACAGCTCGCCAAAATGATTTTTCTAGAGAAAGTTATGGCAGTTTTAGTAGACAAAGGTCAGGCCTCCAGAACAGCACCAGCCAGCACCGCAGTGCCTAGAACCTCCACATCTTGAACCACCAGCTAGCACCGTAGCGCCCATAAAGGAGTACTATAGTGCGCACACGTTTTTCTTCTCCGAGCTTTGACCTAATTAGGATTTTAATGACTTTTTAAACCCTAAAACTCCCTTGGACCTTGTGTATTATAAATAGACCACTTAGGGTTTGATATTATTATTATTCAAAACATCTTTTGAGAGGCTGGAGGCCAGGGAAAACATCAAGAAGGCTGCCACACTCTCCCTCATGGCCAACTAATCTCCAAGCAAGGCGAAGAGATGAATCTCTAGGTGTAGTTGTTATTATTTTCTAGTCTTGATTCATTGTAGTTTGGATTTATTATCATTAAACATTGTTATAATTTACTTTTTAATCTAATTAGAAGATTTCCCCTTAATCCGGTGATTGCATCTTTCTCCCCAATATAAGTTTAGTCATGCTCTTCTTATGTGATGTTGTTGAGGTGTGATTGAGTTCGGTAGATTTCTCTGATAGATTTGTCCATTACTACAGTATTGTCATTATGATATATTGTCGTTTCTTGATAATCTATAAGTTAGGTCATGTGTGCTTGAAAGCAAAGAGTATTTCATACCAATTACATTAGGGTTTATATATGTGCTTTAATTGAATATTTACAGATTGTTTGTTTGAGATGTGAAACTTGCAACCGAGATAAAAACAACTGAATCAATATTAGAATAAAGCAACAAACCTATGGAGGACTCTCGGACCCTTGTTGTTCTCTATTATATTTTACACAATTATTTCACACTACTTCAAACTCAGATTTTCTTGTTTAACTTTTATCGTTCGTTTTAAGGTTTGCACTTTCTCTTGTAGTTAGTTTGCCTCCTTGTGGAATCGACACCCCAAAGTCGTGCTACAACTACCGCGTTATGTTTTGGGCATAATCAAATTTCGGTGCCGTTGCCGGGGAGACGCGCTTAAGTACAAGGAAGATTGTCAACTTTTGACATGACAGTAGAAGAGTTGTAAATAGTTTTTTGTTTCAGCAGCTGGAAAGGCGGTAACTTCGTTCCTTCTTTTAGCTTGCTACATTATTTTGTTATTATTTTCCCTTCTTTCTTTTTATAGTATTTGTTTATTATTGTTCTTTTTTTTTTCTAACATTTTGATTTTCTGATTTTTTTTATTCTGTTTTAATTCATTTCCTCTCTGATGCAATTAGTGTATGCTTAGACCGAGAGATTCGCGAGGTAGATTCATTAGAGGATCCGAAATAGAATTACCCTCTCCTTCCACATCCGTTACTGAAACCTCGCCTAGATCAAACCATAGTGCACCCCCATTAGAGAATTTAGAGGATTTTGTTAACATGGCCGATAACCCTAATGAGAATGTTGCTAGGACACTCCAGGATTACCTCCACCCTACACGCACAGCTACACCATCATGCATCATGTTTCCAGCCAATACTCGCCAACTAGAGTTTACAAGAAGGATGATACAGTTACTCCCTACGTTTCATGGCTTAGACAATGAAAACTCATATGTGCACATTAGAAAGTTTGAGGAAGTAGTCGCTACTTTTCATAGTCAAGATGAAACCGATGACATTGTGAGGCTTAAGTTCTTTCCTTTTGCTTTGAAGGATAGAGTTAAGAGTTGGCTATACTCACTAAGACCACGATCTATTGGGTCGTGGACTAAGATGACTCGGGCTTTCTTTAACAAATACTTTCCCCAACATAAGACCAACGCTTTGAAAAGTCAAATTTCCACCTTTTCACAAAAGGATAGTGAGACCTTATATCAGTCTTGGGAGAGATTTAAATAGTTATTGAGTATGTGCCCTCACCATGGGAATGAGAACTGGCGCTTGGTGAGCTATTTTTATGAGGGACTTACATATAGAGAGCGCCAATTCGTAGAGATGACGTGTAATGGTGAATTTTTGGAGAAAGATCTTGATGAGGCCATACAGTACCTCAATGAGCTTGCTGAAAAAGTTCACACTTGGACTGGACCTAGTGCTACTGAAAGCACAAATAGGTCACGACCTATAGGGAACCCAAATGATGGTGGAATTTACAATCTTAGGGAAGAGGATAACCTTAAGGCCAAGGTCGAGATGCTCACTAGGGAACTAGAGGTATTAAAGACTAAGAGCTTAAAGCCAACACACGTGGTTTATCATGCAAAATCTTTTGAACCATGTTTTGTGTGTGGCGGGGTAGATCATCTCACCCAAGAGTGTCCTACATTTTGCTGAGATGAGAGGGATGTATAAGGAACAATGTAATGTCTTAGCCATGTACAAGAAGCCTTTGACACCCTTCTCTGATACTTATAATCCGGGATGGCGAAATCACCCCAATTTCAGCTGGAAGTCTGAAAACCAACAGCTTGCACAACCCCCTACACCATATCTTGAACCATATCATGCACCCGTGTCTTCTAGGAGTTCTTTAGAAGACACTTTACATGCTTTTATTGAAGCACAAGGGAAGACTAATCAAAGACTTGAATCTTTAATTGTGCAGGTTGTTGAAGAACATAAAGAGATAAAGAGCCAAGTGTCCAAGTTAATGAGCTACTTGAGTGTGACTGAGCAAGATAAGTTCCCTTCTCAAGCTCAGTCCACATCTCATAGTCAGCACCTGGTGCAACAGAATGTGAAGGAGGTGAATGCCATTGAGACAGTAAGTGGTAAGTTATTACACATCCCAACAATGAAAAAATCAGAGGATGTGGACGAAAGCCACCAAGCATACATGATGGACTCATTCATGGAAAAGGTCCAGCATCTTAATCCATTGGAGTCCACCCTCACTCATGGCTTCACAAGAGCATATATCAAGTCAGAATTTGCGGATGTTACTGATGACATCCTTAAGGCCTCTCCAAAGCATACAAGCACTGAATTTAGCAATGAAGCAGTGGCTGGTGCATTCAACCTATGTATGTTTAGGAGGGAATAAGAGCGTCTGGCTGAAGACGTAAAACTTAGCGCTCATGGGAGGTAACCCACAACATATCTTTTTATTTTTACTGTTTTTCATATTTCTTTTTCTTATTTATTATTATTATTTTGCTGTTTTCCAGTTTTACTTTCGTATTTCTTTTTCAGGGACAAATATACAAAGCAGTTCAAATGGTGGTGCACAATTTTCAGCTTCTATGCACTTTTGGCTACAAAGGGAGTTTCTTTATCTTTTGCTTTCACATTGAGGACACTGCCTACTTTAAGTTGGGGGTGGAGGAAACATATTCTTGTTTTTCTTTTTCCATTGAACTGCTTGGTGTCATTTTCCCTTCTTGTTTGTTTTTAGCATGCTTTGTGTTAGCCTTAGAGTTAATCCACATGTCAATGATATGAGCCTAAATTGAGATAACATATAGCATTTAGAAGAAGTTAAATCTTGCTTCGGTTTGAAATTAATTTAAGTATCAATCTTCACTTGGTTTGAGACTCTTGTTTGCAGTAAGAATGTATGATTAGTCTAAAGCATTTAGAGAAGTTTTATGTGTGATTGTTTTGTAAATACTTTTGCTATCTCGACAAGCTCTAGAACTTATTTGATAATCACTTGAGGCGAATTTCTAGAATGCACACTACTTTGGATATGATATAGGCCATTTTTGAACCGTTTGAGCCTTCCAAACTTACCATTGCTATATTTATCACTAGTCACCCATTTGAGCCTTTTTTCTTGAAAAAGAATTTGAGCCTTGTTTCTTTCAATAGCCCATTTAATCACCTTTATAAGCCTAAAATATTTTATCCTTACTTTTCTTTTAAAAGAACTTAGTTATACACATTTGTTGAGAAGCACTCAAGAGGAGTAAGGATGAAAGTATGAGAAAAAAAAAATATTACTACTATAGCCCAAATATATGAAAAAAGATAAGTTGGAGGTTGTGGAAAAGAAAAAAAATGATGAAAAAGGAGGTGAATGGTCTTATGTGCCAAAAAAAAAAAGAAGTGATTTATGGTAAAGAAAGAAGAAAGAAAGGAAAAAGTGATTTGTTGAAAGAAATACTCGAAAAATGGTTGGAAGAGTTGGGTATTGAAGTAAGGTTATCCAGTGCTCAAAGAGTTGTGTTCAAAACTAAGAGATTAAGTTCTTTTACTTGTTGAATCCTTCCCATTCTTTTTAACCTTTACCTTAGCCTAACGTTACAAGCTTAGTAAAGACCTATTGATCCAATGTAGTGTGATTTTTTCTATAATAGTGGAGAGTGATTTGAACCTTGTGTATTATAAATAGACCACTTAGGGTTTGATATTATTATTATTCAAAACATCTTTTGAGAGGCTGGAGGCCAGGGAAAACATCAAGAAGGCTGCCACACTCTCCCTCATGGCCAACTAATCTCCAAGCAAGGCGAAGAGATGAATCTCTAGGTGTAGTTGTTATTATTTTCTAGTCTTGATTCATTGTAGTTTGGATTTATTATCATTAAACATTGTTATAATTTACTTTTTAATCTAATTAGAAGATTTCCCCTTAATCCGGTGATTGCATCTTTCTCCCCAATATAAGTTTAGTCATGCTCTTCTTATGTGATGTTGTTGAGGTGTGATTGAGTTCGGTAGATTTCTCTGATAGATTTGTCCATTACTACAGTATTGTCATTATGATATATTGTCGTTTCTTGATAATCTATAAGTTAGGTCATGTGTGCTTGAAAGCAAAGAGTATTTCATACCAATTACATTAGGGTTTATATATGTGCTTTAATTGAATATTTACAGATTGTTTGTTTGAGATGTGAAACTTGCAACCGAGATAAAAACAACTGAATCAATATTAGAATAAAGCAACAAACCTATGGAGGACTCTCGGACCCTTGTTGTTCTCTATTATATTTTACACAATTATTTCACACTACTTCAAACTCAGATTTTCTTGTTTAACTTTTATCGTTCGTTTTAAGGTTTGCACTTTCTCTTGTAGTTAGTTTGCCTCCTTGTGGAATCGACACCCCAAAGTCGTGCTACAACTACCGCGTTATGTTTTGGGCATAATCAGTTTGGAATTGTAGCATCGGGCACGAAACCAATTTGATGTTCAATTTCTCGAATAGGAGGTAAGCCATGTGGAATCTCCTCGGGAAAGATATCATCAAACTCCTGTAAAAGAGAAACAATAGAACTAGGAAAAGATGAGTCAAATTGGTTAGTGTTTAACGCCTCTTTGTACAAAAGTACAATCATTAGCTGATTTAAAATCATTGCTCTTTTTATTTCACTCATTCTTACCTAGAAATTTGTTTTTCTCTCAATGGCCGAATCAGCACTCTTATTTTCTTTCTCAATTTTTCCAGCCTCTCTCTTTTTCTCTTTTTGATTTTCGTTTGTTCTCTTTTTCTCACTCTCTTTTGTTTGCTCACTCTCTTTTTGTAACCTCACTTGATCTTCATAAACCTGCTTTGGTGTCAAAGGAACTAGAGTGATTGTTCTTTGATTTCTTACAAACAAATATTTATTGGTGAAGCCATCATGCTTAACACGCCGATCGAATTGCCATGGTCGGCCTAGTAACAAGTGTCCAGCTTGCATCGGAACTACATCACACAAAACTTCATCTTCATATTTTCCAATCCGAAAGGAAACTAACACCTGTTTGTTCACTTTTACTTCACCACTATCATTGAGCCATTGCAACTTGTAAGGTCGAGGATGTTTAATTGTTCGTAGCCCTAATTTCTTAACCATTGTAGTGCTAGCAATGTTAGTACAACTACCTCCATCAATAATCACACTACATACCTTGTTTTGCACATGGCATCTAGTATGAAAGATGTTTTCTCGCTGCACTTCATCATCTTCTTTGATTTGCACACTTAGAGCTCTCCTTGCAACCAACAATTCTCCTTGGGCAGTGTATCCCTCATCTTCAACTCTCTCTCCCCTAGGTTGAACTCTCTCCCTCCTACGCATATTAGGAGCGTTTTGTTGCTGCCCCACATGTGCATTCTCTACCCGATCTATCCGCTCATGAACCTGCTCCATCTCTATTCTCAATACCCTCCTCATCTTCAGGCTACCCACATGTGCAGTAATTGACAGCAAGACACCGCCCAAATATAAAGATCCAGGCTATCCAACAGTGGCTTACCAAATTGGAAACAAATCTTGTGGCCAAGCATTGCTAGATTTGGGTGCTAGTGTGAACCTCATGCCATACTCCATGTACTTACAGCTCGGTCTAGGCGAGATCAAACCAACCTCACGCCTCATCTTCAGCACCACAATAAGGCCATCTTCAGCACCACAATAAAATCTTCAACTAAGGTTGAAGATGAAGCCTCGCCGTTGTTTGACATAATAGTTTCAAATTTGTTTATACAATTCTGATGTTTTTTTTAGTATAAATGTTCTGTCAATTATTTGAGTAAAATCTTATGATTGATTGCATTTAAATTGTTCTGTTGGATATTCCGTGTGTTTTATCTGATGGATACATCAAATTGTTTTTGATTAAATTGGATTTCCTTTATGATTTGTTAAAAGCGGATACATTGGATACTTTTGGTTTATTTGGGATATTTGTTGTTTTTTGTTTTAAGTTGGATTGATGGAATGTTTTGATAGGCTATTTTTAGAACATGAAGATATATGCTTAACTTTGGTGGGGTGGATTCAGAAACCTTAGTGTCTTTATTATTAGTTTTAAATCAATTTAATTTAGTTTTTATTTGTTTTGCAACATATAATTCAAAACTCGGAACTAGGTTAAGATAAGTTTAGTTTAGATAAAATTACATTTTCACAACGCAAGTCCCAGTGGATTCGACCTCGCACTTGCACAACACTATATTACAAATGAATCATGCGCTTGCGAGTAATTTAAAACTCACAACACTTTGTTTAACTCATTAAAAAAAAATAGTATTACTTCCTCATGATATGTTGTAAACTCATATGCCCAATGGCCACTAATGAGAAAAACAAAAACAAAAATGATGTTTGGATCAGTTTAAAATTTATTAAGATTTTGATAATTTTATATATATATATATATATATATATATATATATATATATATATATATATATATATATATATATATATATAAAGGGTTTCAACTTCAAATTAAGCTATCCAAACATCGCCATCTCACAATAGCATGGCTTGCAGGAAGCATTAGCTGCAAGTTTATCCATGCAAATTCTCTAGGCAGCGCACGATTAGCCAGGTAAGCGCGCATACGGGCACTGTACCTGGTCACATGGGTGCTATCAATGCAGCACTGCACATGATGGTGTAGACAAGCACTGCACTGCAGCTCACTTCAGCCAGCTTGAGCGGCACGGGAAGAAGAAGGGTATAAAGGTTTGTTTATTTTTATTTTTTTTAAATAACTGATATGGTGTTGAAATTGGGATTAACATTAGTATCATTATTCCATATATCAACAAATTCCATTAATTGCATCATTTTTATAAATTCAAGATTCTAAACCTTGGCCGGGGGATATACTTTGAAACCATTTCAAGGGACTTGGTGTTTGATTTATAAAAGAAATTTCGAGGAAACTTGTGTTTGATTTATGTAAGAAATATATATAAATCAGTGGAATGAGTGTTGGAATTTCTTTCTTCAGACACCTTCTTAAGCCAATAGGTTGTGCCACTTTAGATTTTTTAAAGGAAAAAAGAAATTCAAAAAAATTGTTTTTGGTCTTCAAATTGCTTATTTCCTAACTCCTGCTTGATTGTCTCCATTTAATGCTAAATAGCATCTTAACACGCACTACGCGCATGTTGATCTGCTCTTCTATCGAATTAAACGAAATATAAGATTAACAAAATAAAAAATAATAAAAATACTTTTAATCTTATGACTATACATGGGAGAAATTTCACTCGCTGTTAGGCGGCGTTTCCCCTCGTGGTAGCAAAGCCTTCGAAGATCCACCAGAATGCTAGTAGAAGTCCTCCAAATTGCTCCAAAATGGCACCAGGAATTGCACACTAAAGATGAAGTGAAGAGGGGCTTATATAGGGAAACATCACAAGTGCAATGTGTTTCCAATCCGATGTGGGATACTGCAGATTCCAACTTTTGCTATTTGACCTTTGTCTACTAAAACAGCCATAACTTTCTCTAGAAAAATCATTTTATTGATCCGTAAAATTTCTCAGAAAATAGACATCCGGATCTTTCCAAGCGTATATGGCTCATCTACTGGTTCTTCCTGAATAAATATAGTTTAATCCTCAAAAATGGCTGATCTGTCACGCTAAAATCATGCACAGCCTGACCTTTGTCTACTAAAACTGCTATAACTTTCTCTAGAAAAATTATTTTATTGATCCGTAAAATTCCTCAGAAAATAGACATCTGGATCATTCCAAGAATATATGGCTCATCTCCTGATTCTTCCCGAATCAATAACTTTTAATCCTAAAAAATGGCTGATCTGTACGAGCAATTATGGCAGTTTAGTGAAACTCCTTTCCAAGCTTGTAAACCTGTAAAACAACGAAAAACAACTCAAAGTAACAAATTCCTAAGTTAATAAATGTAAATTAAGAGGCTAAAATATGTAATATTTAGCACTCATCAAATACCCCCAAACTTACATTTTGCTAGTCCCTTAGCAAAACAAAATAAAAAACTAAATGAAAAACAAAGAACATCAAGATAAGTTCATCACTCATGGTATCCAAAAATTTAAGGAGCACTCAAAACCATGATATTCATTCATGAGCAAGCTTAAAAAAATATAACCCATCTTCGCAATGAATAAGAATTTTAAAACTTAATTACTTACAAGAGGCAGGCTAAGACATCACAAGCTTGAATCAGTGTAAAGTGAATTAGTATAAACAGATGAGGTTTCCAAATAACTTCTGTAGCTCAAGGTTTCAACCCAAGAGGGGGGGGTGAATTGGGTTTTTAAAAACTTTTGCGGAATTTATGCAAGTTTATAAAAACTGATAAGCAACAAATAATTAATACAAGTAAAAAGCTGTAAATAAAGAGTTTAAGGAAAGAGGATGCAAACACAGTTATAGTGGTTCAGCAATATCGGATTCGTTCCGACCCTACGTCCACTCTCTTCAAGGAACTCCTTGAAGTAATCCACTAAGAAAACTTAGTCGCACAACTTAGCAGGGTGTTGCACAAACCGTACACAAGCAATTTACAGGAATTGCTTAAACCGAAAATTCCCTTTCCTTTCGGAAGTTTCCCCTTCCTTTCAGAAGTAATCCCTTTACAAAGATGGTGTAAAGTAAAAGGTAGAGAGACAACAAATGAAAGCTTATTACAACAGAAATGTCTCTCTTTCAAAGTAAAGCTTGAAGAAATGGCTCAATAAGATTATTTCAAAGCTTTTTGTGTTTCAAGAGTATAAAAACTTGATTATATGAGATCAACTCTTTTTGAATATGAGCTTCTTGTTTTTGAAAGCTTTGCTGAATGGGTTTATATAGCAATCAATTAATATGGCCATTTTGGACTTTAATTTGAAAAAGATTTACTTTAAAACGTTCAGATTTGGAGTCCAACGGTCATATTTTTGAACTACCAGTCGACTGGGTCGAGATACCAGTCGACTGGGTTCACTTGAAAAATACACGTTTTCAGACCTTCTGGGTATCCAGTCGACTGGTATATATCATCCAGTCGACTGGGGACTTTCTGTCCATTTTACCAGTCGACTGGGTTGATTCATCCAGTCGACTGGGATATTACTGGTCAAAGTACCAGTCGACTGGGTTAATTCATCCAGTCGACTGGGTACCTTCTGACCCATATACCAGTCGACTTGTATATGTACCCAGTCGACTGGGTTGTCTTCCAACCCAGTTTTTCTTCTGTTCTTCATTAAAAACATTTTAAAATAATGGTTTTAGAAAAACCTTTTGTGTTTGAGCCATTGAACAAGCTAATACAATGTATGAGTGAGACTTACATTGGTTCTAAACCTTAAGACCTATTCTAGATCTTCAGTCTTCACTTGATACTTGATTTTGTTCGAGTTTTTGCACTTTGTTCCTTGGTTGAATGTGTTTGATCCTTAATACAACTTAGTTTAAACATGTTAGTTAAATAGTAGTTGTGTTTTGCCATCATTAAAATACGGGCGAGGGTCAACAATCTCCCCCTTTTTGATGATGACAAAACTGATAATGTAAAAACAGTTTAAAAAACTAAGTGTTAAGATTTTACAAAAATTTGGACAGAGTCTCCTCTGTTTTTCGAGTAAAACCACCCTGTAAACAAGCAAACACAGTTTATATTTCTTTCAACCAATCCAGAATTAAACTCAACCAAACTCAACCAAGCTTTACAAAGATATGGAGCAATGCTCCCCCTAAATCTATGCATTGGTTGCGTTTTACTTAGATTTTCTCGTTTTTCTCATTTTTCTCCCCCGTTTTGACAACAGCAACCAAAGGGGGCAGAACATAAAAAATAAGCTACTTAGCCAATACAGTCAAATAGGTTATAAGAATACAAAGAAGTACGCGAAGATTTGGCTTCATTTGAATTTCAGAAGCCTTCCCGAGAAGAACCGGAAGTTTTTCAAGCATATAAGTATTTTATAGCAGTTTTAGTGACCAAACAGATATTTAAAACAGTTCTAACATATCACAAATAGCGTAAATAAATGCAAGAAATATGGCTAATAGTATTACATTATCATAGAGAAAAAGTTAATACAAACAGGGCTTCGTAGAGCCATAACTAAGAAAAACATACATAAGATGTCCGTGCTATGTGACAAAGACTGGAAAAGCGCTAAGAACTGATAAAAGAAAGAGACTCATGGTGCAGGAGAGTCCGAGCTGTCACGAAGAAGTTCCCTAATCTCAGCTAGGGAACCCTCGGTGTGCTCTCGATGTAACTCGAAGTCGTCCCGTAGGTGGTCTATGGAGGAGCTCAGCCTCTGGTAATCAGACTGCATGGACTGAAAACCGGACTCCATTGTCATCTGAAGACTCGTGATAGCTCGTAGGATGTCACCATAACCAGTCTGACCAGTACTCGAGTCACCAATGGGAGGTGCTCGGGTATCCGTCTCCATCTCAGCAGCCGTATCAGCATCTTCATCACTGTCACTTGCATCCTCTCGGATCCTTAGGTGCTTTCCGGCCTTTGGATAGAGAAACCCTTCACGAACAGTGCATCCCATCTTCTTCAGAGATGAGATATTAATGATATCCGTCAATCCGATATCTTGAGCCTCGGAGGCAGGCAAAGGTACCCGGAAGTGCTGGAGGATAAGTGTAATGAGCATCCCATAAGGAAGACACCCTGAGTCGTTTGCTTCGCCGTTTATCATGTTGGCGAGCAGCAGAGGATATATATTGAAGTGGTGCCCAGATATTAGGCACCAAATCAATACCGTATCTATTTTAGATAGATACCCTCGACTCCCGAGTCTCGGGTGGATGGTCCAACTGACAATCAATTGAAACATCTTTGAGTCGAGGGGCAAGTCACTACATATGTGAAATGTAGTGGGTCTGTACACATAGTTAGGGTCGCCCCTGACTATCCAACAGGCCTCCTCAACTTCAAAGTTGTCTGGCCATCCATCCAGACTCCATTGAACCCCCCTTATAGGGATTCTCAGAAGGCTCATCAAGAGGTTAGTGTTGACCTCAAACTCCACACCGCTTACTCTGGTTCTGAATCTCAGAGCCAGAGGACTGGGTTTCACCAAGTTCGCATAGAACTGGTGAATCAGTCGCGGGTAATATTTTTCATGAATTCTGACCAGTGGGGTCAGATTTATTGCCTCAAAGGCTGGTAGAATATCGAAATTACCATGACGAATGGAGTCGAAATCAACGACTCTACCCGTCATGATTTTCTTGTTACGGATTATAGAGTTATACCTCTTATGAGCCGCTGGGCTGTAAAACAGAGCCTGCTCCAACTCTGTTCTAGGCTCCTTGCTGGATGACCCTGCTACTCCCTTCCCTTTCGACTCCGAAGCCGAAGGTTTTGAAGACCTTGGCTTTTTGGGCGCATTAGGTCCACTTGTTGTGAGTTTTATATGGATTTTGTCACTCATTTTCGAGAAATTTGAAGTTTTTGGAAAAAGGAAATTTGGTAAAAATGAGAGATTTTAACCGTAGAAAGTTAAAAATCTCTTTAGGAATGAGTAGATCGGTGTGTTTAGAAGGGATTTGAATGGTTTTTAGATCAAAAAGATGAATTTTTCTAGAGAGAGAAAGCTTGGGCTCTTTGAAAATGGCGTAAAAATGGCGAAAATGAACAGTCCCTTTTATAGAATCGCGATACCAGTCGACTGGGTAAACGTACCAGTCGACTGGGCCCCTTTGAAAAGATGAACAGTTTCTTTACCAGTCGACTGGGTAAACGTACCAGTCGACTGGGTGATTTGGTAGAGAGTTACCAGTCGACTGGACTATTTTTACCAGTCGACTGGAGGACAAGGGTTTTTCAAAAAGATGGCTCCAAACAGGATTTTAATCTTATAGACGATTGGAGAAGATTTACCAGTCGTCTGGTTGAATTGGCAGAGTGTTACCAGTCGACTGGGTCAAAATTATCAGTCGACTGGAATATCTGGCAGAGACTTACCAGTCGACTGGGTCACATGTACCAGTCGACTGGACCCTTAGCAAAATTTCCAGTCTGGTATTTTAAGCACGAATTTGTTTATCTATGACATTTTTGAGTGAGGGAAATAATTAAACAATGATTAATACTCTTTCACTCAATGTCAAATATGCAAATGATGAAATAAGATGCAATCAAACATTCAGTTTATCAAAATCAAGCAATCCCATCAACATTCTAATCTTACAAAAACTAGCTTCACTTAAGGGTTTTGTAAGAATATCAGCTATTTGATCTTCTGAAGGTATAAATTCTAATCTTATATCACCTTTTTGAGCATGGTCTCTTAAGAAATGATGTCTAATCTATATATGCTTGGTTCTAGAGTGCTGAATAGGATTTTTGGTTAGGTTGATGGCACTAGTATTATCACAAAATATAGGAATATTTTTGAGACTCATGCCATAGTCTTCTAGTTGTTGTTTCATCCATAGTACTTGGGCACAACAACTGCCAGCTGCTACATATTCTGCCTCAGCGGTTGATAGCGCAACTGAATTTTACTTCTTGGAAAACCAAGAAGTTAACATAGCACCTAAGAATTGGCATGTTCCACTTGTGCTTTTTCTGTCTAACCTACATCCAGCAAAATCAGCATCCGAATATCCTACTAGCTGA
Source organism: Bretschneidera sinensis (assembly GCA_023935145.1). Classification (NCBI taxonomy): domain Eukaryota; kingdom Viridiplantae; phylum Streptophyta; class Magnoliopsida; order Brassicales; family Akaniaceae; genus Bretschneidera; species Bretschneidera sinensis. The sequence goes on from CM043704.1 coordinate 9,692,132, forward strand.
AAAGATGATTCTCTAGAATACCATAATCCTATGGTTTGGGTTCCTTGCAGATATCTAAGGATTCTTTTTACTGCAACTACATGTGATTCCTTAGGATTAGATTGAAATCTGGCACACATGCATACACTGAACATTATATCAGGTCTACTTGCAGTCAAGTACAGTAAAGCACCTATCATGCTTCTATAATATTTAGAATCTACAATTTTACCTCCTTCATCAAGATCAAGTTTGGTGGTTGTGCTCATAGGCGTTCCAATTGGCTTTGAGCTTTCCATCCCGAACCTTTTTAGTAGATCTTTGACGTACTTTTGTTGATTGATGAAGATACCTCCTTTTAGTTGCTTGATTTGCAGTCCAAGGAAGTAGGTAAGTTCTCCCATCATGCTCATTTCAAATTCACCTTGCATGCACTTTGCAAACTCTTGACACATAGATTCATTAGTAGCACCAAATATAATATCATCAACATATATTTGAACTATCAAAGTGTCATTTTTGTGAGTTTTTGTGAAGAGAGTTGTATCTATTCTTCCTCTTACAAAATCATTACCAATCAAAAATTTACTTAGTCTTTCATACCATGCCCTTGGAGCTTAACCCATATAGAGCCTTAGAAAGCTTGTAGACATGATTTCGAAGACTAGGGTTTTCAAAACCAAGAGGTTGTTCAACATAAACCTCTTCTTCTATAAAGCCATTTAAAAAGGCACTTTTCACATCCATTTGAAATAGTTTAAATTTATTAAAGCATGCAAAGGCTAATAACATTCGAATAGCCTCTAATCTAGCTACGGGAGCATAGGTTTCATCAAAATCTATTCCTTCCTCTTGGTTATATCCCTTAGCAACTAGTCTAGCCTTATTTCTAGTTACTATACCATTTTCATCCATTTTATTTCTATATACCCATTTAGTTCCAATAATTGAATGATCTTTAGGTCTTGGAACTAGTTCCCAAACATTGTTTCTCTCAAATTGATTTATCTCTTCCTACATTGCAATTATCCAATCATTATCTTTTTCAGCTTCTATAAAAGTCTTAGGTTCTACTTGAGACAAATAAGCTACAAAATTGCAAATATTTCTAATGGAAGAGCGAGTTCTTACCCCTTGTGAATGATCACCAATTACTTGATCAATTGGATGATGATTTACATACCTCCAATCCTTGGGTAGATTTCCCTCTTGTTGACTTAAGGATGGTTGGTCCAAATTTGGAGTTGTCATCCCTTCATTTGTTTGAGTAGAACTCACTTTTGGGTCAACAATGGAAGTAGGAGTTTCCATTCTTGGAATAAAATCTGCATCATCTTTAAAGGAAACTTCTCCACTACTCATTGGGTTAGATTCATCAATAGTTACATGCACAGATTCTTCTACTACTAGAGTTCTTTTATTAAAAACTCTATAAGCCTTACTAGTAGTTGAATATCCTAAAAATATCCCTTCATCAGTTTTGGAATCAAATTTACCCAAGTTAGTTTTATTGTTATTTAAGATGAAGCACTTACTACCAAAGGCACGAAAATAGGAAATATTGGGCTTTCTCCCTTTCCATAATTCATATGGTGTTTTATCAAGTAAGGGCCTTATCAAAATTCTATTTAAAATATAGCAAGAAGTATTCACGGCTTCAGCCCAAAAATATTTTGGTAAATTATTTTCACAAAGCATTGTTCTTGAAAATTCTTTTAGAACTCTATTTTTCCTCTCAACAACTCTATTTTGTTGAGGAGTTCTAGGAGCTGAAAAGTTGTGATTAATTCCATTTTCATCACAAAATTTTGAAAAGCTTTGATTTTCAAATTCTTTGCCATGATCACTTCTTATGCTTGAAATACAAATTCCTTTTTCATTTTGTGCCTTTTTGCAAAACTTTTCAAATCCTTTGAAAGCTTCATCTTTATAAGCAATAAAAATAACAAAGGTATATCTTGAATAGTCATCAACAATAACAAGAGCATATTGATGGCCTCCTAGACTAATGGTACTAATTGGACCAAATAAGTCCATATGCAAAAGTTCCAAAGGTCTAGTAGTTGAGACTACATTTTTTGCTTTGAAAGATATCCTAGATTGTTTTCCCATTTGACAAGCATTGCAAATTTTGTTTTTCTCAAAACTGATTTTAGGAAGACCAATAACTAAATCTTTTCTTGAAACAATTTTTAGCAAGTTCATGTTTACATGACCAAGCCTTCTATGCCATAGCCATTGATTTTCACTAAAAGCAGGAAAACATTTTTCATTATTGGAATGTAAGGATTTCAAATCAACTATATAGACATTTTCATGTCTATGGCCAATGAATTTGATCTTGTTGCTCTTGATGTCTATAACTAGACAATGAGAGGTCTCAAATGTGACTTTATATCCTTTGTCACATAATTGACTAATGCTAAGTAAATTTGGCTTTAGGCCTTGTACTAGCAATACATTATCTAAAGTTGAGAAATCATTACCGACTTTTCCATGCCCGATGATCTTTATTTTAGTATTGTCTCCAATGGTCACAAGTCCACCATCTCTTAGAGTTAGCTCCTTGAATACGCTTTTATCACCGGTCATATGCTTCGAGCAACCGCTATCAAGGTACCAACAGTTACCTTTCTCTTTGGTGTGAAGATAAATCTACATCACACAAGGATATACGATAGCACTTTTAGGTACCCAAAATTTCTTGGGTCCTTTGGGGTTAGTCCTTGAAAATACGGTTCCTTTTGGGACCCATACTTTCTTAACAATATATGGTGCTCTATGAACATGTTGATGATGCACAATCCTAGCATTATAGTCATAGAAATTTCTAGGAAATTTTACATGTGCATTCCTATAATCCTTAGGATGATAGTTCTTAGGATACATGTTTCTATGGTAAGGAGTATGGAAATGTATGTCATTTCCAGAAAATGAATGATGATACATTCTAGGATACATGCTAGCATATGTATGCAAGTTATTTCTAGAATAGCCATGATGGTGATTCCTAGGATGAGCATGAGCAGAATGCATTCTTTGATTATACACATTGTTTCTAGAATGAGCATGATGATTATTTCTAGGGTGTGTATGAGCATTTCTAGAATGAGCATACAAATAAGCATGAGTATTTTTAGGATGCTTCAATTTAGTATGATCATTTAAGTTTCTAGACTTCCTCGGATTTATCAAGGGAGTGCTTTTAACAAGGTTAGGAGCTTTTGAAGTAAAAGCTCCATCTACACAAGAGGCTTTCATGAATAAGCTCTCTTTTGTTTTTTTGTTTTCCCAATGGAGAATATCCTACACTAGATTTTCCTCCACTTAATCTTTGGGAAGAAAGCACTTCATCAAGTTTTTCTTTACCAAGCATAAGTCTAGATACAGTGCTGTTTAATTCAGAAATTTTATTTTTCAAATTCTCATTTTCATCTTTAAGAAAATCTTGAGACGAATTATACAGTAAAGATGATAATTTTTCTTTTTCTTCTCTAAGAACTATCATTTCTTTAGAAAGAGATGATACTTCTTTCTTAAGAACATAATTTCTAGAATCAAATTTCTTTAATTCTTCATGCATTTCATTTATGACTTCTAGCAGTTCTTCACTACTAGTAACAATATTATTTTTTGAAGAGGAGAAGAAGTTACCTCACTTTCATCATCGATTGCCATCAAACAAAGGTTGGCAATTTCTTCGTATCCGATTTCTTTGTCTGATGACTCATCTTCTTCGTCAACGCTCCAGGTAGTTGCTACCATAGCTTTCTTCTTGAAGCCCTTGTATGGTTTGCTTGAAACCGGACAGTCAGCTTTTATATGTCCTGGCTTCTTGCAGCCACAGCACATAAGTGGTTCCCTTTTTGAGGTGGGATCCTTTGAGTAAGGTTTCTTGCTTTTCTTCAAGAACCTATGGAATCGTCTGGTGATTAAAGCCATTTCACCATCCTCTTCACTGCTCTCTGCTTCTTGTTCTAATTCCTTTTCTTTGTTGCTCGTAGAAGCTTTGAGAGCAATTTGCTTTTTCTTCTTCTCATCATCATTGACGATGGGAGTCATTTCTTCCATCTTGTATGTCAATAATGACCCAAGCAGCGTCTCAACATCAAGCTTGTCAAGATTTTTGGCCTCCTGAATGGCTGTCCTCTTTGGTTTCCATTCTGGTGGCAGAGATCTTAAGATTTTTCTAGTTAGTTCAACTTCCTCAATATTCTTGCCAAGCAATTTTAAACCATTTATAATAGTAGTGAATCGTGAGTGCATTTCGGAAATGGTTTCGTTAGGAGACATCTTAAAAGATTCATACTCAGAAATTAGCATGTAAATTTTAGACTTTTTTACTTCACTTGTTCCTTCATATGTGACTTGCAATTTATCCCATATTTCTTTAGCAGAAACACATGCAGATATTTTGTTATTTTCAGAAATATCTAATGCACAATGTAGCATGCTTGTTGCTCTGCTATTGAGAGACATCGTTCTACAATCCTCGTCAATAAACTCAGTTTTGAGTTTAGGCATTGTATGAAGAGTCTCTCCAATAACTATTTCTTTTGAGGGAATTTTAGGTCCCTCTTCTATAATTCTCCATAGATTGTAATCTTGTCCTTCGACGAAGATTTTCATTCTATTTTTCCAGTAGTTATAATTTGATCCATTGAACAATGGTGGTCTAGTATAAGAGTGTCCCTCAGAGTAGCTATTTGCTGCCATTGGATCAACTCTAGGAATTTAAGCCTTATAAAGAGAACGATGCTCTGATACCAATTGTAGCTCGAGGTTTCAACCCAAGAGGGGGGGGTGAATTGGGTTTTTAAAAACTTTTGCGGAATTTATACAAGTTTATAAAAACTGATAAGCAACAAATAATTAATACAAGTAAAAAGCTGTAAATAAAGAGTTTAAGGAAAGAGGATGCAAACACAGTTATAGTGGTTCGGCAATATCGGATTTGTTCCGACCCTACGTCCACTCTCTTCAAGGAACTCCTTGAAGTAATCCACTAAGAAAACTTAGTCGCACAACTTAGCCGGGTGTTGCACAAACCGTAGACAAGCAATTTACAGGAATTGCTTAAACCGAAAAATCCCCTTCCTTTCGGAAGTAATCCCTTTACAAAGATGGTGTAAAGTAAAAGGTAGAGAGACAATAAATGAAAGCTTATTACAACAGAAATGTCTCTCTTTCAAAGTAAAGCTTGAAGAAATGGCTCAATAAGATTATTTCAAAGCTTTTTGTGTTTCAAGAGTATAAAAACTTGATTATATGAGATCAACTCTTTTTGAATATGAGCTTCTTGTTTTTGAAAGCTTTGCTGAATGGGTTTATATAGCAATCAATTAATATGGCCGTTTTGGACTTTAATTTGAAAAAGATTTACTTTAAAACGTTCAGATTTGGAGTCCAACGGTCATATTTTTGAACTACCAGTCGACTGGGTCGAGATACCAGTCGACTGGGTTCACTTGAAAAATACACGTTTTCAGACCTTCTGGGTATCCAGTCGACTGGGGACTTTCTGTCCATTTTACCAGTCGACTGGGTTGATTCATCCAGTCGACTGGGATATTACTGGTCAAAGTACCAGTCGACTGGGTTAATTCATCCAGTCGACTAGGTACCTTCTGACCCATATACCAGTCGACTGGTATATGTACCCAGTCGACTGGGTTGTCTTCCAACCCAGTTTTTCTTTTGTTCTTCATTAAAAACATTTAAAAATAATGGTTTTAGAAAAACCTTTTGTGTTTGAGCCATTGAACAAGCTAATACAATGTATGAGTGAGACTTACATTGGTTCTAAACCTTAAGACCTATTCTAGATCTTCAGTCTTCACTTGATACTTGATTTTGTTCGAGTTTTTGCACTTTGTTCCTTGGTTGAATGTGTTTGATCCTTAATACAACTTAGTTTAAACATGTTAGTTAAATAGCAGTTGTGTTTTGCCATCATTAAAATACGGGCGAGGGTCAACAACTTCAATGTACAATGTCTCTATGTCTCAATATTCACAGAATTTCTCATCAGAATGAACAACGATGGCATAGTTTTATTTTATTTATTTTTATTATAAGACTTTGTTATGTTTAGTTCCCTTAAGCTTTCTAATTGACCCATGTATCGAGTGTTGAGTCAGTGACTCCCAAACCAGATGGTTTTAGGGCATTAGGTGTAAAGACACCTCTAAGAACTTACTAACTCAAGTCAAAAAGGCTACAAAACTAAATTGGCCTTAATGCTTCCAAGCAAAATTTTCACCTTTTGACATGAACACTCACTGCTTACTGAGGCAAGAGGTCTAGTTACTCAGCAGAAAGTTTCGCAATGATCATTATGAATAAAATTCCCACCTTTTGACGTGAACACTCACTGCTTACTAAGGGAAGAGGTCTAATTACTCAGTGGAAAGTTTATTGATGATGATCATTATAAATATTAGTAGTATTATTTGTTTTTTTTATGCTTTTCTATGCCCAAGTGTTAATCCCACAAGTCATCCAGTTTCAGTTAAGTCATGGAAACATGCACATTAAAATCACATGTCATACCTCACACAATTATGTGCTAATGTGCTCGTGTCAGATTAGATCAAACATGTGAATTCTCAAATGCCTAAAGTAAGTAACAAAGTTTTAAAACTCTATCATCAAATCATGTGTTCACAATTTTAAGCTCACCAATGACATCACATCACAGTATTTGTTTAGATCAACTAAAATTTCAAAATAACATGAGCATGCATTTATCTTTTTTTTTTAAATAAAGAAAAAACAACAACAAATTAGGACAAAGTGTGTGTAATGTGTCTCCCATACCCCCAAACTTAACTTACACATTGACCACAATGTGTGAATAATATGGAAAGAGCTGACCTGGGATATGGAGAACTATCTGGACTTGGTATGGCTTATAGCATACCCCCAAACTTGAACTAAAGTACGCGTTGTCCCTAAAAAATAAAGACTGGAAAACAAAAAGAAACACTAGAAATAAGCAGTAACAATAAATATGTAAAATAATAAACAAACAAAAAGGATATGTTGTGGGGTGCCTCCCACGAGCACTAAGTTTAATGTCTTCAGCCAGACCCAACATTAGTAATCGTGCTCAGCTAAGCGCTCCACCATCTGATCAATAAATGAGAGTGGAAAATGATCATTCCTTGTGGCAGTAGTCAACTTATGGTAGTCTATACTCACTCTCCATCCTGACTGCACACTAGTTGGAACCAACTTGTAATCTTTATTCATCACTACCGCCAATCCAGCCCAATTTGGTACGACATGAAATGGGCTCACCCACTCGCCATTAAAGATTGGATAAATGATCCCTACATCCAATAGCTTAATCACTTCAGTCCTCACAACCTCTTGCATAGCTAGGTTGAGCCTTCTTTGTGGCTCCCTCGATGGCTTGGCATTCTCCTCCAAATGTATCTTCTGCATCACCACCGAGGGGCTGATTCCCTTGATATCCTCAATAGTCCAGCTGATAGCTTCATTGTGCTCTTGATGAGTGAAAAATATTGCATATTTTGGCCACTTAATTTACATTTGTTAGCTTAGGAATTTGTTACTTTGAGTTGTTTTTCGTTGTTTTACAGGTTTACAAGCTTGAAAAGGAGTTTCACTAAATTGCCAGAATTGCTTGTACAGATCAGCCATTTTTAAGGATTAAACTGTATTTATTCAGGAAAAACCAAGAGACGATCTATATATGCTTGGAAAGATCCGGATGTCTATTTTCTGAGGAATTTTACAGATCAATAAAATGATTTTTCTAGAGAAAGTTATGGCAGTTTTAGTAGACAAAGGTCAGGCTGTGCATGATTTCGGCGTGACAGATCAGCCATTTTTGAGGATTTAAATGTATTTATTCAGGAAGAACCAGGAGATGAGCCATATATGGTTGGAAAGATCCGGATGTCTATTTTCTGGAGAATTTTACGGATCAATAAAATAATTTTTCTAGAGAAAGTTATGGCAGTTTTAGTAGACAAAGGTCAAAGAGCAAAAGCTGAAATCTGCAGTATCCTACATCGGATTGGAAACACATTGCACTTGTGATGTTTCCCTATATAAGCCCCCCTTCACTTCATCTTTAGTGTGCAATTCCTGAGCCACATTGGTACAAACTGGTGGACCGTCTGCTAGCATTCTGGTGGACCCCGAAGGCTTTGCTACCACGAGGGGAAGCACCGCCCAACAGCAAGTGGAATTTCTCCCTTGTATAGTAAATATTTCTTTTCATTTTGTTTTTGTTTAGTTTAAATGTTTAGCACTTTTATTATGAACTGTAGTTTCATAATTATGAGAGGCTAAAATCTTCAAAATAAGGTTGAAGATGAAGCCTCGCCGTTGTTTGGCATAATAGTTTCAGATTTGTTTATACAATTTTGATGTTTTTTAGTATAAATGTTCTGTCAATTATTTGAGTAAAATCTTATGATTGATTGCGTTTAAATTGTTCTGTTGGATATTCCTTGTGTTTTATCTGATGGATACATCAAATTGTTTTTGATTAAATTGGATTTCTTTTGTGATTTGTCAAAAGCGGATACATTGGATGCTTTTGGTTTAATTGGGATATTTGTTGTTTTTTGTCTTAAGTTGGATTCATGGAATGTTTTGATAGGCTATTTTTACATGAAGATATATGCTTAGCTTTGGTGGGGTGGATTCAGAAACCTTAGTGTTTTTATCATTAGTTTTTAAATCAATTTAATTTAAGTTTATATTTCTTTTGCAACATATAATTACAAATTTGGAACTAGGTTAAAATAGACTTAGTTTAGATAAAAATATATTTTCACAACGCAATTCCCTATGGATTTGACCTCGCACTTGCACAACACTATATTTCAAACGACTCGTGCGCTTGTGAGTAATTTAAAACTCACAACAACTCTTTTAAAATGTCCAATAATTTATCCACTTGAGCATCAACCAAATCTGAAGCTATAGTCAGAGGCAAAGAATCTGCTAGACCTAGGAACTTATACTTAAGATTGTCCAGTAAAGGCTTAAATTCCTTCTTGAGGGGTTAAGGTGTTGTGCTCTCCTCCATCTCACTGCTCTTCTGAGGAGTAGACTCTAAAGTAGCATTTGCTTGCTCAAACAACTTATCCAAATCCAAATCTTCTTCAAACTGAGCAAAGCATGCCTCCAAGGGGCCCTCAATGCGGGATTCATCTACAGTCTCCTCCGTCTCACTACTCTTCTGAGGAGCAGACTCCAAAATGGCATTCGCTTGTTCAAGTAACTTATCTAAATCGAAATCGTCTCCAAACTGAGCAAAGCATGCCTCCAGAATGTCCTTAGACTCCTCTCATTTCTTGGGCGCTTGTAATCTCTCAAGGTAAGGCGCTTTAGGTACAAATGACATAGGGAGATCCTTAATAATAGGTGTGGCTGTAGATGGCTCAGCATCTCTCTTTTCCTTGTTGCATAGCTGGCTTCTCTTCCACTTGATTGTCCACTTGTCTCCCATACCTCAATGGGACAATCAATTGCACTTGTTCCTGCCCGTGCATAGGAGTTGATGAATTTCCCACTACAAACTGTTCCTTCGGGTTAGGCTCAGGTTGACTGGGGAACCTTCCCTTCTCTCCTTCACCCAAGTGACTTGCGATTTGATCCATTTGACTCTCTGTCTTAGCAATCACTTGAGTGTTTACTATTTGCGCACTCCTTACTTCGCTTATGGATTGGCCGATCATCTTCCTGAAATCATTGAGGGCGTCCTCCAATGACTGTGAAATCGACACTGGTGCTTTAGTGGGAGCTTGGTAAGCGGATGATGGTGCTGAATAAGCTGAGAAACCATAACTTGGAACTGTTGGAGGAAATCCAGGAGGGTATTGATTGTGAGCATGATGAGGGGCTCCTCCCTGATTTATCAGTTGGTTCTGCTTCCATGAAAAATCAGGGTGGTTCCGCCACCCTAGATTGTACGTCTCAGAGTAAGATCCATTTGATTGCCACCAATAGTCATTGAAAGCGTTCATTTGTTCCATTGGATACTCGAAAAAAGCTGGTGTAGATGGACAATTATGTGCTAAATGCATAGGACTAGGACAGATGAAACAACTATCAACATTGAATGTATTGGTTGTATTGATGGATCGGCCGGTCGTCTTCATGAAATCCTTGAGGGCGTCCTCTAAAGACTGTGAAGCCGACGCTGGATTCATCCACATTTTTTTAAATATTTTTTTATATTTTTATTTTATTTTATTTTATTTTTGGGCAAATGCAAATAAACTAAAATAAAATTATAATTATAATTATAATTAAAAATAAAAATAAAATTAAAATTAAACAAAAATGCTAACAAAACTAGTAGAAAAATAAAATTAATTTAGACAAAAATTTCACAAACAAAACAATTCACCGGCAACGGCACCAAAAACTTGTTGTGAGTTTTAAATTACTCGCAAGCTCATTAATCGTTTGCAATATAGTGTTGTGCAAGTGCGAGGTCGAATCTACAGGGAATTGCGTTGTGAAAATGTAATTTTATTTAAACTAAACTTATCTTAACCTAGTTCTGAGTTTTGAATTATATGTTGCAAAACAAATAAAAACTAAACTAAATTGATTTAAAACTAATAATAAAGACACTAAGGTTTCTGAATCCATCCCACCAAGTTAAGCATATATCTTCATGTTCTAAAAATAGCCTATCAAAACATTTCATGAATCCAACTTAAAACAAAAAAACAACAAATATCCCAATTAAACCAAAAGCATCCAATGTATCCGCTTTTAACAAATCACAAAGGAAATCCAATTTAATCAAAAACAATTTGATGTATCCATCAGATGAAACACACAGAATATCCAACAGAACAATTTAAACGCAATCAATTATAAGATTTTACTCAAATAATTGACAGAACATTTATACTAAAAAAAACCATCAGAATTGTATAAACAAATCTTAAACTATTATGCCAAACAACGGCGAGGCTTCATCTTCAACCTTAGTTGAAGATTTTAGCCACTCATAATCATGAAACTAGAGTTCATAATAAAAGTGCTAAACATTAAACAAAAAAAAGCAGTAAATTAAAACTGACTATACATGGGAGAAATTCCACTCGCTGATGGGCGGCGCTTCCCCTCGTGGTAGCAAAGCCTTCGGAGATCCACCAGAATGCTAGTAGAAGTCCTTCAAATTGCACCAAAATGGCACCAGGAATTGCACACTAAAGATGAAGTGAAGAGAGGCTTATATAGGGAAACATCACAAGTGCAATGTGTTTCCAATCCGATGTGGGATACTGCAGATTCCAACTTTTTCTCTTTGACCTTTGTCTACTAAAACAGCCATAACTTTCTATAGAAAAATCATTTTATTGATCCATAAAATTCCCCAGAAAATAGACATCTGGATCTTTCCAAGAATATATGGCTCATCTCTTGGTTCTCCCTGAATCAATACAGTTTAATCCTAAAAAATGACTGATCTGTCACGCTGAAATCATGCACAGCCTGACCATTGTCTACTAAAACTGCCATAACTTTCTCTAAAAAAGTCATTTTATTGATCCGTAAAATTTCCTAGAAAATAGACATCCGGATCTTTCCAAGAATATATGGCTCATCTCCTGGTTCTTCCTGAATCAATACAGTTTAATCCTCAAACATGGCTAATCTGTACGAGCAATTCTGGCAATTTAGTGAAATCCTTTCCAAGCTTGTAAACCTATAAAACAACGAAAAATAACTCAAAGTAACAAATGTAAATTAAGTGGCTAAAATATGCAATATTTAGCACTCATTACAAAGCAACTTTGGTTTTTCAAACCCTATAAGTGAGAAATATTATCTAAATCATCGATGCAGATTACCATCACTTTAATTTTCATTGCACCGTACAAAGTACAAAAACAAGATATTTGTATACTAAAAAAAACATGATTTATTGTTGATCGTTTGATATTTTGAAAATGATGATTAAAATATTTTTGAACATTCTAAGTTAATATTGATAATTGTTGATGTCGAAAAGAAGTCAAAATGGTAATTTCGTCAAGTCCGATCTTACGTACAATTTAGTTGTCTTGCTAAGGTCAGTTCCACATGAGTAGGGAAAACGAACATCTAAATAGAAAAGCCACCCGGAGTTTTGTTCTCCGATGAGGACCCTCCAATGCTTAAGTAAGCCAATGACTAAGGATGGCGTAAAGGAATGAAGTAAGGGCAGAGAGAGAGGAATATTTGGGTAAGTGTGTAAAGAATGTGATACATAGAACAATGAGCCCTTTTATAGGTCTAGGAATCTTATCCCAATGGAAAAAAGGTGGTGCATCCCATTTGTGAAAATTTTGTTTTGCCCTTTGAGTGGGATGGTGTCTCTGCATACCAAGTGTCCTTAGTTTGTTAGGGGATCAAGTATATGATATGAAACTACCTATATGACCCTGAGGTATGCCACATGTTTGGATCTTATTGGATCATTTATTTTTACCCACATCATATGCCACTACTTTCTCAAGCGCGAGGTTCGCCTTGATGGAGTAGTTCTAATATTGGACAGTGCTTCTGGCTAGTGTATTCACGTCGGCCTTAAGGTTTCTGGTCGGCATGCTCACATTGATCTGATTACCTCTAGTCGTTCTACTTATATCAACCTTAGGACCTGATGTCGGTGCACTCACGTCAGGTTTAGGGCCTGACATCGGTGTACTCACGTCAGTCTTAGGTCATGACGTTGGTGTACTCACGTCAACTTTGGGGCATGACATCGGTTTACTCACGTCGGTCTTAGGTCGTGATGTTGGTGTACTAAAGTTAGTTTTAGGGCCTGAAATCAATGCACTCATGTTGCCTTTAGGTCCTAACGTCAGTGTACTCACATCTTCTTTAGGGCCTAACATCGGTGCACTCACGTCAGCCTTTGTACTAACGTCGGTGCATTCACATCGAATTTAGGGCAAGACATCGATGCACTATCGTTGGCCTTAGATCCTGATGTCGGTGTACTCATGTCGACCTTAGGTCCTGAAATTGGTGTACAAACATCGGCTTTAGGGCATAACTGTAACGACACATCCTGGGTTGGCCACCCCCGAGACGATGTCGTCACGTTTTGAAATCCCAGCATGATATATATATGCAACAATATAAAAAATACATCAACCGAAATAAAAAAAAATTAAATCCAATCCTCAACTCTTTTCAAAGAAGATACATCATCATTCTCCTATCAGAAACAATATATATATATATATATATATATATATATATATATATATATATATATATAAACAAAATGCATGAAAAGATTTTTTACAAATTTTCTTTCTTCTTTCTTACAATGTCTAAGGACTTGACCATGTGACTTACTTAAGGTAATTACACTGATATCAGCTCTAAACTCTATCTACCCTGCCCACTGCCTGAAAATTTTCAACAATAAGGAGCAAGCTTCACAAGCTCAATGAATTAAATTTACTAGAAATACTCGATTATATACTTCCAGTCACATCTTATAATTCAATCGTTTCTAATTCACCAATATTAATCATCTATTTCTTCACATATACTAATTCAATCTTTCAAATAATCTTCCAATATTCATCAATCTATTATCTCATATAATTCAATAATAACATTCTATTATCACTATTCATATCATAATTCCAACCATTTATCAATTTCTTCTTAAATTTATCATCAAACATATCAATTTTTCTTCTCATATATTTAATCATTTTGAGACTATCAATGCAATATTTGCCTCATTATGAGATTTACAGCATATAATCAATCAATCAAATAATTTTTATCATATCATACTTTCATATTTCTTTTTCATCATATATGTTTATCTGTGAGACTCATTTATCTATCAATAATTTCAAAATCAAGACTGATACTTTAGTACCTCAATCAATAATAATAAAATAACCAAATGAGTAAATGCATGTATTTAAATCATTTTTCTTTCTTTTTCATCACATCATCTCATTATTTCATATTATCATATGGAAACATCTTCCCACATGTCGACATGTTTCAGCCAGACCAGCTACCTTCCTGGTTTTTTCAGCCAGACCAGCTGCCTTCCCGGTCTTCTTAGCTAGACCAACTACCTTCCCGATCTTCCCTTTTATTCATATGAGCAATAACATGCAAGCAAGCATATATCAAAACATTCAATTCAACTATCTAGCTCTTTCTCAAAATTATTATTTTTATCATATTTATTAAATTGTCTCCTCATATATCATATAAAATTTTCAATCATATTTTTAGAAATTTCATATAACTTCTCAGCATATTTTTCATTAATCCATCCTTTTTAAAATATAAATTCTTATATAATTAATATTCAACATACTATTTATTCCCTAATCAATAAATCAATCAATTATCATATATAACAGAAAATGTATCATTAAATCATTATAATTCACCCATTTATTCAAAGATCATAAATTCATATTTTTATTGGTCTCGATTACTAAAAGTAAATCTAACTCACCACGTAGTACTTAAAGCTATCCATGGATCACCTCCTTGCCTTTCGTACTCCTTTCAGTAATTTCACCCGATTGCTGATCGTAAACACTTGACATAATATTTACATTAAAATTTCTAATTTCTAATTTATTCTTCAATTCTTCTGTAATTCATACCTTTAAATTTCTACATCAAATTCCGAGTATTTTCATGTATGCATAATTTCAAAATTAAAGTTCACATTGTTACCTTTTTTTTCTTAAAACTTCCCCCGAATTTCTTTAAAATTCTCCCGTAAACTTCATCAAAATTTCAATCTTTCAACCTTTCTTTCAGTCCCCAGATGTTTAAAGAAAGAGATATTTGAGAGAGAGAATAAAATTTTAGAGTTAGAAAGAAATTTGTTGTAAACCAAGTTTTAACAAAACTAAACAAAACAAGCTTAACTTTATATTAAAATCGTCACTCCTACAACCTTTGTTCTCTTAGTTGTCTAACATGCATATTTGCATATTATGCAACCTACACCTGGACGTCCAGGTATTTGTTCTTTTCTTTTTTTTAATTATTATATTAATAGTAAATCTTTCATGTATATATTATTTTAATTCCATGCAATATCTATCAAATTACTTATTTACCCTTACTTAAAGAACACAAGTATTACAATTCCATCCACCTAAAAAACATTTCGTCCCCAAAATTTTCTTATCTAACTCATGAAAAAGCTGGGGGTACTATTTCCTCATTCTGGCCTCATGCTCTCAAGTAATTTTTTCAACATCTTTGTTCTGCCATAATACTTGAATCAAATGAATAACTTTATTATGCAAGGCTTGTTCATTTCTGTTTAGAATTCTGACTGGTACATGCATAAAGGTAAAATCTTTTCGAAGTTCTACAACCTGATTCGGAATATTATGGGATTCATCATGTAAGCACTTTCTTAAAAGTGAAACATGAAACACATTGTGAAATTGCGTTAACTCTGGAGGCAAATCCAATTTGTATGCTACTGGTCCAACACTTTCAATTACTTCATATGGCCCTACAAATCTCGAACTTAAGTTTCATTTCTTTTCAAATATCAATAAACTCTTCCACGAAGATATCTTCAAAAACACGCAATCCCCAACCTGAAACTCAAGAGCTCGTATTCTATTATCAGCATATCTCTTTTGTCTGTTTTGTGCTGCTCTAAGGTTCTTTCTAACCAGTTTGATCCTATCAGTAGTCAAATCTATCATTTATTGCCCAAATTCCTTTCTTTCTGTAACTTCTTCCCAACATACTGGAGTTCTGCCATATAAAGCCTCAAATGGTGCCATCACAATACTAGTTTGATATTGATTATTGTATGCAAACTCAATCAAAGGTAAATAAGCATCCCAGCTCATTGAAAATCTCAATACACTTGCCCTCAACATATCTTCTAGTATTCAGATGATTCTCTCTGTCTGCCCATCAGTTTGAGGATGAAAAGTTGTAGTAAACTGCAATTGCATACCCATAGCTTTTGGAAAATCCCTCAAAAATCTAGAAGTGAATCTAGAATCTCTATATGATACAATGTTTAAAGGTACTCCATATAATCTCATATTTTTCGCTACATACAATTCAACCAACTTTTCAGGACTCTAGGTAGTTTAAATAGGAAGAAAATGTGAAGACTTAGAAAGTCTATCCACTATAACCCGTACAGCATCATGGCCTCTCTGGGTACGGAGGAAACCAAAAACAGAATTCATACTTACATTCTCCCATGGCCATTCAGATACTAGAAGAGGTTGTAATAAACCTGCTGGATGTCTATTCTTATACTTCGCCTATTGACAAATCAAACATCTAGAAATATACTCAGCTACATCCTTCTTCATCCTTAACCACCAATAATTCTGTCTTAACCCCTTGCACATCTTATTATTACCAGGGTGAATAGAATATACAGAATCATGAGCCTCTCTTAGTATATCCTTTCTCATCTCAACATCATTGGGAACACAAACTCTATATCCCAATAGCACCATATCATCTTCTCTAATTCTAAACCTAGTTGGCTTCCCACTCAATATTTCTAGTTTAATCTTCTCTATCCCTTCATCTCTACCCTGCATCTATAATAAGTGATAAATAATAGAAGATTATACCACTATAATTGCCATCAATACTCCTCTATCACTAATACTCAACTGAATTCTCATTTCTTTCAGTTCTATTATCAAGCTAATATCATGACTCTCAATAGCAGCTAATCTCCCTGTAGACTTTCTACTCAATGTATTAGCTACTATATTAGCTGTCCTTAGATGATAATGAATTATACAGTCATAGTCATTAATTAACTTCATCCACCTCCTCTACCTCAAATTCAACTCTTTTTGGATAGGTAAATATGTCAAACTTTTATTATCAGTAAAAATTTCACAAATGGCTCCATGTAGATGATGTCTCCAAATCTTCAAAGCAAAAATTATGGTAGCCAATTCTAAATCATGGGTCGAGTAATTCTTCTCATGGTTTTTCAATTGCCTAGAAGCATAGACTATAACTTTCCTATGTTGCATCAACACATATCCCAACCCCTTATGTGACGCATCATTATATACCACAAATCCTTTATCCCTAGAAGGAAGCACTAATACCAGAGCCGTAGCCAATTTCAGTCACACTAGTGGGTCTTTCCTAATTCAACACTGCCTCTACTTTCTGTGGGTCAACTACTATACTATCTCCTGATATAACATGCCCCAAGAAAGATATTTCACTCAACCAAAACTCACACTTAGAGAGAACTTTCCATAAAATTTCTCTCTTTTAAGAATTTCCAACACTATCTCTAAATGTTTCCCATGCTCATCTTCATTCTTGGAACATACCAAAATATCATCAATAAATACAATCACAAATCTATCTAAGAATGGTTTAAACACTCGATTCGTTAGATCTATAAATGCTGCAGGTGCATTAGTTAACCCAAATAGCATCATAAGAAACTCATGATGGCCATAACGTATCCTAAAAGCAGTCTTAGGCACGTCCCCTTCCTTTATCCTCAACTGATGATAACCCGATCTCAGGTCTATCTTAGAAAACATTTAGCCCCCTGTAGCTGCTCGAATAAATCATCTATCCTGGGCAAAGGATATTTATTCTTAATGTTGATCTTATTAAATTGTCTATAATCAATACACAACCTCATTATTCCTTCATTCTTATTCACAAACGACACAAGGGCTCCCCAAGGCGACATACTAGGACGAATAAACTGTTTATCTAGAAACTCCTGAAGCTGAACTTCCAATTCTCTCAACTCAGCTGGTGCCATTCTATAAGGTGCTATAGATATAGGTGCTGATCCCGAAATCACCTCAATAGAAAGCTCAATCTCCTTGTTGAGTGGCAAACTGGATAACTATTCAGGGAACACATCAGAAAAATCTCTCACTACTAAGATTTCTTCTAACTTCCTAATCTCCTATCTAGAATCCACCACATATGCCAAATACCCCTCACAATCTTTCTTTAACCATATACTAGCAATCAGGGTATATATAAGACAATTGGCAAGTATCTTACATTCTCCCTAAAAATTAAACTCCTCTTGTCCCGGTATCCTGAACACCACATTCATCTTAAAACAATCTACCCGAGCATGATATACAGATAACTAATTCATCCCTAAAATTAAATCAAAATCAATCATATCTAAATGCAACAAATCAACTTCAAATTCCCTATCAGCCATACTAATCACACAACCCCGATAAACTATGCTGATAATAACCCTATCTCTAGTAGGAACTTCAACAATAACAACATGCATCAAAGAACTAACACAAGCATTAATAGATTTCATATAAACACTGGATGCAAAAGAATAGGTTGCACTAGGATCAATCAATAATCTAGCAAGTCTATCAAGAATAGATACCATACCCATAACAATATCAAAAATGGCATGTGCATCTTGTTGGGTCAACATATATACTTTGCTGTCTCTAAGCTGTAACTGACCACTGCGCCATCTCTCAGCTACTGATCCTCTGCCTCTGCCCCTGCCCCGTATACTCCCTGATCCACCACCTTTTTCCACCTGTTTTCTCCCAATGCCTCCAACACTTATCTCAATAGATTTCCCCACTGGACAATCTACACTAATATGTCCTCCCTCACCACATACAAAGCACATTAGAGTAGGACGATTCCGAGATAGATACCTTGTCTGATTACATCTATAGCAAACTCATGTCTCTCAATTATATATTAGATTACCACTTCCCCCTAGTGGCATACTTACTCATCTACCATAACTTTCATTTCCCATAGCCTGTCTCCCAATTTTAGGGGTCCCACTGATATTAATCTGAGCTATAGAAGTAACAGATCTTACTTGCCTCTAACTCTGTATTATAGTTCCCTGTGATAAGGAACGCCCCCTCTAGTGTGGTCTCTCACCCTACACACTTATATTACTACACCTCTAGGTCCCTCAAATCTAGACCTCTTCAGCTAATCCCTCCTACCACTAAACTCCATCATATTCTTTTTAGTCAGTAATGCTTTATCCACCATTATAGCATAATTCCCAATACCCATGTAAGAGAGTTTAGTTCGAATTTCATAGTGTAACCCATCTAAAAATCTCTTACATTTCTTTTCCTTTGTATTTACTAACTGGAGTAAAAACCTCGATAAGGCTATAAATCTACTATCATACTCAGCTACAAATAAAGTATTCTGCCTTTAATGAATAAAATCTCTCTCCCACTGTGCTCGAAATGTGTTTGGAAAATACTTTGCAAAGAACACATCCTTAAACTTACGCCAAGTTAAGGGTTGATCTACCTGTGTACTCAATCAAGGCAGAATATCCTCCCACCATTGAGAAGCCTCACATTCTAGCTTAAATAAAGTAAAATCAACCTTCTGCCTATCTGTCACTAGTAAGACTTCAAAATATTTCTTAACATGTTTAATCCACTGCTCATCTTTAATAGGATTTATAGATCCTCTAAAAGACTGGGGTTTAAACTTAATAAATCTCACAAAACAATTCCCTTGCATCTCATGTGCAAACACCCCCTCTCCCTCATAAGCCTCTTGTCAAGTACGAATAGTTCTGCCTAAGCAACCATATAGTATAAAAGTAACATATATATATGAGCTAAAGTCTAAAAATATAAACAAGCATAGAGATATAGATACATCCATCTAATACGAGCTTTTAAGAAGCTGTTTGAGTATAATTCATGAATGTATACAATGAAAGAGGATGTTCGTGCGAAAATACCTAAGAGCTATATGTACATATCAAAAAGGATAAAACAAAATCTCAGTGAGTGGGAGAATCAGAGCCGTCTCAAAGAAAAACCTGAAGCTCAGCCAAAAAGCCCTTTATGTGCTGCTCGAAATCATCTATGAGTGTGTGAAGGTCACAATGCATGTGATCGACTGAAGAGCTTAAGCTTTGGAACCCAAACTACATGGACAGTTGAAGGCTCGAAATAGCTTGTAGAATGTCATCATGGCCAGCTTGACTAGTACTAGAGCCACTATGCTGTAGACTAGGTGCTTGTGCGTCAGTGTCCATAGTAGTGGGAGGAGCTGCATCACCAGGATCCTCATCATCCTCCTCGTTGCTGTTATCCTCGCCGATATGAATGCTTCTCCTAGACTTGGATTAGATCATCCCATCTCAGATTATGCACCCCATCTTCTTCAAAGAAGAGACATTGATAATGTCCTTGGGGCAGATGTCCTGACCCTCTAAGACAGGTGAGGGGGCACGAAAATGCTAGAAGATCAGCGTGATGAGCATTCTGTTTGGGAGACACCTGGAGTCACTCATTTCGTCGTTAATCATGTTGGCGAGCAATAAGGGGTAGATATTGAAATGGTATCCTATTTTGAGACACCAAATTAATACCACATCTATCTTAGAAAGATAGTCCCGACTCCCGAGTCTCGGGTGGATAGTCCAACGCACGATGAGATTGAACAACTTTGAGTCGAAGGGCATGTCACTACATTGGTGAAATGCAGTGGGCTTAAAGATGTAGTTAGGGTTTCCCCTAACAATCTGGCATGCCTCCTCGTAATCAAAGTTGTCTGGCCATCCATCCAGACTCCGCTAGACCCCTACCACAAGGATCCTTAGAATATTGACCAGAAGGTCAGTATTCACCTCGAATTCTATGCCCATGACACTAGTCTTAAACCTAAGAGTCAGTGGACTTGGTTTAACCAGGTTGGCGTAAAACTAGTGAATTAGGCAAGGGTAAAAATTTTTGTGAATGTTGATAAGTTGTGTCAATTGCATCGCCTCAAGAGCAGGTAAAATATTGAAATTTGCATGACGGATAAAATCGAAATCGATGAATCTACCCGTCATGATTTTCTTGTTACGGATGAAGGAATTATACATTCTCTTTGCAGCAAGGCTCCAAAAGAGTGAGTCGTCGAGCTCAGTCCATTCTTTCTTACTCGATGAACCAACTGGCCCCTTCTCCTTAGCATCTGATGTCGAGGGCATCTTAGACCAGGGCCTTGTAGGCACGTAAGGTTCTCCAACAGTGGTTTTGATGCGTGTTCTTTTTGAAATTTTGGGAAGAAACAACTTTTTAAAGATAGATTTGGGAAAATGTGGAGTTTTTCAACTGTGAAAATTCGAAAAGATGTGATTTGAGGTATGATTGAAGGTTCTATGGATTCTTTTTTAGAGATTTTGAATTAAAATCAAGGTTTTTATAGAGAGAGAAAGCTTAGAGTTTTTCAAAAATGGTGTGAAAACTAAAAAATCTGAAGAGACTATTTATAGAATCGCGATACCAGTCAACTGGATTAGGGTACCAGTTGATTGGGTTGAGACACCAGTCGATTGGGTAAACTGGCAAAGAGACACTAGTCAACTAGATGTACCATACTAGTCGACTGGATAGGCCACCAAAATTTCAAATTTTGGCTCCAAACAATGTCTTATAGTGCCAGTCGACTGGATGCTTTGTACTACTTGACTGATAAAATGGGCAGTGGGATACCAGTCAACTGGGGTCATGCTATTAGTGTAATACCCGTATTCATAAAGAAAAGGTAAAGAAGTAATTTATTAAATATGCATTGGAGTTAAAATAATATATATATATATATGCAAAATATTTAATTTTTATAAAATAATTCTTTTGAAAAAAAAAAAGATGCCTGGATAGCATGTAAGCAAAAGGAAAAAAAATTGAAAAAATTGACACAGTTGGACGCGTGAAATGGAAAGAAGAAAAAAAAATGTAAACAAATGGATATCCAAGTGTTACTCATCAGTCATGCAAATGTTGCATGATCTACAACTCAAAAGTTATAGAATTAGTGGCAAATGGGGGGGGGGGGTGGTTAACAGAGTGTGTGTGTGTGTATATGTATGTATGTATGTATGTATGTATATATATATATATATATATATATATATATATATATATATATATATATATATATATATATACGTTGACACACTTGGACGCGTGAAATGGAAAGAAGAAAAAAAAAGTTTGTTATAAATTGATAATTTCTACTATCCTGTTGATTTTTTGGTTTTAGATACTGTTTCTACTATAAACATGAAGTCCAAAATTCCTTTGATACTTGGAAGACCATTCCTTGCCACTGCCAATGCCCTCATTAATTTTAGGAATGGCCTAATGACATTATCATTTGGAAATAGGACTCTGGAGGTAAATGTTTTTCGAGTCCCATGGCAGCCACATGAAGAGGATGAGTACATCAAAGATAATTCTAACTCTTCGAAATTCATTCCTAATAATCTTGAGTTCAAAGATTCTTCAAATTATCCCCATGCCGTTAATGTTGTTGATATTTTTGATAAGCCATAGGAATTTATTAAGACATCTTGCCAACCATGCTTTAAGAAGTTGCTTGAGAGAAGTCACATGGATGCGGGAATCAAACACCCTACTGTTGATAGTAAATGGGCATCACCAAAAACATTTGAGCCATATGTGGTGGACTTTAAGTATTCCTTGCCATCACCAATGCATACAAGCACCGAATTTGGCAGTGAAGCAGTGGCTGGTGCATTCAACCTATGTTTTTCTAGGAGGGAATAAGAGTGTTTGGCTGAAGACATAAAACTTAGCGCTCATGGGAGGCAACCCACAACATATCCTTTTATTTTTACTATTTTTTATATTTCTTTTTTCTTGTTTATTATCATTATTTTGCTATTTTGCTATTTTCCAATTTTACTTTCGTATTTCTTTTTCAAGGACAAATATGCGCATCAGTTCAATTGGTCGTGCACAACTTTCAGATCCATGCACCTTTGGTAAAAAAAGAGATTTTCCTCAACTTTTTCTTTTACATTGAGGACAATGCTTATCTTAAGTTGGGGGTGGAGGATACACAATTCCTATTGCATTCCATTGAATTGTTGGGTGTCATTTTCCCTTTTGTGTGTTTTTAGCATGCTTGGTGTTAGCCTTTAAGTTAATTCACATGTCAATGATATGAGCTTAATTGAGATAGCATATAGCATTTAGAAGAAGTTAAATCTTGCTTCAGTTTGAGAATAATTTAAGTGTCAATCTTCATTTGGTTTGAGACTCTAGTTTGCAGTAAGATTGTATGATTAGTCTAAAACATTTAGAGAAGTTTTATGTGTGATTACTTTGTGAATACTTTTGCAGTCTCGACAATCTCTATAACTTATTTGATAATCACTTGAGGCAAATTCCTAGAATACACATTACTTAGGATATGATATAGGCCATTTTTGGACCATTTGAGCTTATTAAACCTACCATTGCTATATTTACCACTAGTTACCTATTTGAGCCTTTTTTTCAAAAGAAGTGAGCCTTGTTTCTTTCAATAGCCCATTTACTCACCTTTATGAGCCTAAAGAGAATATTTTATCCTTATCTTTCTCTTAAAAGAACTTAGCTCTACATATTTGTTGAGAAGCACTTAAAAGGAGTAAGGATAGAAATATGAGAAAATATCACTACCATAACCCAAGTACATTAAAGGAGATTAGTTGGGGGTTATGTAAAAGAAAAGAAAAATGAAAAAAGAGGTGAATGATCTTATTCCAAAATACAAAAGAAAAGTGAATTACGGCAAAGAAAGAAGAAAAGAAAAGAAAAGTGGTGATTTTGAAAAAAAATAAAATGAAAAATGCTCGAAAAATGGTTGAAAAAGTTGGGTGTTGAAGTAAAGTTATCTAGTTCTTAAAAGTGATTGTGTTTAAAATCTAAGAGATTGAGTTCTTTTTCTCGTGAATCCTTCCCATTTTTTCTTAACCTTTACCTTAGCCTAACGTTACAAGCTTATTAAAGACCTATTGATCCAATGTAATGTGATTTTTCTATAATAGTGGAGAGTAGTTTGAAATGTAAGCATATGGAGCTTGTTTTTGTAATTGACATCACAAAATTTATCATGTTTTAGAGGCCAAGACTTGTATTCATGAATGTTATGCATAAAATCATCCGGGTGTTCAGATTAATGGTTTGTGGTAAGATGGATGTTAAGAGTCAATAACAATTTTAAGATTGATGTTTGGATTACTTTTGGACTTAGGTGAAATTTAATAATTCTATATGCTGTATATTATGTGCGATTTTTGAGACAAAAAGTGAATTACTCTTGGTTCAACGCTGGCATTGCTTTACTTTGTTTTTAACTCCTACCATAGAATTCATCTCTTGTTTTCGCTTGAATTGCTAGGGACTAGCAATAAGCTAGTTGGGGGTTGTGATGAGAGTCATAAAATGTATGTAAACAATACTTAATTGTTAGCATTTTAGGGTTGATCAAGGTTGGAATTACACTTTTATACCTTAATAACTCTAAAGTGTTATTCTTGAATCGTTGACTTATTTCAGTGCATTTTCAGGTACTTTGAGCTTAAAAAAGAGATAGAAAAGCTATCATCATTTTAAACACGAAGCTTCAATGAATACTCGAGTGAGATAATGGTCGCGGAAGAGCCAAGATGAAGAGAAACCAAGAAAGGAGTTTCACTAAATTGCCAGAATTGCCCATACCGATCAGTCATTTTTGAAAATTAAACTGTATTGATGTAGGAAGAACCAGGAGATGAGCCATATATGCTTAGACAGATCTGGAAGTCTATTTTTTGGAGAATTTTATGGTTCATAAAAATGATTTTTCTAGAGAAAGTTATAGCAGTTTAAGTAACAAAGGTCAGGTTGTGCGGGCTGTGCGGGATTTCAGCGTGAGTAGAATTTTTGGGCTTAAATCCTATATCCCACATTGGTTGGAAACACATTTCTATATCCCACATCCCACATCGGATTGGAAACACATTACACTCATGGTATTTCCCTATAAAAGGTGTTGGTATTTGTCTGAGGTTCAAACATGTCCAAGCATGGTTTGAAGATGGTTAAAGTCTAAACCAAATTGGAGGATTAAAGTTCAACAAGTTAGAAGACTGTACACATGTGTGTGCATCACTTTGGAGTAAGGTAAGACTAGGCGCACTGGTGTGTGCATTTCTGCACACATGCTGATGGAGTGTGCGCACTGCTGGGCAGCATCAGTGTGCACCAGCGCCGCACCGTCCAGCATGGGTGCTGCTGGGATAGGGCCAGCACCATCCAGCATGGGTACTGCTAGGACAGGGCCAGCACACACCGCTCACCATTCAGCACCGAACCACCCAGAAGCTGCTGTAAGTGTGCTCTGCCCAGCACCGCACTGTGCCCTGTTGAGCACCTAGGTGCTAGGCAACACATAGGCAGCATGCATAAGGACTCTCTTAGGTGCATGTATGCAAGGTCAAAATGCACAGCATCACTTGGGAAGTGATGGAGGGCCATGATTAAGTGGTAATCATAATCAAAGGGTGAGGATTGAATCTCAAGATTGACCAAGAAGTGGGTGGCTATAAAAGGGGTTCCCTAGCCTCATTTTTCATATGAGAGAAGAATCATTGTTGTGAAATTGTGTGAGATCAAGTGTAATACAAGAGAGAATTGTGTTAGAGTGTAAAGACACAAAACACAAGAGGGACTCTTTGTAGTGAGGTTGGTTGTAAAGAAGAGAGGTTAGTAGAGAATTGATAGAAAGCATTGTAATAGGTCTATCACTTTCTCGTTCTCTTCTTGGTTTCTTCAAGAACTTGAGGTTTCTTGAAGGGGATTGCTGTAACTTGTAAGAACCATTTGATTTAGTGCAGAAAGTTTGGAGGAAATCACGGGGATGTAGGCACATTGCCGAATCTCGATAACAATTGCTTGTCTTCTTTCTTTCTTTGATTTTCTGTTCCTGTTTTCGATTCTAATTCTTTCTACAAGTCATTCTAGACTTGGGTGTTTGGAAGATCACCACCTGGACATCTTATCAAGGTGATTTCCAATAGTAGTATCAGAGCTTTGGACAGTGGTATAAGAGCTTTGGACAATAGTATCAAAGCTGCACAGCTGGGTATCGGAGCAAGAACAAGAAGGTGACGGAGCCAAGACTCCAAGAATCAAATATCAACTTCTTAGGTGATTCAAGAACAGAGTTAAGATCTATATCTAATCGTGTTATTGAGGTGAATCAAAGATGGAGTTAAGATCAATATCTGATCGTTTTCTTGAGGGTGATTCAAGAATGGTGTAAAGATCAAGATCTGATCGTGTTCTTGAGGTAGATTCAAGAACGGTGTTAAGATCCATCTTTGATCTGTGTTCTTGAGGTTGAACAAAGTATTTATGGGAAGTGCATAAATCAGGGATCTTTTCTGTAAAAGAAGGCTTCAAATTTCGGTAAGTGGAAGATCAAGGAGGTTCTAGTGTAATAGAAAGTGGACTTGGCTCTTGGAGAAGATAATGCTTTTCCAGCAAGTGTCACGGAGGACTAGTGGAATGAGATGAAGAAGATGGCTTACAGCACCATCTTCTTGCACATGTCGGATAATGTCACAAGGGAGTCCGGAGACTCGAAAGATCCAGCTGCAATATGGAAGAAACTAAATGAGTTGTATCTTGCCAAGTCTCCCGGATAAGAGGTATCTTCATAAACGAATCTTTGCTTTTAAATTTAATCATAAGAAAGAGTTGCAAGATAATCTTGATGCCAAGATAAGGAGTGCATCAAGTGGTAAAGGGCTGTTCTTTAAAAGAAGGCCAGCAACTCGGTATGGAAGCAACAATGGCTACTACCAGGATAGAGGTAGAGGAGAGAGCCATGGGAGAGTGCACAACAGCATGCATGGCTACTACCGGGACAGAGGTAGAGGAGAGAGCCATAGGAGAGTGCACAGCAGAATGCATGGCTACTACCAAGATAGAGGTAGAGGAGAGAGCTATGGGAGAGTGCACAATAGCATGCATGGCTACTACTAGGACAGAGGTAGAGGAGAGAGCCATGGGAGAGTGCACAGCAGCATGCATGGCTACTACCGGGATAGAGGTAGAGGAGAGAGCCATGGGAGAGTGCACAGCAGCATGCATGGCTACTACCAGGACAAAGGTAGAGGAGAAAGCCATGGGAGAATGCATTTCAAACTGAGATTTGGAGGGAAGAGTTGCTACTACTGCCATAAGGAGGGTCATGTCAAGAAAGATTGCAAGAAGATGATCAGGGATAGAGGAGGAAGCCATACCAAGAATGGAGAGGCTTCGGTTGCCAAAACAGAACAGCAAGATGATGATGTTCTTGTTGTGTGCTCGGATGTGAGTAAGGGGCAAGAAGGCAGCAGGAAATGGATCTTGGATTCCGGGTGCACTCATCACATGTGCCCTCACCGGAATTGGTTCAAGAATTTCAAGGAAACTAATGATGAAAGGGTTTTCTTGGGGAATGATATTTCTAACCAAGTGAGAGGCATAGGAGACATCAAGGGGAGGATGTTTGATTGTATGATAAGGTTACTAGAAAATATGAGGTATCTCCAAGATTTGAGGAGAAATTTGATCTCATTGGGGCAGTTGAATTCCATGGGGTACACATGCAAGATAGAGGGAGGAAAGATCAAGGTAGCCAAGGGATCTTTGGTAGTGATCAAGGTAGCAAGAAATGATGGACTCTATGAGATGATCAGAGAGACATAAATCAATGATCAAGCATCAAGCTTGATGGCTGAGATGGATAGGGCAGCCCTTTGGCACACTCGCTTGGGACATATGAGCAAAGAAGGCCTGCAAGTTCTCAGCAAGGATGGCCTACTTAGTGGAGACAAAGTAGAAGAATTTGATTTCTGTGAGTGTTGTGTTCTTGAGAAGCAACACCGGGTCAGCTTCAACACCGAAGTGCACAAGTCTAACGGCATTTTTGACTACATTCATGCAGACCTTTGGGGACCAGCAAGGACACCAATACAGGGAGGTAACTTTTACTTTCTGTCTTTAATTAATGATTATTCAAGAAAGGTTAGGGTTTATTTGGTTAAAAATAAATCAGATGCTTTGAATAAGTTAGTTGTGTGGAAAGGGCTGGTTGAGACTCAAATGAGTAGAGTAATTAAGGGGATAAGAATCGATAATGGCTTAGAAATTTTTAACCAAGAACTTGATCAATTTTGTAGGTTAAATGGCATTCTAAGACATAGGACGGTTGTGGAAACTCCTCAGCAAAGTGGACTTGCTGAGTGGATGAATAAGACCCTTATGGAAAAGGTTAGGTGCATGTTAAATGGATCCAGTTTACCAAAATATTTTTGGGGAGAAACTATGGCTACAACTGCATACTTGGTAAATAGATCACCCTCTAGAGCTTTAGAGCTCAAGACTCCCATGGAGATGTGGAGTGGAAAACCCCCTGAGTTGGACAACCTTAGGACTTTTGGGTGTGCTGCGTATGCACAATAAAAGAATGATAGACTTAGTCCAGGATCTAGAAAGTGTGTGTTTCTAGGATATGGGGAAGGGGCTAAGAGGTATAGGTTGTGGTCCTTAGAGAAAGAAGGATTAAGACTTATTATAAGTAGGGATGTTAATTTTAATGAATTGTTATTTCCCTACTTGGAGAAAACTAACCCTGCAGAGGCTAGTGAGAAAACCAGTCCAGAAGTTGTGGAGCATTGCATCAAGGAGAACTCGGTTCAGGTAGAGCAGAGGCAAGAGGGTTTGGACCAGGTAGAGCCCTTGGATGAAGGCCAAGCTCAAGAAACTCAAGAAGAGGCTGAACTAGAAGAGGTTGATGCAGCAAGTCGGAATGACTACCAGCTCACAAGAGACCGGGAAGGAAGGCTGGTCGAACCACCTTCAAGATATGGGTTTGTGGATGCAGTAGCTCCTTGGACAAAAGGAGAGATGAGTGAACAAGAGACTTACACGGATGCTATGGAGTGTAAGGATTTGTCAAAGTGGCAGCTGGCTATGGAGGAAGAAATGGATTCTTTGAGGAAGAACAACTTCTAGGAATTGGTGAAAATTCCAAGAAAGCATAAAGTTGTGGAATGTAAGTGCACTTACAAGATCAAAAAAGGGTACCCTCCAGGAGATGAAGTACGGAACAAAGCTAGGCTGGTGGCGAATGGGTTCACAAGAAGAGAAGACATAGGTTTCACATAAACTTTCTCACCTGGACACAAAGTGGAGAAGATGGTGAGTATCCTCATCTATGTCGATGATGTTCTGTTGGTTCGGAATAGCAGGGAGAGGATTGAAAGGTTTACATCTCAACTCAGTAAGGAGTTCGAGAGGAAGGATCTCAGCCTTACACAAAAGATCCTTGGGATGTGTAGAATCCAAGAAAATGAGAGAAACCAGTTGAGGGTTTCTTGGGTAATGGGTGTTCTCAGCAAATTTATGAGTAATCCCAGAAAGAAGCATTGGCTTGGGATGAAGTGGTTGCTAAGGTATTTGAAGGCTCAGTGGCAGCCAGTGGTAGCACTCATAACAACCGGGGCAGAATGCATAGCAGCTACGGAGGCCATAAAGGAGGCCATGGAGTGCAAAGGGTTATTGGACGAGTGGGAGGTCCTAAAAGAGCAGGTGGTGGTATCTTTGGATAGCCAAAGTGCGTGGAACTTGTGGAGGAATCTGGTGTTCCATGAGGGGTGAAGCATATGGATGTTCGGTATTATTACATTACAAAAAATGGTACAAAAGGATGCATTCATGTTGACAAGAAGACCACGGAGGAAAGTCCTGTAGATTTAGGCACCAAGGTTCTACCTCTAAGAAGGTCCAATCATTGCCTTGGACTTCTTAGGAATGGAGTCGGTTGATTGATGACTCAAGATGAGTTTGGATCCCGGAGCTCTCTACAAAAATGGTTCGGGTTTAAACACTTAGACAAAGGTAGAGATTGTTGGTATTTGTCTAAGGTTCAAACATGTCCAAGCATGGTTCGAAGATGGTTAAAGTCTAAACCAAAGTTGGAGGATTAAAGTTCAGCAAGTTAGAAGACTGCACACATGTGTGTGCATCACTTTGGAGCAAGGTAAAGCTAGGTGCACTGGTGTGTGCACTTCTGCACACAAGCTGATGGAGTGTTCGCACTGCTGGGCAGCATCAGTGTGCACCAGCGCCGCACCGCTCACCATCTAGCACCGCACCATCCAGCATGGGTGCTGTTAGGACAGGGCCAGCACCGCACCGCTCACTATTCAGCACTGCACCGTCCAGCATGGATGCTACTGGGACAGGGCCAGCACCGCACCACTCACCATTCAACACTGCACCGCCCAGAAGCTGCTGTAAGCGTGCTCTGCCCAGCACCGCACCACGCCCTGTTGAGCACCTAGGTGCTAGGCAAAGTCAAGCACACATAGGCAGCATGCATAAGGACTCTCTTAGATGCATGTGTGCAAGGTCAAAACGCATAGTATCACTTGGGAAGTGATGGAGGGCCATGATTAAGTGGTAATCATGATCAAAGGGTGATAACTGAATCTCAAGAATGACCAAGAAGTGGGTGGCTATAAAAGGGGTTCCCTAGCCTCATTTTTCACATGAGAGAAGAATCATTGTTGTGACATTGTGTGAGATCAAGTGTAATACAAGAGAGAATTGTGTTAGAGTGCAAAGACACAAAACACAAGAGGGACTCTTTGTAGTGAGGCTGGTTGTAAAGAAGAGAGGTTAGTAGAGAATTGATAGAAAGCATTGTAATAGGTCTATCACTTTCTCGTTCTCTTCTTAGTTTCTTCAAGAACTTGAGGTTTCTTGAAGGGGATTGTTGTAACTTGTAAGAACCATTTGATTTAGTGCAGAGAGTTCGGAAGAACTCACGGGGACGTAGGCACATTGCTGAACCTCGATAAAAATTGCTTGTCTTCTTTCTTTCTTTGATTTTCTGTTCCTGTTTTCGATTCCAATTCTTTCTACAAGTCATTCTAGACTTGGGTGTTTGGAAGATCACCACCTGGGCATCTTGTCAAGGTGATTTCCAACAAAAGGCCTACTCCACTTCAGCTTTGGGAATCATCAGGGATCATCTGAGATCATCAAAAAGTGAATCTAGAGGGCCTTTAGGAGCAATCCAGAGGGCCCTTAAGAGGAAAATTAGAGGTCGGAGATGATCATTGGGAGGCCCGAGGCAGCTCGAGGAAGCATGAGCCCCATGGCCGACTAGTCTCCAAGCAAGGCAAAAGGATGAATCCCTAGGTGTAGTTGTTCTTATCTTCCTTTATTTGATTCAGTTGTAGTTTGGAATTATTTTCATTAAATGTTGTTATGATTTATTCTTGATTTAATTAGAAGATTTCCTATTAATCCAGTGATTGCATGCTTCTCTTCCATATAAGTCTAGTCATGCTCTTCTTATGTGTATTTGTTTGGGTGTGATTGAATCCGGTAGATCTCTTTTATAGATTTGTCCATTGCTGCGATATTGTTATGTAGATATATTGTCGTCTCTTGATAATTTATAAGTTAGGTCATATGTGCTTGAAAGTAAAGAGTAATTCATATCAGTTACATTAGGGCTTATATATATGCTTTAATTAAATATTTGCCGATTGCCTATTTGGGATGTGAAACTTGCAATCGAGATAAAAACAATTGAATCAAGTTAGGATTAGAGCAACGAACCTAAGGAGGATTCCCGGAACCTTGTTGCTTCTCCATCATAAATCTATTTACGCAATTTCCTTCACACTATTTTCACATAATTCAGATTCTTTCAATCAATCTTTTATCGTTTGTGTTAAAGTTCACACCTACTTTTATAGTTAACTTGTTTCCCTGTGGAACCGACACCCCTAAGCTGTGCTACAACTATCGCGTTACACTTTGGGCGTAATCATATATATATATATACACACACACACACACATATATATATATATATATATATATAAGTTTAGTTTTTGTTTTATTTTTTTTAAATCTTACCAAATCCTATTTGGTTTTTTCCCTTTTTCAATACAAATTACTCTCTTTCTTTAAACACTTGGAGACTGAAAGAAATGTTGAAAGAGTAAAATTTTGAAGGGATTTACGGGAGAATTTTTCAGAGTCACGGAAAGCTCTAAGAAAAATAGAAGGTAATAACTTGAATTTTATTTTTTGAAATTTAGCATACATGAAATTTCCTGTAATTCAATGTGGGAATTTTCAAAGGATGTGAATTATGGAGGAATTAAAGAATAAATTATAAATTTTAATATAAATATAAATATTATGTCAGATGTTGACGATCAACAACCTGGAGAAATTGCTGAAAAGAGCAGGAAATGCAAGGAGGTGATCCACGGCTAGCTCTAAGTGTTGTGTGGTGAGTTAGATTTACTTTAAGTAATCAAGATAAATATGAAATATATAGTGATAATATTTAAATAAATTATTGACTTATGATTTGATAATAGATGAAAGTTGGCTGATGGGTACGATAAAAATAATTGATATGTAAAGAATTATTATATGAGAAGTAATATTATTAGAATAATGAGTCAAATTAATAATGAATGTGGTAAATGAAATTCTTGATGAGCTATGGTTGATGATTTGATATGATATATGAGGAGAAGAATTTAGTGAAACTGATCAAATAATAATTTGAGAAGAAGCATGATAGTTAATTTGAATGTCTGAATACATGCTTGTTTTTATATTATTGTTCATATGCTTATTTCGTATCATTATACATGAAATAAAAAAAACGGGAGGGGGGCCGGTCTAAATGAAAACCGTGACAGCCTATATATGCTAGAAATAAATAAAAACTGTGATAGCTAGTATATGCTGGTGAGAAATGAAAATCGTGATAGTCAATATATGTTGGTGATAAATGAAAAACCGTGATAGCCGGTATATGCTGGTGATAAATGAAAAACTGTGACAGCCGGTATATGCTGGTGAGAAATGAAAAACCGTGATAGCTAATATATACTGGTGATAAAAGAACCAAAAAGGCAGTCAGTCTAAGATAAAAACATGTTGACATGTGGGAAGACGTTCCTAATTAATAATTCATGCACTGTATATGTTTTAAATATTGATTTTATTACTAAGATGCTAAATTTTTTTCTTGATTGTAAAATTATTAATAAATGAATGAGTTTCACGGAGAGACAGATATGGGGGGAAGAAATATGAAAGTATGAAATGATAAGAACTATCTGAGTTATAAATTATATGCTGTGAACTTCATAACGAGGTAATTATGAGATATAATTGATTGTCTTAGAGTGGATAAATATATGAGAAAAAAAGATTGATACTGAATGAGGATTAAGATATAAGTAGTGATAATAGAATGCTATTATAAAATTATATGAGATATAGATGAATGAATATTGGAAGACTATTTATACAAATTGAATACCTCTAGTAAATTTAATTCACTAAGCTTGTGAAGCTCACCCCTCATTGTTAAATAATTTCAGGTAGCAGACAAGATAAATAATTTGGTGAGCTGAGATTCAGATGAAGTCATTATCTGTAAGCCATGTGGTCCCACATCCTCAGACTAATGGAAAAAAAATATTTGTAAATATTCATGCATATTACGTTGTATATAATGTTTAAGTCAAGATCTGAATGATGTATCTCCCCTGTTGAGGGTTGAGGATTGATGTAAATAATTGTAGTTGGTATTATTTTTATTGTTGCATATATGTGTCGTGCTAGAATTTTCAAAATGTGACAACACCGTCTCAGGGGTGGGTCGTTACAACTAGTCGATTGGGTCCTTCAGAAAACTTAAAATTTTGAGCTCTAACTTGGAATTTTAGCACTAAATTGTTTATCTATGCCATCTTGATTGAGAAATATATTAAATAAGAGTTAATGCTGATTCACTAGATGTCAAATATGCATATGATGAATGTTGATTCAATCAAACATACATTTTATCATAATCTTTCAAGCCCATCAATAGTCTAATCTTGCAAAAGCTATCTTCACTTAAGGGTTTTGTAAGAATACTAGCTATTTGATCTTCTGAAGGAATGAATTCTAGTCTAATATCACCCTTTTCAGCATGGTCAAGTGATGTCTTACTTCTATGTGTTTGGTTCTAGAATGCTGAATAAGGTTTTTGGCCAAGTGGATAGCACTAATGTTATCACAATGAATTGGTATGTCTTTAAAGTTCATGACATAGTCTTCTAATTGTTGTTTCATCCATAACACTTGTGCACAACAACTTCTGGTTGCTACATATTCCGCTTCTACAGTTGATAGTGCAACCAAATTTTGTTTCTTAGAAAACTAAGAGGTTAACATTGCACTTAAGAATTGGCATATTCCACTAGTGCTTTTTCTATCTAGTCTACAACCTGCAAAATCAGCATCTGTATATCCTATAAGCTCAAAAGTTGATTTTTTAGAATACCATAACCCTAGGTTTTGAGTCCCTTGTAGATATCCAAGGATTCTTTTCACTGCAACTACATGTGATTCCTTAGGATTAGCTTGAAATCTAACACACATGTATACACTAAACATTATAACAAGTCTACTTGTAGTTAGATAAAGTAAAGCTCCTATTATGCTTCTATAAGTTTTATCATCTACACACTTACCTTCCTTATCTAGGTCAAGTTTGTAGAAGTGCTCATAGGAGTGCTAATTGACTATGAGCTTTCCATCCTAAACCTCTTTAATAGGTCATTGGTATACTTTTATTGATTGATGAGGACGCCTTCTTTCAATTGTTTAGTTTGAAGTCCAAGAAAATAGGGTAAGCTCTCCCATCATGCTCATTTCAAATTCACCTTACATGCACTTAGCAAACTCTTGATACATAGATTCATTAGTAGCACCAAATATAATATCATCAACATATATTTGGACAAGTAGTGTGTCATTTTTGTGAGTTTTTCTGAAGAGGGTTGTGTCTATTTTTCCTCTTGTAAAACTATTTTCAAGCAAAAACTTACTTAATCTTTCATACCATGATCTTAGAGCTTGCTTCAACCCATTGAGAGCTTTAAAAAAGCTTATATACATGGTTTGGAAGACTAGGATTTTCAAATCTAAGAGGTTGCTCAACATACATCTCTTCTTCTATACAAAAGTTTTAAAAGGCACTTTTTACATTCATTTGAAATAGCTTAAATTTATTAAAGCATACAAATGCCAATAACATACGAATGACTTCTAATCTAGCTACGGGAGTACAGGTCTCATCAAAATCTATTCCCTCTTCTTGATTATATCCCTTAGCAACTAAGCTAGCCTTGTTCCTAGTTACTATTCCATTTTCATCCATTTTATTTCTATATACCCATTTAGTTCCTATTATAGTATGATTCTTTGGTCTAGGAACTAGATTCCATACTTTGTTTCTTTCAAATTGATTTAATTCTTCTTTCATAGCATTTATCTAATCAACATCTTTTTCGGGCTCCTAAAAAAGTCTTAGGTTCTACTTGAGATAAATAAGCTACACAATTACAAATATTTCTAATAGAGGAACGAGTTCTTACCCCTTGTGAAGGATCACCAATCACATAATCGATTGGATGATAATTCACATACCTCCAATATTTGGGAAGATTATCCTCTTGTTGACTTGTAGATGGTTGATCAAGATTGTGAGTAGGTGTTTCTATCCTTGGAATGAAATCTGCATCATCATTAAAAGAGACTATTCTACTACTAATTAGGTTAGACTCATCAAAGGCTACATATACGGATTCTTTAACCACTAGAGTTCTTTTGTTAAAGACTCTATAAGCTTTACTAGAATAGATGTTGATATCCTAAGAATATCCCTTCATCGATCTTTGCGTCAAATTTACCCAAATTAGTTTTATTGTTATTTAGTATAAAGTATTTGCAACCAAAAGCACGAAAATAAGAGATGCTAGGCTTTCTACCTTTCCATAACTCATATGGGGTTTTGTTAAGCAGAGACCTTATTAAAACTCTATTTAAAGATAACAAGAAGTATTTATGGCTTCCTCCCAAAAGTATTTTAGCAAACTATTTTCACAAAGCATTGTTCTTGCAAACTTTTCTAGAACTCTATTTTCCCTCTCAACAACTCCATTTTGTTGAGAAGTTATAGGTGCTGAAAAATTGTGATCAATTCCACTTTCATCACAAAATTTTGAAAAGCTTTGGTTTTCAAATCTTTTCGATGATCACTTCTTATACTTGAAATAAAAATTCCTTTTTCATTTTGAACATTTTTACAAAAGTTCACAAATCCTTTGTATGCTTTATCTTTGTAAGCAATAAAAATAACAAAGGCATATCTTGAATAATCATCAACAATTACAAGAGCATATTGATGGCCACCTAGACTATTAGTACTTATTAGACCAAACAAGTCTATATGCAAAAGTTCTAATGGTCTAGAAGTTGAGATTACATTTTTTGATTTAAAAGAAATTCTTGTTTGCTTTCCCATTTGACACACACCTTGTCTTTTTTAAATTGATTTTTGGAAGTCCAAGGACTAAATATTTTCTTGAAATGATTTTAAGCAAATCCATGTTTACATGGCCAAGTATTTTATGCCATAGCCATAGGTTTTCACTAAAAGCGGGAAAACATTTTTCATTTTTCAAATACAAAAATTTTAGATAAACTATATAGACCATTTTTATGTCTATGGCCAACAAACTTGATCTTGTTACTTTTGGTGTCTATAACTAGATAATGAGAAGTTTCAAATATATTTTTGTTGTTTTTGCCACATAGTTGACTAATACTAAGCAAATTTGGCTTAAGGCTTGCACATATAACACGTGATCAATAGTTGACAAATCATTACCAACTTTGCCATGCCCAATGATCTTTATCTTTGTATTGTCTCCAATGGTGACATGTCCACCATCCCTTAGAGTTAGCTCTTTGAATATGCTTTGATCACCGGTCATGTGTTTTGAGCATCCACTATCAAGGTACCAATATTTACCTTTTTCTTTGGTGTGGAGACATATCTACATTACACAAGGATACACAATTGCACTCTTAGGTACCCAAAATTTCTTGGGTCCTTTGGGGACCCATACCTTCTTAACATTATAAGGTGCCCTATAATTATAGACATGTTGATGATGTATAATCCTAGGATAATAGTTATTGAAATTTTTAGGATTTCCTAAATATGCATGCCTATAGTTCCTTGGATAAGCAATCCTAGAATATATGTTTCTATTGTGAAAATTATGAACATGCATGTTATCTCTAGAAATGTGTGATGATAATTTCTAGGATATGCACTTGTATTATTGTGAACATACGTATTATTTCTAGGATACACATGATGGTGATTCCTATGATGTGCATGTGTAGTGTGCAAGTTATGAGTATACATATTATCTCTAGGATGCACATGATGGTTACTCCTATGATATGTATTTTTGAATGATTATTTCTAGCATGAGCATTTCTTAAGTGAGCATACATATATGCATAAGTATTTCTAGGATGCTTATCTCTAATATATGCATTAGAATTTAAATTCACATTGTTAGACCTACTAGGATATATTGAAGGAGTACTTTTAATCTTGCTAGAGGTCTTAGAAGTGGAGGCTTCATTTAAACATGTTGTTTTCATGAACAAAGTCTCTTTTAACTTTTGCTTGCCCAATGGAGAATAACTCGAGCCAGATTTTCCTCCATTTAACCTTTGGCTAGATAACACTTCATCTAGCTTTTTTGTCCAAGCATAAGTCTAGATATGGTGCTATTCAATTTCGATATTTTCTTCTTTAAATTTTCGTTTTCATTTTTTAGAAAATCTTGTGAAGAATTATAAAGCATGGAAGATAGTTTTCTTTTTCTTTTTTTAAGCCTTCCATCTCTTTGGAAATAGATGAGACTTCCTTTTTGAGGATGGTGTTCCTAGAATCAAAAATTTTCAATTCTTTATGTATCTCATTTATAACTTCAATTAACTCTTCACTACTACGAACAATGTTATTATTAGAAGGGGAAGAAATTGATACCTTATTCTCATCGTTGATTGCCATTAAGCATAGATTAGCAATCTCCTCGTATCCAACTTCATTGTCCAAGTTTCTTCCTCTTCGTCATCACTCCATATGGTTACAATCATGCCTTTCTTTGTGAAGCTCTTATATGGTTTGCTCGTTTTTGGGCAATCGACCTTGATGTGGCTGGGCTTCTTGCAACCGTAACACACAAGAGGCTCCTTTTTTGGAGTGGAAACCCTTATGTAAGGTTTCTTGCTCTTTTTCAAGAATTTGTGAAATCTTTTGGTGATTAGAGTCATCTCACCATCTTCTTCGTTGCTTTCATCCTCTTCTTCTTTCTCTTCCTCTTTGTTTCTTGTAGAGGTCATGAAAGCAATCATCTTTTTCTTCTTCTCATCATCATTGACAACAGAATTCATTTCCTCCATCTTGTATGTCAATAGTGATCCAAGAAGTGTTTCGAAATCAAGTTTTTCAAGATCTTTGACCTCTGTGATGGTCATCTTTCTTTGCTTTCCAAGTGGATGGCAAATACCTTAAAATCTTCCTTGTTAGTTCAAACTCCTCAATGTTCTTACCAAGAAGCTTTAAGCCATTAACAATAGTGGTGAAATGTGAGTGCATTTGAGAAATTGTTTCATTATGATACATTTTAAAAGATTCATACTCGGACACTAGCATACAGATTTTTGATTTTTTTACTTTGCTATTGCCCTCATATGTAACTTGTAGTTTGTCCCAAATCTCTTTAGTCGAAACACATGCAGAAACTTTATTATACTTAGAAATATCTAAAGCATAATGTAAAATACTAGTGGCTCTATTATTTAGAGACATCATTCTATAATCCTCTTCATTAAACTCAGTTTTGAGTTTAGGCATTATATGATTGATTTCTCCAATAGTTATTTCCTCTGTAGGAATTCTAGGTCCTTCCTCAATGACTCTCCATAGATTGTAATCTTGTCATTCGACAAAGATTTTCATTCTATTTTTCAGTTGTTATAGTTGGAGCCATTAAACAAAGGAGACCTAGTATAAGAATGCCCTTTGGTATAGCTCTTTGATGCCATCAGATCAACTGAAAGATTTTAAGCCTAAAATTGAGTATGAAGCTCTGGCACCAATTGTAAACCTAGGTTTAAACCCAAAAGAGGGGTGAATTGGGTTTTAAAATCTTTTTCTAATTAACTTGCAAGTTTTTAAACAGTTAAATACACAAAGCACACAAACAAATAATATGCTTGAAAGTAAAGGAGTTTAAGGAAAAGAATATGCAAACTCCGTCTGCAGTGGTTTGGCAATATTAGAATCTCTCTGACCCTATGTCCACTCTCTTCAAGGAACCTCCTTGAAGAAATCCACTAAAACTTTTAGTCGTGCAAATTCACAGGTGTTGCACAAACATTACAACCGATCTCTTCCTCACGGAAGCTACAATGAAGTGTTTAATCCTAAACACTCTAAGAGTTATACCAACTCTTTCCCTTTACAATAAATGAAATTTACTGTAAAGTAAATGGTAAAAAAAATAGAAATAAGTGATTTTACAAATTAACAATATCTCTTTCAACAAGCTTGAAGAATGACTCAACAATAAAATTTTCAAAGCTTTTGAGAATTAATGAACTAAATATGTTTCTCTTCTTGTTTTAAATGCTCATTGAAGTAAGTTTTTATAGCCTTGAATCAATATGATCGTTTGACACTGACTTGGTAGGTTTGGGGCATTAAATGCTCAAGTCTCGCGTATCAAACGATCATATTTTTGAATTACCAGTCGACTTGGTCCTTGTACCAGTTGACTGGGTCAAGTGAAAATTTTTCACTTTTTAGGCTATAAGAGAGTACCAGTCGACTAGGTCAGAGGACTAGTCAATTGGGTGAAGTTACCAGTCGACTGGAAACTTTCTGTCCCATATCCCAGTTGATTGGTATAGGGACCCAGTCGACTGGGTTGTCCTTCAACCTAGTTTTCTTTTCGAAAAACAATTTTTGACTTAGAAATTTTTATATTTTTAGTTTTGTCAGAGTCTTTTGTAAATTGAGCCACATATCAAGCTCTGTAATTGAACATGAAAGATTTATAATTGTTTCAATTACCTTAATACCTATTCTAGATCTTCTATCTTGTTTTGGTGTCTAAATCGTGTTGAGTTCTTGCATCTTATTTTCGTACTAAATGCTTTTACCGCTTAAACACTTAGATAAAATTGTTAGTGCAATTAGAGTAGTATTTTGTCATTATTAAAATAAAATACATGTCAACAGAAGGGTCTTTTGTTCCTTTTAAGTAGAGGTATAAATAGGTTTAGAGAGAGACCAAAATCCTCATTTTTGGCCACTCCCTCTTAAATTTCCATAATTTTCTAGCTTTCTCTAATTCCTTCATTTCTTTTTAACTTTTGGTTGAAGTTTGGGAAAAATATTCAAGTAAGAGTTTCTTCTTTCCTCTTTCTTGTTCTTGCTAGTTAATTTCATGAAGTTTAAGTTCAAAGTTATGGGATTTTGAAGCTTTTTGGTGAAAAGTTTGAAGAAACAACTTCTTGGGTTTTCATATTAAGTTTTTGAGCTAGGTTTGAGAATTTGAGGATTTTAACTTGGAATTTTGTTGTGGATAATGTAAAAGTTAGACATAGAACCATAAGAAAAGTATGTTTTGAAAGGGATAAGGGTTTCAAGAAGGATCAAAGAGATTTGAAGGCAAAAAGGACAAATTTTCGGGAGTTTTCTAGGCTTCAGGTCACTAGACAGTCGATTGTGACGATCCCACTGTCGACTGCGGAAGGGGCATAGACTTTAGGTCTCAAGCACATTCAATTGTGGGATTGGCCAGTCAACTGTGCAAGAGGCAGAAAGTCCTAGACCTCAACACAGTCGACTGTACCAACAAGATAGTCGATTGTGCATTCTTGTTTCTAGGTTTTTACACATTGATTTCACATTTCTTTCAAATCCTAAGCCCTTGAGGATGGTTTAATGAATTCAATTAATGTTCTTGGTTCTTTAATTTGATTAGTTGATGTGTGTTTGAGGATGTCTTGGTTGTTAATCTAAACGATATATTCTTTAGGTGTAAGTGAATATCATTCAAAGGGCAAAGAATTGATTTGGGAATAGAACTTGGTTCTTGATGTGAGTTTCGCCCTACACTTAGTAAGTGCGAAAACTAATAATGAAGATAAATAGATAAATACATACAAGAAGAAAGATTATATCAATGGAATATTACTATTACATATAATATACGTAATAATTATAAGTTATATGTGTACATTTTCCTATGTATATGATGACCTAAGGAAATTCCTTGTGTTTGTTTGTTATATTGAATCCAGGGCGATTGAGAAATTGGTTGATAGTTATGTTATGATTGCATCTCATATTTCGTGCATTGAAAAATTGATGGTATGTTATTAAGGGGAGAGTGATGTGTGACTCTAGTAGGTCCCTTCCCACAAGGGATGTAAGGGTATCGAAGGAATTTAGACAAATTGGACCCGACTTGGGAAAGGGTGTAGGGGATTCGAAGATTTGATCTTGTGAAATGTTGATTGAGAAAGCGTACTGGTACGTGGGGAGATGTCCCCACTATATTACAATTGACTATAAGATGAAATGATCATGCATCACATCATTTTGCATCATATATCATGTGAGAATTGATACGATTTGGCTCATGAGGGGCATGTGGATTGAATTGCCTTATGAAAGGCTTGTGAATATCTAAATTGTGAAATTGTTGATTGTAAACTCTTATGATATTATACTTTCTACTGCAATATTTTTAATATATGTTAAATACATTAGTATTTACATACCAAGGATTTATTACTAAAGATAATACCTAAGAATTTTAAAACATTAAAAAATGATTACTTTGAGTAAAGTGAGTACTCGTTGAGCTCTATAGCTCACTCCCCCTTTTAACTTTTCAATAAAGTTTTCAGAAGAACTTGGATCATAGGTTGAGAAGCTGAGAAGAAAAAAAGTGTTTTGGGTGGGTCCACACATGAGGCATCCTTGCCCAAGTCTTTTGTAGTAGTTATGAATATATTTTGTATATGTTAAGTTATAACCCTTCGAGGTTGTGTCCTATAAGA
This sequence comes from Bretschneidera sinensis, assembly GCA_023935145.1. Classification (NCBI taxonomy): domain Eukaryota; kingdom Viridiplantae; phylum Streptophyta; class Magnoliopsida; order Brassicales; family Akaniaceae; genus Bretschneidera; species Bretschneidera sinensis. The sequence continues at coordinate 9,733,996 of CM043704.1, forward strand.
TATTTTTTGTAAAGTTTAAAGCTTTGTAGTGAAATGGTTGTATCTATATGTTATTAATGTGTACTATATTGTATTGTGTATCAGGTATTTTTTTATATCATACTTATATAGATTCTCAGTTTTGAAAAGTAATTGATACCGTTTTGAGTAGGTTCCGTTCGGGATGGGTCATTACAAACTATTTATGCTGAAAATAAGTCAAAATGCTGATTTCATAAAGTTTGATCTTATGTCCAACCAATCATCTTGTTAAGGTCATATTCACATGAGCAGGGTAGAGGAACACCTGACAATGAAAGCCACCCAAAGTTTTGTTCTCAAATGTGTACCCTATGATGCTTAAGTCAGCTAAAGACCAAAGATGATGTAAAGGAATTAAATGAGAGCAGATGGAGAGGAATATTTGGAGAAATGTGTAAAGAATATGATACCTAGAATAATGAGCCCTTTTATAGGGCTAAAACTCTTACCCTAATGGGAAAAGATGGTACATCATCTTTGTGAAAATATCATTTTGTCTTTTGAGTGGCATGGTGTCTTTGCACTCCAAATGTCTTTGGTTTTCGTGGGGGATCAAGTCTATGATGTGAAATTACTGACTTAATCTTCATATATGTCACATTTATGGATCTTATTGAACAGTGTATTTTTGCTGACATCAATAATGATTTGGCCGATGGAGATGGCAATGGTGGTGATACAGTAGAAAATGCTAGTGATGAAAGTTTTCCATATGAATGTTAGTGAAATATGAATGCACTTAAAATTGTAAGACACTGAGGAGACTTGGAGTCGTTCTTCAATAAATTAACATTTCATTTATATTGATGACCAATTTAATCTTACGAATGTTATCAATCTTAATATCATATGCATTTTCATGTATAGGTAATAAAAACATTGATATTTGTTTTGGTTATAAATTAATCTATTTGAGAAAAAAAAATGTAGAAGTGTTATTAACATGAGATATGCCCTTTAAATAGTGTTATTATCATGATATGTGTCCAATTTTTTTAATTCCAACCATGAAACTACTTGGTTTTGGTTTTATAATTAATTAGGATATAAGGCCGAACCCATGAACTCTCTAAAATCCTAAATGATAAAGTTCAATAAAAGTAGTATTGATTTAATAATTAATTGTAATATATCATCCAATCCATTAACTTCATAAATCTTTAAAATAATAAAACTCAATAAATTAAACCTTGATATAAGGATTTTTTTTAATAAGAATTTAATATTTAAAATCATTCAACTTAATATTTAAGTAGCAAACAAAAATTAGATATTCTAAATTAAATGAATATATATGCAATTGACATTAAGATCGGGTGGTGATGATGGTGGTGGTTAGATGAATCTTGATTTGGATATTTGAAATTTATGATTTTAGCAAGAATAATAAGCTGATGATAAAACTAAAAGAAATAACTATGCAGACATATCCAAAATATCATATGGTAAGTTATAATTATTAATTCTATAACTGAAATTTTAAAAAGAAATACAATTGATAATACTATATAACCTTGCCATTATAATAGTACATTTGAATAATATTCAAATAACGAAGACCCTGTGGATTGTACGGACTTAACAACTATGACCAATTTAATTTCACGGACGTAGTTTGGAAGATTGAAATAACAAAATCCAACCTTAGTTCATGTACCAATAATAAAAATGCTAAAAATTGTTTTTTTTAATTACTAAATAATAAAATAAAATTATTTTGTTTATTTATGACCAATTTAATTTTAAGGACATAGGTTTAAATTTAAATTTTGATATGACATCCTACTTCACGTGACTATAATTAAACAAACATAAAATTGTTTTAATGAAACTAATTTTTTTTTTCAAAGTAGATAGAAATTTAAAATATTAATTATTTTCACTTCATTTAATGAAGCTTAACAAAATTCTATTGAAAAATTAATTTGGAAGACAAGGAAAAACCTTGTTACAAGCTCATATATGTCCTATTTTGGTCATTAATTTTCAAATGATATTTTAAAACAATAGTGAAACTATAAACTGTTTAGCATTTGAAAAAGTAACAATGAAAAAAATTTCTTAGAACTAGAAACATATTCATAAACCATTTTTTAAAGAGTGTTCATAAAACAATAACAAAGCTATAAACTATTTAGTGTTTGGTAAAATGGTAGTGTAAACAGTTTCTTAGAAACATAAACTATTTCATAAACCATTTTTAAATGGTGTTTAATCTAACTTTTATTTATAAGAAATAAAAATCGTTTCATAAACTCTAATAAACAAGTCAAGTAGTTTTAAGTACTCATTTAGCAAACACATTACTTAAAGCATCTTAAGCACTAAAATACTCAAACACTAAAAATCATAATAGTCATACACTTGTGTGGCACGTTGGTTAAAGACATCTTCTTGCGCAATAAATAGAGGTTCGGACTCTATTGATGTAGCTTTCTTTTGATTCTCATATATTGATATTCTTTCTATTGTAATAAAAAAGAGAAAATCATATTAAAGGGTTAAATAGTTATGTTCATCCTTAAGGTTTGCTTAGTTTAATGTTTAAAATTATACAATATCAGGGTTAAGATTTCAATTCATTAACAGCCAAGTCCTTATCGTCAAGTTTTTCGAAAAGCTTATGTGGAGCCTTGATTACGCCCAAAACATAACATGGTATTGTAGTACAGCTTTGGGGTGTCGATTCCACAGGGAAACAAACTAATTACAAAAGAAGGTGTAGACCTCAACACAAATGATAAAAGTTAAAGTGGCAAAATCTGAATTGTTGATTGTGTGAAAATTGTGTAAATAATTGATGGATAATATAATAAAGAAACAACAAGGTTCCGAAAATCCTCCTAAGGTTCATTGCCCTAATCCTAACTCGATTCAGTTGTTTTTATCCCGATTGCAAATTTCACATCCCAAACAGGCAATCGACAAATATTCAATTAAAGCGCATGTATAAACCCTAATGTAATTGATATGAATTATTCTTTACTTTCAAGCACACATGACCTAACTTATAAATTATCAAAAGACAGCGATATATCTAAATGATAATACCGTAGCAATGGACAAATCTATAAAAGAGATCTATCAGACTCAATCACACCCAAACAAATACACATAAGAAGAGCATGACTAGACTTAAATGGAAAAGAGGCATGCAATCATCGGACTAATAAGAAATCTACTAATTAAATTAAATAATAAAACACAACAAATTTTAATGAAAATAATACCAAACTACAACTGAATCAAATAAAGGAAAATAAGAACAACTACACCTAGGGATTCATCCCTTCACCTTGTTTGGAGACTAGCCGGCCATGGGGCTCATGCGTCCTCGAGTTGCGTCTGGCCTCTCAATGATCATCTCCCCCTTGATAGCAAAAGTTTTGGCAATTCCTTAGCTTGCCTTCCAAAAGTACTTCATATTGCTCCTAAGGGCCCTCTGGATTGCTCCTAAAGGCCCTCTGGATTCACTTTCGGATGATCTCAGATGATCTCAGATTTTCGATGGTCCTTAAAGCTGAAGTGGAGTGGGTCTTATATAGGCAAATACCATGAGTGCAATGTGTTTCCAATCTGATGTGGGATGTGGGATATAGAAATATGTTTCTAATCGATGTGGGATGTGGGATTGAAGCCTTCATATGCCCTTCACGCTGAAATCCTGCACAGCCTGACCTTTGTCTACTTAAACTGCCATAACTTTCTCTAGAAAAATCATTTTTATGAACCGTAAAATTATCCAGAAAATAGACTTTCGGATATTTCTAAGCATATATGGCTCATATCTTGGTTCTTCTTGTATCAATATAGTTTAATTTGCAAAGATGATTGATCTGTACGGGCAATTTAGTGAAACTCCTTTCCAGTGCGGGCAGCAGCTGTTGCTCTTTTAAGCCCTCCATCTTGTCCTTCCGGAAGCATTCCTTCACTCCAGTATGCCTCAAGCAATGATAACTTTTTCTCATCTTTTGAGCTTAAAGTACCTGAAAATGCACCGATATAGATCAATGATCCAAGAATGATACTTTAGAGTTGTTAACGTATAAAAGTGCAATTAAAACCTAGATCAACCCTAAAATGATAAAAATTAAGTACTGTTAAGGCACATTTTATGACTTTTATCACAACCCCTAACTAGCTTATTGCTAGTCCCTAGCAATTCAAGCGAAAACAAGAGATGAATTCTATGGTGGGAATCAAAGTAAATGAAAAGCAATATTAGTGTTAACCAAGAGTAATTCACATTTTGTCTCAAAAATTGCACATAACACACGGCACAAAGAATCATTAAATTTCACCAAATCCAAAAGTAATCCAAACATCAATCTTAAAATCGTTATTGACTCTTAATATCCATCTTACCATAAACCATTAATCCGAACACCAGGATGATTTTATGCATAACATTCATGAATACAAGTCTTGGCCTCTAAAAATATAATAAATTGTGTGACATCAATCACAAAAACAAGCTCCATAGGCTCTCTTTTCAAATCACTCTCCACTATTGTAGAAAAATCACACTACATTGGATCAAAAGGTCTTTAATAAGCTTGTAACGTTAGGCTAAGGTAAAGGCTAAGGAAGAACGAGAAGGATTCACAAGTAAAAGAACTCAATCTCTTAGCTTTAAACACAATCACTTTAAGCACTCGATAACCTTTACTTCAACACCCAACTATTTCAACAATTTTTCGAGCATTTCTTTCAACAAATCACCATTTTTTTTCTTTTCTTTCTTTCTTCTTTCTTTGCCATAATTCATTTTTTTTTTTAATTTGGCACATAACCATTCACCTTCTTTTTCATCATCATTTTTTTTTCTTTTCCACAACTCCCAACTTATCTCCTTTAATGTACTTGGTTTGTGGTAGTGATATTTTTTTTAATATTCCCACCCTTACTCCTTTTAAGTGCTTCTCACAACATATGTATAACTAAGTTCTTTTAAAAGAAAGGTAATGATAAAATAATTTTAGGCTCATAAAGGTAAGTAAATGATTTATCGAAAGAAACAAGGCTCAATTTTTCTTTTCAAGAAAAAGGCTCAAATAGGTGATTAGTGATAAATATAGCAATGGTAGGTTTGAAAGGCTTAAACGGTTAAAAAATGGCCTATATCATATCCTAAGTAGTGTGCATTTTAGGAATTCGCCTCAAGTGATTATCAAGTAAGTTCTAGATCTTGTCAAGACCGCAAAAGTATTCATAAAACAATCACACATAAAATTTCTCTAAATGTTTAAGACTAATCATACAATCTTACCACAAACTAGAGTCTCAAACCAAATGAAGATTGATACTTAAATTAATTTCAAACCGAAGCAAGATTTAACTTCTTCTAGATGTTGTATGCTATCTCAATTAAGCTCATATCATTGACATGTGAATTACATCCAAGGCTAACACAAAGCATGCTAAAAACAAACAAAAAGGGAGAACGACACCAAGCAGTTCATTGGAAAAAGAAAAAAATGTATGGAAATAAAGAATATGGAAACAAAGAGATGCGTTTGCTCCACCCCCAACTTAAAAATTGCATTGACCTCAATGTAGAAGAAAGAGTAAAGGAAACTTCCTTTGTAGCTAAAGGTGCACAGAAGCTAAAAATTGTGCTCCACCATTTGAACTGCTTCGTATATTTGTCCCTGAAAAAGAAATACTAAGGTAAAACTGGAAAATAGCAAAATAATAATAATAAATAAGAAAAATAAATATGAAAAATAGTAAAAATAAAAGGATATGTTGTGGGTTGCCTCCCATAAGCGCTAAGTTTTACGTCTTCAGCTAGACACTCTTATTCCATCATAGAAAAACATAGGTAGAATGCACTCGCCACTGCTTCATTGCTAAATTTGGTGCTTGTATGTTTTTGAGAGGCCTCAAGGATTTCATCAGTAACACCCGCAAATTTTGGCTCGATATATGCTCTTGTGAAGCCATGAGTGAGGGTGGACTCCAATGGATTAAGATGCTGGACCTTTTCCATGAATGAGTCCATCATGTATGCTTGGTGGCTTTCATCCACATCCTTTTATTTTTTCATTGTTGGGATGTGTAATAACTTACCACTTACTGTCTCAATGGCATTCACCTCCTTCACATTCTGTTGCACTAGGTGCTGACTATGAGATGTGGACTGAGCTTGAGAAGGGAACTTACCTTGCTCAGTCACACTCAAGTAGCTCATTAACTTGGACACTTGACTCTTTATCTCTTTATGTTCTTCAACAACCTGCACAATTAAAGATTCAAGCCTTTGATTAGTTTTCCCTTGTGCTTTAATAAAAGCATGTGAAGTGTCTTCTAAAGAACTCCTAGAAGACACGGGTGCATGATATGGTTCAAGATATGGTGCAGGGGGTTGTGCAAGCTGTTGGTTTTCAGACTTCCAGCTGAAATTGGGGTGATTTCGCCATCCCGGATTATAAGTATCAGAGAAGGGTGTCAAAGGCTTCTTGTACATGGCTAAGACATTACATTGTTCCTTATACATCCCTCTCATCTCAGCAAATGTGGGACACTCTTAGGCGAGATGATCTACCCCGCCATACACAAAACATGGTTCAAAAGATTTTGCATGGTAAACCACGTGTGTTGGCTTTAAGCTCTTAGTCTTTAATACCTCTAGTTCCCTAATGAGCATCTCGACCTTGGCCTTAAGGTTATCCTCTTCCCTAAGATTGTAAATTCCACCACCATTTGGGTTCCCTATAGGTCGTGACCTATTTGTGCTTTCAGTAGCACTAGGTCCAGTCCAAGTGTGAACTTTTTCAGCAAGCTCATTGAGGTACTCTATGGCCTCATCAAGATCTTTCTCCAAAAATTCACCATTACACATCATCTCTACGAATTAGCGCTCTCTATATGTAAGTCCCTCATAAAAATAGCTCACCAAGCGCCAGTTCTCATTCCCATGGTGAGGGCACATACTCAATAACTCTTTAAATCTCTCCCAAGACTGATATAAGGTCTCACTATCCTTTTGTGAAAAGGTGGAGATTTGCCTTTTCAAAGCGTTGGTCTTATGTTGGGGAAAGTATTTGTTAAAGAAAGCCCGAGTCATCTTAGTCCACGACCCAATAGATCGTGGTCTTAGTGAGTATAGCCAACTCTTAACTCTATCCTTCAAAGCAAAAGGAAAAAACTTAAGCCTCATAATGTCATCGGTTTCATCTTGACTATGAAAAGTTGCGACTACTTCCTCAAACTCTCTAATGTGCACATATGGGTTTTCATTATTCAAGCCATAAAATGTAGAGATTAATTGAATCATCTCTGGTTTAAGATCTTATTGGTGAGTATTGGTTAGAAACATGATGCATGATGGTGTGGCTGTGCATGTAGGTGGAGGTAATCCTAAAGTGTCCTAGCAACTTTCTCATTAAGGTTATCGGCCATGTTAACAAAATCCTCTAAATTCTCGTGTGGGGGTGCACTATGGTTTGATCTAAACGAGGTTTCACTAACGGACGTGGAAGGAGAGGGTAATTCTAGTTTGGGTCCTGTAATGAATCTACCTCGCAAATATCTCGGTCTAAGCATGCACCAAATGAATCAGAGAGGAAATAAATAAAACAGGATAATAATAAAAAAAATTAGAAAATCAAAACTTAGAAAAAAATAACAATAATAAAAAATACTATAAAAAGAAGGAAGGAAAAAAATAATGCAGCAAGCTAAAAGAAGGAACGAAGTTACCACCTTTACAGTTGCTGAAAAGAAAAACTATTTACAATTCTTCTACCATCATGTCAAAAGTTGACCATCTTTCTTGTACTTAAGCGCGTTTCCCCGGCAATGGCACTAAAATTTGATTATGCCCAAAACATAACGTGGTATTGTAGTACAACTTTGGGGTGTCGATTCCACAGGGAAACAAACTAATTACAAAAGAAGGTGTAGACCTCAACACAAACGATAAAAGTTAAAGTGACAAAATCTGAATTATTGATTGTGTGAAAATTATGTAAATAATTGATGGATAATATAATAAAGAAACAAAAAGGTTCTGGAAATCCTCCTAAGGTTCGTTGCCCTAATCCTAACTCAATTCAGTTATTTTTATCTCGATTGCAAGTTTCACATCCCAAACAGACAATCGACGAATATTCAATTAAAGCGCATGTATAAACCCTAATGTAATTGATATGAATTATTCTTTACTTTCAAGCACACATGACCTAACTTATAAATTATCAAAAGATAGCGATATATCTAAATGACAATACCGCAGAAATGGAAAAATCTATAAAAGAGATCTACTGGACTCAATCACACCCAAACAAATACACATAAGAAGAGCATGACTAGACTTAAATGGAAAGAGGCATGCAATCACCGAACTAATAAGAAATCTACTAATTAAATTAAAGAATAAAACACAACAATGTTTAATGAAAATAATACCAAACTACAACTGAATCAAATAAAGGAAAATAAGAACAACTACACCTAGGGATTCATCCATTCGCCTTGTTTGGAGACTAGCCGGCCATGGGGCTCATGCATCATCGAGTTGCCTCCGACCTCTCAGCGATCATCTCCCCCTTGGTAGTGAAAGCTTCGGCGATTCCTCAGCTTGCCCCCTAAGGGCCCTCTAGATTTCTCCTAAAGGCCCTCTGGATTCACTTTCTGATGATCTCAGATGATCTTAGATTTCCGATGGTCCATAAAGTTGAAGTAGAGTGGGTCTTATATAGGTAAACACCACGACTGCAATGTGTTTCCAATTCGATGTGGAATGTGGGATATAGAAATGTGTTTCTAACTGATGTGGGATGTGGGATTTAAGCCTTCACATGGCCTTCACGCTGAAATCCCGCACAGCCTGACCTTTGTCTACTTAAACTACCATAACTTTCTCTAGAAAAATAATTTTTATGAACCGTAAAATTCTCCAGAAAATAGACTTTCGGATATTTCTAAGCATATATGGCTCATATCCTGGTTCTTCTTGTATCAATACAGTTGAATTTGCAAAGATGATTGATCTGTACGGGCAATTCTGGCAATTTAGTGAAACTCCTTTCCAGTGCAAGCAGCAGCTGTTGCTCTTTTAAGCCCTCCATCTTGTCCTTCTGGAAGCATTCCTTCACTCCAGTATTCCTCAAGCAATGATAACTTTTCCTTCTCTTTTGAGCTTAAAGTACCTGAAAATGCACCGAAATAGATCAATGATCCAATAATGATACTTTAGAGTTGTTAACGTATAAAAGTGCAGTTAAAACCTAGATCAACCCTAAAATGATAACAATTAAGTACTGTTAAGGCGCATTTTATGACTCTCATCAAGCGTACTCAACAAATCAATAAAAAAAATTAATTACAAATTAAACCACATGCCCTTTATCCATTGGTTTCCATATAAAATACATTTAAAAAAAATTGTAAACTACTCTGTAATACAAGAAAATTGAAAAGAAAATAAAAAGTTAAAAATATTTTTAAAAAGAAGAAAAAGTCTTCTTCTTCGTTGATTGTTCTCCTTTGTTCTTCTTCTTCCCATCTTAAAGTCTTCATCGATTATTCTTTCTCTTTTTCTCAGATATGGGATTTGGGATCTTGGATTATGGCTGTTTGAAACTAGGATCGCATTGCTGGTGAAAACTGGGATTGAACTATCGGTAGCAGTGCATATCATGTTGTCGGGAGAAACAAGATCCGACATTTGGCCACTTGAAGACACAATGAGGTTGAAGAAATTTGATTTTGGGTTTGAAGTTTCTTTTCATTTTGGGTTTGAAGTTTGTTGAAATTTCTGGGTTAGAAGTTTTTGAAATTTTTGGGTTTGAAGATGAAGTATATGGGTTTTGCATAGATTTTACTGTAGAAAAGAATAGCTATACCTTGCATCACTTAGGTGTTGTTTGGGTTTGGATGTTTTAAGTTGACCCAAACAATGCCTTAGACATTGCAATTTAGAAACTTTAAGCACACTAGCAATTGAGTTTGATTATTGATTGCAAACTTCTGCATCTAAATATTCTCTTGCAAATGTAGTTGTATAGTCAACATGACTGATGACTCCTAATGTGAGCAAAATAATACGATCCAGTAGACATCAGACACGTGGCCAACTAGCAACTCCCAAATAGCAAAGTGACTCGGACTGGCTATGGCGACGTTCACGCAAACATACCTCCTGACACAATGATTTGACTACTCAAGAGGAAGTCATTCCCCGTATATAAATGACCATCTTTTGTGAGACTCAAGGTGCAGACATCTCATCATACAGTCTTGCACTTTGGAGAGCCAGATAAGTAGCATATAAGCACATATATAAGAGGATCCTTACCATTGAGCGAAGGGAGAGAGAGAAAAAATTGAACCAAGTAAGTAAGTAATCGAGCAAGCTAATAAGCAAGTCAAAGTGAGAGGCTAAACCAAGGCTTAAAGATAGTAATATACTCCCTAAAAGAGGTAGAAACTAGAGAAAGTTCCAAGTATAGGGAGTGATTACGCCCAAAGTATAACACGGTTATTGTAGTACAACTTTGGGGTGTCGATTCCACAGGAAAACAAGTTAATTACGAAAGAAAGTGTAAATTTTAACACTAACGATAATGATTAGATGAGAGAATATGAGTTTTGATAATACAATATTGTGTAAAAGAGTTGTGCGAATATAACGAAGAATATAAATAAGAAATAACAAGGTTTCGGGAATCCTCCTTAGGTTCGTTCCCTATTTCCACTCTTGATTCAAATTTTTATCTTGATTGCAAGTTTCACATACTAAACAGGCAATCGGAAAGTATTCAATCAAGCACATTTATAGCTCTAATATAATTGCTACAAATTACTCTTTGATTTCAATTCAAGCACACATGATTTATCTTATAGATTAGCAAGAAACGATAATATATTGCAATAATGATATCATAGTAATGGCCGATCTATAAGATAAATATACCGAAATCAATTACATCCAAACAACTTGACATAAGAAGAGCTTGACTAAACTTATGTGGAGTATAAGGATGCAATCACTGGATTGAGAGAAACTAAAAGAAGAAGAATATAGAATGCAACTATCACATGAACTCAAATCCTTCTTAATTAATCAAAGTAGTAAATCATAGACAATGTTTTAACAATAAGTCCATACAAATGAATCAAGAACAGGAAATAAGGAACAATAAAACCCTAATGATTCATCCCTTTCCCTTGTTTGATGATTAGTTGGCCATGAAACTCAAGGTGGAAAACCAATATAGATGTTCTCGCTTTGATCTCTTGGCCATGGAGCTCAAGGTGGAAGAACAATGTGGATGTTCTCTCCTTGATTTCCAACCAAAGAAAACTTGAACAGAATGCTAAAAACTTCTCTAATTTGTATCTACCAAAAACTATCTTTCTTTTTCTCCAAGCTAGCCCCCTCGCGGCTGCAAACCTTAAGCATATATTTATAGCCCATGAGGGAGAGCTGTCTTTGCACAGCCTTAATTTGAGTCCAGAAGCATGTGCGCACTGCTGGCTTTGTCTAAGTGTGCGTCTGAGCACTGGAAAGTGAAGGCTGGAATGTGAAGGTGGGTCCAGCAGCATGTGCACGCTGCTGGTTTTGTCTAAGCGTGCACCTGGGCGCTGGAAAGTGAAGGCTTGAACATGAAGGTGGGTCCAGCAGCATGTGCCGCGCAGTTGTCCAAGTGTGCACCTGGAAAGTGAAGGCTGGAACGTGAAGATGGGTCTAGCAGCATGTGCGCATGTCCAACTGTGCGCCTGGGTGCTGGAAAGTAAAGGTGTAGCGTTAAAGTAAAGGTGCAGCGTTAGTTGGCGAGGGGCGCGGCGTTGATGGGCGAGGGGCGCAGTGCTGGTTGGCGAGGGGTGCGGCGCTGGACTGCTTGTGCGCACACTCCATTCTACTTGTATGCAAAGTGCACACTCTATTGTGCATACCCTCACCTTGCTCCAAAGTGATGCACACACTTGTGTGCAGTCTTTTAACTCATTGTACTTTATTACTCCAGCTTTTGGTTTAGACTTTAATAATCGTTGAATCATGTTTTGATATGTCTAAACCTTGGACAAATACAAATGCCGACGCTCGAGATCTTTTGGAGCTTTAAACATGGATTTCTTTATCATCTTTTCTGGACTTAAAACACCTGAAAATGCATCGAATTAAGTCAATGATCCAAAAAGGATACTTTAGAATTGTTAAGGCAAAAACAAGTAATAAAACCCTAGATCAACCTTAACATGCTAACAAATAAGCACAGTTTAAGATGCATTTTACGACTCTCATCATAACCCCCGACTAGCTTATTGCTAGTCCCTAGCAATTCAAGCGAAAGACATGAAATGAGTTCTTTATTTAGAAATTAAAGCAAAATACAACAATACTAGTGTTAACCAAGAGTGATTCAAAAATCTTTGTCTCAAAAATCATGCGTAACATATAGCATATAGAATCATTAAATTTCACTCAAATCCAAAAATAATTCAAACATCAATCTTAAAATCGTTATTGACTCTTAACATCCGTCTTACCACAATCCATTAATCTGAACATCCGGATGATTTTATGCACAATATTCATGAATACAAGTCTTGGCCTCTTAAAAAAATAAATCGCGTGACGTCAATCACAAAAACAAGCTCCATAAGCTTACATTTCAAACCACTCTCCACTATTATAGAAAAATCACATTACATTGGATCAATAGGTCTTTAATAAGCTTGTAACGTTCGGTTAAGGTAAAGGCTAAGAAAGAATGAGAAGAATTCACAAGTAAAAGAACTTAATCTCTTAGTTTTGAACATAGCTCTTTAAGCACTGGATAACCTTACTTCAATACCCAACTCTTCCAACCAATTTTTTTTTTCTTTTCAAGGATTGTTTTCTCAACAAATCACCATTTGTTTTTCTTTTCTTTTGTATTTTGGCATAAAAGACCATTCACCTCCTTTTTCATTTCTTTCTTTTCCACAGCCCCCAACTTATCTCCTTTAATGTACTTGGGTTGTGGTAGTGATATTTTTTCATATTTCCACCCTTACTCATTTTAAGTGCTTCTCACAACATGTGTATAGTTAAGTTCTTTTTAAGAGAGAGGTAAGGATAAAATATTCTCTTTAGGCTTATAAGGGTAAGTGAATGGGTTTTTGAAAGAAACTAGGCTCAACTTCATTTCCAAGAAAAAGGCTCAAATAGGTGACTAGTGATATATATCGCAAGGAGTGGGTTTGAAAGGCTCAAACGGTTCAAAAATGGCCTATATCATATCCTAAGTAATGTGCATTATAGGAATTCGCCTCAAGTGGTTATCAAGTAAGTTCTAGAGCTTGTCGAGCCCGCAAAAATATTCACAAAATAATCACACATAAAACTTTTCTAAATGCTTACGATTAATCATACAATCTTACCTCAAGCTAGAGTCTCTAACCAAATCAAGATTGATACTTACATTAATTTCAAACCGAACCAAGATTTAATTTCTTCTAAGTGCTATATGCTATCTCAATTAAGCTCATATCATTGACATGTGAATAACTCCAAGGCTAACACAAAGCATGCTAAAAACAAACTTTTTTTTTTTGAAAATTATCCTAACAGACAAAAAAGTAGGAAAGTGACACCAAGCAGTTCAATGGAAAAAAGAAAGAAATGTGTTTCCTCCACCCCCAACCCAAACATTGCATTAACCTCAATGTAAAAGAAAAAGGAAAAGAAACTCCCTTTGTTAGCCAAAAGTGCATAGAAGCTGAAAATTGCACACCACCATTGGAACTGCATACCATTCTTCTCACTGAAATTTTTGATCTACAACATAGAACAGAACAAGCAAAAAGAAAGCAACTGCGGTGTAACATCAAGATTCCCACCGTATGTTAGGTTAGCACACGAAATGGAAATAACTAACAACTAAAATAAAAGACGAAAAATAAATAAAATAAAAACACAATAAATGTTAGTACAATAAATAAAATAAAATAAAATAAAAGTGGACAAACAAGAGATATCCCTACTAATCCTCGAAATTATCATCCTCTACTTCAATCTCTTTAGTCTCTTCACCTGCCTTGGGAGGTGGGTCAAAAAATGAACCCGGATAGGGTGGCATAGTAGGAAAAACACCCATATTACAACTAGTAGCAGAGGCAAGGTGTTGGTACATCTGACCAAAAGCAGTGTTTGACCTCTGCTTGGTAATCGGCTTGCCGAGCCAGGAATCAGTCTTGCCTAGCTAACATTTGGTCTTGACGATCTAGCCTATCAAACAACAATTTATGATGCTCGTCAAAATGACTCTCTAAACGCTCAAGGCGCTCAGCAACCGTGGAATTCCTAGAGGGGGGAGGGGTGCTAGCAACTATGGTTCTCTCGCTCGAAGTTGGTGGCCTGGAGGCTCTAATTTGAGCGAGCATGCCATCATCGATAGGTTTCTTTGGTGGTTGGGTTTCCTCATCAGTACTGTGTGGGACTCCAGCTCGGATGCATAATTAGGTAATTAAAGAAGGAAAGTATAATCCGAGCTTTAGTCTAACAGTGTGTAAGATGGATTTACAGATGACTTGGCCCACATCGATAGTTATTCCCATCAAAATTGTATAAATCAGAATAGCTCGCTCAACAATGAGATCACTATAGTGCAAGGCAGGCATCAACCTGTGACACACAAAATATTGCCAAGCCTGAGCATTGACATTCAGAGAAGCAGCGGGCAAGGTGATCGGGGAATCACCCGACATTTTCCATGTAGTGCCCGAAACACAGAGAGTATGGCAAATATCTTCATAATTAAATGTAGACACATATGCTCTATACTCACTGTGTGGGATGTCAGGTAACTCATAGAAGCTATTTATTGATGAGCTGCTAAAAGAGACTATTTTGCCTCTCACCCACACTTTACCATTGCTATGTTCGTCGGCATTAGCGTAAAATTCTCAGACCAAATTTGTTAGGGAATGAAAGGGTGATTTTGTAAATGCACTCCAATTCCTATAGAGAATCATTCTAAAAAGAGTCGGGTTCCCCCTCTCGGTAATGTTAAATCCTCTCTCGGGAATGAGTTTTCTATTTTGCATCATTTTAACATATCTCTCACTCACTTCAAAACTAACAAACTTAGTCTCATCAAACTTTTGTGGTTCTTTTCCCTTAGCTCTCTTCATCCTTGGTGCCATGGAAATTAAGTAAATGAAACAATGAACTTAAGAGCAAAATTTAACCACCAAAAAGCACAATTGAACAATGAAGAAGAGAAATTGGTCTTACTTGCCCACAATTGGAGAGAGGAAAACCTACCCACCAATTTGATATCTTTGTGAAAAAAACAAGTTCCTCTTAGACCCAAATCTCTTGGAGAAATTTTCTGCAAAAAATGGGAAACATTAGTGTGCAATTCTTCAAGAAATGAAGTTTAGATCAAGAAAGGAAGAGGGAAAGAGTTGGTATGGATTGATATAGAGGGAGAATGAGAGAGGGAGGATTGTGCAGCCGTTGGTGTCAGAGGAGAAATGAGGAAGAGGCTGGAAAAAGTGTTTAAATAGGGCAGATTTTAGGGTTTTGGTGCTGTTGGGCTCGGGCAAGCGGTGAGGCGCTGGGCTTGAAAGAGGTGAGGCGCTGGGCTTGCGAGGCGAGGCACTGCTTGCGAGAGGTGAGGCGCTGGGCTTGCAAGAGGTGAGGTGCTGGGCTTGCGAGGCGAGGAGCTGGGCTTACGAGGAGTGCGGCACTGGGCTTGCGAGAGGTGAGGTGCGGGCTGGGCGTGCTGTGCGCCTGGACCTGCGAGACGACGAGCGGGCTAGGCGTGCTGTGAGCCTAGGCCTGCTATGCGCCTGAGCCTGCTCTATGCCTGGGCCTGGTGTGCACACCGTGGGCCTGACCAGTGTCCTAAAACAGAAAATTTCTTGCTTGTACAAAAACAACACACAAAGAAAAAATAAAATAGGCTTAACAACACAAAAATTCTAAATTAACAAAGACTTAAATTAACCAAAACTTAATAAAACAAAATTCCTAATTAACAAAAATTTAATAAAACAAAAATTTATCAAAACGAAATGAAAACTAGTATACAGTGGAACAAAAGTACCCGATTACCAAACATAAACCGGGGCCACCAAAGAAATTTCTTCGGGGATGTCTTTAACATGTTCGTGTTCCAAGTAAAGCTTCAATCTTTGGCCATTGACTCGAAATGCTCGACCATCGGAAGGATCTTCAACCTCAACCACTCCATTGGGAAAAACACTTTTCACCACATAAAGTCCCTTCCATCATGATCTCAATTTTCCCGGATGGAGATGTAATCGCGAGTCATACAGAAAAACTTTATTACCTTGTTCAAAATGTTTCCAGAGTATTTTTAATCATGTACCATCTTCATCCTTGATTTCAAATCCTTAGCATTGTCATATGCATCATCCCTGAACTCTGCAAGTTCGCAAAGTTGCAATTTCCTTTCTTCACCGGACAACTTAAGGTCATAGTTAAAATTTCGAATAGCCCAGTATGCTCTGTGCTCAAGTTCTACCGGCAAATGACATGCTTTGCCGAATACTAAATGATAGAGAGATGCTTCAAGAACCATCTTGTATGCTTTCCGATACGCCCAAAATGCATCTGATAGGCGCAAGGACCAATCTTTTCGGTTCGGAGTCACCGTTTTCTCAAGTATCCGCTTGATCTCCCTGTTTGCTAGTTCAGCTTGACCATTAGTTTGTGAATGATATGCTGTAGAAACCTTATGGGTGACTCCATACCTGTGCATTAAAGCCTCAAAATAACGGTTACAAAAATGTGACCCTTGATCACTAATGATAACACGTGGAGTACCGTACCTAGATAAGATATGGTCTTTTAGAAATTTAAAAACAACTGTGTTATCATTAGTGCGGCTAGGTATTGCTTCAACCCATTTAGAAACATAATCAACAGAAAGCAAAATATAAAGATACCCAAAGGAAGGTAGGAATGGTCCCATAAAATCGATCCCCCAACAATCAAAGATTTCTATCACTAGGATTGGGTTGAGAGGCATCATATGACGGCGGGACAACGAACCTAACCTTTGGCATCTGTCACATGATCTACAAAACTCATTAGCATCTTTGAATAAAGTGGGCCAATAAAAATCACATTGCAGAATTTTTGTGGCTGTCTTTTTTATAGAAAAATGGCCATCACAAGCATATGTATGACAAAAGATTAACACACTGTTAACTTCCATATCTGGAATACATCTCCTTATTATCTGATCAGGGCAATATTTAAACAAATAAGGATCATTCCAATAGAAGTTCTTTACCTCAGCCAAAAACTTATGCTTGTTTTGTGCACTCCATGTAGATGGAACTTGGCGGGAAACCAAGTAGTTGGCAATGTCAGCATACCATCGTGTGTGACCAAGAACAGCAAATAAGTTTTCATCCGGAAAGGCCTCCCCAACGGGCACGAGGTCAGTTTCACTTTTGAATTCCAAGCGAGATAAATGGTCTGCCACAACATTTTCCACCCCCTTCTTGTCTTTGATGGTCAAGTCAAATTCTTGCAAAAGCATAATCCAACGTATCAAACGGGCCTTAGCATCCGTTTTTTAAAAAAGAAATTTAAGGGCGGAGTGATCTGTGAATATCGTGATAGGTGAACCAATCAAATAAGATCAAAATTTATCCAATGCGAATACTACAGCTAGTAATTCTTTCTCGGTTGTGGTATACATCATTTGAGAATGATTCAATGTTCTACTAGCATAATAGACAACAAATGGTTTTCCCTCCTTTCGTTGTCCTAAAACAGCCCCTACAACATAGTCACTAGCATCACACATAATTTCAAAAGGCAAAGTAAAATCTGGTGATTGCATAATAGGGGTGGTTGTAAGCTTAGAAATCAATGTCCTAAAGGCTTGTTCACATTCAAGGCTCCATTTAAACTCGGTATCCTTCGTCAAAAGGCTACATAGAGGTCTAGAGATGGCACTAAAATTTTGAATAAACCTTCTATAGAACCCAGCATGACCCAAGAGAGACCTCACATCTTTAATATTCTTAGGAGTGGGGAGTTTAGAGATCAATTCAATTTTTGCTTTATCTACTTCTATCCCCTTTTCAGAAACTATGTGGCCCAAGACTATTCCAAAAGATACCATAAAATGGCACTTCTCCCAATTAAGCACGAGTCCTTTTTCGTCACACCTGCACAAAACATTTTTCAAATTAGATAAACATTAATCAAAAGAAGTTCCAAACACAGTTAAATCATCCATAGACACTTCCACACATTTTTCAACCATGTCACTGAAAATACTCATCATGCATCTTTGAAAAGTAGCTGGTGCATTACATAACCCAAAGGGCATCCTTCGAAAAGCAAAAGTACCAAAAGGACAAGTAAAAGTGGTATTCTCTTGATCCTCTAGGGCAATCCCTATTTGGTAGTATCCCGAATACCCATCCAAAAAACAGTAGAAAGGATGGCCAGCCACCCGTTCCAAAATTTGATCTATGAATGGAAGAGGAAAATGATCTTTCCGAGTAGCTGAATTAAGTTTCCTATAGTCTATGCACATTCGCCACCTGGTCACTACCTTAGTTGGTACTAGTACTCCCTTCTCATTTTCTACCACAGTAACCCCATCTTTCTTAGGAACTACTTGGGTTGGACTAATCCACTTACTATCCGATATCGGATATATAATTCCCGCATCCAACAGCTTTAAGACTTCTTTCTTAACTACCTCTTTCATAGTTGGGTTTAATCTTCTTTGTGGATCTCTATGGGGGTTAGATCCTTCTTCTAAGTAAATCCTATGGGAACAAATTAAGGGGCTTACACCCTTAATGTCAGCCATGGTCCAACCTAATGCAGATTTATGTTCTCTCAACAAATTCAGTAGTTGATCACATTGTATATCACTAAGTTCAGAGGAAATAATGACCGGAAAGGTATCACCTGGTCCTAAGAAAACATGCTTGAGTCCTTTGGGAAACGGGGCTAAATTAGGCGTTGGTGTCTTCTCGGAAGAGGGTTTGGGTGGCTTCCTTTCTCTAGGCAACTCCTCAAAGCATGGCTGCCATGATTTCTTCATAAATCCCTGTGGCTTATCAAAAATATCAACAACATTAATGGCATGGGGATATATAGAAGAATCATTAAAATCAAAATTATTAAGAAGGAATTCCAAAGAGTTAGAATTGTCCTTAATATATTCATCCTCCAAAATAAGCTCGTCAATCATATAAGTGTCAAAACATTCATCCTCCTCATGTGGTTGCCTTGACATTCGAAAAACATTTACCTCCAGAGTCATATTTCCAAATGATAATGTCATTAGGCCATTCCTACAATTAATGAGGGTATTGGCGGTGGCAAGGAATGGTCTTCTAAGTATCAAAGGAATTTTTGACTCCGTATTCACAATAGAGATGGTATCTAAAACCAAGAAGTCAACAGGATAATAGAATTTGTCAATTTGTAATAAAACATCTTCTACTATACCTCTTGGTTTTCTTACCGATCGATCCGCTAATTGGAGTACCACAGAGGTTGGTTTGATCTCACCTAGACCGAGCTGCAAGTAGATGGAGTATGGCATGAGGTTCACACTAGCCCCTAAATCTAACAATGATTGCCCACAAGATTTGTTTCCAATTTTACAAGCCACCGTTTGACAGCCCGGATCTTTATATTTGGGTGGTGCCATGCTATCAATTACCACACTTGCTTGCTCCGTTAAGAATGTGGTCTTCTTCACATGGTGCCTTCTTTTCAGTGTGCACAGATCCTTGATGACTTTAGCATAGTTGGGAACCTGTTTTATGACATGAAGAAGAGGGAGGTTAATTTTAACATGCTAAAGTTGTTCAAGGATCTCACCTTTTAATGCTGAATTCCTCTCCTTAGGCTTAAGGAGTGCCTGAGGGAAAGGCACCGGTGAAGGGTCGATATGAGCATCTTGTTCCTTGGGAGCTTCATCCTTGTTTCTCATGGTGTTGGGACTCAGATTTGGTGATAGAGTGGGTCCATCTAGTTTCTTACCACTGCAGGTGATCATGGCATTAACCTCTTTAACATTATGATTTTTAAGATCGGAGGTTTGTGCCATATGTTGTCCCCGTGGATTTTGTTGCGGTTGCGAAGGGAACCGACCTTGCTCTTGAATTGTCAAGAAACTAGTCAACTTGGTGAGTTGACTTTTTATCTCCTCTTACTCCTCTTTGATCCCCTTTTTCTCCTCTAGCAACCGTTGATTTATCTTGACTTGTTCTTCTGCACTCTTGGCATGTACCTGCAAAAATGACTTAAAAGCATCTTCTAAAGGTAAAGATTGTTGTGGTGCACTAGATGAAGTTGCTTCCGGTCTCCAATGGGTACTAGAGTGGGGATGAGGTTGTATATCAGATCTCCAATGGGGGCTAGATTGGGTAGGAGGTTGCAAATCAGATTTTCAACTAAAATTAGGGTGATTCTTCCAACCGGGATTGTAAGTGTTAGAGTAAGGTGAGTATGATTTCCTAAAGGGTATACCCAAGGAGTTACACTCTCCCTTTATCTCCAAATAAGATGGACAATCCTTTGGTACATGATCTACCCCATTACACATAAAACAGGGTTCATGGGACTCTACCCTAGCAAACGGTTCGGGGGCTCTAATATCCTTGGTTTTTAAGGCTTCAATTTCCTTAGTTAGAGCCTCTAACCGGGCTTTAACACTATCATTTTCCTTAGGTTGGTAGATTCCAGTGGGTTGATTTCTCCTAGTACTTTCCATGGCACTCAGTCCTATCCAAGTGTGGGCTTTTCTAATAGGCCATCTAGGAAATATATGGCTTGATCGGGATCTTTTTGAAGAAAATCCCCATTACACATCATTTCTATGAATTTCCTCTCCCTACTTAGGAGTCCATCATAGAAATAGATGACTACCCGCCAACTTTCATACTCATGGTGTGGACAGGAATTTAAAAGGTCCTTGAAACGTTCCCAAACTTGATATACGGTTTCACTCTCCTTTTGTGCAAAGTTTGAGATTTGTCTCTTAAGGTTGTTGGTCTTATGGGTTGGGAAGTGTTTTTGGAAGAAAACTCGGGTCATCTTATCCCAACTACCAATATACCTAGGCCTTAACGAGTACAACTAAGTCTTGGCTTTTTCCTTAAGTGAAAAAGGGAAAAACCGGAGTCTGACAGTGTCCACCATATCAGCCCTATTTTGAAAGGTTGCTACTACTTCCTCGAATTCCCTAATGTGGATGTAGAGGCTTTCATTCTCAAACCCATGGAAATTTGGTAGCAATTGTATCATGCCTGGCTTAAACTCAGCTTGTGGGGCATTAGGGGGGAACATGATACAAGAGGGTGTGGCCGTTCGGCTAGGGTGCAAATAGTCTTTAAGTGTCCTAGCAACATTTTCATTGTGATTGTCGGCCATGTTATCAAAATCCTCTAAATTCTCAGATGGGGGTGCACTATGGTATGATCTAGGTGAGGTTTCACTAACGGACGTGGAAGGAGAGGGCGACTCTAATTCAGGTCCTCTAATGAATCTACCTCGCGAATCTCTCGGTTTAAGCATGCACCAATTAATTTAGAGGGGAAATAAAATATGTAAAACAGAATAATAAATAAATAAATAAATAAAACAGAATAATAAACAAATAAATAAAACATAATAATAAATAAATAAATAAAACATAATAATAAAAGAAAATTAGAAAATAAAAGTAAAGGAACAATATTATGGTATTTACAAAGTGCTGAAAAGAAAAATATTTACGATTTTTTTATTTTTATTTTTTTACTCAAAGTTGACAAGCTTCCTTGTACTTAAGTGCGTTTCCCCGGCAGCAGCGCCAAAATTTGATTACGCCTAAAGTATAACACGGTTATTGTAGTACAACTTTGGGGTGTCGATTCCATAGGGAAACAAGTTAATTACAAAAGAAGGTGTAAACTTTAACACTAACGATAATGATTAGATGAGAGAATATGAGTTTTGATAATGCAATATTGTGTAAAAGAGTTGTGCGAATATAACGAAGAATATAAATAAGAAATAACAAGGTTCCGGGAATCCTTCTTAGGTTCATTCCCTATTTCCACTCTTGATTCAAATTTTTATCTCGATTGCAAGTTTCACATACTAAACAGGCAATCGGAAAGTATTCAATCAAGCACATTTATAGCTCTAATATAATTGCTACAAATTACTCTTTGATTTCAATTCAAGCACATATGATTTATCTTATAGATTAGCAAGAAACGACAATATATTGCAATAATGATATCACAGTAACGGCCGATCTATAAGATAAATATACCGAAATCAATTACATCCAAACAACTTGACATAAGAAGAGCTTGACTAAACTTATGTGGAGTATAAGGATGCAATCACTGGATTGAGAGAAACTAAAAGAAGAAGAATATAGAATGCAACTATCACATGAACTCAAATCCTTCTTAATTAATCAAAGTAGTAAATCATAGACAATGTTTTAACAATAAGTCCATATAAATGAATCAAGAATAGGAAATAAGGAACAATAAAACCCTAACGATTCATCCCTTTCCCTTGTTTGATGATTAGTTGGCTATGAAACTCAAGGTGGAAAAACAATATAGATGTTCTCCCCTTAATTTCTTGGCCATGGAGCTCAAGGTGGAAGAACAATGTGGATGTTCTCTCCTTGATTTCCAACCAAAGAAAACTTGAACAGAATGCTAAAAACTTCTCTAATTTGTATCTACCAAAAACTGTCTTTCTTTTTCTCCGAGCTAGCCCCCCCGTGGCTGCAAACCTTAAGCATATATTTATAGCCCAAGAGGGAGAGCTGTCTTTGTACAGCCTTAATTTGAGTCCAGAAGCATGTGCGAACTGCTGGCTTTGTCTGAGTGTGCGCCTGAGCGCTGGAAAGTGAAGGCTAGAACGTGAAGGTGGGTCCAGCAGCATGTGCGCGCTACTGGCTTTGTCTGAGCGTGCGCCTGGGCGCTGGAAAGTGAAGGCTTGAACGTGAAGGTGGGTCTAGCAGCATGTGCGCTCAGTTGTCCAAGTGTGTGCCTGGAAAGTGAAGGCTGGAACGTGAAGGTGGGTCCAACAGCATGTGCGCGTGTCCAAGTGTGCGCCTGGGCGCTGGAAAGTAAAGGTGCAGCGTTAGTTGGAGAGGGGCGCGGCGCTGATGGGTGAGGGGCACAGCGCTGGTTGGTGAGGGGCGCGGCGCTGGACTGCTTGTGCGCACACTCCATTCTGCTTGTATGCAAAGTGCACACTCTAGTGTGCACACCCTCACCTTACTCCAAAGTGATGCACACACTTGTGTGCAGTCTTTTACCTCATTGTACTTTGTTACTCCAGCTTTTGGTTTAGACTTTAATCATCATTGAATCATGTTTGGATATGTCTAAACCTTGGACAAATACAAATACCGACGCTCGAGATCTTTTGGAGCTTTAAACATGGATTTCTTCATCATCTCTTCTGGACTCAAAACACCTGAAAATGCATCGAATTAAGTCAATGATCCAAAAAGAATACTTTAGAATTGTTAATACAAAAATGAGTAATAAAACCCTAGATCAACCTTAACATGCTAACAAATAAACACAGTTTAAGATGCATTTTACGACTCTCATCAGGGAGAAAACATTCGAGGAACAAAGAGGGCTGGCCCAGTTCTCTCCTCCTTCCAAATATCGCTTCATCTCCACATCATTTCTTCATTCACATTAAAGAGTGTTTACTGACTTAAACATTGGTGGGTCCTCCCCGAAGTACAAAAACTCCAGGAAACTGCTTTTTGTAGAAATGCACGCATCTCTGATAAGAAGAAGTTCTCTAGTCTAGATCTCTCTCACCAAGATCAACCTTTAGCAATACCTCGTTGAAGGCCACTGAAGGTTGAACATCATCGTCCATTTTTTTGGCATCAACATATTGGAGTCATCCATGGAAAACCAAGAAATTTATCTCATGATGCCACTCAAAAGCCCTTAAATAGTTTTGCCTTGCGATCTCCTAACACTGTAGCACGAAGAGGCCTTCATCTAGACCCACCATAGCTGAGAAAGATAGCATAGCACCCCACAATCAGTGTACGGATAGGTACAACCCTCGCCAAACCTTGGGAACCTGTCAAAACTATGAGGTCTATGGCGAGAGGAACCTATCTAGCCCTTTGATAACAAGGATGGCGTTAAGCTTTGCTTGAGCTGGGCTTATTCAGGTTCACCACCAGAAGAGCAAACATGTCAACCATCCAAGAAGATCAAGAAAAAATGGCCATCTTAACAGGAAGATCGAGAAGAAATGGTCACTTCAATTCGGATCGAGCATTAAAAAATGCTTGCTTGAAAAAAACAGAAGGACGAAGTCAAACTTGTCACCTCTTAAACTCTTAAACTTAGCTCCCATTCGATTATGAAATCTTCCTAACTCTAACAAAGCTAAAAAAGTGAAAGCTACTCAAAGTCCCTCAGAAGCCAAGGTCGAAGACGTCCGCACCATCCCCTTTCTAAAGGACAGTAGCCTTAGCGTCTCGAATGAAGCCATACCTCAAATGAATCAACTCCCCTGAGACTTCTCTTAAGAAATATTTTGAGACACCTCATCTTGGCGGCTTCGAGACCCCAAAGATCAGGCCTCATAGCATGAGTTGTCTAACTAAGATATGGAGACCAACAACTCTCCAAGAGCTCTCACAGACATTCACAGACAAATCAATACTATCCACTATCTTGTGCTCTAAAGGAAACGATACAGATCTAGCCTCAGGACAGATCAATCTCCAATGAGTTTTAGAACAGATAGACCAAAATTCACTCCCCTTAACAACAATGTAATAAGATGAGCAAACTCAAGATACGTTTAGGTCTACCTAACCAACAAGAGAAGAAGCTCAGCGAAAAGATAATCTCAGACATCCCCTTTAGAGATCCTCAAGCTTTGAGTTTCAGTCACCACTTTCCCTATGAGTTGTCCAACAACTCTTCAGCCGGGTGAACAAGGTGCTAGTAGTTGGAGCAAACTGAACCTTACAAGGAGATAAATCAAGCTTAGCTCGCTTAACACCTTAGGACCTACCTAAGGAAAGTAAAGCAACAAGCAGCCAAGTCAAGCTTATCAGAGGTTCACACAGAACGTCTAAAGTAAAGATCGAAGTCATATGCCTACTAATTGATGGGGGGAGCACACATAATTTCATTCAAGAAAGGATGACTCTTTTTCTTGACTTACATATCACTCCTTCCTCCCATTCAAGTCCAGGTTGAAAAAGGGGAGCACGTCTCTTGTGTAGGACTTTTTAAGTTAACAAAACTTTTAGTACAAAATTACACTTGTATAACTGATTTCTATGTCATAGCATTGTAAGGAGCATATGTCATTTTGGGTGTGCAATGACTATAGGAATTGGGCCTTATCACTGCTAACTACAATACTCTCACCATGGATTTTTGTTGCAATGGACACAAAGTACAGCTGCAGGGACAACATGAGGTAATAGCTCAACATAATTCCTATAGTTGCCTTACTAAATTGTTTAAGCATGATAGTGTACATTCCTACTTTCTTTTAATGTCTCTATATAATAACACACCTAAAGAACCCATTGACTCTTCCCCACACACTCTAAAAATATTAGCCCTTCTACAGGGATTCAATCTAGTCTTTGCCATATGTATTACATTACCCCCTTTTAGACCTAAAGACCACAAGATCACTCTTGAATCAACTACAAGACCTGTAAATATGAGACCATATAGATATCCCATTACCAAAAAGCTGAAATAGAAAAATTTCTTAGTACCATGCTTGCAAAAGGCATTATCCAACTAAGCACTAGTCCCTACATTTCCTCTGTGCTTCTAGTTAAAAAGAAAGATGGACGTTGGAGGTTTTGTGTGGATTATAGAGCTCTAAATGCTTTTACTATCAAAGAAAAATTCCTAATACCTACTATGGATGAACTCATGGATGAGATGCATGGTGCTATAGTCTATTCTAAGTTTGGACCTTAGAGTTGGGTATCACCAGATAAGAATGAACACAGAAGACATTCATAAAACAACCTTTAGAATATACCAGGGCCATTATGAATTCAAAGTGATGCCTTTTAGACTCACAAATGCCCTTGTGACATTCCAAGACACAGTGAACCAACTTTTTACCCCTTTCCTAAGAAGATTTGTCATTATCTTCTTTGATGATATACTGGTGTACAACAAAAGCATTTGTGATCATATAGGCCATCTGAGGGAGGTTTTACAATGCCTTCAACACAACACCCTTTTTGCAAATGAGCAAGTGCTAGTTTTCTAAGGAATCCATTGATTACTTAGGGCACATCATTAATGCCATAGGGATTTAGTCTACCCAGTTTACAATTCAAGCCATGCTTGAGTGACCTGCTCTCACTATACCAAAATAGTTGAGAGGATTCTTGGGTTTAACAGGATATTATAGAAGATTTTATAGGAACTATGCTAGTATTGCTAACCCCTTGATAGACCTACTGAAGAAAAAAGCTTTCCACTGGTTGACTGCAGCTCAAATAGCATTTGAGTAACTCAAAACTACCACAACTTCTACACCAATGCTCAGTCCTTGACTTTAGTAAACCATTTACCTAGGAGACAAATGCTAGTGGTTTTGGTCTTGGTACTGTCCTGTAGCAACCATCTCATCCTATAGCATATTTCAGTAAGAAAACGGGCCCTAGAATGCAATCTCAATCTGCTTACATCAGGGAGTTGTATGCTATCACTATTGCTGTTAATAAATGGAGACAATATCTCTTTGGTACCACATTCTTCATTAAAACTGATCATAAGAGCCTTAAATATCTTTTTAATCGGACCATCCAAACCCTTGAGCAATAATACTACCTCACCAAACTGCTAGGAATTTCCTACAATATATTGTATAATCCTGGACCCGCCAACAAGATATTAGATGCTCTCTCTAGACTTCCCTTGGAATCAGAAGTGCACACTTGTTTAGCCCTCTCCATTGCATAGTTTCAATTTCTAGATGACCTCAAGAAGGAACACTCAGTTTATCCTATAGTTCAGACTCTACAAAATAAGTGCATTACTGATCCCTTACACCATCAAGCCTGGTCAGTCAAAGATGGAATCCTATACTGCAAAGGCATATTCTTTTTGGGGCCAGATTCCTCCTTGAAGGAAATCTTCCTTGGTGTATGCCACACTACTCCCACTAGTGGCCATGCTGGCATTGACAGAACATTTACTAGGCTCTCAAAAAGTTCCATTGGAAAGGTATGAAGCAAGATGTGATACAATTTATCTCTCATTGCCCGACATGTCAACAAGTAAAGCTATTTAACACTAAACCCTATGGCTTGATATAACCACTGCCCATCCTTGAACAAATATGGGAGGACATTGCCATGGATTTCATTACACACCTTTCATCCTATTATGGATAGACTCAGCAAGTATGCTCACATTGCCCTCTTAAAACCCATTTCATTGCAACCAAAGTAGCCCAGGTTTTCCTAAACACTGTTTTCAAACTTCATAGGATTCCTAAATCCATAATCAATGATAGGGATCCCATTTTCACTAACTAATTTTGGTAATCCCTCTTCAATTTTCAAGGAACTAACCTCAAAAGGAGCACTTCTTACCATCCACAAACTGATGGCCAGATAGAAAATCTCAATAAATGTTTGGAGTAGTATCTGAGAGCATTTACTTCTAATCAACCCCAACTTTAGTTTACTTACTTAGCCTGAGTTGAGTATCGTTATAACACAAGCTTACACTCCTCTCTTGGTGCATTCTCCATTCTAACTAGTCTATGGTAGATTCCCTCCTACCTATATTAAATGGTCTTCCTCTAATGAAGTTGTGGAACATGCACTCAACACTAGAGACACTATTCTGACTCAGATGATCACTTACTCAAAGCCCAGCATAGGACGAAGTAAAATGCTGATAAATATAGGATTGAAATAACTTTGTGGATGATTATTCACGTTATTCATGGGTGTTTCCTTTAAAATCGATATCTGATGCTTTTGAATCATTTCTCACTTTCAAAGCTAAAATCAAAAATTTGTTTCGTACCAAAATAATATTTTTTTTCAATGTGATGGTGGTGGTGAACTTCTCAATGCCACTTTTCGATCTTTTTTAGATACCCATGGCATTTCTCTTCGTATCATGGCACCACATACACCGCAACAAAATGTTGTAACTGAATATCGTCATCGTACCATCAATATTCTCTTTGTATCTTGGCACCGCATACACCGCACAAATGTTGTAGCTGAACATCGTCATCGTACCATCAATAATATGGTTTGATCTATTCTTTTCCATGCAAAATCGCCTCCCATATTTTGGGTTGAAGCCTTCCACATAGCCGTTTATGTCTTTAATCTCCTTCCTTCCTCTTCAATTAATTTTCATATTCCCCATACCATTCTTTTTCATTCTGAACCAAATTATAATTTTTTTACGTGTGTTTGGTTATTCTTGTTATCCGAATCAATCTGCTACTGCTTCCCACAAATTGGCTCCCAAGTCCTCTCATTGTATTTTTCTTGGATATGAACATAATTATCACGCGTATCATTGTCTTAATTTGGCCACCAATAAAATCATTATTTCCTGCCATGTTAATTTTTTTGAAACTTCCTTCCCTTATAAATCTCTTTCTTCATCTAATAGTCCCAATTCCTCCTTCAAGTGGTCGAATTTTTAAATCCTTTAACATTTTCTTTTTACTGAGTTCTCAGTCAAATTCTAACTCCAACTTTTCTTTCTCTCCTATCCACTCGTCCCCTTCCTCTCCTATTTCTCCTCAACTTCTTGGTCAGACTACTTCGTTATCTATAACTCCACACCCAACACAAAGTCCTACTCCAACACAAATGAACCACTAGCCCTACCAGTGTCCTTCTTCACACCCAAATTTAACTCAAACAAACCGACTCCACCAGTATCCTACTCCAACTTAAATTCCCCACTAGTGTCCTACTCCACCTCAAACAACTCAAAATCCTACGTCTCTCATTTTAGCTAAGTCTCCTACCGCCCCCCCCCCCCCAACTAACCTCCCTCTTCAACTTTATCTCCCACTAACTCTTCCATTCAAACTACTCCTTTTCCTTTATCTCCTACACCACCGGCCTTACACTATCCTCCTTCCACTAAAACAACTATACAGCCCTATCCTCTACCATTATCCTTATCTCTACTTAACTCTCCCAATCAAACAACAATTCCACTCCATTTAAATAATTTATCTTCCACTTCATATAAAACAACCTTATCACCTACAATTATTTCCCTTACCTTTCCTTCTACTTCTCCACCTCAACCCACACACCACCGTCCGCCTCCTTTACCCACATACACGATGATCACCCGTACCAAAGATAGATCTCGAGAGCCACGCATATGATGAGAGTCATAAAATGTATCTTAACAGTACTTAATTGTTTTGATCTAGGTTTAAATTGCACTTTTATACGTTAACAACTCTAAAGTATCATTCTTGGATCATTGATCTATTTCGATGCATTTTCAGGTACTTTAAGCTCAAAAGAGGAGGAAAAGTTATCGTTGCTTGAGGCATAAAGACTCAAGGCAAACTAGAGTGAAGGAATGCTTCCGGAAGGACAAGATAGAGGTCTTAAAAGAGCAACAGCTGCTGCCCGCACTGGAAATGAGTTTCACTAAATTGCCAGAATTACCCGTACAGATCAATCATATTTGCAAATTAAACTGTATTGACACAAGAAGAACTAGGATATGCACCACATATGTTTAGAAAGATCCAGAAGTCTATTTTCTGGAGAATTTTACGGTTCATAATAATGATTTTTCTAGAGAAAGTTATGGTAGTTTAAGTAGACAAAGGTCAACCTGTGCGGGTTGTGCGGGCTGTGCGGGATTTCAGAGTGAAGGGCATGTGAAGGCATAAATCCCACAGCCCACATCGGTTAGAAACACATTTCTATATCCCATATCCCATATCGGATTGGGAACACATTGCACTCATGGTATTTTCCTATATAAGACCCACTCTACTTCAGCTTTAAGAACAATCGGAGAATCTGAGATCATCAGAAAGTGAATCCAAAGGGCCTTTAGAAGCAATCCAGTGGGTTCTTAGGAGAAATCTGACGTACTTTTAGAGGACAAGCTGAGGAATCACTGAAGTTTTCGCTACCAATGGGGAGATGATCGTTGAGAGGCCAAAGGCAACTCGAGGACTCATGAGCCCCATGGCCGGCTAGCCTCCAAGCAAGGCGAAAGGATGAATCCATAGGTGTACTTGTGCTTATTTTCCTTTATTTGATTCAGTTGTAGTTTAGTATTATTTTCATTAAATATTTTTATGTTTTATTCTTTAATTTAATTAGTAGATTTCTTATTAGTCCGGTGATTGCATGCTTCTTTTCCATATAAGTCTAGTCATGCTCTTCTTATGTGTATTTGTTTGGGTGTGATTGAATCCGGTAGATTTATTTTATAGATTTGTCCATCGCTGTGGCATTGTCATTTAGATATATCGTCGTCTTTTGATAATTTATAAGTTAGGTCATGTGTGCTTGAAAGTAAAGAATAATTCATATCAATTACATTAGGGTTTATACATTCCCTTTGATTGAATATTTGCCGATTGCTTGTTTGGGATGTGAAACTTGCAATCGAGATAAAAAAAACTGAATTGAGATTGGAATAAGGAAACAAACCTAGGAAGGATTCCCAAAACCTTGTTGCTTCCATTATAGTTTTCATTACAATTACACAATTCGCATATCACTTTACTTTATTATTCAAATTCTCTCGTTCAACTGTTATCGTTCATGTTAAGGATTACATCTTCTCTTGTAATTAACTTGTTTCTCTGTGGAATTGACACCCCAAAACTGTATTACAACTACCGCATTATACTTTGGCCGTAATCAAATTTTGGCGCCGTTGCCGGGGAAACGCGCTGAAGTAAAAGGAAGATTGTCAACTTTTGACATGACAGTAGAAGAATTGTAAATAGTTTTTCTTTTCAGTAACTGTAAAGGTGGTAACTTCGTTCCTTCTTTTTATAGTATTTTTTTTATTATTGTTTTTTGTTTCTAAGTTTTGATTTTCTGATTTTTTTATTATGTTTTATTTATTTCCTCTCTGATTCATTTGGTGCATGCTTAGACCGAGAGATTTGCGAGATAGATTCATTAGAGGACCCGAACTAGAATTTCCCTCTCCTTTCGAGTCTAATAGTGAAACCTCACCTAGATCAACCAATAGTGGAAACCCAAGTGAGAATTTAGAGGATTTTGTTAACATGGCCGATATCTTTAATGAGAATGTTGCTAGGACACTTCAGGATTACCTCCACCCTAAAAGCACAGCCACACCATCATGCATCATGTTTCCAGCCAATACTCGCCAATTAGATCTTAAACCAGGGATGATTCAATTACTCCCTACATTTCATGGCTTGGACAATGAAAACCCATATGTGCACATTAGAGAGTTTGAAGAAGTAGTTGCGACTTTTCATAGTCAAGATGAAACCGATGACATTGTGAGGCTTAAGTTCTTTCCTTTCGTTTTGAAGGATAGAGCTAAGAGTTGGCTATACTCACTAAGACCACGATCTATTAGGTCGTGGACTGAGATGACTCAGGCTTTCTTTAACAAATACTTTTCCCAACATAAGACCAACACTTTGAAAAGGCAAATCTTCACCTTTGCACAAAAAGATAGTGAGACCTTATATCAGTCTTGGGAGAGATTTAAGGAGTTATTGAGTATGTGTCCTCACCATGGGTATGAGAACTGGCGCTTGGTGAGCTATTTTTATGAGGGACTTACATATAGAGAGCGCCAATTCATAGAGATGATATGTAATGGTGAATTTTTAGAGAAAGATCCTGATGAGGCCATAGAGTATCTCAATGAGCTTGCTGAAAAAGCTCACACTTGGACTAGACCTAGTGCCACTGAAAGCACAAATAGGTCACGACCTATAGGGAACCAAAATGGTGGTGGAATTTACCATCTTAGGGAAGAGGATAACATTAAGGCCAAGGTTGAGATGCTCACTAGGGAACTAAAGGTATTAAAGACTAAGAGCTTAAAGCCAACATACGTGGTTAATCATGCAAAATCCTTTGAACCGTGTTTTGTGTGTGGCGAGGTAGATCATCTCGCTCAAGAGTGTCCCACATTTGTTGAGATGAGATGGATGTATAAGGAACAATGTAATGCCTTAGGCATGTACAAGAAGCCTTTGACACCCTTCTCTGATTCTTATAATCTGGGATGGTGAAATCACCCCAATTTCAGCTGGAAGTTTGAAAACCAGCAGCTTGCACAACCCCGTGCACCATATCTTGAACCCTATCATGCACCCGTGTCTTCTAGGAGTTCTTGAGAAGACACTTTACATGCTTTTATTGAAGCACAGGGAAAGACTAATCAAAGGCTTGAATCTTTAATTGTGCAGGTTATTGAAGAACATAAAGAGATAAAGAGCTAAGTGTCCAAGTTAATGAGCTACTTGAGTGTGACTGAGCGAGGTAAGTTCCCTTCTCAAGCTCAGTCCACATCTCATGATCAACACCTGGTGTAACAGAATATGAAGGAGGTGAATGCCATTGAGACAGTAAGTGGTCAGTTATTACACATCCCAACAACGAAAAAATTAGAGGATGTGGATGAAAGCCACCAAGCATACATGATGGACTCATTCATGGAAAAAGCCCAACATCTTAATTCATTGGAGTCCACCCT
This sequence comes from Bretschneidera sinensis, assembly GCA_023935145.1. Classification (NCBI taxonomy): domain Eukaryota; kingdom Viridiplantae; phylum Streptophyta; class Magnoliopsida; order Brassicales; family Akaniaceae; genus Bretschneidera; species Bretschneidera sinensis. The sequence goes on from CM043704.1 coordinate 9,766,744, forward strand.
CACCCATGGCTTGACAAAAGCATATGTCTAGCCAGAATTTGTGGATGTTACTGATGACATCCTTAAGGCCTCTCAAAAGCATACAAGCACCGAATTTGGCAATGAAGCAGTGGCTGGTGCATTCAACCTATGTTTTTTTAGGAGGAAAAAAATGTGTCTGGCTGAAGATGTAAAACTTAGCACTCATGGGAGGCACCCCACAGCATATCCTTTTACTATAATTTTTTTTCTTTCTTGTTTATTATTCGTATTTTTTTTGTTTTCCAGCATTAGCTTGGTATTTCATTTTCGAGGAAAAATATACGAAGTAGTTCAAATGGTGGAGCACAATTTTCAGCTTCTGTGCACCTTTGGCTACAAGGGGAGTCTTCTTTACTCTTTCTTTTACATTAAGGTCAATGCAATTTTTAAGTTGGGGGTGGAGGAAACGCATCTCTTTGTTTCCATATTCTTTATTTCCATAAAAAAAAAATTCATTTTCCGTTGAACTGCTTGGTGTCATTTTCCTTTTTGTTTGTTTTTAGCATGATTGATGTTAGCCTTAGAGTTAATTCACATGTCAATGATATGAGCTTAATTGAGATAGCAGATAGCATGTAGAAAAAGTTAAATCTTGCTTCGGTTTGAAATTAATTTAAGTATCAATGTTCATTTGGTTTCAGACTCTAGTTTGTGGTAAGGTTGTATGATTAGTCTTAAGCATTTAGAGAAATTTTATGTGTGATTGTTTTATGAATACTTTTGCGGTCTTGAAAAGCTCTAGAACTTACTTGATAATCACTTGAGGTGAATTCCTAGAATCCACACTACTTAGGATATGATATAGGCCATTTTTGAACCATTTGAACCTTTCAAACCTACCATTGCTATATTTATCACTAGTCACCTATTTGAGCCTTTTTCTTAAAAAAAAAAATTGAGCCTTGTTTCTTTCAATAAACCATTTACTTACCTTTATGAGCCTAAAAATATTTTATCCTTACCTTTCTTTTAAAAGAACTTAGTTATACACATGTTGTGAGAAACACTTAAAAGGAGTAAGGGTGGAAATATGAAAAAAATATCACTACCACAACCCAAGTACATTAAAGGAGATAAGTTTGGGGTTGTGGAAAAGAAAAGAAAAAAAAAGATTTACGGCAAAGAAAGAAGAGAGAAAGAAAATAAAAAAAAATGGTGATTTGTTGAAAGAAATGCTCGAAAAATGGTTGAAAGAGTTGGGTGTTGAAGTAAAGGTTATCAAGTGCTTAAAGTGATTGTGTTTAAAGCTAAGTGATTGAGTTCTTTTACTTATGAATCCTTCCCATTCTTCCTTAGCTTTTACCTTAGCCTAACGTTACAAGCTTATTAAAGACCTTTTGATCCAATGTAGTATGATTTTTCTACAATAGTGGAGAGTGATTTGAAAAGTGAGCCTATGGAGCTTGTTTTTGTGATTGATGTCACGCAATTTATTATGTTTTTAGAGGCCAAGACTTGTATTCATGAATGTTATGCATAAAATCATCCGGGTGTTCGGATTAATGGTTTGTGGTAAGATGGATCTTAAGAGTCAATAACGATTTTACGATTGATGTTTGGATTACTTTTGGACTTAGGTTAAATTTAATGATTCTATGTGTCGTATGTTATGTGCGATTTTTTAGACAAAAAGTGAATTACTCTTGGTTCAGTGCTAGCATTGCTTTACTTTGTTTTTAACTCCTACCATAGAATTCATCTCTTATTTTCACTTGAATTGCTAGAGACTAGCAATAAGCTAGTTGGGGGTTGTGATGAGAGTTATAAAATGCATCTTAACAGTACTTAATTGTTATCATTTTAGGGTTGATCTAGGTTTTAATTGCACTTTTATACGTTAACAACTCTAGTATCATTCTTGGATCATTGATCTATTTCGGTGCATTTTTAGGTACTTTAAGCTCAAAAGAGGAGAAAAAGTTATCATTGCTTGAGGCACAAAGACTCGAGGCATACTGGAGTGAAGGAATGCTTCCGGAAGGACAAGATAGAGGGCTTAAAAGAGCAACAGCTATTGCCCGCACTAGAAAGGAGTTTCAGTAAATTGCCAGAATTGCCCGTACAGATCAATCATCTTTGCAAATTAAACTGTATTGATACAAGAAGAACCAGGAGATAAGCCATTCATCATGTCTGGAAGCACATTAGAACATTCTTTTGCTGATATTATTACCAATATTCGATACTAGGTCATTCATAGCATTACTATACCTTCCCTATTCATTGCGGGTTGGTTATTCGTCAGCACGGGTTTAGCTTAATATGCTTAGAAAGATCCGGAAGTCTATTTTCTAGTGAATTTTACGATTCATAAAAATGACTTTTCTAGAGAAAGTTATGGCAGTTTAAGTAGACAAAGGTCAAGGTGTGCGGGCTATGCGGGATTTCAGCATGAAGGGCATGTGAAGGCTTATATCCCACATCCCACATCGGTTAGAAACACATTTCTATATCCCACATCCCACATAGGATTTGGAACACATTGCACTTGTGGTATTTGCCTATATAAGACCCACTCCACTTCAGCTTTAAGAACAATCAGAGAATCTGAGATCATCAGAAAATGAATCCAAAGGGCCTTTAGGAGTAATCCAGAGGGCCCTTAGGAGGAATCTGAAGTACTTTTGAAGGGCACACTAAGGAATCACTGAAGCTTTCGCTACCAAGGGGGAGATGATCATTGAGAGGTCGGAGGCAACTCGAGGACGCATGAGCCCCATGGCCGGCTAGTCTCCAAGTAAGGCGAAGGGATGAATCCCTAGGTGTAGTTGTTCTTATTTTCCTTTATTTGATTCAGTTGTAGTTTGGTATTATTTTCATTAAACATTGTTATGTTTTATTCTTTAATTTAATTAGTAGATTTCTTATTAGTCCGGTAATTGCATGCTTCTTTTCCATATAAGTCTAGTCATGCTCTTCTTATGTGTATTTGTTTGGGTGTGATTGAGTCCAGTAATTGCATGCTTCTTTTCCATATAAGTCTAGTCATGCTCTTCTTATGTGTATTTGTTTGGGTATGATTGAGTCTGGTAGATCTCTTTTATAGATTTGTCCATTATTGCGGTATTGTCATTTAGATATATCATCGTCTTTTGATAATTTATAAGTTAGGTCATGTGTGCTTGAAAGTAAAGAATAATTCATATCAATTACATTAGGGTTTATACATGCGTTTTGATTGAATATTTGCCGATTGCTTGTTTGGGATATGAAACTTGCAATCGAGATAAAAACAACTGAATTGAGATTGGAATAAGGCAACAAACCTAGGGAGGATTCCCAGAACCTTGTTGCTTCCATTATAGTTTTCATTACAATTACACAGTTCGCATATCACTTTACTTTATTATTCAAATTCTCTCGTTCAACTTTTATCGTTCATGTTAAGGATTACATCTTCTCTTGTAATCAACTTGTTTCCCTGTGGAATCGACACTCCAAAGCTGTGCTACAACTACCGCATTATACTTTGGGCGTAATTAGCATACTTCTCTCCTTATTGACAACATTAACATCCCAAGTTTCTTCCACCGAACCCACCTCATTCACTATTGCAAACAAATTCCCTCACTGGAAAAATACTATATCTTCCAAGTACAATACTCTCCTTAAAAATGATATTTGGGATTTTATCCCTCTCCCTCTTACTAAAAGTGTGATCGGAGCTAAGTGGGTTTTCAAAATCAAGCTCAAATCTGATGGTACTATTGAACTATATAAGGCTTACAAGCAACAACATGGGGTTGACTACATTGAAACTTTCACTATGGTCGTCAAACCTGTTACAATTCATACTGTACTCTCTCTGGCCCTGTCACATTCTTGGCTGATTCATTAACTTGACGTTAAGAATGCGTTCTTGCATGGTCACATTTCGAAAGAAGTCTATATGACTCAACCCTAAGGTTTTGTCCATCCTGATTATCCCATGCACGTCTGCAAGCTTAAACTTGCTCTCTATGGCCATAAACAAGCCCCTCGAGCCTGGTTTCAATGCTTCACAAAGTATATTGTTGAACACGGGTTTTCAGGTAGTTAAGCTGATCACTCCATGTTTCTTCTCCAAACTTCAACAGGCATGGCCGTTCTCTTACTCTATGTCGACGACATTATTCTTAATGCTTCTAGTCCTATCTTACTTCAAAGCACTATCAGTGCTCTCAACAGCAAATTTACGATGACCGATCTTATCCTTCTTCACTATTTTCTCGGGATACATGATACACGTACCTTGCATGGTGTGTTTTTGTCGCAACAAAAATATGTCTCTGAACTTCTACAACGAACTGGTATGTCTAATGCTAAGGCTGTCTCAACTCCCATTGCACATCGCACACATTTGTCCATTTCTATGAACACATCGTTGTCTGATCCTACTGAATACAGAAGCATCGTGGGAGCCCTCCAATACTTGGTATTCACCCGACCTGATCTCTCATTTGCAGTTAATTTAGTATGTCAATTCATGCATGCCCCCGTGTGAAGGTCATCTCCAAATAATGAAGCGTATCCTTTGGTACCTCAAAGGTACCTTACATTTTGGCCTTAGTCTTGACCGTTCCTCCCTCTCCAGAATGATTGTGTATTTTGATGCTGACTGGGCTAGTTGTCCAAACACTCATCGCTCTACGACTGATTACTGTGTTTTTATTGGATCAAACCTTATTTCTTGGTCTGCTAAGAAGTAACCCACAATGGCTTGCTCCAGCATCAAATTTGAATACCGTGCTATTGCTTCCGTCGTTGCTGAGACCTGTTGGATAAAATCCTTGCTTCGTGATCTTGGTATATTTCTTGGCCAACCTGTCACTCTCCATTGCGACAACATTGGAGCTACTTATCTTCTTATCAACCCAATCATGCATTCTCGCATGAAACATGTCGATCTTGATTACCATTTTGTTCGTAAGAAGGTGGCTCGGGGTGAGTTACGAGTTTCTTTCCTTCCTATTGAGCAACAACTAGCCTATGCTTTTACCAAAGGTCTATCCTCCACTTGGTTTTGTTGGCTTTGCTCCAATTTGCACGTGTGTTCCCACCCGCTCAAATTATAAGAGGGTAATTGATATGATCCACGCCAAGAACTAAGAAATTTATGGATAAAGAAGACTTCCAAGATCATCTAGAAGCAGATTTATATGAGGTCGCGACCCATTGCTTATATTGAAGCAAGAACCTTGGTATAATGAAAACTGAGACCGCAACTCGTTGCTTATATTGAAGCAAGAACCTTGTTATAAGGAAGACACCACAATCAATTATGGAAGGATTGATTGATAAGTCGAAGATGAACGCCACGGAAACTCTGATAAGTTCAGAAGTTCTAAAAGAACCAAAGAGAATTTTCTCTCCAAAAGTATGAATCAAATCTAAATTGTCTTATTCCAAAAATCCAATGGCTATTTAAATACATGAGAATTCGTAATCAATTAGAAAAAGGAAAACTAAGAAATAAGAATTAAACCTAAATAGAATTCTGGTAGGAATAAGAAACTACAAAATAGGAAATAAACCTAAATAGAATTCTAGTAACCTAAAATCCAAATAAGGAAAGTACCTAACTTGGCATGCAAGCCTTATAATTTAGCAATTAAATTAATAAGGAAACAATTAAAAAAGAAGGTAATAAGTAAAATTGCAGCCTGCCATTTTCGTTGATGAGCCAACCAAAACGAGTAAGTCTCCAATTTTGGGAAACTAAGATTTTAATTCACCAACTTGAGTTGCTGGATTATTCCAAAGCTTGAATTATGGAAACTCATCCTTGTGGATCACGAATAGCATCATCCTTGGGCCCCCAAAGATGGTTCTAAGGCCAAATGTGTTAAATCAGCCCATTGAGAGTTTCCTTGAACCTTTTAGCTCGAACCCTTGTAACTGATCCAATTGGAACTTGAATAGGAAGATGCCATTTGTTAGCCGTGTCTTCATCATTCCCTCCTCTTGAAAAAGATTTGTCCTCAAATCATCACCTACCTCAAAAAATCTTAAATCAGAAACATTGAAAGTGGTACTAACATTGTACTCACCTGGCACCTTTTCATTGATGCACTCAAGGACAAAAAAAGGTCTATCTCATTTAGGAAGTAACTTTGAACGCCTTTGCGCTAGAAATATTTTTTTCCTCGTGTGTAACCAAACCCAATATCCGGGTTGAAAAATCAGTCGTTGGAGAACTTTGATCAATTGGAACGCCTTCTCTTGCTCATCTCCCCACTTGAATCCAACATTCTTCTTGATGACTTTGATAAGTGGTGCGACAACCCTGCTAAAGTCTTTCACGAACCTCTTATAAAAACTAGCAAGGCCATGAAAACTACGAACTTGACCTACACTCGTGGGACTTGGCCATTCTTTAATCGCACGGATCTTCTCTTCATCAACCTGTATTCCTTGTACACTCACAACAAAACCAAGAAACACAAGCTTATCGGTGCAAAAGGTGCACTTCTTCAAGTTAGCAAACAACTTCTCTTTTCTAAGCACATCCAAAACTGATTTTAAATGCACAACATGATCATCTAAGTTTGTGCTAGTAATAAGAATATCATCAAAATAAACAACAATGGATCTACCTATAAAAGCTCGTAAAACATGGTTCATTAATCTCATGAAAGTACTTGGTGCATTTCTTAGTCCAAATGGCATAACTAACCACTCATATAAACCATATTTCATTTTAAAAGCAGTTTTCCATTCATCACCCTCTTTCATTCTTATTTGATGATATCCACTTTTTAAATCAATCTTAGAAAATACATGTGCACCATGCAGTTCATCTAGCATATCATCTAAACGAGGAAGAGGATGTCGATACTTTACCATTATATTGTTGACTGCTCGGCAATCAACGCACATTCTCCACGTCCCATCCTTTTTAGGAACCAAAATCATTGGAATAGCACACGGGCTCATGCTTTCTCTTACGTACCCTGTTTCCATCAATTCACTAACCTACCTTTGTAACTCCTTTCTCTCCTCGGGATTGCTTCGATGGGCTGGTCGGTTTGGAATTGTAGCACCGGGCACGAAACCAATTTGATGTTCAATTCCTCGAATAGGAGGTAAGCCATGCAGAATCTCCTTGGGAAAGATATCGTCAAACTCCTATGAAAGAGAAACAATATAACTAGGCAAAGATGAGTCAAATTGTTTAGTGTTTAATGCCTCTTTGTACAAAAGTACAATCATTGGCTGATTTAAAACCATTGCTCTTTTTATTTCACTCGTTCTTGCATAGAAATTTGCTTTTCTCTCAATGGCCGAATCAACTCTCTTATTTTCTCTCTCAATTTTTCCGGCCTCTCTCATTTTCTCTTTCTGATTTTCATTCGTTCTCTTTTTCTCACTCTCTTTTGTCTGCTCACTTTATTTTTGTAACCTCACTTGATCTTCATAAACCTACTTTGGTGTCAAAGGAACTAAAATGATTGTTCTTTGATTTCTTACAAACGAAAATTTGTTGGTGAAGCCATCATGCTTAACACACCGATTGAATTTCCATGGTCGGCCTAATAGCAAGTGTCCAACTTGCATTGGAACTACATCACACAAAACTTCATCTTCATATTTTCCAATACGGAAGGAAACTAACACCTGTTTATTCACCTTCACATCACCACTATTATTGAGCCATTGCAACTTGTAAGGCCGAGGATGTTTAATTGTTGGCAGCCCTAATTTCTCAACCATTGTAGTGCTAGCAATGTTAGTACAACTACCTCCATCAATAATCACACTACATACCTTGTTTTGCACATGGTATCTAGTATGAAAGATGTTTTCTCACTGCACTTTGTCATGTTCTTTGATTTGTACACTTAGAGCTCTCCTTGCAACCAACAATTCTCCTTGGGCAGCGTATTACTCATCACTTGCACTTCCAATGGTGGCATAGATTCGGTATCTTCTTTCCCTCGGTTTCAATTTCATCATTATCTTGCAATACCATAACTTTTTTGTTCAGACATTGGCTTGCTATGTGACCCCTGCCTTGGCATTTAAAACACTTAATATCATGATTTCTAGTGGTGGAAGAGTCAGTTTTACCTTGATTTCAATGGCTAGTACTTTCTTGCTTTTGCTCGGTTTTGGGCTTGGTCGTGGTTTGCTTCACAAAATTTGGCCTCTAAGATGAACCTAAGTTAGGGTTTTGCCGTGTATTGTTGCCCCTCCTCTTGAGTTGGTTTTCAATTTTGACAGCCATGTGCACCATATATTCCAATTCCACATAATGATGCAACTCCACCGAATTAGCAATTTCCAGGTTCAAACCAGCCAAGAATCTAGCCATAGTAGCCTCTCAGTCCTCCTCTACATTTTCTTGGATCATAGCTACTTCCATCTCTTTATAATAATCCTCCACACTCTGACTACCTTGTGCAAGACTTTGCAATTTTTAGTACAACTCACGGTAGTAATGGCTTGGAACAAACCGTTTCCTCATCACGGTTTTCATCTTCTCCCAAGTCTCTATTGGACGCTCTCTATTTCTCCTCCTGTTTAACACTAGTTGATCCCACCAAACAATCGCATAGTCAAAAAATTCAATGGCCGTAAGTTTAACCTTTTTAAGCTCGAAATAATTATGACAATCAAATACTAATTCTATCTTCTTCTCTCACTCAAGGTAGGCTTCCAGATCGTTTTTGTCTTGAAATGATGGAATCTTCATCTTAATACTACCCAAGTTATTATCTTCCCGATTCCTAGCTTCTCTACCTTGACCACAAAATCTCCTATGGCTAACAACTGATTCCCGATCATCTTCTTCATCAAATCCATTCCCATAATACTCTTCATCTTTAACTCTCTCTCTCCCCTAGGTTGAACTCTCTCCCTCCTACACATATTATGAGCATTTTGTTGCTGCCCCACACGTGCATTCTCTATCTGATCTATCCACTTATGAACCTATTCCATCTCCATTCTCAATACTCTCCTCATCTCACCCATTAAAGCCTCCATGAGCAACTTCGGATCACCCTCTTCCGACGTATCTTCGGAATTATTTTTGTTCTTGTTGTCTAACATGTTTGCTGCAAAAAAAAAAATTAGAAAAAAAAAGAACAAAAGGACCTCACACACTCCCTCACGTGTTTCACTTAAAGAATGAGTCACTCAATTTCACTCGTGTTTTTACACAAAAATCATATTGGCTTTTACCCTCTTATGTGCTCACCACTCTTGCCTTTTTCCACTCGTAATAATCCTCTATAGGTTCTTATCAAACTAACCGAACAAGTATCAAAGTTTCCAGCAACAATTCACCAATAACTCACAAAGAAATTCGGATTTAAAGGCTAGAATACAAGGAAACAAAGATGAGAAATTGAAACAAGAATTGAAAGGATTGAATCTAAATATCACACACTTTTTTTTCACACTTTGTTTTTTTGGCATCTTCCTATTCAAGTTTCAATTGGACCAGTTACAAGAGCTCGAGCTAAAAGGTTCAAGGAAACTCTCAATGAGCTGATTCAACATATTTGGGCTAAGAACCATCTTTAGGGGCCCTAGGATGATGCTATATATGATCCACAAGGATGAGTTTCCATAATTCAAGCTTTGGAATAATCCAACAACTCAAGATGGTGAATTAAATTTTAGTTTCCCAAAATTGGAGACTTACTCGTTTTGGTTGGCTCATCAAGGAAAATGGCATGCTGCAATTTTACTTATTACCTTTTTTTAATTGTTTTTTTATTAATTTAATTACTAAATTATAAGGCTTGCATGCCAAGTTAGGTACTTTCTTTATTTGGATTTTAGGTTACCAGAATTTTATTTAGGTTTATTTCCTATTTCTTAGTTTTCCTTTTTTCTAATTGGTTACAAATTCTTATATATTTAAATAGCCATTGACTTTTTGGAATAAGACAATTCATATTTGATTCATATTTTTGGAGAGAAAATTCTCTTTGGTTCTTTTAGAACTTCTGAACTTATCGGAGTTTCTGTGGCGTTCATTTTCGACTTATCAATCAATCCTACCATAATTGATTGTGGCATCTTCATTATACCAAGGTTCTTGCTTCAATATAAGCAATGGGTCGCGATCTCAATCTTCATTATACCAAGATTCTTGCTTCAATATAAGCAACGGGTCGCGATTTCATATAAATCTGCTTTTAGACAATCTTGGAAGTCTTCTTGATCCATCAAGTTCTTAGTCCTTGGCGTGGATCATATCAGTTGGTATCAGAGCCTTCTAGTTGCAGGTTTGCCTATCTTTTGTTTTGATTCATAAAAAAAAAAACGTTAAAAAGAACGAAATTAAAAAAAAGAATGAATTTCTAGTTTAAAAAAACGTGAAAAAAATGTGTGATATTTAGATTCAATCCTTTCAATTCTTATTTCGATTTCTCATCTTTGTTTCTTTGTTTCCTTGTATTCTAGCCTTTAAATCTGAATTTTTTTGTGAGTTATTGGTGAATTGTTGCTGGAAACTTTGATACTTGTTCGATTAGTTTGATAAGAACCTATAGAGGATTATTACGAGTGGAAAAAGGCAAGAGTGGTGAGTATATAAGAAGGTAAAAGTCAATCTAATTTTGTGTAAAAACACGAGTGAAATTGAGTGACACATTCTTTGAGTGAAACATGTGAGGGAGTGTGTGAGGTCCTTTTGTTATTTTTTTTCTAACTTTGTTTTTGTAGCGAACATGTCAAACAACAAGAACAAAAATAATTCCAGAGATACGTCGGGAGAGGGTGATCCGAAGTTGCTCATGGAGGCTTTAATGGGTGAGATGAGGAGAGTATTGAGAACGGAGATGGAACAGGTTCATGAGCGGATAGATCGGGTAGAGAATGCATGTGTGGGGCATCAACAAAACGCTTCTAATATGCGTAGGAGGCAGAGAGTTCAACCGAAGGGAGAGAGAGTTGAAGATGAAGAGTATTATGGGAATGGATTTGATGAAGAAGATGATCAGGAATCAATTGTTATGCATAAGAGATTTGGTGGTCGAGGTAGAGAAGCTAGGAATCGGGAAGATAATAACTTGGGTAGTATTAAGGGAAGATTCCATCGTTTCAAGACAAAAATGATCTTGAAGCTTACCTTGAGTGGGAGAAGAAGATAGAATTAGTATTTGATTGTCATAATTATTTCGAGCTTAAAAAGGTTAAACTTCTGGCCATTGAATTTTTTAACTATATAATTGTTTGATGGGATCAACTAGTATTAAACAGGAGGAGAAATAGAAAGTGTCCAATAGAAACTTGGGAGGAGATGAAAACCGTGATGAGGAAACGGTTTAATCCAAGCCATTACTACCGTGAGTTGTACCAAAAATTACAAAGTCTTACACAAGGTAGTCAGAGTGTGGAGGATTATTATAAAGAGATGGAAATAGCTATGATCTGAGCAAATGTATAGGAGGACCGAGAAGCTATTATGGCTAGGTTCTTGGCTGGTTTAAACCTGGAAATTGCTAATTCAGTGGAGTTGCATCATTATGTGGAGTTAGAAGATATGGTGCACATGGCTGTCAAAATTGAGAACCAACTCAAGAGGAGGGGCAACAATACACGGCAAAACCCTAACTCGGGTTCATCTTGGAGGCTGAATTTTGTGAAGCAAGCCACGACCAATCCCAAAACCGAGCAAAAACAAGAAAGTACCAGCCATGGAAATCAAGGTAAAACTGACTCTTCCACCACTAGAAATCGTTATATTAAGTGTTTTAAATGCCAAGGCAGGGGTCACATAGCAAGCTAATGTCCAAACAAAAGAGTTTTGGTATTGCGAGATAATGGTGAAATTGAAATCGAGGGCGAAGAAGATACCGAATCTATGCCACCAATGGAGGATGCAAGTGATGAGGAATACGCCGCCCAAGGAGAATTGTTGGTTGCAAGGAGAGCTCTAAGTGTGCAAATCAAAGAAGATGACGAAGTGCAGCGAGAAAACATTTTTCATACTAGATGCCACGTGCAAAATAAGGTATGTAGTATGATTATTGATGAAGATAGTTTTACTAACGTTGCTAGCACTACAATGGTTGAGAAATTAGGGCTGCCAACAATTAAACATCCTCGGCCTTACAAATTGCAATGGCTCAATGATAGTGGTGAAGTGAGGGTGAACAAACAGGTGTTAGTTTCCTTCCGGATTGGAAAATATGAAGATGAAGTTTTGTGTGATGTAGTTACGATGCAAGCTAGACACTTGTTACTAGGTCAACCATGGCAATTCGACCGACGAGTTAAGCATGATGGCTTCACTGACAAATATTCATTTGTAAGCAATCAAAGAACAATCACTCTAGTTCTTTTGACACCAAAGTAGGTTTATGAAGATCCAGTGAGGTTACAAAAAGAGAGTGAGCAAACAAAAGAGAGTGAGAAAAAAAGAACGAATGAAAATCAGAAAAAGGAAATGAGAGAGGCCGAAAAAATTGAGAGAGAAAACAAGAGAGCTGATTCGGCCATTGAGAGAACAACAAATTTCTATGCAAGAACGAGTGAAATAAAAAGAGTGATGATTTTAAATCAGCCAATGATTGTACTTTTGTACAAAAAGGCGTTAAACACTAACCAGTTTGACTCATCTTTGCCTAGTTCTATTGTTTCTCTTTTAGAAGAGTTTGATGATATCTTTCCTGAGGAGATTTCACATGGCTTACCTCCTATTCGAGGAATTGAACATCAAATTGATTTCGTGACCGGTGCTACAATTCCAAACCGGCCAGCCTATCGAAGCAATCCCGAGGAGACAAAGGAGCTACAAAGGCAAGTTAGTGAATTGATGGAAACGGGGTATGTAAGAGAAAGCATGAGCCCATGCGCTGTTCCGGTGATTTTGGTTCCTAAAAAGGATGGGACGTGGAGAATGTACGTTGATTGCCGAGCAGTCAACAATATAACGGTAAAGTATCGACATCTTATTCCTCGTTTAGATGATATGCTAGATGAACTGCATTGTGCTTGTATATTTTCTAAGATTGAATTAAAAAGTGGATCTCATCAAATAAGAATGAAAGAGAGTGATGAATGGAAAACTATTTTTAAGACGAAATATGGTTTACATGAGTGGTTAGTTATGCCATTTGGACTAAGAAATGCACCAAGTACCTTCATGAGATTAATGAACCATGTTTTGCGAGCTTTTATAGGCAGATTCGTTGTTGTTTATTTTGATGATATTCTCATTTATAGCACAAGCATAGATGATCATGTTTTGCATTTAAAATCAGTTTTGGATGTGCTTAGAAAAGAGAAGTTGTTTGCTAACTTGAAGAAGTGCACCTTTTGCACCGATAAGCTTGTGTTTCTTGGTTTTGTTGTGAGTGCACAAGGAATACAGGTTGATGAAGAGAAGATCTGTGCGATTAAAGAATGGCCAAGTCCCATGAGTGTAGGTCAAGTTCGTAGTTTTTATGGCCTTGCTAGTTTTTAGAGGAGGTTCATGAAAGACTTTAGCAGTATTGCCGCACCACTTACCAAAGTCATCAAGAAGAATGTTGGATTCAAATGGTGAGACGAGCAAGAGAAGGCGTTCCAATTGATCAAAGGTCGCCAACAGCTGATTTTTCAACCCGGATATTAGGTTTGGTTACACATGAGGAAAGAAAGATTTCCAGCACAAAGGCATTCAAAGTTACTTCCTAATGGAGATGGGCCTTTTTCTGTCCTTGAGCGCATCAATGACAAAGCATACAAATTAGGTTTGCCAGGTGAGTACAATGTTAGTACCACTTTCAATGTTTATGATTTAAGACCTTTTGATGTAGGTGATGATTTGAGGACAAATCCTTTTCAAGATGAGGGGAATGATGAGGACACAGCTAACAAATGGCATCTTCCTATTCAAATTCCAATTGGACCAGTTACAAGGGCTCGAGCTAAAAGGTTCAAGGAAACTCTCAATAGGCTGATTCAACACATTTGGGCTAAGAACCATCTTTGGGAGCCCAAGGATGATGCTATACGTGATCCACAAGGATGAGTTTCCATAATTCAAGCTTTGGAATAATCTAGCAACTCAAGATAGTGAATTAAAATTTTAGTTTCTCAAAATTGGAGACTTATTCGTTTTGGTTGGCTCATCAAGGAAAATGGTAGGCTGCAATTTTACTTATTACCTTTTTTTTTAATTATTTCCTTATTAATTTAATTGCTGAATTATAAGGTTTGCATTCCAAGTTAGGTACTTTCCTTATTTGGATTTTAGGTTACTAGAATTCTATTTAGGTTTATTTCCTATTTCGTAGTTTCCTATTCCTACCAGAATTCTATTTAGGTTTATTTTCTATTTCTTAGTTTTCCTTTTTCTAATTGGTTACGAATTCTCATGTATTTAAATAGCCATTGGCCTTTTGGAATAAGACAATTCAGATTTGATTCATACTTTTGGAGAGAAAATTCTCTTTGGTTCTTTTAGAACTTCTGAACTTATCGAAGTTTATGTGGCGTTCATCTTTGACTTATCAATCAATCCTTCAATCCTTTTGGAATAAGACAATTCAGATTTGATTCATACTTTTGGAGAGAAAATTTTCTTTGGTTCTTTTAGAACTTCTGAACTTATCGAAGTTTATGTGGCGTTCATCTTTGACTTATCAATCAATCCTTCAATAATTGATTGTGGTGTCTTCATTATACCAAGGTTCTTGCTTCAATATAAGCAACGAGTTGCGGTCTCAATCTTCATTATACCAAGGTTCTTGCTTCAATATAAGCAACGGGTCACGGTCTCACATAAATCTACTTCTAGACGATCTTGGAAGTCTTCTTGATCCATAAATTTCTTAGTTTTTGGCGTGGATCATATCAGTTGGTATCAGAGCCTTCTAGTTGCAGGTTTGCTTATCTTTTGTTTTGATTCATAAAAGAAAGGTAATAAGTAAAATTACAGCCTGCCATTTTCCTTGATGAACCAACCAAAACGAGTAAGTCTCCGATTTTGGGAAACTATGATTTTAATTCACCATCTTGAGTTGCTGGATTATTCCAAAGCTTGAATTATGGAAACTCATCCCTGTGGATCACATATAGCATCATCCTTGGGCCCCCAAAGATGGTTTTTAGCCCAAATATATTGAATCAGCCCATTGAGAGTTTTCTTTAACCTTTTAGCTCGAGCCCTTGTAACTGGTCCAATTGGAACTTGAATAGGAAGATGTTATTTGTTAGCCGTGTCCTCATCACTAATAGATGAAATAAATAATATTGTATTTATGCCATTTCATAAAATAAAAAAAAAAGATATAATCTTGTCATTCACACACACATATATATATATATTATCACTGTATGAGAACTCAAGAAATACAATTACAGAATTATTTGTTTTCGGCATAAACAGTTTGGCTGGGCTGCCTTCTACAGGATGCAATCCTCTCAATCTAGTACTATGGACATCAATGACATGTCATCTACATTGTGAATTTATCTGGCTGAAAATGAGACTCATCAATTCATGCAGCCTATTTTTCCCACTTTTTGACTCGTAAATTATTTTTTTTTTTTTAATTTCAGAACGCAGGGATTTTTAACTCGCTTTACCGGTGATACTGGTGAAATTCGTGCAGAAGTAAGGGAATAGATTGACACAAGTTGGCAGAGTGGAGGGAGTAAGGGAAGGCAGAGATCGTTCCAGGTGTCCTCTTCATCGATGAGGTGCACATGCTTGAAATTGAGTGCTTTTCTTTCCTGAATCGTGCTCTTGGGAATGAGATGGCTCCAATACTAGTAATTGCTACCAACAGAGGAATCATCACAATCCGAGAGACAAATTAGAAATCCCCACATGGTATTCCAATTGATCTCCTTGATCGCCTACTCATCATCACTACACAACCCTATACCGAAGATGAAATTCGCAAGATACTGGACATCAGGTGCCAAGAAGATGTGGAGATGCCTGAAGATGCAAAGGAATTGTTGACATTGACTGGGCGTGATACATCCTTGAGGTATGCCATTCATCTCATCACAGCTTCTGCATTCGCAAGATACTGGACATCAGGTGCCAAGAAGATGTGGAGATGCCTGAAGATGCAAAGGAATTGTTGACATTGATTGGGCGTGATACATCCTTGAGGTATGCCATTCATCTCATCACAGCTTCTGCTTTGGCATGCCAGAAGAGGAAGGGAAAAGATTGTAGAGATTCAGGACATTCGTCGTGTTTACAGTCTATTTTTGGATGTTAAGAGATCATCACAGTACTTGTTTGAGTATCAGAACCAATACATATGCAGTGAGGTATCAATGGTTAGCGGTGAAGAAGATGGTACTAATGCCAATAGTAACGAAGATAATGCTATGCAAACTTAAAAGAGTTCCTTTACATGTTGTCCACCTGAGGTTGGAAATTTGTGATCCTTGTGCTTCTGTAACGACCTACTCACTTGGCATTGTCGTGTTTGTTTCTTTCCATGGGAGAGAATTTTGGATTAGTAATTTGGATCATTTCTTAGTGCAGGGTGAATTTGTAATCTTGTGCATGTTAATGCTGACTCTGGCAACTGCTTGTCCGGTTGCTGTTCTTTAAATGAAAGTGTAGAATGCATATTCTCAGCCTCTTTGCTTCTGTTTTCAAAAGCAAAAATCTTCTTGTTTCAATATTCTTTCAAGTTTTTTTTTGGGATCCTCCTATTTTTATTTTTTATTTGCTTTTTTTTTTTTGTCTATAAATTGTTTACAATTTTAATTATCCATACATAGTTTAAAGTCAGAAACAACAAAATTCAGTTTTATCTTCTTACTTTCCCGAACATATGTTTTGAGAATGGAAAACAGAAAACACATCTAAATATATGCTCCAACTGCAATTTAGCCTTCAATGTTCAGCTTTCATTCGTATAAACAAAATCCCAAAGAACATAATTACCCGAACCACCCTGAAAAAAAAAATGAAAAAAAAAAAAGCAGAAGACCCAATCCCAAATACATGAACAACTCAAACTACCAGCTTTTTTCTGTGTCAATCGGCCAATTGACATCGTAGTTGGTGCGTTCGTCGTGGCTACAATTTCCGTCCTCAAACGAGCATCTTCAATTATTCCCAATTGGGAATTCGAATTCATTTAAGTAAACTTTTTTTCCACGAAAAAAACAAATATACTCAAGATCTTGTGTTTTTAAAACTTACATTTTGTGGTCAAGCCGTCTTTAATGTCATAAAAAAAATCCATAGACAAAAGAACTTATATAAATTTTCCAAAAAGAGTACTAGTAGAGTAGAACATGTTAAGGCTTAGATTGAAAATTAAGAGAACTTTTCAATGATAGGCAAAAGTATAATTTTCACTACTTGAATGTTTTCTACTTTGAAGAGGGCAATAAATGAGGGACGAATACTAACTATGAAGAAATAAAGAGGGAAAGCATAGAACCAGGGTTTGGTAGCCAAAAAGAACGGAGGAGGACTAAAAGATATTTTTGGGCCACAGAAGAAACAAAATCAGTTATACCACTCTCTCAATTTCCAATGCACAAAGACAGGATTTAGCGGCGATCCTTTCAATTAGCAGCTATGACCGTTTCCCTCCTCTCTCACATTCCTGTCTCCACGTCCTTTTGAATTTGATACTTAGAAAATATATAGTATACTTTAATATCCATCCATTTTCTTTAATCGTTTATTTTTATTCATTTCTAAATGTTGTTCTTCTGTTAAAACTTTATTTCTTTTTTAGTCCCACAAATTTCTCAAACCAATGAATTTCCAATGCCAAAAACCACACCTCTCCGTTGGTGTGTTGATGATGGGTGTTGTTGTTGGTCCAACCAATCTCCAACTCATTCCCTTCTCTTAACTTTTCAACCAATTAATCTTTCCTTAATTTCTCTACATTCATACATTTAATTGATTCTCCCTCTCATTACCAAAACCAAAAACTTCATTTCATTCTTTTCTTCATTCATTCATTCATTCTTTGGTGAATGTATTTTCATAGTCTAAAAGGAGATAAAGGAAAGGGTTGAGCTAGCAGAGAGATCCAATACCTTTTCTTCTTTTTCTTCCTCATTTCTGGTTTGTTCTGCATTCCTTGCCATCTATTATCAATTGGGTGTTACTAATGTCAATCTTTTTCTTTACTATTTTTTAAATAGGGCATTGATTCACCAAGCTCGAGTGCATATTAGTATTCAATGGCATCTTGGATGCAATCCATCGGTAGAAGATTGAATAAACCATACATTCGAGTTTCTTAAAATTTCATCTTTTAGAATATCATAGAGCGTTCATTTCATTCTTCAATTTTTCAAAAAATAAAAAATAAATAAATATGAAAAACCATTTTCCAAATACAAACTTTTCTTAAAAAACTATAGATTTCTATAAATTAACGCTGTAAATGTTTTTTTTTTCCTTTTTTTAGGTGTGGGGATTTCTAAGCAAATGTTATCCATGTTAGATACTCCCTAGAATACATATTGTTATTCAAAATCCTCATTACTCTGTCCAAGATTTGGATATATATATTTATTTTATTTAATTCACAGAAATCATTGATTTTTTTTTATTATTGAAAATCATTGAATATTTGAACTTTGATGATTTGGGTTACCCCTACAAGACGTGCAAAGCACACTCTAATAATTAATATGTAGTAGAGCAGATATGACATGAATATAAGCAATACAATAAGGTTAAACCACAGCTGCATTAATCAGGTTAAAACAAGGCAGCATTATTCCCTGGTGACATACAACAGGATGGTAACCATTTTTTTCTTTCTCAACATTAATCAGTCTTCCTTACCATTTATGTATGTGTAGGCTGAAATAGAGAATTGACATTCCTGAAATGAACTTTTTTGTTCTTTAGTTAATTTATGTTTTTTCTTGAATATGTTTTAGTGTCAGATTGCATGAATACTAGCTGAAGGATTTTTAATGTTATCATGTCTTTTGTTCAGGATTTCCTGTTAAGAGGTGTTAACGCGTGATGCCATTGATATCATCAAAGCCTACCAAGAAGCTTGACTCATCTGATGTAAGTTCTCACTATTGAAATTTTTCCATTCTCGGTATACCAAGAAAAGAAGTTGTTATTAAAAGAATTGATCATTTGATCTTTAATGCAGTCAAGCAATGTTTCGCCAGATGAAGTTCCATCTGAATCCAGAAACATGGATTCAGATGCCAAGAAAAACACCAATTTAACCTGCAATCCACCACTATATGACCCCAGAAAGGTGGATCAAATAGCGAAAGCCAATTCAGATCAAAATTCACCACGCCTGCAGCAACATAAACGCACGAATCCATTCTCAAAAATAACTGAAAATGTGCAATGTAACCCACAATTTGATCCTAAGAAGGTGGATCCTCTCATCAAACCTGATCAGGTCAATTCAAGCACTAATCAATATCGTCAGGCTCCAAGCCCAAGAATGCCACCATCTCCAAATTCTGATCAGCACCCAACAACAACAACCACTACTTCAGTTGCAGCAGCATTACAAGGAAACAACACAAAGACAAGTGATGTAAGGACTAACCATGGCCATGGCAGCGGCAATACTTCTCGTAGTGATAGCTTGGAGAGCTCAAGTGCTCCTCTTAAGCCTCATACTGGTGGGGATGTAAGGTGGGATGTGATCAATTTGATCAATGCGAAAGATATTCAAATTGGTCTTAGCCATTTTCGGCTTCTCAAGCGTTTGGGGTATGGAGATATTGGAAGTGTTTATCTTGTTGAACTTAGAGGAACAAACACATATTTTGCTATGAAAGTCATGGACAAGGCGTCTCTTGCTAGTAGAAACAAGCTGCTGCGAGCGCAGACAGAAAGGGAGATTCTTGGACTTCTTGATCACCCATTCTTGCCAACTCTTTATTCCTACTTTGAGACTGATAAGTTCTACTGCTTGGTTATGGAATTCTGCAGTGGAGGCAATCTTCATTCTCTTCGACAGAAACAACCCAATAAGTATTTTACTGAGGAAGCTGCACGGTTAGTACTTCTCCATTTCATTAATTTAGGTTATTATTTTTCTTAATCTTTAGTATGTCCTCTTTGATCTTCAATGGACTCAACTTACGATTTCCTTAGAATGAGCAATATTATTGCTGAATCTTGGGTTCATTTACTTGCAGCAGCAGTTTCTTGCATTATGCTTTATATTGTGCTTCATTAATTTAATTTCAAAAAGGGCTTTATATCTTCAAGCTTCAGTTACAGGCTATCTGGTACTTGATGGATTATTCATTTTGAAATTTGAATGATATTTACACCATGGTATCTGTTAGGTAATAGGAAATCAACTTGTTATTTTTCTGTTGACAGTCAACTCTTTAATATCTTGATTCTGAATGAGGAATGCTTTTGCCCAAACAATTCCTTCCGTGGTATGTTTGGATCCTGGAAAATTTGAAGGAAAGAAAATCATAAGGAAAAATGAAGAGAAAAAAAATGAAAAACAGAAAATAAAACTGTTTCATTTGGATGTCAAAGGAGAAGTTAGAGGAGAAGCAACACACTGAAGAAAAAAAACCAAGTGAAAAAAATGAGTTTCAATGAAAAATTTTCTTTTTCATTTTCCTCCTGATTTTCATTTCTTTCAAAATTTCAGAATCCAAACATATGAATAACTATGTAAGTAATCTAACAAATTGTGTCGTGCAGTACTGAACTGAGTTTCTTGTGCAAAAAATCAGATACTGAAACTGGCATAATGAAATGCTTTAATGTTCTTTTAAATTTTTATTTCTATTGGTTTTTAACAGGTTCTTTGCTTCAGAGGTGTTGTTGGCGCTGGAGTATTTGCACATGCTAGGTATTGTATATAGGGATTTAAAGCCAGAGAATGTGCTAGTAAGAGATGAAGGGCATATCATGCTCTCTGATTTTGACTTATCTCTCCGATGCTCGGTCAATCCAACACTAGTCAAGTCTTCATCTGTACATTTAAGCAATGGTAGTGGTGGTGGTTCTGGTGGCATTTTGGATGATGAGTATGCAGTTCAGGGTTGTATGCAGCCATCAAATTTTTTCCCTCGAATTTTGCCTTCTAAAAAGAACCGCAAATCTAAATCAGATTTCGGCCTGTTTGTTAATGGATCTATGCCAGAGTTGATGGCAGAACCCACCAATGTGCGTTCAATGTCATTCGTTGGAACGCACGAGTATTTAGCTCCAGAGATTGTCCGCGGAGAGGGTCATGGCAGTGCAGTGGACTGGTGGACATTCGGGATTTTCTTGTACGAGCTTTTACATGGAACAACACCCTTCAAAGGTCAAGGTAATCGTGCTACGCTTTATAATGTTGTAGGCCAGCCATTGAGATTCCCTGAAACACCCCATGTGAGTTTTGTCGCTCGTGATCTTATAAGAGGGCTTTTGGTGAAGGAACCGCACAAGCGAATCGCGTATAAAAGGGGTGCCACAGAAATTAAACAGCATCCTTTCTTCGATGGAGTGAATTGGGCTCTAGTGAGAAGTGCAATGCCTCCCCACATACCAGCACCTGTAGACTTTTCGCATTTCGCTAGCAAAGATTCAGCACCTGCAGCTGCTGCTGCAGCCAAGAAGATGGCAGATATTGAAGTTGGAGGTGATAGAAATAACTCTAGTCCTACTGATGATTCTTCTTACATAGATTTTGAGTACTTTTAGCCAAAAATAAAATCCTACTGGGATGATGAGATATGCATCTTTGGATGGAATTTACATGTGTACAAAGAACCAAAGAAAGAATTTTCAGATATATATTTGTTGAGGATGTATGAAAGAATTAATACATTTATAGCTAGGTGGAGGAGAAACTATTTGTATAATTTAGGGACAGTCTGGAAAGAAATTTCTTCTATATTCTCTTTTTAAGGTTTTTCTCCTTGTATTTTCAGTCTTGATCAGGATACACACCTCACCATTTTCATTCTACAAGTATAAAATCCATATGGATTTCAATAAAAGGAACTGGGTTAATTAAATTGCAGAATCTTCATTCATTTTTTTTCCTCCTCCTCGTCAATTTCAGCCGAAGTTAAATTAAATTGATTGCAACATAGATTAAAACAAAAATAAATGCTTGGAATAAGGCTGCTTTTACCTTTTCTATTTCCAGTTGCTATGACGGGTTTCATCCTGGTCAAGAAATGAATGGTAGTATGATTTTGCATTTGGCTGTAGCAGGAAATAAGGCAAACATACTGTCCCCTGCCCCCTTCCCAAATTTTCTTTTTCTGCTTTTGAAGGAATGTTTATCTACCAAAGTTATAAAAGTTACTTTACTGTTCAGCTCTCAACAGAGAGAATTTCTTGTAGGCCTGAAGTAACATAAGACTCGGCTATGTATTTTTTTTCATTTTTTTTTTTGGATAAAGCAAATACCATTACCCAGAAAAGACTTAAGAAGGAAAACCTGCTACAAGGAACCTAGGTTAATTGGACTCGGGTATGGGCGTTGGACATATATACATGTTCGAGTGCGGACTCATTTATTTTTTGTATTTTTTTTATAATTTTTCTTTAATTTGGAGTGTTTTAAGTGTCATAACCTTATCTGAGTGTTTGTAATCCGACATGGGTAAAGTGAAGAGTATGTAACGTAGCAAGGAAACAAGCAGACCTACTAAGCTGCTACAACAAAAACTCAGCAACTACAACATAAAGACAACCAATTTACACAAGAAACCCCCAATTACTAGCTATGATCTTGTCAAGCAAAGAAACTTTATCAGAGCTAATGAGTTTATCCCTTACATCAGTAATGACAAAATCCAGCAATTGATCAATACTGTGAAAAAGGTTTTTATGCAACCTAGAATTTCTCTTTTGCCAGATGTGGTAAATGTAACACATCCAAGCTAATTTAAGCAAGTTGTTGATGCCAAAAATGTGTTTTGCTGAGTTGGAGGCCGGGCCTCGGATGTATCTACACAGGGAAAGAAAGGTGAGCTAGGGGGTCGCCGGAGGGGGTGCCTCCGAGGATGCTCCGAAGCCTTAATTAGAGTGAGATAAGATGTGTGAGAATAACGAGTGTTCTCTTTCTTAGGTCCGGAAGAAGCCCCCTTTTGGACTGCGTACCTGAGTCCTTTTATAGGGCTTTGAGGCGGCCTTTTCTACAAAGGCAGTGACGATGTGGGGGCACAGCTGGGGAGGTGATGATGGCCTGGAGGATGGTGGTGACGTGGAGGTCCAGCTGGGGGGCAATGATGGCCTGAAGGGCGGTCATGACCTGGAGGCCCAGCTGTATGAGCTTGGGTCTTCCGCATGTCACCTTGCAGCCTAGCTTTATGATGATCCACGTGTCATCTTCTTATTAGATGTGTGTATTTTGGCAGTATCAGAGGCCCCCCCACTTCCTTGAGTACATTTATGTGCTTAAGGAAGTATTACAGGGTTTGGTCTTCAATGAAAAGGATAATGTACCGTGTTCTGACAGAGCCGAGCCGAGTAAGTGTGGAGCAATCCATCTGCTCGGCCGTGGAGAGGAGATACATGAGGCCGAGCATGTGTGGAGCAAGTCCATCTGCTCGGACCTTGGAGCTTGTGGCGGAGAGGCCTTGGAGCTTGTGGCCGAGCACGTGTGGAGCAATCTATCTGCTCTGCCTTGAGTCCGAGCACGAGTGGTGCCTGACTATCTGCTCGGACCTTAGAGCCTATGACCGAGCACGTGTGGAGCAATCCTTCTGCTCGGCCTTGGAGAGATGAGTCCGAGCACGAGTGGTGCCTGACCATCTGCTCGAACCTTGGAGCTTGTGGCCGAGCACATGTGGAGCAATTCATCTGCTTGGCCTTGGAAAGATAAGTCCGAGCACGAGTGGTGCCTGACCATCTGCTCGGACCTTAGAGCTTATGGCCAAGCGCGTGTGGAGCAATCCATCTGCTCGGCCTTGGAGACATGAGTCCCAGCACAAGTGGAGCAATCCATTTGCGCGGACTTTGGAGCTATTGGGCTGAGGACACGAGGAACAATCCACGTGTTCGGCCTTGGAGACATGAGTCCGAGCACAAGTGGAGCAATCCATCTGCTCAGACCTTGGAGCTATTTGGCCGAGGGCACGAGGAGCAATCCACATGTTCGGCTTTGGAGACATAAGTCCGAGCATAAGTGGAGCAATCCATCTGCTCGGACCTTGGAGCTATTGGGCTGAGGACATGAGGAGCAATCCACGTGTTCGGCCTGGAGACATGAGTCCGATGAAAAGTGGAGCAATAAATCTACTCGGACTTTTGAGCTATTTGGCTGAGGACACGAGGAGCAATCCATGTGTTTGGCCTTAGAGACATGAGTTCGAGCACAAGTGGAGCAATCCATCTACTCAGACCTTAGAGCTATTGGGCCGAGGGCATGAGGAGCAATCCACGTGTTCAGCCTTGGAGACATGAGTCCGAGCATAACTGGAGCGATCCATTTGCTCGGACCTAAGAGCTATTGGGTCGAGGACACGAGGAGCAATCCACGTGTTCGACCTTGGAGACATGAGTCCGAGCACCAGTGGTGCCTGACCATCTGCTCGGACCTTCGAGCTTGTGGCTGAGCACGTGTGGAGCAATTCATCTACTCGACCTTGGGTGTGTGCAACATGGTTTGGCTGTGTGCACTAGTGTGCACTAATGCTCGGCTAGTGTGCACTGATGCTGGGACTGTTCGAGGAGTGTGCGCACATATACCATTACTCAGCCTTGGGTGTGTGCAACATGGTTTGGCCATGCGCACTAGTGTGCTCTAATGCTCGGCCAGTGTGCACTAGTGTGCACTGATGCTCAGCCTGTTCGAGGAGTGTGCGCACATATGCCATTGCTCGGCCTTGGGTGTGTGCAACATGGTTTGGCCATGCGCACTAGTGTGTATTGATGTTCGGCCAGTGTGCACTAGTGTGCACTGATGTTGGGCCCATCTGAGTAGTGTGTGCACATATGCCATTGCTCGGCCTTGGGGTTGCACAACATAGTTTAGCAGTGCGCACTAGTGTGCACTGATGCTCGGCCAGTGTGCACTAGTGTGCACCGATACTCAGCTAGTGTAAACTAGGGTGCACTGATGCTGGGTCCGTCCTAGGAGTGTGCGCACATATGTCGTTGCTCGGCCTTGGGTGTGCACAACATGGTTTGGCAGTGCGCACTAGTGTGCACCGATGCTCAGCTAGTGTGCACTAGTGTGCACTGATGCTAGGCTCGTCTGAGGAGTGTACGCACATATGCCATTGCTCGGCCTTGGGTGTGCGCAGCATGGTTTGGCTATGTGCACTGATGCTCGGCCAGTGTGCACTAGTGTGCACTGATGCTGGGCCTTTCTGGGGAGTGTGCGCACATATGCCATTACTTGGCCTTGGGTGTATGCAACATGCTTTGGTCGTGCGCACTATTGTGCACTGATGCTCGGCAAGTGTGCACTAGTGTGCACTAATGCTGGGCCCGACCGAGGAGTGTGCGCACATATGCCATTACTCAGCCTAGTGTGTGCGCAACATGGTTTGGCCATCCACACTAGTGTGCACTAATGTTGGGCCTGTCCGAGGAAAGTGCGCACTTATGCCATTGCTCGGCCTTGGGTGTGCACAACATGGTTTGACCGTGTGCATTAGTGTGCATGGATGCTCGGCCAATGTGCACTGATGCTGGGCCCATCTGAGGAGTGTGCACACATATACCATTGCTTGACTTTGGGTTTGCACAACATTATTTGGCCATGCACACTAGTGTGCACTGATGCTAGACCGGTGTGTACTAGGGTGCACTGATGTTGGGCCCATCCGAGGATTGTGCGCACATATGACATTGCTTGGCCTTGGGTGTGCGCAACATGGCTTAGCCGTGCGCACTAGTGTGCACCGATGCTCGGCTAGTGTGCATGAGTTTACACTGATGCTGGGCCCATCTGTGGAGTGTGCGCACATATACTATTGATCTGCCTTGGGTGTGCGCAATATGGTTTGTCAGTGTGCACAAGTGTGCACTTATGCTCGGTCTGTGTGCCCTAGTGTGCATTGATGTTGGGCCTATCCGAGGAGTGTGCGCACATATTCCATTGCTCGGCCTTAGGTGTGCGCAACATGGTTTGGCCATGTGCACTAGTGTGCACTGATGGTCGGCCAGTGTGCACTAGTGTGGACTAATGCTGGGCCCGTCCAAGGGGTGTGCGCACTTATACTATTGCTCGACCTTGGGTCTGCACAACATGACTTGGCCGTGCGCTCTAGTGTGCACTGATGCTTGGCCAGTGTGCACTTGTGTGCACCGATGCTAGGCCCGTCCGTGGAGTGTGCGCACATATGCCACTGCTCAGCCTTTAGTGTGCGCAACATGGTTTGGCCGTGTGCACTAGTGTGCTCTAATGCTCGGCCAGTGTGCACTAGTGTTCACTGATGTGGGGCCTGTCCGAGGACTGTACGGACATATGCCATTGCTCGGCCTTAGGTGTGCGGAACATGATTTGGCCGTGCGTACTAGTGTGCACTGCTGCTGGGCTCGTCTGAGGATTGTGCGCACATATGACATTGCTCGGCCTTGGGTGTGTGCAACTTGGTTTGGCTGTGCGTACTAGTGTGCACTGATGCTCGGCCAGTGTGCACTAGTGTGCACTGATGCTCGGCTAGTGTGCACTGAAGCTCAGCCAGTGTGCACTGATGCTGGGCCCTTCCATGGAGTGTGTGCACATATGCCATTGCTCGGCCTTGGGTCTGCGCGACATGGTTTGGCCGTGTGCACTAATGCTCAGCCGGTGTGCACTGATGCTGGGCCCGTCCGAGGAGTGTGCGCAAATATGCCATTGCTCGGCCTTGGGTGTCTGCAACATGGATTGGTCGTGTGCACTGATGCTCGGCCTGTGTAGACTTGTGTGCACTGATGTTGGGCCCGTCCGAGGAGTGTGCGGACATATGCCACTACTTAGCCTTGGGTGTGCGCAACGTGGTTTGGTCATGCACATTTGTGTGCACTCATGCCCGGCCAATGTGCACTAGTGTGCACTGATGCTGGACCCGTCCGAGGAGTGTGCGCACATATGCCATTGCTCGGCCTTGGGTATACACAACATGGTTTGGCCGTGCGCACTAGAGTACACTGATGCTCGGCTAGTGTGCACTAGTGTGTAGTAATGTTGGGCTCGTCCGAGGAGTGTGCGCACATATGCCAGTGCTAGGCCTTGGTTGTGCGCAACATGGTTTGGCCAGGCACAGTAGTGTGCACTGATGCTCGGCTAGTGTGCACTAATTTGCACTGATGCTGGTCCCATCCGAGGAGTGTGCGCACAGATGCTCTTGCTCGGCCTTGGGTGTGCGCAACATGGCGTGGCCATGCGCACTAGTGTGCACTGATGCTCGGTCAGTGTGCACTAGTGTGCACTGATGTTGGGCCCATCCAAGGAGTGTGCGCACATATGCCATTGCTTGGCCTTGGTTGTGCGCAGCATGGTTTGGCCGTGCGCACTAGTGTGGACTGATGCTCGACCAGTGTGCACTAGTGTGCACTGATGCTGGGCCCATCCAAGGAGTGTGCGCACATATACCATTGCTCGGCCTTGGGTGTGCGTAACATGGTTTGGCCGTGTGCACTATGGAATGGCTTGAACAGGGGCGTGTGCACCCGAAACTCCAAAGTGTGCAACATGGTGTCAGACGGTTTGGCATTACAACAGATGAGTTCTTTAAACTTCTTCGTTGTTGCTGTCGAGCGAGAGATGGTGGTTTCCCACGGATGGCGCCAATCTGTTGATGCTAAAAATGTGTTTTGCTGAGTTGGAGGCCAGGCCTCGGAGTATCTGCACAGGGAAAGAAATGTGAGCTAGGGGATCGACGAAAGGGGTGCCTCCGAGGATGCTCTGAAGCCTTAATTAAAGTGAGATAAGATGTGTGAGAATAACGAGTGTTCTGTTTCTTAGGTCCAAAAGAAGCCCCCCTTTGGACTGCGTACCTGAGTCCTTTTATAGGGCTTTTAGGTGGCCCTTTTGACCAAAGTGGTGACGATGTGGGGGCACAGCTGGGGAGATAACGATGGCCTGGAGGTCGGTGGTGACATGGAGGTCCAGCTAGGGGGCAATGATGGCCTAGAGGGCGGTGGTGACATGGAGGCCTAGTTGAGGAGCAATGATGCCCTGAAGGGCAGTCATGACTTGGAGGCCCAGCTGTCCGAGCCGGGATCTTTCGCGTGTCTCCTTGCAGCCTAGCTTTAAGATGATCCACGTGTTGTCTTCTTATTGGAGGTATATATTTTGGCAATATCACAAGCTAACAAGCATAGTTTTGCCTTTAAGGTGGTGCCCATCGTAATTCATCATGCAAATAGCCAACAGATCGTCCATTTATACCAGATAGATCCAAAATTTGAGTCCAGAGGTGATTATAGAAGTTACACCTAAAAAAAAGATGATCTCTAGTTTCGCCTAACCACCACAGAATAAACAAAGAGAATCCACAAGAAGCCCCCGATGCCTCAGCCTGGTTTTTGTAGCAAATATATCAAGAATACCTAACCAACCAATAAAACTATGCTTGGGAATAGAGAGGGGAATCCAAAGTAGTTTATGGAATACCACCTTTGGGTGCTTGATTCTCATTTCCTCCAAAGTAGATTTGGTTTGAAACTCACCATTTAGATGTTAGAGTTGGTGCATACTTCACGGGACCAGATCTATAGAACCCCGGACGAACACGGATCCCGCTCACCAGAGAGCGAGAGGGGGTTAAGGGGCAGTACCCCCGAAACTTTAAGGCCATGTACATGAGTTGGGCTGGTTTTTTGCTTGACAGTTTGGGCTTGGGTCCATGAAGAGCCGTAGTTCTACAACATAAGGAAATCCTAATTAGACCCTAATTAGGGCATCTTAAGTTGCATATAAATACTCTTTATGAGCATACATTGTAACGAGAGATTTGTGAGGTTGATAATAAGAAACTTCTGGTATGATGTAGCCCTATTCTGGGGTGAACCTGGGTAAATCTTGTCTTCTTTTCTTTCTATTTATAATTTGTGTGATTGACAGGTCTCAAATCGTTCAATTGGTATTAGGGCCTTGTGTTCGAGGATTAATGATCAGAGATGTCAATTAGAACACGGATTGAAATTGAGAAGTTCGGAGGGAAAAGCTTCGGGTTATGGAAACTGAAGATGGAGGATCTACTCGTGGATAGGGATATGTGGACGGTGATAGTCAATGAGATACCGAAGAGTACGGTGTCCACGGCACAAGCGTCGTTGGTGGTGGTTTTGACATCATCTTCAGTGACCATCACAGAGTGGGAGAAGCTCGATCGGAAGGCACGAAGTCTGATTCGGCTGTGCCTGGCCGATTCTGTCCTGATAAATGTTTCTAGAGAAAAGACTGCAAAAGATATCTGGAAGAAGCTGGAAAGCCTTTATCAGAGTAAATCTCTAGTAAACAAACTGTTTCTATGGAAGAAGTTTTACAACCTTCGGATGGCTGAGAGCGATTCTTTCTCTGTTCATCTACATGAGTTCAACACTTTGATAGGTCAGTTATTATCTATTAATATTGATGTGATGGATGACGATAAGGCTATTATGCTACTTTATTCACTGCCTGATTCATGGGATAACTTGATAGTTGCAATTGGTAATGGTATGACTGATCTGTCTTTTGAAAATGTCGTGGTAGCTCTATTATCTGAGGAAATAAGACGGCAGGGTACCAAAAACTCATCAAATGAGGCCTTATCTGTGAGAAAGTGAACCCATGATCAAGACTACAAGTGGTGTGGTGATAAACCCAAGTTCATGGGAAGATCGAAAAGTAGAGATAAAACTGGGTTGAAGTGTTGGAAATGTAGGAAGCTTGGGCATCTAAAGAAGAAGTGTGGTAGTAAGATTATAAACCCTGAAAAGCGAACAGGCAAGGTATCAGCTTCAAGTAACAGGAACCAGTATGATGATGATACTAGTGACTTAAATATGGCATCATGTTTAGCTCAATCAGATCAAAGTGTTTGGATAATTGACACAGAAGCATCCTTTCACATGACACCTCACAAGGACTGGTTTCGTGAGTATGAAACCTTTGATGGGGAAACGTTTTATTGCGAGATAACTCTCCGGTGAAAATTATTGGTCATGGGAAGGTAAAGTTGAGGATGAATGATGGGACAATCAGAACACTTCCAAGCGTGAAACATATTCTGGATTTTAGCAGGAACCTAATATTAGTCAGCAAGATGGTAGATGGGGGAGTGAATTTCAACTGTGACAAAAATTCATGCAAGATGAATCATGGATCGTTAGTAATTGCACGAGGTGTTCGTTATGGTACGTTTTACAAGTTGCTGGGAAATACAGTACAAAATCAGTGCAGTTGAGGTTTTATCTTTGAGAAGGCGACTGATGATAAGGCGACATCCTCTATGTTGTGGCATCAGAGGCTTGGGCATATCGACAAAAAAGGACTATCTAATTTATCGTTAAAGCAGATGGTGAAGGGTGTTGGTAGTTTTAAATTACACGCAAGTGCACACATCGTTTGCAATATAATGTGTGCAAATGCGAGGTCGAATCCACAAGGAATTGCGTCATGAAAATAGATTTTTATCTAAAATAAACCTATTTTAACCTAGTTCCGAATTTCGAACTGTGTCGTGCAAAGAATACAAACTAAACTAAATTGATTTAAAACAAATGATAAAAGCACTAAGGTTTCTGAATCCACCCCACCAAATTAAAGCATACATTTTCATGATTTTGTTCCTACAACCAACAAGCAATTACATCTTATGTATGTTCTATATAAAAGTAATTTATCAAATAATTTCATGAATCCATCGATTTACAAATCACAACGAATACCCTAATTAAATCAAATCATCCAATGTATCCGTTTACTTTAGAATCACAATGGATATCCGATTTAATTTGAATGATTCGATGTATCTGTCAGATGAAACACATCGAATATCCAATTTGAACAATTTATAAACAAAACAATCAATCATAAGAATTTACTCCAACAATTAAATTGAAATAGAAAATCAATACAAAAATATCAGACTTGTACAAACATATATGAAAATTAGCTAATCAATGGTAAGGCTTCATCTTCAACCTTAGATGAAGGTTTTAGCCTCTCATGATTATGAAAATAAATTTCACAATTAAAGTGCTAAATATTAAACTTTAAAACACAAAAGAAATAAATTAAAGTTGAAAATACATTGAGAGCGAAATTCCACTTACAGCACATCTCTTTGTTTTTTCTTCTTTTTGTTTTTGCTGTGCGGCGCTTTCCTCCTTGATAGCAAAGCCTTCGAGATCCACAAACCCCTAAAGATGAAGTGAAATGGGGCTTTTATAGGGAAACTCCATGAGTGCAATGTATTTCCAACCGATGTGAGATGTGGGATGTAGAATGTGTTTCCAACCAATGTGGCATGTGGGATGTAGAATGTGTTTCCAACCGATGTGAGATGTGGGATTTAAGCCTTCACATGTCGCTCAAAACTTTTATCCACGTCTCTTTTATTTTAGTAGCTCATATACTCAAATAAAATCTTCATTTAAATGAGAGAAAAATTCCCTAGATGATAGGCTGCTAAAATTTGGATCTTTCTTTCCTGCAAATCTGAAATAAAAGAGACGTGCTCTCTTAATCATCTCTCTCTCAACATGGTAAGCTCGATCCTGGGTTTGGGCGCTTGAGCACTATTGCACTCGATTGCAGGTCTCCTATGCTCGATCACAACAACAGATTTTAGCTTTTCCCTATTTTTTTCTTTAAGTCGGGTAATTCTATAATGCTCCAAAAACCTAGAAAAACATAGTAAACACAGAAAGGAGATAAAATAGGATGAAATAACATAAACTAAGAGCTTAACAAATATAAATTAAGGAGCTTAAATATGAATATTTAAGCACTTATCACACCCCCCAAACTTACATATTGCTAGTCCCTTAGCAATATGAAACTAAAAACTAAATGAAAAATAAAGAACACAAAGATAAATCCATCTTTCATGGTATCCAAAAATTGAAGTATCACACAAAACCATGATATTCATTCATGAATAGAAATGTTAAAATCTAATTACTTACAAAAGGTTAGCTAAGGTATCACAAGCTCACATCAGTGTAAAGTGAACTAGCACATAAATATGAAGCTTCTAAATAATTTCAATGTGCAATGTCCCCATGTCTCAAGATTCACAGAATTTCCCATCAGAATGAACAATCAATGACATAGTTTTATTTTCTTCTTTCTTTTATTGTGAGGCTTTGCCATGTTTAGTTCCCTTAAGCTTTCTTATTGACCCATGTAGCGAGTGTTGAGTCAATGACTCCCAAACCAGATGGTTTTAGGGCATTAGGTGTAAAGAGGCCCCTAAGGACTTATTAACTCAAGTCAAAAAGGCTACGAAACTAAACTGACTTTAATGCAACCAATCAAAATTCTCACCTTTTGACGTGAACACTCACTACTTAATGAGGCAAGAGGTCCAGTTACTCAGTGGAAAGTTTATTAGTGATGAGCATTTATCTCTTTTTGTGCAATTTTTTTATGCCAAAGTGTCCATCCAACAAGTCATCCAGAATTAGCTAAGCCATGGAAACATACACATTAAAATCACATGTCATACCTCACACAATTATGTGCTAATGTGCTCGTGTCAGATTAGATCAAACATGTGAATTCTCAAATGCCTAAAGTAAGTACTAAACTTTAAAACTCTATCATCAGATCATGTATTCAAGATTTTAAGATTTCCAATGAAATCACATCACAATATTTGTTCAGATCACCTAAAAATTTAAAACAACATGAGCATGCATTTATCTTCTCTTTAAAACGAAGAAGAAAGAGAAAGTGGGACAAAATGTGTAATGTGTCTCCCATACCCCCAAACTTAAATTACACATTGTGCCCAATATGTGAATAATATGGAAAAAGCTAACCTGGGAGATGGAGAACTAGCTGAATTGGCATGGCTCATAGCATACCCCCAAACTTAAACTGAAGTACGCGTTGTCCCTAAAAAATAAAGACTAAAGTAATACTGGAAAACAAAAAAAATGCTAGAAAAAAACAATAATAAGAAATATAAAAAATAATAAAAACATAAAGGATATGCTGTGGGGTGCCTCCCATGAGCGCTAAGTTTTACATCTTCAGCCAGACGGTGCAACCACTCACTATTGTTTGGGTAGTTTTTGGAACTGCGCTCGATCGCTCCAAGTTTGGTGCTCGATTGTTATAAGCCAGCGCTCGATTGCAATGCCAGGAACTACTCTGACGCAGCCGAATAGGCGGCACAAGTCAGGTTTGATGTATGAGCACACTCCCCAAACTTGAATAGCAGACATTTGTCCTGAAAAACACAACAAAAACAAAAACCAAACAACAAGATCTAATGACAAGGAATAAAAGGATAAGGGTTGCCTCCCACAAGAGCTAAGTTTAAAGTCTTCAGCCAGACTCTCCATAGTAGACGATAATCACTCTAGGTAACTTGGATCCTCTAACAATGTCGTCTCAATCTCCGGACTCCTCAGCTCCAAGAAT
The DNA here is from genome assembly GCA_023935145.1 of Bretschneidera sinensis. Lineage (NCBI taxonomy): Eukaryota > Viridiplantae > Streptophyta > Magnoliopsida > Brassicales > Akaniaceae > Bretschneidera > Bretschneidera sinensis. The sequence continues at coordinate 9,800,175 of CM043704.1, forward strand.
GGCTTTAGCCTTTGTTCATTCACCTTGAAAGTGTTACCATTATTTGGATCCTCAATCTCAATGGCCCCATAAGGAAAAATCGACCGAATAATAAATGGGCATTTCCATTGAGATTTGAGCTTGCCTAGAAAAAATACAAGCGTGAATTGTAAAGAAGAAATTTTTGACCAGGCTCAAAAAATCGTCTCAAAATGTTCTGGTCATGAGCCTTCTTCATTTGTGCCTTGTACAACCGCGCACAATCATATGCATCATTTCGTAGCTCTTCTAATTCATTGAGTTTGAGCTTCCTTTATGAGCCAGCCTTCGAAAGATTGAAGTTCAGCTGCTTGATAGCCCAATACGCTCTATGCTCTAATTCCACCGAAAGGTGACATGTTTTTTCGTACACAAGACGATATGGAGACATGCCAATTGATGTCTTGAATGCTGTTCGATATGCCCACATTGCATCATTCAATCACAGAGACCAATCTTTTCTACTAGGGTTCATAGTCTTCTCCAAAATGCACTCGATCTCGCGATTAAAAATTTCCACTTGTCCACTCGTCTATGGGTGATACGGAGTGGCAACCTTATGTGTGATGAAATACTTCTTCATCAACTGCTCAAAAATCTGATTGTAAAAGTGCTTACCTCCATCACTTATGATTGCTCGAGGCCTACCAAAACGAGCAAAGATAATGTCCTTCAAAAACTGGACCACAACTCTGTGGTCATTGGTCTTGCATGCAACGGCCTCCACCTATTTAGACAGATAGTCCACAATAACTAGAATGTACAGATAGCCAAAGGAGTTTGGGAAAGGTCCCGTAAAATCAATGCCCCACACGTCAAAAATCTCAACAATCAGAATGGGGTTGAGGGGCATCATATTCCTCCTAAAAATACTCCCTAGCTTTTGGCAATGCTCACAAGATGCATATTAGGTGTGAGAGTCTCGGAACCGGGTAGGCCAATAGAATACACACTGCAAAATCTTTGCAGTAGTCTTCTTAGCACTGAAATGGCCTCCACAAGCATAATCATGACAAAAGGAGATGACATTAGATTGGTCAAGCTCAGGATACACCTTCTAATGATCTGATCGGGACAATACTTGAACAGGTAAGGATCATCCCAGAAAAAATGCTTTACTATGGCCAAAAACTTGGACTTATCTTGTCACCCCCCAATATTAAAGCATTTAACTGGTGACAAGATAGTTCACTATATTACCAAACCATGGTGCGGGATTGTGAGCAATGTGCATCAATTGCTCATCAGGAAATGTCTTTGAAATAGGAATGGCGGCCTTAGTGAAATCCACTATCAACCTAGACAAATAATCCACCACCACATTTTCGGAACCTTTCTTATCCCGAATCTCTATATCGAACTCCTGAAGTAACAAAATCCGTCGGATAAGACGAGATTTAGCATCCTTTTTTAGAAAAGATACTTCAATGCTGCATTATCTGAGTAGATAATGACCTTCGATCCTAACAAGTAGGATCTGAACTTGTCCAATGCAAAAACGACTGCTAGCAACTCCTTCTTATTAGTAGAGTAATTGAGTTGTACATCGTTTAGAGTTTTGCTTGCATAGTAGATGACATGGGGGATTTTATCAACACACTGCCCCAAAACAACTCCAACTACATAATCTGATGTGTCACATATAATCTTAAAAGGTACACCCCAGTTGGGTGGCTGAATAATGGGTGTGGACGCCAGAATCTTCAGATCCCCAAATTCTTTCTTACAGTCCTCATCAAATAGAAATAGGGCACCCTTCAACAACAACTTGCACAAGGGCCTGGCAATCTTGGATGAAATCTTGGATAAATCACCTGTAGAATCCTACATAGTTTAGAAAAGAACGAACCTTCTTCATCGTACATGGGGGCAGAAGGTTGGAAATCAGGTCCACCTTCGCTTTGTCGACCTCAATCCCCCGATGAGATATGACATGCCCCAGTACAATACCTTGCTTGACTATAAAATGGCACTTCTCCCAATTAAGCACCTGGTTCTTCTCCTTGCACCGCACTAAGACCAAAGTGAGATGGTGTAGACACTCTTCAAATGATGAAACGAACACAGAGAAGTCATCCATGAAAATCTCTAAGAAATGTTTTACCATGTCAGAGAATATGCTGACTATGCACCGCTGAAAAGTAGTGTGTGCATTGCATAACCCAAAGGGCATACGACCATAGGCGAATGTCCCAAAAGGACAGGTAAATGTCGTCTTCTCCTGATCTTCGAGGTCCACAGGGACCTAGTTATATCCAGAATAACCATCTAAGAAGCAATAGTAATCCTGCCCAGCCAAGCGCTCCACTATCTAATCAATAAACGGGAGTGGAAATTAATCCTTCCTTGTGGCAGCATTTAACTTACGGTAGTCTATACACACTCTCCATCCTGACTTAACACGAGTTGGCACCAACTCGTCATCCTTATTTTTCACTACCGTCAATCCAACCCGCTTGGGCATGACATGAATCGAGCTCACCCACTTGCTATCAGAGATTGGATAAATGATCCCTGCATCCAACAACTTTATCACTTCAGTCCTCACAACCTCTTGCATAGCTGGGTTGAGCCTTCTCTGTGGCTCCCTCGATGGCTTGGCATTCACCTCCAAATTTATATTGTGCATCACCACCGAGGGGCTGATCCCCTTGATATCCTCAATAGTCTAGCTGATAGCTTCCTTGTTCTCTCTTAAAACGTCCAATAATTTCTCATCTTTAGCATCAACTAAATCTAAAGCTATAATCACAGGAAAAGAATCTGCTGGACCTAGGAACTTATACTTCAGATTGTTCGATAAAGGCTTAAGTTCCTTCTTGGGGGGCTCACATGTTGCGGTCTCCTCTGTCTCACTGTTCTCCCAAGTAACTAATGAGAGTCATAAAATACATCTTAATAGTACTTACTTGTTAGCATTTTAGGGTTGATCTAGGGTTAAATTACTCATTTATACCTTAACAACTCTAAAGTGTCATTCTTGGATCATTGATCTATTTCGATGCATTTTCAGGTACTTTAAATTCAAAAGAGATGAAAAAGCTATCATTTCTTGAAGCACAATGACTCGATGAACACCGAAGTGAAGGTTCATAAGCACTTGGAAAGGAGTTTCACTAAATTGTCAGAATTGCCTGTACAGATCAATCAATTTTGCAAATTAAACTGTATTGATGCAAGAAGAACCAAGAGATGAGCCATATATACTTACAAAGATCTGGAAGTCTATTTTTTGGAGAATTTTACGGCTCATAAAAAGGATTTTTCTAGAGAAAGTTATGGCAGTTTTAGTAGACAAAGGTCAAGCCTCCAGAACAGCACTAGCCTAGAGATGCGGCATATAGAAGAGGGCGCCACACCATCCAGCACACCACCAATCTTGGAAAAAGGCAGTACCTAGGCACGCACATGGTCTCTTGACCTAATTAGGGCTTCTAAATGACAACTTTTGAGCCAAAAACACCCCTCAACCTGATGGTCTATAAATAGATCCTTAAGGGTTTGCAACCTTCATTCAAATTAACCATTCTTCCAAGTCTCTTAAAGTTGAAAATCAAGAGGAGAGCTCCATATTCTTCATCAACCTTGAGCCCCATAGCCAACTAATCTCCAAGCAAGGAAAAGGGATGAATTCCTAGGTGTTGTTATTCTTATTTTTCATTCTTGATTCAGTTGTCAGGATTTATTGTTGAATACTGTTAATGATTTACTCTTTGATTAAGTAAGAATTAGAGACTTTACTCTTAATCCGGTGATTGCATCTTCCTCCTCCACATAAGTTTAGTCAAGCTCTTCTTATGTCAAGTTGTTTAGATGTGATTGATTTCAGTAAATTTATCTTATAGATTGTCCATTACTACGGTATTGTCATTGAGATGTATTGTCGTTTCTTGATAATCTATGAGATAGATCATGTGTGCTTGAATCGAAACTAAAGAGTGATTTGTAGCAATTACATTAGGGTTTATAAATGAGCTTGATTGAATATTTGTCGATTGATTGTTTGGGATGTGAAACTTGCAATTAAGATAAAAACAATTTAATCGAGAGTGGAATAAGGTAACGAACCTAAGAAGGATTCCCGAAACTTTGTTGTTTCGTTTATATTCTCAATTATATTTACACAATTTTTCTCACAATACATCATTATCAAAACTTATATTCTTTTATTTGATCGTTATCGTTCGTGTAAAAGTTTACATTTTCTTTTGTAGTTCGCATTTCCTCATGGGATCGACACCTCATCTATACACAATAACTGTGTGATAGTTTGAGCGTAATCAGTAGTAGACTCCAAAATGGCATTCACTTGCTCAAATAACTTATTCATATCCAAATCCTCTCCAAACTGAGCAAAGCATGCCTCCAAGGGGTCCTCAATGTTTGATTCATCCATAGTCTCCTTAATAATCTCCTCTATCAAGCATACATTTCACACTTCATCATATTCCAGTGGTTGCTTACTGATATCAAAGATATTCAGCTCCACTGTCATATTTCCGAAAGAAATCCTAATCACCCCTGTCCAATAATTTATGAGGGCAGTAACCGTGGCTAAGAATGGTCACCCTAGAATCACCGGTATCTAAATCCCCACATTCTGAACTGGCTTTGTGTCAAGCACAATAAAATCCACAGGGAAATAAAACTTATCCACCTTTATCAAAACGTCCTCAATTATTCCCCGTGGTATCTTCACTGAACTGTCAGCCAATTGAAGCGTCATTGATGTGGGCTTCAATTCTCCTAACCCTAACTACAAATAGATTGAGTAGGGCAGAATATTCACACTCACTCCTAGATCCAAAAGAGCCCTCTCAATTCGGCTGACTCCTATCATGCAAAAGATGGTAGGACACCCCGGGTCCTTATACTTGATGGGTAGCTTGCACTGAAGGATTTAGCTAACCTGCTCGGTCAAAAACACTTTCTTCGAGACATTCATCCTCCTTTTGATAGTGATCAAGTCCTTTAAGAACTTGGCATATGGTGGCACTTACTAGATGATGTCCAAAAATGGGATATTGATTTGGACCTGCTTGAACACTTCCAGAATGTCCTCAAACTTCCCTCCTTTCTTAGGCGCTTGTAACCTCCCAGGGTAAAGGGCTTTAGGTACAAACAACCTAGGAAGATCCTTAACAGTAAGTGTGGCTGTAGATGGCTTAGCATCTCTCTTCTCCTTGTTGCCACTTTCTTGCCCTTGCTACATAGCAGGGTTCTCTTCCACTTGATTGTCTACTTGTCTCCCAGACCTCAATGTGACAATCGATTACACTTGTTCCTGCCCGTGCGTAGGAGTTGATGAATTTCCAACTGTAAACTGTCCCTTCGGGTTGGTCACGGGTTAACTGGGGAACTTTCCCTTCTCTTTTTCACCTAAGTGACTTGCGATTTGACCCATTTGACTTTCTAGCTTGGCAATTGCTTGGGTGTTTTATAATGTCACACTCCTCACTTCGCTGATGGATTGGCCAGTCATCTTCATAAAATCCTTGAGGGTGTCCTCCAATGATTGTGAAACCGACGTTGGCACTTGAGTGGGAGCTTGGTAAGCGGGTGATGGTGCTGGATGGGCTGAACGACCATGATTTGGAACTGGTGGAGGAAATCTGGGATGGTATTGATTGTGAGCATGATGAGGGGCTCCTCCTTGATTCATCGGTTGGTTCTGCTTCCACGAAAAATTAGGGTGGTTCCACCACCCTGGATTGTAAGTCTCGAAGTAAGATCCAGTTGATTGCTTTCGATAGTCATTGTAAGCGTTCACTTGTTCCATGGGATACTCGGCAAAAGCTGGCATAGATGGACAATTCTATGCTAAATGCATAGGACTAGCATAGATGGAACAACTATCAACATTGAATGTATTGGCAGCATTGATGGACTGTCCCACAACGAGAGCGTCAACCTTCTTGGTGAGAGCATCTATCTTTATCCTCAAGTCAGTGTCCTCCTTAATCTCATAGATGCCTCCTTTCTTAGGGGCATGAATGGACTTGTCCTGACAACTTGAAAAATCCCACTGCTGCGAGTTGTCAGACAACTTGTCCAATGCCTTGTATTCTTCATCCCCCGTCAGACTTAAGAATGCCCCCCATTCATAGACTCGATCATGCTACGATTGGGTTGAGTCAACCCTTGGTAGAAGAACTAAACGAGTCTCCACTTCTCATATCCATGTGGAGGGCATCTAATCAGTAACTCTTTGAAATGCTCCTAACTCTCAGAAAACTTCTCATCCTCCTCCTGAGTGAAAGAACTAATCTCCTTTCGACACTCATTTACTTTAAACATTGGAAAAAACTTATTATAGAATTTACTAAACAAGCTTTCCTAAGATATAATGGACACGGGCATTTTGGAATCCAACCATGCCCTAGCTCTATCGTGAAGAGAAAAAGGGAAAACTTTAAGATGGACCGACTCATCAGAGAAGTTCTGAAACTTGAATGTGGCACAAATATCTTTGAACTTCTTCACATGGCTGTAAGGATTTTCAAGATCCAAGCCATAAAATGAGGGTAGGAGTTGGACGACATGTGGCTTTAGATCAAAATGGGTAGCATTGGTTGGTAGCAATACTATACAAGAAGGGGAGTTAGTCGCAACGGGTGCAAACAAATCCCTAAGGGATGTAATGAAGTCCACGTTCCAAGCTCTAGGTTGCTCTATATTCTCCGGTTGATTTGCATTCCTTAAATTGTCCCCCATCTCAATCATCTCTCTCTCAACAAGTGCTCTCTTATTTCTCCTAAGAATTCTTTCTATTTCGGGATCTAAAGGTATCAACTCTAAGTTCAGGGATCTCTGACCAAGCATACACAACACAAAAAGCAATAAAATAAACTAATTAGCAGAAACAAAAGAATAAAATAAAATATAAATAACAAATAACAATAAAATAAATGCAAAAACAGAAAACACAATACTAAAAAAATGGGCCAACAAAAATTGGAAAAAAAATTTTTTTTCTCAACTGCTGTTGGTCTGCTGATGCTTACTATGGAGATGTGCTCGAGCACAGGTAAAGTATGATTCGACAAACTACAAAAACAGATCAAACACTAATTTTTTTTTTTTTATATATATATTTTTATTTTTTATAGGCAATTGCAAATAGAAACAAATAAACTAGAATAAAATTGCAAAAACAAAAATAAAACAAAAATGCTAACTAAACTAGTAGAAAAATAAAATTAGTTCAGACAAAAATTTAATTTTCACAAACAAAACAAATGCCTGGCAATAGCACCAAAAACTTGTTGGTAGTTTTAAATTACTCGCAAGCGCATGAGTCATTTGCAATATAGTGTGTGCAAGTGCGAGGTCGAATCAACAGGGAATTGCATCGTGAAAATAAATTTTTATCTAAACTAAACCTATTTTAACCTAGTTCTGAATTTTGAATTGTGTCGTGCAAAGAATATAAACTAAACTAAATTGATTTAAAACAAATGATTAAAGCACTAAGGTTTCTGAATCCAACCCACCAAATTAAACCATATATTTTCATGATTTTGCTCCTACAACCGACAAGCAATTACATCCTATATATGTTCTATATAAAAGTAATTTATCAAATAATTCCACGAATCCATCAATATACAAATTACAACGAATACCCTAATTAAATCAAATCATCCAATGCATTCGTTTACTTTAGAATCATAATGGATATTTGATTTAATTTGAATGATTCGACGTATCTGTCAGATGAAACACATCGAATATCCAATTTGAACAATTTATAAACAAAATAATCAATCATAAGAATTTACTCAAACAATTGAATTGAAATAGAACATCAATACAAAAATATCGGACTTGTACGAACAAATATGAAAATATAATGCTAATCAATGGTGAGGCTTCATCTTCAACCTTAGATGAAAGTTTTAGCCTCTCATGATTATGAAAATAAATTTCACAATTAAAGTGCTAAACATTAAACTTTAAAACATAAAAGAAATAAATTAAAGCTGAAAATACATTGAGAGCAAAATTCCACTTACAGCTCTTCTCTTTGTTTTTTCTTCTTTTTGTTTTTGCTGTGCAGCGCTCTCCTCCTTGATAACAAAGCCTTCGAGATCCACATACCCCTGAAGATGAAGTGAAATGGGGCTTTTATAGAGAAACTCCATGAGTGCAATGTGTTTCCAACCGATGTGGGATGTGGGATGTAGAATGTGTTTCCAACCGATGTGGGATGTGGATGTAGAATGTGTTTCCAACCAATGTGGGATATGGGAAAGCCTTCACATGCCACTCAAAACTTCTGCCCATGTCTCTTTTATTTTAGTAGCTCATATACTCAAATAAAATCTTCATTTAAATGAGAGAAAAAGTCCCTAGACGATAGGTTGCTAAAATTTGGATCTTCATTTTCTTTAAATCTGAAATAAAAGAGACGTGCTCTCTTAATTGTCTCTCTCTCAACATAGTGCACTCGATCCTGGGTTTGGGCGCTTGAGCGTTGTTGTGCTCGATCGCAGGTCTCTTGTGCTCGATCGCAACAGCAGATTCCAGCTTTTCCCTATTTTGCTCTTTAAGTCGTATATTTCCATAATGCTCCAAAATCCTAGAAAAACACAGTAAACACAGAAAGGAGATAAAATATGATGAAATAACACAAACTAAGAGCTTAACAAATATAAATTAAGGGGCTTAAATATGAATATTTAAGCACTGATGATGAGGTGATGTCCTCTATGTTGTGGCATCAGAGGCTTAGGCATATTGGAAAAAATGGACTATCTAATTTATCATCAAAGTAGATGGTGAAGGGAGTCCCAGATTGCTCCATGGGATTCGGTTTCTGTGAGCATTGCCTACATGGCAAGCATAACCGTGTGAGTTCTAAGTCCGTCGGCATGAGGGAAAAATATATTCTGGATTTGATACATAGTGATGTGTTTGGGCCAGTTCCGGTCCAATCTCTTGGAAAATCAAGCTATTATGTCTATTTCATTGATGATTTTTCAAGGAATGCATTGATTTATTTCATTAAGAGTAAAGCTGAAGCATTTGATAAGTTTTGTGAGTGTAAACCATTGGTATAAAATCAGATGGAAAAAAAGATAAAGGTACTGAGAATAGATAATGGAGGGGAATTTTGCTCATACAAGTTTGAGAAATTATGTGTGACAAACGGCATTGCAAGACAGAAAACAGCTCTATATACACCTCAATAGAATGGGGTGTCCGAGAGACTCAATTGGTCACTCATGGAGAAATCGAGGAGTATGTTGAGTTATGCAGGCTTAGAGCCGGAGTTTTGGGCAGAGGCTGTAGCTATGGCATGTTATTTGAAGAACAGGTCACCTACATCAGCTTTACAGGATCAGACACTGTTTGAGGCATTATTCAAGAAGAAGCCGAGTTTGGCTCATGTTAAGGTGTTTGGGTGTGATGCTTATATCCATGTGCCAAAAGAAAAGAGGAACAAACTTGACAGCAATTCAGTGAAGTGCATCTTCATTGGTTATAAGGATGGGGTCAATGGGTACAAGTTATGGAATCTAAAAAACAAGAATACAGTTTACAGCAGAGATGTTGTGTTCAGGGAAACACAAAAGGATGTGGCGGCTGTCCAATATGTACTGGAACAACCAAAATAGGTTCAGATTGATCTTAGCCCGGGAGAAAAAGAGTAGGAGACTATCTGTAACGACCCATCCCAGTTTGGCCACCCCCGAGATAGTGTCATCACATTTTGAGAATCCCAGCACGACATATATATGCAACAATAAAAATAATACTAATAAAAATTTCTTTTATATCATTATGATATTAATTTAAACATAATATACAGCGCAAAATACATGAATATTTACAAATAAAAATTTTTATTTCATTTTCTCATTTGTCTGAGGATATTGACACGTACGTGACTTACAGAAAATGTTTTCGTCTGACTTTCAACCCACCAGACTACTTGTCCTGGCTGCTACCTGAAATCGTTGTACAATGAGAGGTGAGCTTCACAAGCTCAGTGGATTTAATTTACTAAAAGTATTCTATCTGCATAATCAGTACATTTATATTTAAACATTTATCTATTATACAACTGGATAATAACATATATTCTAACATTTAAATAACTACTATCACATCATACTTCTACATCTCTTCTCACTGTAACTGTCTCACTCTATGAGACTCATTTATCTACAAATAATTGCACAATATCCACAACATTTCAGAAATAAAATTTTTACATGTAAACTAGATGCAATGCATGAATTATTATTATGGAAACGTCTTCCCACAAGTCGACATGTTTTTATTATCTTAGATCGGCTGTCTTCTCGGTTTTTTTATTCTCATTAAAACCGGCTGCCTTCTCGGTTCTTTTATTCTAATTAGACAAACTTCCTTCTCGGTTCTTTCATTTTTATTAGACCGACTGCCTTCCTGGTTCTTTTCTTTTATTTAATGCATATGCATATGAATAATTATATGAAATATGCATATAAATAATAAAATAAAAACCAGCATGCATCCAGACATTTGAACTAGCTATCCTGATTATTCTCAAATTATTATATTGAAAATTCCTCTAAATTCTTCTCCTCATATATCACATTAATTTATCAACCATAACTCATCAAAAATTTATTTATCACCATCATTATTAAATCAACTCATTATTTTAATAATATTTCTTTTCACATAATAATTTACTACATGCCCAATATTCATATCGTATTTATCAATTAAATTTTATCTACCACCAAAACATAAGCTAATAATTTATTTTAATATTATCACTAGATATTTGATTTTTATTTAGATTACTTGAATTAAATCCAACTCACCACGTAGCACTTAAAGCTACCCGTGGATCACTTCCTTGCTTTTCTCGTTCTTCTCCGAAACATCCCTCGATTGCTGACCGCCAACACCTGACATAATATTTGTATTCAATTTCTAATTATTTTTTCATTTCTTCATAAACCATACCCTTTTAAAATTCTCACTTTGAATTTGGGGAAATTTCATGAATGCTAAAACTTAAAAAATAAGCACTACATTATTATCTTCTGCTTTTTTGATAGCTATTCATGACTCTCTATAAAATTTCACCATAAACCCCTTCAAAATTTTGCTATTTTAACTTTTCTTTGAGCTCTCAAGTGTTTAAAAAAAAACAAGTGATTGAAAGAAGATTTAAACGAAATTTGTAAGTATATATTTACGATTTCGTAGTAGTATTATATACAACCTATACAACTTTGAAACCAAAAAAAAAAAACTATTCACACTTGAATCATCAGCACTTAAAATCCCACAATTTCTCCACATGTAAACATATACATGTTCCTGAGGTTACACTTTGTGCTTTTTTTTTTTAAACTTTGTTTTTTTTTTTTTTAAACTTTGTTTTTTTTTGTGTTTTTTTCCTTCCTTTTGGGACGTGACGTCCCGACTATTTTTTTATTTAAAAAAAACTTTTTTTTCTTTTCTTTCTTCTAGCTTCTTTTGGATGTTCATGTCCAATTTTTTTTTAAATTGTTTTATAAAAATTTGACTTTTCGCATTTCAAAATACTATATTATTTTAACTCTTTGTCATATTTATTAAAGTACTTCTTTAGCCTTAATTTACAAATAAGAGTATTACAATTTTACCCACCTTACAAAAATTTCGTCCCCGGAATTTCCTTACCTAAAATCAAGAAAAGAGTTGGGGGTAATCCTTTCTCATTCTTGCTTCATGTTCCCACGTGACTTCTTCGACATCTTTATTCCGCCATAATACTTGAACCAAAGGAATGACTTTATTGCGCAAGACATGTTCCTTTTTGTCTAGGATTTTGACCGATACTTGCATAAAAGTCAAATCTTCCTGAAATTCTATTGCCTGATTTAGATACTATAGGATTCATCGTGTAAGTACTTTATCAATAGTGACACATGAAACACGTTATGTAATTTCTTTAATTCTGGAGGCAAATCCAAATGATATGCTACTGGTCCATTTCTCTCGATCACCTCATATGGCCCCACAAATCTCGAGCTCAGCTTTCGCTTCTTTTTAAATCTCAACACTCTTCCATGGAGATATCTTCAAAGCCCAATCACCAACTTGGAACTCAAGAGGTCGTCTTCTATTATCAGCATATCTCTTCTGTCTATTCTGGGCTGCCCTGAGGTTCTCCCTAACTAGTTTGATCCTCTCAGTAGTTAAGTCTATCATTTCTGAGCCATATATCTTTCTCTCTTCAACTTCTTCCCAGCATACTGGAGTTCTACACCTTCTACAATATAAAGCCTCGAAAAATGCCATCCCAATACTAGTTTGATACTGATTATTATATGCAAACTCGATCAAGGGCAAATAAGTATCCTAGTTCACTGAGAAACTCAATACACTTGCCTTCAGCATATCTTCTAGTATTCTGATGATTCTCTCTATCTGCCCATCAGTTTGTGGGTGAAAGGTTGTACTAAACTATAGTTGTGTACCCATAGCTTCTTGGAAACCTCTCCAAAATCTAGAAGTAAATCTAGAATCTCTATCTGAAACAATGCTCAAAGGTACTCCATGTAATTTTACTATCTCTGCTACATACAACTTAGCCAACTTTTTTGGACTCCAAGTAGTTTTAATAGAAAGAAAATGTGAAGACTTAGAAAGTCTATCCACTATAACCCACACGTCGTCATGCCCTCTCTAGGTACAGGGAAAACCATAGTTTGTCATGGCCACTCAGGTACTGGAAGAGGTTGTAATAAACCTGTTGGATGTATATTTTCAGATGTCACCTGCTGACAAGTCAAACATCTCGAAATATATTCCGCTACATCCTTCTTCATCCCTGACCACCAATAATTCTGTCTCAACCCCCTATACATCTTATTATTACCTGGGTGCATGGAATATACATAATCATGAGCCTCCCTTAGGATCTCCTTTCTTATCTCCACATCATTGGGAACACAAACTCTATATCCCAATACTACCATGCCATATTCTCTAATTCTAAACTCAGTTGACTTCCCACTCAACACTTCTCGCCTAATCTATTTGATGAGAGTCATAAAATGCATCTTAACAATACTTAATTGTTATCATTTTAGGGTTGATCTAGGTTTTAATTGCACTTTTATACGTTAACAACTCTAAAGTATCATTCTTGGATCATTGATCTATTTCGGTGCATTTTCAGGTACTTTAAACTCAAAAGAGGAGAAAAAGTTATCATTGATTGAGGTACAAATACTTGAGGCATACTGGAGTGAAGGAATGCTTCCAGAAGGATAAGATGGAGGGCTTAAAAGAGCAACAACTGCTGCCCGCACTGGAGAGGAGTTGCACTAAATTGCCAGAATTTCCCGTACAGATCAATCATCTTTGCAAATTATTGATACAAGAAGAACTAGGAGATGACCCATATATGCTTAGAAAGATCCGAAATTCTATTTTTTGGAGAATTTTACAGTTCATAAAAATGATTTTTTTAGAGAAAGTTATGGCAGTTTAAATAGACAAAGGTCAGGCTGTGCGGGATTTCAGCATGAGGGGCATGTGAAGGCTTAAATCCCACATCCCACATCGGTTAGAAACACATTTCTATATCCCACATCCCACATTAGATTGGAAACACATTGCACTCATGGTATTTGCCTTTATAAGACCCACTTCACTTCAGCTTTGAGGATCAATCGGAGAATCTAAGATCATTAGAAAGTGAATCCAGAAGGCCTTTAGGAGCAATCCGAAGTATAATTTTGGAGGGCAAGTTGAGGAATCGCTGAACCTTTCGCTACCAAGGAGGAGATGATCGTTGAGAGGCCGGAGGCAACTCAAGGAAGCATGAGCTCCTTGGCCGGCTAGTCTCCAAGCAAGGCGAAGGGATGAATCCCTAGGTATAGTTGTTCTTATTTTCCTTTATTTGATTCAATTGTACTTTGGTATTATTTTCATTAAACATTGTTATGTTTTATTCTTTAATTTAATTAGTAGATTTCTTATTAGTCCGGTGATTGTATGCTTCTTTTCCATATAAGTCTAGTCATGCTCTTCTTATGTGTATTTGTTTGGGTGTGATTGAGTCCGGTAGATCTCTTTTATAGATTTGTCCATTACTACGGTATTGTCATTTAGATATATCGTCATCTCTTGATAATTTATAAGTTAGGTCATGTGTGCTTGAAAGTAAAAAATAATTCATATCAATTACATTAGGGTTTATACATGCACTTTAATTGAATATTTTCCGATTGTCTGTTTGGGATGTGAAACTTGCAATCGAGATAAAAACAACTGAATCAAGTTAGGATTAGGGCAACGAACCTAGGGAGGATTTCCAAAGCCTTGTTGTTTCTTTATTATATCCATCAAATCTATTTACACAATTACAATTTTCTCACAATTCAGATTTTGTCACTTTAACTTTTATCGTTTGTGTTGAGGTTTACACCTTCTTTTGTAATTAGTTTGTTTCCCTGTAGAATCGACACCCCAAAGTTGTGCTACAACTACCGCATTATGCTTTGGGCATAATCAAATTTTGGCACCGTTGCCGAGGAAACGCGCTTAAATACAAAGAAGATTGTCAACTTTTGACATGACGGTAGAAGAGTTGTAAATAGTCTTTTTTTTAATCAGCTGTAAAGGCGATAACTTCGTTCTTTCTTTTAGCTTGCTGAATTAATTTTTTTATTTTGTTTTATTTTTTTTTCTTTTTTTTATATAATATTTTTATTATTTTGTGATCTTGCATGCCTAGATGTAGAGACACTTTGGGTAGATTTGCTTGTAGGCTTGTGCTAGATTCAGGATTAAACTTTTTAAACCCTTTATTTGATAATCTATCTCCTTCCGAGTCTAATAGTGAAATCTAACCTAGATCAACCCATAGTGGAAACCCAAGTGAGAATTTAGAGGATTTTGTTAACATGGCCGATAACCTTAATGAGAATGTTGCTAGGACACTTTAGGATTACCTCCACCCTACACGCATAGCCACACCATCATGCATCATGTTTCCAGCCAATACTCACCAATTAGATCTTAAACCAGGGATGATTCAATTACTCCCTACATTTCATGGTTTGGATAATGAAAACCCATATGTGCACATTAGAGAGTTTGAGGAAGTAGTCACGACTTTTCATAGTCAAGATGAAACTCATGACATTATGAAACTTAAGTTCTTTCCTTTTGCTTTGAAGGATAGAGCTAAGAGTTGGCTATACTCACTTAGACCACGATCTATTGGGTCGTGGACTGAGATGACTCAAATTTTCTTTAACAAATACTTTCTCCAACATAAGACCAACACTTTAAAAAGGCAAATCTCCACCTTTGCACAAAAGGATAGTGAGACTTTATATCAGTCTTAGGAGAGATTTAAGGAGTTATTGAGTATGTGCCCTCACCATGGGTATGAGAGTTGGCGCTTGGTGAGCTATTTTTATTAGGGACTTACATATAGAGAGCGCCAATTCATAGAGATGATGTGTAATGGTGAATTTTTGGAGAAAGATCCTGATGAGGCCATAGAGTACCTCAATGAGCTTGTTAAAAAAACTCACACTTGGACTGGACCTAGTGCTACTGAAAGAACAAATAGGTCACGACCTATAAGGAACCCAAATGGTGGTGGAATTTACCATCTTAGGGAAGAGGATAACCTTAAGGCCAAGGTCGAGATGCTCACTAGGGAACTAGAGGTATTAAAGACTAAGAGATTAAAGCCAACACACATGGTTAATCATGCAAAATCTTTTAAACCATGTTTTGTGTGTGGCGGGGTAGATCATCTCGCCCAAGAGTGTCCCACATTTGCTTAGATGAGAGGGATGTATAAGGAACAATGTAATGCCTTAGGCGTACAAGAAGCCTTTGACACCCTTCTCTGATACTTATAATCCGGGATGGCGAAATAACCCCAATTTCAGCAGGAAGTCTGAAAACCAGCAGCTTGCACAGCCCCCTGCACCATATCATGCATCTGTATCTTCTAGGAGTTCTTTAGAAGACACTTTACATACTTTTATTGAAGCAAAGGGGAAGACTAATCAAAGGCTTGAATATTTGATTGTGCTGGTTGTTGAAGAACATAAAGAGATAAAGAGCCAAGTGTCCAAGTTAATGAGCTACTTGAGTGTGACTGAGCGAGGTAAGTTCCTTTCTCAAGCTCAGTCCACATCTCATGGTCAGCACCTGGTGCAACAGAATGTGAAAGAGGTGAATGCCATTGAGACAGTAAGTGGTAAGTTATTACACATCCCAACAACGAAAAAATCAGAGGATGTGGACGAAAGCCACCAAGCATACATGATGGACTCATTCATGGAAAAGATCCAGCACCTTAATCCATTGGAGTCCACCCTCACTCATGGCTTCATAAGAGCATATATCAAGCCAGAATTTGTGGGTGTTACTGATAACATCCTTGAGGCCTCTCAAAAACATACAAGCACCAAATTTAGCAATGAAGCAGTGGCGGGTGCATTCAACCTATATTTTTCTAGGAGAGAATAGGAGCATCTGGCTGAAGACGTAAAACTCAGCGCTCATGGGAGGCACCCCACAGCATATTCTTTTACTATTATTTTTTTTCTTTCTTGTTTATTATTCGCATTTTTTTTTTCTGTTTTCCAGTATTAACTTAGTATTTCCTTTTCAAGGAAAAGTGTACAAAGCAGTTCAAATGGTGGAGCACAATTTTCAGCTTCTGTGCACCTTTGGCTACAAGGGGAGTCTCCTTTACTCTTTCTTTTACATTGAGGTCAATGCAATTTTTAAGTTGGGGGTGGAGGAAACGCATCTCTTTGTTTTCATATTCTTTATTTCCATACATTTTTTTCTTTTTCCATTGAACTGCTTGGTGTCATTTTCCTTTTTGTTTGTTTCTAGCATGCTTGGTGTTAGCCTTAGAGTTAATTCACATGTCAATGATATGAGCTTAATTGAGATAACAGATAGAGTGTAGAAGAATTTAAATCTTGCTTCGGTTTGAAATTAATTTAAGTATCAATCTTCATTTGGTTTGAGACTCTAGTTTGTGGTAAGATTGTATGATTAGTCTTAAACATTTAGAAAAGTTTTATGTGTGATTATTTTGTGAATATTTTTGCAGTCTCGACAAGCTCTAGAACTTACTTGATAACCACTTGAGGTGAATTCCTAGAATGCACATTACTTAGGATATGATATAGGCCATTTTTGAACCATTTGAGCCTTTCAAACCTACCATTTCTATATTTATCACTAGTCACCTATTTGAGTATTTTTCTTGAAAATAAAATTTGAGCCTTATTTCTTTTGTTAAACTATGAGCCTAAAAATATTTTATCCTTACCTTTCTTTTAAAAGAACTTAGTTTTACACATGTTATGGGAAGCATTTAAAAGGAGTAAGGGTGGAAATATGAAAAAAAAAAATATCACTACCACAACCTAAGTACATTAAAGGAGATAAGATGGGGGTTGTGGAAAAGAAAATAAAAAAATGATGAAAAAGAAGGTGAATGGTTATGTGCCAAAAAAAAATGAATTATGGCAAAGAAAGAAAAGAAAAAAATGGTGATTCGTTGAAAGAAATGCGCGAAAAATGGTTGAAAGCGTTGGGTGTTGAAGCAAAGGTTATCAAGTGCTTAAAGTGATTGTGTTTAAAGCTAAGAGGTTGAGTTCTTTTTCTCATGAATCTTTCCCATTTTTTCTTAACCTTTACTTTGGCCTAACGTTACAAGCTTATTAAAGACCTTTTGATCCAATGTAGTGTGATTTTTCTACAATAGTGGAGAGTGATTTGAAAAGTGAGCCTATAGAGCTTGTTTTTGTGATTGACGTCACAAAATTTATCATGTTTTAGAGGCCAAGACTTGTATTCATGAATGTTATACATAAAATCATCCGGGTGTTCGGATTAATGGTTTGTGGTAAGATGGATGTTAAGAGTCAATAACGATTTTAAGATTGATGTTTCGATTACTTTTGGATTTGGGTGAAATTTAATGATTATTTGTGCCGTGTGTTATGTGCAATTTTTGAGACAAAATGTGAATTACTCTTGGTTAACACTAATATTGCTTTTCATTTACTTTGATTCCCACCGTAGAATTCATCTCTTGTTTTCGCTTGAATTGCTAGGGACTAGCAATAAGCTAGTTAGGGGTTGTGATGAGAGTCATAAAATGCATCTTAATAGTACTTAATTGTTATCATTTTAGGGTTATCTAGGTTTTAATTGCACTTTTATACGTTAACAATTCTAAAGTATCATTCTTGGATCATTGATCTATTTCGGTGCATTTTCAGGTACTTTAAACTCAAAAGAGGAGGAAAAGTTATCATTGCTTGAGGCACAAAGACTTGAGTCATACTGGAGTGAAGGAATGCTTCTGGAAGGACAAGATGGACGGCTTAAAAGAGCAACAGCTGCTGCCCGCACTAGAGAGAAGTTGTACTAAATTGCCAGAATTGCCCGTACAAATCAATCATCTTTGCAAATTAACTGTATTGATACAAGAAGAACCAGGAGATGAGCCATATATGCTTAGAAAGATCCGAAATTCTATTTTCTGGAGAATTTTACGGTTCATAAAAATGATTTTTTTAGAGAAAGTTATGGCAGTTTAAGTAGACAAAGGTTAGGCTGTACGGGCTATGCAGGATTTCAGCGTGAAGAGCATGTGAAGGCTTAAATCCCACATCCCACATCGGATTGGAAACACATTGCACTCGTAGTATTTGCCTATATAAGACCCACTCCACTTCAGCTTTGAGGATCAATCGGAGAATCTAAGATCATCAGAAAGTGAATCCAGAGGGCCTTTAGGAGCAATCGAAAGTATACTTTTAGAGGGCAAGCTGAGGAATCGCCGAAGCTTTCGCTACCAATGAGGAGATGATCGTTGAGAGGCTGGAGGCAACTCAAGGAAGCATGAGCTCCATGGCTGGCTTGTCTCCAAGCAAGGCGAAGGGATGAATCCCTAGGTGTAATTGTTCTTATTTTCCTTTATTTGATTCAGTTGTACTTAGGTATTATTTTCATTAAACATTGTTATGTTTTATTCTTTAATTTAATTAGTAGATTTCTTATTAGTCTGGTGATTGCATGCTTCTTTTCCATATAAGTCTAGTCATGCTCTTCTTATGTGTATTTGTTTGGGTGTGATTGAGTCTGGTAGATCTCTTTTATAGATTTTTCCATTGCTATGGTATTGTCATTTAGATATATCGTCGTCTCTTGATAATTTATAAGTTAGGTCATGTGTGCTCGAAAGTAAAGAATAATTCATATCAATTACATTAGGGTTTAAACATGCGCTTTAATTGAATATTTTCTGATTGTCTGTTTGGGATGTGAAACTTGCAATCGAGATAAAAACAACTGAATAAAGTTAGGATTAGGGCAACGAACCTAGGGAGGATTTCCGGAGCCTTGTTGTTTCTTTATTATATCCATCAAATCTATTTACACAATTATAATTTTCTCACAATTCAGATTTTGTCACTTTAACTTTTATCGTTTGTCTTGAGGTTTATACCTTCTTTTGTAATTAGTTTGTTTCCCTGTGGAATCGACACCCCAAAGCTGTGCTACAACTACCGCGTTATACTTTGGGCGTAATCACTATTCTATCCCCTCATCTCTACCCTGCATCTGTAATAAACGATCAATAATAGGAGATTGTATCACCATATTTGCCATCAATACTCCTCTATCATTGACACTCAACTGCATCCTCATTCTTCTTAACTCTATCATCAAGCTAGTATTATGACTCCCCATAGCAGCTAATCTCCCTGTAGCCTTTCTACTCAATACATCAGCTACTACATTAGCCTTTCCTGGATGATAGTGAATCGTACAGTCATAATCACAGATCAACTCCATCCACCTTCTCTGCCTTAAATTCAACTCCTTCTGGGTCAGTAAATGCGTCAAGCTTTTATGATCAGTAAAAATTTCACAATTGGCTCCATATAGATGATGTCTCCAAATCTTCAAAGCAAAAACGATGGCAACCAATTCTAAATCATGGGTCGGGTAATTTCTCTCATGGTTCTTCAGTTGCCTAGATGCATAAGTTATAACCCTACCATGTTGCATCAGCACATATTCCAATCCCTGATGTGATGCATCACTATAAACCACAAATCCTTCATCACCAAAAAAAATGACTAACATCGGGGCAGTAGTTAGTTTCTCTTTCAACAGCTAGAAACTTCTCTCACATTCCTCTGACCACCTAAACTTCACATCCTTCCTGGTCAATTTAGTCAAAGGTCCAGCAATTATAGAAAAATTTTGGATAAATCTCCTATAATAACCAGCTAACCCCAAAAAGCTTCTAATTTCAGTTACACTCATGGGTCTTTCCCAATTCAACACTGCTTCTATTTTTTGTGGGTCAACTACTATCCCCTCTCCTGACACAACATGCCCCAAGAAAGATATCTCACTCAACCAAAACTCACACTTAGAGAATTTTGCATATAATTTCTCTCTCCTCAAAGTCTCCAACACTATTTGCAAATGCTGCATATGTTCCTCTTCATTCTTGGAATACACCAAAATATCATCAATAAACACAATTACAAATCTATCTAAGAATGGTTTAAACACTCGATTCATCAAGTCCATAAATGCTGCAGGAGCATTAGTCAACCCAAATGGCATCACCAAGAACTCATGATGGCTATAACATGTCCTAAAAGCAGTCTTAGGCACGTCCCCCTCCTTTATCCTCAATTGATGATAACCCGATCTCAGGTCTATCTTAGAAAACACTCTAGCTCCCTGTAATTGTTCAAATAAATCATATATCCTGGGCAACGGATATCTATTCTTGATGGTGATCTTATTCAGCTGTCTATAATCAATACACAACCTCATTATCCCATCCTTCTTCTTGATAAATAACACAGGAGCTCCCCAGGGTGACATACTAGGTTGGATAAACTGTTTGTCTAGCAACTCCTGAAGCTGAACTTTCAGCTCTCTCAATTCAGCTGGTGCCATTCTATAGGGTGCTATAGATATGGGTGCTGATCCTGGAATCACCTCAATAGAAAACTAAATCTCCCTATTGGGAGGCAACTCAGTCAATTCTTCAGGGAAAACATCAAAAAAAATATTTTACTATCAAGATTTCTTCTAACTTCCTACTCTCCTGGCTAGAATCCATCACATATGCCAAATACCCTTCACAACCCTTCTTCAACCATTTACTAGCAGTTAAGGTAGAAATAAGAGAATTAGCAAGTATCTTACGTTCTCTCTGAAAATTAAACTCCTCCTGCTCGGGTATC
Source organism: Bretschneidera sinensis (assembly GCA_023935145.1). Lineage (NCBI taxonomy): Eukaryota > Viridiplantae > Streptophyta > Magnoliopsida > Brassicales > Akaniaceae > Bretschneidera > Bretschneidera sinensis. Next base: position 9,821,468 of record CM043704.1, read on the forward strand.
TTGAACACCACATTTTTCCTAAAACAATCTACCCAAGCATGATATGCAGATAATCAATTCATCCCCAGAATTAAATCAAAATCTGTCATATCTAAAGGTAGTAAATCAACTTCAAATTCTCTATCAGCAATATTAATCACACAACCTCGATAGATTGTCTTGATAATAACTCTCTCTCCAGTAGGAACCTCAACAACAGTAGTGTGCATCAAAGGACTAGCACTAGCATCAATAGATTTCATATAAATACTATATGTAAAGGAATGGGTTGCACCAGGATCAATCAATAATCTAGCAGGCCTACCAAAGATAGATATCATGCCCATGACAATATCAGGAGTGGCTTGTGCATCCTATTGGGTCAATACATAGACTCTGTTATCTCTAGACTGAAACTGACTGCCACATCCTCGCTCAACTACTAATCCTCGACCTCTGCCCCGTATGTTCCCTGATCCACCACCTCTCTCCGTCGGTCTTCTTCCGACACTTCTAATGCTTACGTCAGCAGATTTCCCCGCTTGACAATCTGTAGCAACATGTCCTCCCCCACCACATACAAAGCATATCTATGTAGGGTAATTCTGAGATAGATGCCCCATCTGATTACATTTAAAGCAAACTCTTGTCTCTTGACCATACATCAGATTACTACTTCCCCTTAGTGGCATACTTACTCTTCTACCATAACTCCCAAATCTAAGGATCCCACTGGTATTACTCTGAGCTACAGAAGCAACAGATCATGTTTGCCTCTAACTCTGCCCTACAGTACCTTGTGACAAGGAACGCCCCTTCTAGGATGGTCTCCCACCCTGTACACCCATACTGCTGCCACCTCTAGGTCCCTTAAATCTAGACTTCTTCAGTCAATCCCTCCTACCTCTCAACTCCATCAAATCCTTCTCAATCTGTAATGCTTTATCCACCAGTACAACATAATTCCTTATGCCCATGTAAGAGAGTTTAGATCGAATTTCGTAGTGTAACCCGTCTAAAAATCTCTTACATTTTCTTTCCTCCATATTCATTAATTCAGGTAGAAATCTTGACAGAGCTATAAATCTGCTATCATACTCCGCCACAGATAGGGTATTCTGCCTTAAGTGAATAAATTCTTTCTCCTGCTGGGTTTGAAAGGTATTTGGAAAGTATTTCACAAGGAACTCATCCTTAAACTTACTCCAAGTCAAAGGTTATTCCACCTGTGTACTCACCCTAGGCATAATATCTTCCCACCATTATGAAGCCTCACCTTCCAATATAAATGAAGCAAAAGTAACCTTTTGTTTATCTGTCACAGGTAAGACTTCAAAATATTTCTCAACATATCGAATCCACTGCTCAGCTTCCACAAGATTTACAGACCCTCTAAAAGACTGAGGTTTAAACTTAAGAAATCTCACAAAACAATCCCCTTGCATATCACGTGCAAACACACCTTCTCCCTCATAAACTTGTCGTCTCACCACATCAGGTTCTTCTCTACCTCTTTCCTTTAATCTCTTCTGCAGATTATCAGCTCTTTCTTCAGCAACATTCATCCTTTCTATAGCACGATTAAGAGATTCTCTCAATTCATCTTTCCTCACATCAGATTCTCTCCCAGCTCTACTAGTACCCGCTGCACTATCAATATGTTCCCTCGCAGGAACCACAGACCCAACTTCCTCATCTGCTTCAGATCTCCTAAAAATTGGGGGTCTACCACGTGCCCTCTGATTCAGAACTCTATCTCTAGCTCTAGAACGAGCATGTGTCATCCTCAGACTCTACATTAAAAATATAGTTTATTTAGATCTTCCACTTTTTAAGTTCTCATGTAGTCTACAGAATCTTAAAGCCTAAGGCTCTGATACCAAAATTGTAACGCCCCATCCTGGTTTGGCCACCCCCGAGACGGTGTCATCACATTTTGAGAATCCCAGCAAGAAACATATATGCAACAATAAAAATAATACTAACAGAAATTTCTTTTATATCATTCTGATATTAATTTAAACATAATATACAGCGCAAAATGCATGAATATTTATAAATAAAAATTTTTATTTCATTTTCTCATTTGTCTGAGGATATTGACACATACGTGGCTTATAGAAAATGTTTTCGTTTGACTTTCAACCCACCAGACTATTTGTCCTGACTGCTACCTGAAATCATTGTACAATGAGGGGTGAGCTTCACAAGCTCAGTGAATTTAATTTACTAAAAGTATTCTGTCTGCATAATAAGTCCCTTTATATTTAAACATTTATCTATTATACAACTGGATAATAACATATATTCTAACATTTAAATAACTACTATCACATCATACTTCTACGTATCTTCTCACTGTAACTGTCTCACTCTATGAGACTCATTTATCTACAAATAATTGCACAATATCCACAACATTTCAGAAATAAAATATTTACATGTAAAATAGATGCAATGCATGAATTATTATTATGGGAACATCTTCCCACATGTCGACATGTTTTTATTATCTTAGACCGGCTACCTTCCCGGTCCTTTTATTCTCATTAAGATTGGCTGCCTTCCTGGTTCTTTTATTCTCATTAGACCGGCTACCTTCCCAGTTCTTTCATTTTTATTAAACCGGCTACCTTCCCGGTTCTTTTCTTTTATTTAATGCATATGCATATGAATAATAATATGAAATATGCATATAAATAATATAATAAAAGCCAGTATGCATCCAAACATTTGAACTAGCTATCCTGATTATTCTCAAATTATTATATTGAAAATTCCTCTAAATTCTTCTCCTCATATATCACATCAATTTATCAACCATAACTCATCAAAAATTTATTTATCACCATCATTATTAAATCAACTCATTATTTTAATACTATTTCTTTTCACATAATAATTTATTACATGTCCAGTACTCATATCATACCTATTAATTAAATTTTATCTACCTAATAATTTATTTTAATATTATCACTAGATATTTGATTTTTATTTAGATTACTTGAAGTAAATCCAACTCTCCACGTAGCACTTAAAGCTACCCGTGGATCACCTCCTTGCCTTTCTCGTTCTTCTCCGAAACTTCCCCCGATTGCTGACCGCCAACACCTGACATAATATTTGTATTCAATTTCTAATTATTTTTTTCATTTATTCATAAACCACACCCTTTGAAAATTCTCACTTTGAATTTGGGGAAATTTCATGAATACTAAAAATTCAAAAATAAGCACTACATTATTACCTTCTGCTTTTTTGATAGCTATTCATGACTCTCTATAAAATTCCACTATAAACCCCTTCAAAATTTTTCTATTTAAACTTTTCTTTGAGTCCCCAAGTGTTTAAAGAAAACAAGTGATTGAAAGAAGATTTAAACGAAATTTGTAAGTATATATTTACGATTTCGTAGTAGTATTATATACAACCTGTACAACTTTGAAACCACAAAAAAACTATTCACACTTGAATCATCAGCACTTAAAATCCCACAATTTCTCCACGTGTAAACATATGCATGTTTTTGAAGTTACACTTTGTGCTTTTTTTTTTAACTTTGTTTTTTTTCTTTCCTTTTGTTTTTTTCTTCCTTCTGGGATGTGACGTCCCAAATATTTTTTTTTAAAAAAAAAACTTTTTTTTTCTTTTTCTTTTTTCTAGCTTCTTTTGGACATTCATGTCCAAATCTTTTTTAAAAATTGTTTTATAAAAATTTGACTTTTCGCATTTCAAAATATCTATATTATTTTAATTCTTTGTCATATTTATTAAAGTACTTCTTTACCCTTATTTTACAAATAAGGGTATTACACTACCCCACAGACTGCACCGAATACTTCAGATAATGAGTCAGTTGAATTAGAACCAGACATTCATGTTTCTGATGTAGAGGATGAGGATTCAAATGCTGGCTCGGAAGTAAAGACCACACTTGTCATAAGGAGATCGACACGGGTTAGGAGACTAACCATCAGGTATTCCCTTAGTGCTTGCAGTGCATTAAATGCTTGAAATATTATTGGTGATGATCCTAGCATAGTGAAAGAGGCAAGGACTTTGGAGGAAGCAAATCTGTGGGAGGATTCTATAAAAGATGAGATGTAGGCACTAGACAAAAATGAAAAATTGAGCCTTGTGAAATTGCCTAAAGATAGGAAAGCAATTGGGTGCAAATGAATTTTCAAGAAGAAAACAAATGCAGATGGAATGGTAGAAAAGTACAAGGCACGTCTGGTTGCAAAGGGGTACTCACAAATAAAGGGAATTGACTATGGTGAGATATTTTACGCAGTAGCAAAGTTGACATCTATCAGATGTGTCTTATCCATGGCAGCTGCTTATGATCTAGAGGTTGAGCAACTGGATGTGAAGACAGCTTTCCTTCATGGGGACTTAAAGAATGAAATTTACATGAAACAACCTGAAGGTTTTGTGAGCAAAGGCAAGGAAGAGTTGGTTTGTAAATTGAAGAAGTCTTTGTACGGACTAAAGCAGTCACCACGGATGTGGTACCAAAAGTTTGATACATATGCCATTCAGCTTGGGTTCACTCGTAGCTATGCTGATCACTACGTCTACGTGAAAAGGTTAGGGGTTGATTTTATCAGTTTAACCTTGTATGTGGATGATATGTTGTTGATTAGAAATAACAGAAAGATGATTAGCACTATGAAGCCATTGTTGGCAAGGCAGTTTGACATGAAAGACATAAGGCCAATAAACTTTATCTTGTATATGCAAATAAAGAGGGATCGTGAAAATAGAAAACTATGGCTAAGTCAGAAGAATTGTATTGAAGAAGTGTTGAAGAAATTCAGCATATCTAACAGCAAGCCTGTAGGAACTCCCATACCTTTAGGAACTAAGTTATCTGTAGAACAATGTCTGAAGACAGAGGAAGAAGCTGAAGATATGGTGCACGTACCTTATGTTAGTGCAGTTAGAAGCTTGATGTATGCCATGGTTTGTACAAGACCAGATATTGTCCAAGCAATGGGAGTATTGAGTAGATATATGTCTAATCCTGGGAAAGAGCATTAGACTGCAATCAAGAGAGTTATTAGATATCTTCATGGCACATCAGAGTTTACATTGTGTTATGGATGTATGGGAGGTAAGAAGAATCTTGATATTTTAGGATTAGTTGATACTGACTAGGGATGAGACATTGATAGCAGGAGGTCTACAAACAGGTATGTGTTCAATCTGTTTGGTGGGGTAGTGAGTTAGATAAGCAAAAGGCAAAGTGTTATTACCCTTTCATCTACAGTAACGGAGTATATGGAAATAACTCATGTTGGAAAGGAAGCGGTTTGGCTTCAAAGGTTATATGCTAAGCTTTGGTTTAAACAAGAAACAGTGAAGGTGAAATGTGACAATCAAGGTGTTAAAGAATCCTGCATTTCATTCATGGACAAAGCACATTGATATCAAATATCACTTCATATGGGAAAAGATTGAAGAAAAGGTGATAATATTGGAGAAAATCGATACAGCAATGAACAACACAGATTTCTTGACTAAGGTAGTTAGTCTAGCAAAGTTTGAGTGGTGTGCTACTGAGATGGGCATGAAGAAACAGAGTTTTGGGAAGTTTTCCAGGTGTGTAAAGTATTTACCAAGTAGGAGATTGTTAGAGTTAATGCATACTTCACAGGACCAGATCTGTAGAAACCTGGACGAACATGGGGCCCTAGAAACTTTTAAGCCATGTACATGAGTTGGGCCTAGTTTTTTGCTTGGTGGTTTGGGTTTAGGCCCATGAAGAGCTGTAGTTCTGCAATATAACAGAAATCTTAATTAGACCCTAATTAGGATGTCTTAAATTGCATATAAATACTCTTTATGTACTGAGAATACATTGTAACAAGAGATTTGTGAGGTTGATAATAAGAAACTTCTGGCAAGACATAGCCCTATTCTGGGGTAAACCTGGGTAAATCTTGTCTTCTTTTCTTTCTGTTTATAATTCGTGTGATTAACAGGTCTCGAATCGTTCATTAGAGTGTGAAGCCAGGCCACTTTATTGGGTTAATTAGTATCCAAATAGGTGGAAAAAATAGCGTATTGAAGCTCCACAATCTCCTCGGATCTTTCCGCAGGCCAATTCTAGTCTCCATTGGCAATAGAATCAATGTTTGCATGCAAACTGAGGCCTAGATCCTAAATGATCCTAGGATTATAGGGTTCAACAAGAGGTCCAAAGAAAGCCAGTTGTCCAACCAAAGGAAGGTTCCATTGCCATTCCCCAAGATATGTTTGATGAAAGGCCTAGCCAATGGTCTTAACTTCAGTATTTTCCTCCAAGTCCAAGAAGAATTGGTAGGAGTTTTAACTGACCAAAAGCTTTTCCCTTTTAGAGTATTGAGATAGATCCAAACAACTCAAAGAGAACATATATGCTTTAGAAAATAACAACCAAATAATCTTCTAAGTATTTACAGTGTTCCATTTAATAATTTTCTTAAACCTATAGTTAAGACCTATTTATGACTAGTAGACAGAAATCTTTCCAATTTGTCTTAACTCCAAAAGCACTGTAACAATACCTTTCCATAGGAAAGAGCTATAAGCTCTCTCAATATCAATGATGAATTTCTTTGGTAACACAAACATAGTACACCAAAAATTCTGGATACAGAAAATAATGGAGGAGATCAGTTGGAGCATGCCAGTAAAAGAGAACCTACAAACAATCCAATACTGAATTTTGACTACAATTTTATCAATTAGAGGCTTGCAATCTTTGGAAAAAAGCTTTTGAGTAATCAAGGGAATTCCACAATACCTTATTGGTAGATTCCCAAGCTTGAAACTAGTGACATTAGCTAACTGATTCTTGTTTGAGAAGAGGCACCACCACAAAACATCTCACTTAAGGTTGGATTCATTTTTAACCCAGGTATATCATAAAACTTATCAACAATACTCAAGATTCCTTGCAAAGAAGAAAAGACTAGCATTTGTGAAGATAATTAAGTCATCATAAAGCATAAGTGAGTCACCCCACCCTCTGGCAACCAGGATGTTAGTTAAAAGTCTTATCAATAGGAGTTTGATTCAACATTTTAGAAAGAACATCATGATAATCACAAAGAGGTAAGGACATAAAGGATCTGACGGGGTACAGAAAGGTATGGGGACAAGTTTATAATTTTGTAAAATGGAGGTAAATTTGTAATTTTATAAAACTTTCTTTGCTACCTGAAAATAGTGTCGATGAACAGTGTTGAATGAACAGTACCAATGATAGTGTCGGATGAATAGTATTGATGATTTTTTTTTTTAGGAAGAACTAAAAAAATTATTCATGACCAAGAGAGATCTTGCTCTGATACCATGTTGAAAAATAATAACTAAAAATAATTCTTTGTTTATTGATTGAATGAAAATAATACTATTAACCCAATATATAGACTTATGAATACTAAGGCTAATAGGAATATGACACAACAATTAGATAAGATAAATATGATCAAAGCCTACTAGGACACTCATTAAAAATCCTATTAGGACTCTCAACAGTTACAAAGGCTATTGTTGATTTCTTTTCTATGGTAAACTACTAAGGTAGCTAATGAAAAGATTATTACTTTTGCTCCCAATATCCCAAATCCTTCTAAAGTGAGGGAGTTTAGGCCTATTTCTTGCTGCAACATCTTATTTAAGTATATTACTAAAATCCTTTCCAACAAACTTAACCTCAACTTCTCTAATGGTTTTTAAAGATAAGTATGATGAGTTCTTATAGTATAAGGCAACCAGATGGACATCTTCCTCGACTGCCTTTTCCACCCAGAAAGGTACACCAAAAGCTTGTCTATCATCTGGTAACTCTTCATCTAGACCTTTGGTCCTTGACTCTACATCTACTAATCATTTTTCAAGTACCACTAATGTTTTATCTAGCTTTTATCACTCTTCGTCTTTGCCTAATGTTACTCTTGCAAATGGATCGAAAACCACTGCTAATGGCATTGCCATTGTGCACTTTAGTTCTTCTATGTCTTTATCGTCTATCCTTTATGCTCTTTTTTCTCAGTATAATTTGATATTTGTTAGTTAGCTTACAAAATCTCTTAACTATTTTATTACCTTTCTTCCTAATTTTGTTCTTATCCAGAACCTGAAAACAAGAAAAATAATTGGCGAAGGGCATGAATCAGATGACCTGTATTACTTTGATCCCATCCCATCACCTAATTGTTATTGGTTGTCGCTGGGTCTATACTGTAAAGGTTCATCCTGATGGTACTATTGACAGATTAAAAGCTCCCCTAATAGAAAAAGGGTATACATAGGTATATGGTATTGACTATGTTGAGACATTCTCTCCAATGGCGAAGATTACGTCTGTTCATGTCTTTATCTCTCTCGCAGCTACTTTTAATTGGCTCCTACATTAGTTGGATGCAAAAAATCCGTTTCTAAATGGTGATTTTCAAGAAAAAGTATACATGGAGTACCCACCCGAATTTGTTTCTCAGGGGGAGTATGGGCTAGTATGTCAATTAAACAAATCTCTATATAGCTTGAAACAATCTCCTCAAGTGTGGTTTGGTCAATTCAATGAAGTAGTGATTAATTTTGGCCACAACAGATGTGGTGTAGTTCATTCTATATTTGATAAATACAGTGAGGTAGATAGGATATTGTTGATTGTATATGTCGATGATATTTTGATCACAGGAGATGACAAAGAAGGCATTCTAGCATTGAAACAATTCTTAAGTACTAAATTTCATACAAAGGATTTAGGACAATTGAGACACTTCTTGGGTATCAAGGTTGCTAGATCTTGTCATGGTGTTTCTTTATCTCAGCGTAAATATGTTCTTGATATGTTGACTAATACTAGAATGTTAGGGTGATCCTAACATAAAACTTGTAGCTGATCAAGGTGATTTATTATTTGATCCAAGGCAACATAGGCGTTTGGTTGGAAAATTGAATTATTTGACTGATACTAGGCTTGATATTGTATTTGCAACAAGTGTCATTAGTTAATTTCTTGATGCTCCGTGAACTAGTCATTGGGATGTTGTTATTCAAATTTTGAGATATCTTAATAATGCTATTGGTCGTTGTTTACTTTATCAAAACCATGGCCATGCTCAAGTTGAGGGTTATACTAATGCAGATTGGGCTGGTTCTCCATATAGTAAAAGGTCCACAATTACGTATTGTGTATTTGTTGGAGGTAATTTAGTATCATGGAAAAGTAAGAAGCAAATCATGGTTGCTAGGTCGAGTGCTGAATCAGAATAGTGCATACTATTTGTGAGATTGTTTGGCTAAAGCAGTTGTTAGCGGAACTTGGGGTTAACCAGTCAAATCCTATGAGCTTGGTGTGTGACAATCAAGAATCTATTCATATTGCAAATAATCTAGTGTTTCATGAGAGAACTAAACATATTGAAGTTGATTATCATGTTGTTCGAGAAAAGCTTCTACAAAATATAATTAGTGCCAAACATGTGAAGTCAACATATCAGTTAGCAAATTTATTTACTAAATCATTGGATGGTTCTCGAATTCGATTTATTTGTAACAAGTTGGGTGTAGGGATGATGATGAGAGTCAAAAAATGCATCTTAATAGTATTTATTTGTTAGCGTTTAGGGTTGATTTAGGGCTGGATTACACATTTATGCCTTAATAATTCTTAAGTGTCATTCTTGGTTGTTGGAGTTTGTCTAAGATTTAAACGGAAAAATGAAGAAAAATCAGCATGTTCAGCAAGGGGTGCACACCAGTGTGCGCCACGGCCTAGCCTTGTCCAGGCCGTGGCACCCAACAAGGAGGAGTGCTGGAGGAAGGGGCAAGCCATGGCGCTGCCTCCCCAAGGCCGTGGCGCCCAGAATGGATGTAAGTGGAGGTGCTTCAACCCTATTCAAGGCCACAACACACCCTGTTTCAGGCCGCGATGCTAGGCACACTGATGCACACATATTTCAGCCTTTAGTTGAGTTCGTGAGACATGCTCAAAACACATAGGATCACTAAGGATTGATGGAGGGCCATGGTTAATTGGTCATCAAGATCTAAGGGTGGAGATTGACCTTCAAGATTGGACAAGAAGTTGGTGCACTATATAAAGGGTCACCTAGCTTCATTCTAAGAGAGATCAATTGTGACAAAGCATTACAAGAGATTAACATGATCATTATACAAGAGATACAAGAGAGAATTATGTAAGAGTGCAAAGACACAAAACACAAGAGGGACTCATTGTAGAGAGGCTGGTTGTACAGTGGAGAGGAGTATAGATTAGATAGAGAGCATTGTAATAGTTCTTATCTTTTTCCTTTCTTCTCTTCTTTGTTTCTTCAAGAACTTAGGCTTCTTGGAGAGGGGTTGTTGTGATTATAAAAGAACCATTGATTAGTGCAGAGAGTTCAGATGAACTCATGAGGACGTAGGCTATTGCTAAACCTCGATAACAAATCGATTATCTTCTTTCTTTCTTTCATTTATGTTTCTGTTTTCGATTCCTAATCTTTACAAGTCATTCTAGACTTGGGTGTTTAGAAGATCACCTCTGGGCATCTTGTCAAGGTGATTTTCAGCAGTGGTATCAGAGCTTGCACAGCTGGGTATTGGAACAAGAACAGAAGGTATCGGAGCAAGACTCCAAGAATCAAAGAACAAACTTCTTGAGTGATTCAAGAACGGTGTAAAGATCAAGATCAGATCGTGTTCATGAGAGTGATTCAAGAACGGTGTTAAGATCCATCTTCAATAGTGTTCTTGAGGTTGAAGAAAACATTTATGGATACTGCATAAATCTATGATTTTTTCTGCAAGATGGCTTCAAATTTCTGTGTTAAGAAGTTTGATGGAAATTGAGACTTTACCCTTTGGAAGCGGAAGATCAAGGCGGTTCTTATGCAACAGAAAGTGGACTTGGCTATCGGAGAAGATGATACTTTTTCAGCAAGTATCATAGAGGACCAGTGGGTTGAGATGAAGAAGATGGCATACAGTACCATCTTCTTACACATGTCGGATAGTGTCACAAGGGAGTGCAAAGACTCGGAAGATCCGGCTGTCATATAGAAGAAACTAGATGAGTTGTTTCTTACCAAAACTCTCCCTAACAAGATTTATCTTCTTAAAAGAATCTTTTCTTTTAAAATGGATCATAGTAAAGAGTTTCAAGATAATCTTGATGTCTTTAATAAACTAGTTCAAGATTTGACTAGTTGTAGTATTAAATTCCCAATTGAACAATTGGTTGTTATTTTGTTAAATTCTCTTCCTGATTGTTTTGATAATTTGATTAATGCTATTGAGTATGAAAGAGATACTTTAACCAAGGAGATTGTGATCAATGCCATAAGGGTACATGATTTCAAAGCCAAGATGAGGGAAGCATCAAGTGGAGAAAGGCTGTTCATTAGAGGAAGGCCAGCAACTTGGAATAGCAGTAGCATTCATGGCAACTACCGGGAAAAATCAAGAGGTAGAGGGCAGAGCCATGGAAGATCTCATTCCAAGACAAGACTTGGAGGAAAGAGGTGCTTCTACTACAACAAGGAAGGCCATTTCAGAAAAGATTGCAAGAAGAAGATGTGGGATGAGAGAGGAGGAAGCCATACCAAGAATGGAGAGGCTTCAGTTGCCAAAGAACAATAAGATGATGTTCTTGTTATGTGCTCGAATGTGAGAAAGAGGCAAGGCAGCGAAAAGTCGATCTTGGATACCGGGTGCACTTATCACATGTGCCCTCACAAGGATTGGTTCAAGAATTTTCAGGAAACCAATGATGGAAAGGCCTTCTTGGGGAATAACACTTCTTGCCAAGTGAGGGGGATTGGTGACATCCAATTGAGGATGTTCGATGGAGTCACAAGGCTGCTATGGAATGTGAGGTATCTTCCAGATTTGAAGAGGAATTTGATCTCAGTGGGATAGCTGGATTCCTTGTGGTATTCATATAAAGCAGAGGGAGGAAAGATCAAGGTAACCAAGGGTTCTTTGATAGTGATCAAAATAGCAATCAAAGATAGACTTTATGAGATGACTGGTGAGACAGAAATCAAGGATCAAGCAGCAAGCTTGATGGCTGAGATGGATAAGGCAGCCCTTTGGCATACTCGCTTGGGACATATGAGCGAAAAGGGCCTGCAAGTTCTTAGCAAGGATGGTCTACTTGGTGGTGACAAAGTAGAGAAACTTGATTTTTGTGAGTGTTGCATTCTTGGGAAGCAACACCGGGTCAGCTTCAACACCGGAGTGCACAAGTCTAAGGGGATTCTTGACTACATACATTTAGATCTTTGGGGACCAGCAAGAACACCAACACAGGGAGGTAACTTTTACTTTTTGTCTTTAATTGATGATTATTCAAGAAAGGTTTGGGTTTATTTGCTTAAAAATAAATCAAATGCTTTGAATAAATTTGTTGTGTGGAAAAAGTTGCTGGAAACTCAAACAGGTAGGGTAGTTAAGGCTTTACGAACCGATAATGGCTTAGAATTTTGCAATAAGGATTTTGATAAATTATGTGAGTTAAATGGCATTCTAAGACATAGAACGGTTGTAAAAACACCTCAGCAAAATGGAGTTGTTGAGAGGATGAATAGGACCCTTATGAAAAAAATTAGGTTCATGTTAATAGGATCCGGTTTACCAAAATATTTTTGGAGGAAAGCTGTGTCTACTGCTGCATACTTGGTAAATAGATCACCCTCTAGAGCTTTAGAGTTCAAGACTCCCATAGAGATGTGGAGTGGGAAACCCCTTGAGTTGATAAACCTTAGGACTTTTGGGTGTGCTGTATTTGCACGTCAAAAGGATGATAAACTTAACCCAAGGTCTAGAAAATGTGTATTTCTAGGGTATGGTGATGGGGTTAAGGGATATAAGTTGTGGTCCTTAGAACCTAAAGGAATGAAACTCATTATAAGTAGGGATGTTATTTTTAATGAATTATTATTTCCCTACTTGGAGAAAACTAACCCTGCAGGGGCTAGTGAGCAAACTAGTCTGGAATTTATGGAGCATCGCATCAAGGAGAATTTAGTTCAGGAAGAGTAGAGGAGGTAAGAGGATTCGGACCAGATAGAGCCCATTAATGAAGGCCATGCTCAGGGCACTCAAGAGGAGGCTGAATTGGAAGAGGTTGATGCAGCAAGTCAGAATGACTACCAGCTCACAAGGGACTGAGAAAGGAGGGTGGTGAGACCAACTTTGAGATATGTGTTTACGGATGCTAATGTAGCAGCTCCTTGGATAGAAGGAGGAATGGTTCAACCAGAAACTTACATGGAAGCCATGGAGTGTAAGGATTTGTCAAAGTGGCAGCTAACTATGGAGTAAGAAATTGATTCTTTGAGGAAGAACAACTCTTGGGAATTGGTGCCCAAACCAGAAAAACAGAGAGTTATGGATTGTAGATGGATCTACAAGATCAAAGAAGGGAATACTCCAGGAGATGAAGTCCGGTATAAAGCTAGGTAGGTGGCGAAGGGGTTCACACAAAAAGAAGGCATAGATTTCACCGAAATCTTCTCACCGGTTGTGAAGTACAAGATGATACGGATAGTATTGGCAATGGTGGTCCAATTTGATTAGGAAATTGAGCAAATAGATGTGAAGACTGTGTTCTTACATGGAGAGCTTGATGAGACCATCTACATAAGGCAACCCGAAGGCTGTGATGAAGGAAGGCAGGGAGAGTTAGTGTATAAATTGAAGAAATCTCTCTATGGCCTGAAGCAATCACCTCGGCAATGGAATAAGAGGTTCGATTCCTTTGTAATCATCTTGGGTTTCATGAGGAGCTACTATGATTTGTACTTGTATTACAAGGGGCAGAAGGTTGAGGAAGTGGTGATCATTATGATCTATGTTGATGATATGTTGTTGGTTGGGAGCAACATGGAGAGGATAAAAGAATTGAAGTCTCAACTCAGTTCAGAGTTTGAGATGAAGGATCTTGGCTATGCACAGAAGATCCTTGGGATGAATATCATCTGAGAATGGGAGAGAAACAGATTGAAGATCTCTCAAACTTCCTATATAGAGAAGATGATATCTAAGTTCTCTATGGAAGATAGCAAACCAGTGAAGGTTCCTCTTGCTAGTCATTTCAAGTTCTCCAGCGATCAATGTCCGAGATCGAAGGTGAAGAAGAAGGAAATGTAAAAAGCCCCTTACTCTAGTGTTGTTGGTTCTATAATGTTCACCATGGTAAGCACTAGACCTGATATTGCTCATGCAATAAGTGTTCTCAGCAGGTTTATGAGTAATCCCAGAAAGTAGCATTGGCTTAGGATGAAGTGGTTGGTGAGGTACTTGAAGGGAAGCCCAGAAGTGGGGCTGATTTATGAGAAGAGGGGTAAGTCTATCTGTTTTGAGGGTTATGCGGATTCGGACTATGGAGCAGACCGGGATAAAAGAAGATCGATTACCTCCTACTTCTTCAACTTAAACGGATGTTGTGTAAGTTGGAAGGCTCAGTTGTAGCCTGTAGTAGCATTCTCAACGACCGAGGCTGAGTACATAGCAGTAACGAAAGCCATAAAGGAGGCTATGTGGTGCAAAGGGCTGTTAGAAGAGTTGAAGGTCTTAGAAGAGCAGGTTGTGGTGTTTTCGGATAGTCAAAGTGCTTTGCACTTGTGTAAAAATCTAGTGTTCCATGAGAGGACAAAGCACATGGATGTTCGGTATCATTTCATTTAAGAAAATGTTACGGAATGATGCATTCATGTGGACAAGGTAGCCACGGAGGAAAATCCTACAGATTTAGGCACCAAGGTTCTACCTCTAAGTAAGTTTAATCATTTCCATGAACTACTTAGGATTGGAGTCGGTTGATTGATGACTCAAGATGAGTTTGGATACTGAGTTCTCTACACAATGGGTTTGGTTTAAATGCTTAAAAAAAGGTAGAGATTGTTGGAGTTTGTCTAAGATTTAAACGAAAAAATGAAGGAAGAAAAATCAGCATATTCAACAAGGGGTGCACGCCAGTGTGTGCCATAGCCCAGCCTTGTCTAGGCCGTGGTGCCCAGCAAAAAGGAGTGCTGGAGGAAGGGGCAAGCCACGGCACTGCCTCCCCAAGGCCATGGCCCCCAGAATGGATGCAAGTGGAGGTGCTTCTGCCCTATTCAAGGCCGCAACACACCTTGTTTCAGGCCGCGGCGCTAGGCACACTGATGCACACATATTTCAGCCTTTAGTTGAGTTCGTGAGACATGCTCAAAATGCATAGGATCACTAAGGATTGATGGATGGCCATGGTTAATTGGTCATCAAGATCTAAGGGTGGAGATTGACCTTCAAGATTAGACAAGAAGTTGGTGCACTATATAAAGGGTCACCTAGGTTCATTCTAAGAGAGATCAATTATGACAAAGCAATACAAGAGATTAATGTGATCATTATACAAGAGATGCAAGAGAGAATTGTGTAAGAGGGCAAAGGAACAAAACACAAGAGGGACTCATTGTAGAGAGGCTGGTTGTAAAGTGGAGAGGAGTATAGATTAGATAGAGAGCATTGTAATAGTTCTTATCTTCTTCCTTTCTTCTCTTCTTTGTTTCTTCAAGACTTAGGCTTCTTGGAGAGGGGTTGCTGTGATTGTAAAAGAACTATTGATTAGTGCAGAGAGTTCAGGTGAACTTACTGGGACATAGGCTATTGCCGAACCTCGATAACAAATCACTTGTCTTCTTTCTTTCTTTCATTTCTGTTTCTGTTTTCGATTCCTAATCTTTACAAGTCATTCTAGACTTGGGTGTTTAGAAGATCACACCTGGGCATCTTATCAAAGTGATTTCCAGCATTGGTTTATTGATTTATTTTGATGCATTTTTCAGGCATTTTGGGTTTAAAAGAGATGGAAAAGCTAACGTTGATTAAAGCGCGAAGATTCTATGCATGTTCATAAGTATTTAGAAAGGAGTTTCACTAAATTGCCAAAATTTTCCATATAGATCAGTCATTTTTGCGGATTAAATTGTATTGATTTAGGAAGAACCAGGAGATGAGCCGTATATTCTTGGAAAGATCTAGATGTCTATTTTCTAAAGAATTTACGGCTTGTAAATATGATTTTTTCTAGAGAAAGTTATGATAGTTTTAGTAGACAAAGGTTAGGCTGTGCGTGATTTCAGCGTGACAGATCATCTAATTTTGCGAATTTAATGTATTGAATCAGGAAGAACCAGAAAATGAACCATATATTCTTGGAAATATTCGAATATCTATTTTCTAGAGAATTTCACAGCTTGTAAATATAATTTTTCTAGAGAAAGTTATGGCAGTTTTAGTAGACAAAGATTAGGCAGAACTGGGACTGAACAGCAGCAGAACCAGGCCTGGACAGTAGCAAAAGCACACGGCCTAAACATAAATCCTAGGGTGAATTTTCTGTCTACAAAGTCATCTCCATACAGCTATGTATAGGAATTTAGACTCAGAAAACAGAGAACAGGGAGGGAGGAGAGTTTTTGAAGAGAGCTTCCATCTTTTTCTTCTTCTTCAAGGCGATCAAGGATGAACTCCATGTCCAACTAAACTCTAAGCAAGGCAAAATGATGAGTTTCTAGGTGTAGTTGTTCTTATTTCTATCTTTGATTTAGTTGTATAGATTGATTGTTAAACATTGTTTATGATTTACTCTTTGATTAAATAAAAAGGATTTGAATTCATGTGACAGCTGTAATTTATGTTCTTCTTCTCTTAGATTTTCTTAATCCAGTGATCGCATTCTTCTTCTCCATATAAGTTTAGTCAAGCTTTTCTTATATCAAAGTTGTTAGATGCAATTGATTTTAGTAGATCTATCTTATAGGTTTGTCCATTACTGCAGTATTATTATTGAAATATATTGTCGCTTCTTGATAATTTATAAGATAGATTTTGTGTGTTTGAATTGGAATTAAGGAGTAATTTATGGCAATTACATTAGAGTATTTATGTGCTTTGATTGAATATTTACCAATTTCTTGTTTGGGATGTGAAACTAGTAATTGAGATAAAAGTCAAGGGAGGAATAAGGCAACGAACTTAGGACGGATTCCTAGAACCTTGTTATTTCTTTATTGAATTCTTCATCATATTTTCACAACTCTCTTATATAATTTCATTCATAAAACTCAAATTTTCTTATTTGAACTTTATCATTTAGTGTTAAGGTTTACATTTTCTCTTGTAGTTCACTTTCGTCGTGGGATCGACACCTTAGCTATACACAATAATCGCGTGTTAGTTTGAGCGTTATCAAACTTTAGCGCCGTTGTCGGGGAACTGCGCTTAATTACAAGGAAGATTGTCAACTTTGAGACAAGACGGTAACATTGTTCTTTGCTTTTTGTTTTGATTTTCTCCTTTGATTTTATTTTGTTTTCTTTATTCGTCTCCCTTCTAAGTCATTTGGTGTATGCGTAGACTTAAAGATAAGCGAGGTAGATTCATTAAAAGACTCGAAATAGAGTTACCCTCTCCTTTTTTGTTTAATAGTGAAAGCTTGCCTAGATCAAATCATAGTGCACACCCAAACGAGAATTTAGAGAATTTTGTTAACATGGCCAACAATAACAATGAGAATGTTGCTAGGACACTTAAGGACTACTTGCACCCTAGCCGAACGGCCACACCATCTTGTATCATGTTCCCACCTAATGTTTAACAACCTGAGTTTAAGCCGGGCATGATCCAATTGCTACCAACTTTCCATGGATTAGAGAATGCAAACCCTTATGTCAATATTAGGGAATTTGAGGAAGTAGTAGCAACCTCTCAAAGTAGGGCCAATATGTTAGACACTGTCAAACTTAGGTTTTTCCCCTTTTCGCTTAAGGATAAGGCCAAGGTTTGGTTGTACTCATTAAGACCTAGGTCTATAGGTAGTTGGGATGAGATGACACAAGTCTTCTTCCAAAAGTATTTCCCAACCCATAAGACCAATAACCTCAAGAGACAAATCTCAAACTTTGCATAAAAAGATAGTGAAACCTTATATCAAGTTTGAAAACGTTTCAAAGACCTTTTAAATTCTTATCCACACCACAGGGATGAGAGTTGGCGAGTAGTTAGCTATTTCTATGATGGACTTCTAAGTAGGGAAAAGAAATTTATAGAAATGATGTGTAATGGAGATTTTCTTCAAAAAGATCCCGACGAAGCCATAGATTTTCTAGATGACTTATCGAAAAAAAACCCACACTTAGACGGTACCCAATTCCATAGAAAGTACTAAGAGAAACCAAACTGCTGGAATTTATCAACTTAAGGAAGAGGATAGTCTTAAAGCCCATCTAGAGATGCTAACTAAGGAAATTGAGGTTTTAACCAAGGATGCTAGAGCCCTCGAACCAGTTGCTAGGGTAGAGTCCCACAAACCTTGTTATATGTGTAATGGGGTAGATCATGTACCTAGGGATTGTCCAACCTATTTTGAGATGAAGGAAGAGTATAATGCTTTAGGTATATCCGTTAGGAAAACATACTCACCCTACTCTCCTCAATCCCGATTGGAAGAATCACCCTAATTTTAGTTAGATATCCAATACACAACCTTCTACCCAATCTAGTACCCAATGGAGACTGGAAGCAACTTCATCTAATGCACCACAACAATCTTTACCTTTGGAAGATGCTTTTAAGTCATTTATGCAGGTACATACCCAGAGTGTGGAAGAGTAAGGCAAGATAAATCAACGGTTGCTAGAGGAGCAATAAGGGGTCAAAGAGGAACAAAAGGTGATAAAGAGCCAACTCACCAAGTTGACTAATTTATTGACGGTTCAATAGCAAAGTTGTTTTCCTTCACAGCCACAACCTAATCCAAGGGGACAACATATGGCACAAACCTCTAATCCAGACAACCAAAATGTTAAAGAAGTTAATGCCATGACTACTCGCAGCGGTAAGGAAATTAATGGACTCATTCTACCATCAAACTTGATTCCTAACACCATGAGTAATAAGGATGAAGCCCCTAAGGAACAAGATACCCATAATGATTCCATACCGGTGTCTTTCCCTCAAGCACTCCTTAAACCTTCATGTCATAAAAAAGGTTCCCAACTATGCTAAAGTCATTAAGGATCTATGCACACTCAAGAGGAGGCACAATGTGAAGAAGACGACATTCTTAACGGAGTAAGCAAGTGCAGTAATTGATAGCAAGACACCGCCTAAGTATAAAGATTCGGGCTGTCCTACGGTGGCTTGCCAAATTGGAAACAAAGCTTGTGGCCAAGCATTGCTAGATTTGGGGGCTAGTGTGAATCTCATGCCATACTCCATTTACTTGCAACTCAGTCTAGGTGATATTAAACCGAATTTCGTGGTACTTCAACTAGTAGATCGATTGATAAGAAAACCAAGAGGTATTGTGGAAGATGTTTTAGTGCAAATTGACAAATTCTATTATCCCGTTGACTTTTTGGTGTTAGATACCATTTCTATTGTGAATACGGAGTCAAAAATTCCTTTGATACTTGGAAGACCATTCCTTGCCACTGCCAATGCCCTCTTTAATTGTAGGAATGATCTAATGACATTATCATTTGGAAATATGACTCTAGAGGTGAATGTTTTCCAAGTCTCAAGGCAGCCACATGAAGAGGATAAGTGTTTCGACACTTACATGATCGATGAGCTTATTTTGGAGGACGAGTAAATTAAAGATAATTCTAATTCTTTGGAATTCCTTCTTAATAATTTTTATTTTGATGATTCTTCAATTTATTCCCATATCGTTGATTTTGTTGATGCTTTTGATAAGTCGCATGGATTTATTAAGTAATCATGGCAACCATGCTTTTAGGAGTTGCCTAAAGAGAGGGAGGCACCCAAACCATCTTCCGATGAGACACCAACCCTTAATTTAGCTCCGCTGCCCAAAGGGCTCAAACATGCCTTCTTAGGCCCAGGCGATACCTTTCCAGTTATTATATCTTCCGAACTTAGTGACATGCAGTGTGATAAATTGTTGAATTTGTTAAGAGAGCATAAATCTGCATTAGGTTGGACTATAGCCGACATAAAAGGTATTAGCCCCTTAATTTGTTCCCATAAGATTTATCTAGAAGAATGAGCTAACCCTCGTAGAGACCCACAAAGAAGGCTAAATCCAACTATGAAAGAGGTAGTTACGAAAGAAATCTTAAAGCTATTAGATGCACGAATTATATATCCAATATCCGATAGTAAGTGGATTAGTCCAACTCAAGTAGTTCCTAAGAAAGTCGGGGTGACCGTGGTAGAAAATGAAGAGGGGGTGTTAGTATCAACTAAGGTTGGGATCGGGTGGCATATGTGCATTGATTATAGGAAACTTAATTCAGCTACTCGAAAAGACCATTTTCCCCTTCCATTCATAGATCAAAACTTAGAACATGTGGCTAGTCATCCTTTCTATTGCTTTTTAGATGGGTATTCGGGATACTACCAAATAGAAATTGCCTTAGAGGATCAAGAGAATACCACATTTACTTGTCCTTTTGGTACTTTTGCTTTTCGTAGAATGCCTTTTGGTTTGCGTAAGGCACCGGTTACTTTTTAAAGATGCACGATGAGTATTTTTAGTGACATGGTTGAAAAATGTATGGAAGTGTTTACGGATGATTTAATCGTGTTTGAAACTTATTTTGATTCATGTTTATCTAACTTGAAAAATGTTATGTGTAGGTGTGAAGAGAAGGGGCTTGTGCTTAATTGGGAGAAATGCCATTTTATGGTGTCTTCCGAAATATTTTTGGGCCATATAGTGTCCGAAAAGAGGATAGAAGTGATAAATCAAAAATTGAATTAATCTCTAAACTACCCACTCCTAAGAATATTAAAGATGTTAGGTCTTTTCTAGGGCATGTCGGGTTTTATAAAAGGTTTATTCAAAATTTTAGTGCTATCTCTAGACCCTTATGTAACCTTTTGTTGAAAGATACCGAGTTTAAGTGGAACCCTGAATGTGAGAAAGCCTTTAGGACACTTGTCTCTAAGCTTACAACTGCCCCTATTATACAATCACCCGATTTTACCTTGCCTTTTGAGATTATGTGTGATGCTAGTGACTATGCTTTAGGGGCTGCTTTAGGATAAAGAAGGGAGGAAAAACCATTTGTTGTTTATTATGCTAGTAGAACCTTGAATCATTCTCAAATGATGTACACCACAACCGAGAAAGAATTACTAGCTGTAGTATTTGAATTGGATAAATTCCGCTCTTATTTAATTAGTTCACCTATCACTATATTCACGGATCACTCCGCCCTTAAATTTTTTTTCTCAAAAATGGATGCTAAGGCTTATTTGATATGTTGGATTTTGCTTTTGCAGGAATTTGACTTGACCATCAAAGACAAGAAGGGGGTGAAAAATGTTGTGGCAGACCATCTATCTCATTTGGAATTTAAGAATGATACTGACATTTTTCCCATTTGCGAAACCTTTTCAGATGAGAATTTATTTGCTATCCGTTGTCACACACCATGGTATGCTAACATTGCAAATTACTTGGTTTCCAGTCAAGTTCCATCTACATGGAGTGCACAAGATAAGCGTAAATTTTTGGTTGAGGTAAAGAATTTTTATTGGAATGATCCTTATCTTTTTAAATATTGCCCCGATCAAATAATAAGAAGATGCATTCCGGATATGGAAATTGATAGTGTGTTAACTTTTTGTCATACCTATACGTGTGGTGGTCATTTTTCTATTAAAAAGACAGCTGCAAAAATTTTGCAATGTGGTTTTTATTGGCCTACTTTATTCAAGGATACTAATGAGTTTTGTCGTTCATATGAAAGATGTCAAAAGCTAGGTTCATTGTCCCGCCATCATATGATGCCTCTCAACCCGATCTTAGTGGTGAAAATCTTTAATTGTTGGGGGATTAATTTTATGGGACCATTCCCACCTTCTTTTGGGTATCTTTACGTTTTGCTTGCCATTGATTATATTTCTAAATGGGATGAAGCTATACCTTGCCGCACTAATGATAATAAAGTTGTTGTTAAATTTCTTAAAGATCATATTTTATCTAGGTACAGTACTCCACATGTTATAATTAGTGATCAAGGGTCACATTTTTGTAACCATTCTTTTAAGGCTTTGATACGCAGGTATGGAGTCACCCATAAGGTTTCTACAACTTACCATCCACAAACCAATGGCCAAGCAGAATTAACAAATATGGAGATTAAGCGAATACTTGAAAAAAGGGTAAATCCAAATCGAAAAAATTGGTCATTGCACCTATCAGATACGCTTTGGGCATACCAGACAGCATACAAGACGGTTCTTGGAGCATCTCTTTATCAGTTGGTATTAAGTAAAACATGTCACTTACCGGTAGAACTTGAGCATAGAGCATATTGGGCTACTCAAAATTTTAATTATGACTTGAAGATGTCAAGTGAGAAGAGAAAAATGCAACTTTGTGAACTTACGGAGTTGAAGGATGATGCATATGATAATGCTAAGGACTTAAAGTCAAGAATGAAAGCGGTACATGATCAGAAAATACTCTAGAAAAATTTTGAACCAAGTAATCGAGATTTTCTTTATGATTCTCGGTTACACTTCCATCCGAGAAAATTACGATCACGATGGAAGGGACCTTATGTTGTGAAGAGTGTTTTTTCAAATGGAGTGGTAGAAGTTGAAGGTCCCTCCAACGGTCATGCATTTCAAGTTAATGGCCAAAGGTTGAAGCTCTACTTGGAACATAAACGTGTTGAAGATTGGCCCGAAGAGATCTCTTTGGTGCCCCCGATTTATCCTTCTTAATCGGGTACTTTCGTTCCATTGTACATTAGTTTTAATTTTGTTGGGTTTTTATTTTTTATTTTATTTTCGGATAACTGTGTTATTTTTTATGTCGTACTCTTTTTCGTTGTCTTTATTTTTCATACTTCATTTTTCGTTTTTATTTATTTATTTAGTTTTCTTTACTTTTTTTTCTTTCTTTCTCTCGACTTTTTCTTTCACATTAAGGACAATGCAAGTCTTAGGTTAGGGGGTGGAGGAAACACATTTCCTATTTCATACCATTGAATTATTTGGTGTCACTTTCCTTTTTTTTTTAATTCGTTTGTTAGGACAAATTGTTAAAAAAATATATTTGACAAATTGAAAATTTTTTTAAAAAAATTAGGTTTAGTTTTGTTTGTTTTTAGTATGTTTTGTGTTAGTTTTGGAGTTAATTTACATGTCAATGATATGGTTATAATTGAGATAGCATATAGCTTTTAGAAAAAGTTAAATCTTGCTTCGGTTTGAGAATAATTTTAAGTGTCGATCTTCATTTAGTTTGAGACTCTGGTTTACGGTAACATTGCATGATTAGTCTAAAACATTTAGAAAAGTTTTAAGTGCGGATGTTTTGTGAATACTTTTGCGGTCTCGACAACCTCTAGAACTTATTTGATAATTACTTGAGGCAAAATCCTAGAATGCACACTACTTAGGATATGATGTAGGCCATCTTTGGACCGTTTGAGCCTTTCAAGCTTACCTTTGTTATATTTATCGCTAGTTACCTGTTTGAGCATTTTTTATAAAAATAAAAAAAAAAACATTTAGCCTTGTTTCTTTCGATAGCCCATTTAATTACCTTTATGAGCCTAAAAATATTTTATCCTTACCTTTCTTTTAAGAGAACTTAGTTTATACACATTTGTTCAGAAGCACTTAACTGTAAGGGTGGAAATATGAAAAAATATTACTACCATAACCCAAGTACATTAAAGGAGATAGGTTGGGGGTTGTGGAAAAGAGTAAAGAATGAAAATGGAGGTGAATGGTTGTGTGCTAGAAAAGAAGAATAAAAAAAAGATAAATTATGTGCTATAAAAAAAAGAAGTGAATTATGACAAAGAAAGAAGAAAAAAAGTATTGAATTATTGAGAGAAATGCTCGAAAAATGGTTGAATGAGTTGGGTGTTAAAGTAAGTTTATTTAGTGCTTAAAAAGGTTGTGTGTAAAATTAAAAGACTGAGTTTTTTTACTTGTTTAATATTTCCCGTTCTTTCTTTACCTTTACCTTAGCCTAACGTTACAAGCCTATCAAAGACCTAGTGATCCAACGTAGTGTGATTTTTCTACATTAGTGGAGAGTTATTTGAAAAGTGAGCATATAGAGTTTGATTTGTGATTGATGTCACGCGATTTAATATGTTTTTAGAGGCCAAGACTTGTATTCATGAATGTTGTGAATAAAATCATCCGGGTGTTTGGATTAATGGTTTGTGGTAATATGGTTGTTTAAGAGTCGATAACGAATATGAGGTTGATGCTTGGATTGTTTTTGGACTTGGGTGGTATTTAATGATTCTATGTGTTGTGTGTTATGTGCAATTTTTTAGACAAAAAGTTGAATTACTCTTGGATTAACGCTAACATTACTTTGTTTTGTTTTAGAATTTTAGGTTTTGTTTTGATTTCTAGTATAGAATTCATTTCATTTTTCTTTCATTTGAATTGTTAGGGACTAGCAATAAACTAGTTGGGAGTTATGATGAGAGTCAGAAAATGCATCTTAATAGTGTTTATTTGTTAGCATTTGGGGCTGGATTACACATTTATGCCTTAATAATTCTTTAGTGTCATTCTTGGTATATTGATTTATTTCGATGCATTTTCAGGTATTTTGGGTTTAAAAGAGATGGAAAAGCTAACGTTGATTAAAGCATGAAGATGCTATGCATGTTCACAAGCATTTGGAAAGGAGTTTCACTAAATTGCTATAATTGACCATATAGATAAATCATTTTGCGGATTAAACTGTATTGATTAAGGAAGAACCAGGAGATGAGCCATATATTCTTGGAAAGATCCAGATGTCTGTTTTCTTACGGCTCATAAATATGATTTTTCTAGAGAAAGTTATGGCAGTTTTAATAGACAAATGTGGAGAGTTATTTGAAAAGTGAGCATATGGAGTTTGATTTGTGATTGATGTCATGCGATTTAATATGTTTTTAGAGGCCAAGACTTGTATTCATGAATGTTGTGAATAAAATCATCCGGGTGTTTGGATTAATGGTTTGTGGTAATATAGCTGTTTAAGAGTCGATAACGAATATGAGGTTGATGTTTGGATTATTTTTGGACTTGGGTGGTATTTAATGATTCTATGTGTTGTGTGTTGTGTGCAATTTTTGAGACAAAAAGTTGAATTACTCTTGGATTACGCTAACATTGCTTTGTTTTGTTTTTAGAATTTTAGGTTTTGTTTTGATTTCTAGTATATAATTCATTTCATTTTTCTTTCACTTGAATTGCTAGGGACTAGCAATAAGCTAGTTGGGAGTTATGATGAGAGTCAGAAAATGCATCTTAATAGTGTTTATTTGTTAGCATTTGGGGCTGGATTACACATTTATGCCTTAATAATTCTTTAGTGTCATTCTTGGTATATTGATTTACTTCGATGCATTTTCAGGTATTTTGAGTTTAAAAGAGATGAAAAAGCTAACGTTGATTAAAGCATGAAGATGCTATGCATGTTGACAAGCATTTGGAAAAGGAGTTTCACTAAATTGCTATAATTGCCCATATAGATCAATCATTTTGCGGATTAAACTGTATTGATTAAGGAAGAACCAGGAGATGAGCCATATATTCTTGGAAAGATCCAGATTTTTGTTTTCTAGAAAATTTTACGGCTCATAAATATGATTTTTCTACAGAAAGTTATGGCAGTTTTAATAGACAAATGTCAGGCTGTGTGTGATTTCAGCGTGACAGATCGGTCAATTTGACGGATTAAACTGTATTGATTCAGGAAGAACTAGGAGATGAGCCATATATGCTTGGAAAGATCCAGATGTCTATTTTTTGAACAATTTTATGGCTCGTAAATATGTGTTGGTATTTATCTAAGGATTAAATAGGAAGAAATTTAGCATGTTCAGCATCAGGTCACGCCGTGGCACAGTCTTTCCAGGCTGTGGCACCTAGCAAGGAGGAGGTGTGGAGGAGGTGTGCGCCGTGGCTCAGCCTCCCCCAGGCAGCGGCACCCAGAAGCTTGAAGAAGTGTGCCCTGCCCTGTTCTGGGCCGCAGCTCCAGACACACTGATACACATTGGTTCAGCCTTTTGATTGGTGCATGGATGCATGAACAAAACACACAGGATCACTAAGGATTGATGAAGGGCTATGATTGAATGGTCCTTAAGATCTAAGGGTGGAGATTGACCTTTAAGATAGGTTCAAGAAGTGGTGCACTATATAAAGGGTCACCTAGCTTCAATCTCAACACAGTAACATAAGTTGTAAACACAAGTGATCATCATACAAGAGAATTCAAGTGCAAGTATGAGAGTGCAAAGACACAAAACACAGGAGAGCCACTAGAATAGATCTCAAAAGAGAGGCTGGTTGTAAAGAGAGAGTAGTATAGATTATGGGTAGAGGGCTTTGTAATAGTTCTTATCACTTTCTTTCTTCTCTTCTTTGGTTCTTCAAGAACTTGAGATTCTTGGAGAGGAGTTGTTGTAACTTCTAAGAACTCATTGGTTCAGTGCAGAGAGTTCGGAGGAACTCACCGGGATGTAGGCTATTGATGAACCTCGATAACAATTGTTATGTTATTTCTTTTCTTTGATTTCTATTTTTGTTTCTAATCATTACAAGTCATTCTACACTTGGGTGTTTGGAAGATCACCTCCTGGGCATAACAAGGTGATTTCCCAACAATACGATTTTTCTAGAGAAAGTTATGGCGGTTTTAGTAGACAAAGGTCTGGCAGAACCAGGCCTAGACAGCAGCAGAAGCACACGGCCTGAACAGAAATCCTAGGGCAACTTTTCTGTTTACAAAGCCATCTCCATACAGCTATATATAGGAATTTAGCCTTAGAGGATAGGGAGGAAGGAGAGTTTTTGAAGAGAGCTTCCATCTTCTTCTTCTTCAAGGTGATCAAGGATGAACTCCGTGTCCAATTAAACTCCAAGCAAGGCGAAAGGATGAGTTTCTAGGTGTAGTTGTTCTTATTTTTATTTTTGATTTAGTTGTATGGATTGATTGTTACATATTGTTTATGATTTACTCTTTGATTAAATAAGAAGGATTTGAATTCATGTGATAGCTGCAATTTATGTTCTTCTTCTCTTAGATTTTCTTAATCCAGTAATCACATTCTTCTTCTCCATATAAGTCTAGTTAAGCTTTTCGTATGTCAAAGTTGTTAGATGCAATTGATTTCGGTAGATCTATCTTATAGGTTTGTCCATTACTACAGTATTATTATTGAAATATATTGTCGCTTCTTGATAATTTATAAGATAGATATTGTGTGTTTGAATTGGAATTAAGGAGTAATTTGTGGCAATTATATTAGGGTATTTATGTGCTTTGATTGAATATTTACCAATTGCTTGCTTAGGATGTGAAACTAGTAATTGAGATAAAACATTTGAGTCAAGATAGAAATAAGGCAACGAACTTAGGAATGATTTCTGGAACCTTATTATTTCTTTATTGAATTCTTCATCATATTTTCACAACTCTCTTATATAATTTCATTCATAAAACTCAGATTTTCTTATTTGAACTTTATCGTTTAGTGTTAAGGTTTACACTTTCTCTTGTAGTTCACTTTCTTCGTGGGATCGACACCTCAGCTATACACAATAATCGCGTGTTAGTTTGAGCGTTATCATATGACAACGGAGCAGGGAATGGGCAGGGTTGGATTCCTCATCCTGTCCCCGCCAAGCTCACAGGAAAAAGATCCCCATAAAAAAAAAAGTTTCTCATCTCGGTTCTCCATGGGGAATCGAGTCCACACGGGGAATTTTCCTTAGCAAAGCTCATGTCATTAGACTACATAAAATTTGAACTATTTTAAACCAATAGCCTATAAAAAAAAAAAAGGACTTTTAAAGGCCCAAATTGGGTGAGATCGAAAATTTTAACACTTTTACTTATTAAAGCCTAAGTTGGTTTTGTGGCTATTAAGAAATAGAGTGCTATAAAAGAGGAAGTGCAAGTGGTATTTATAAAGAGAAAGTGCGAATGGTATTATAAGACATGAATTTAATAAATTATCATTAAGACATGAATTATCATTGAAGTTAAAATCTTGTAAATTTGAAGTGTGAATTCAATAAATTCATTTAATAAAAAAAATTGAATTTAATATGGGAAATACAATATATTATTTATAGGGTTTGGGGAATTCGGGGCAAGGACCTATATCCGCATCCCCGTCCCCGCCAAGGCAACTAGGAAAAAATATTCCCCATCCCCAAACAGGGTGGGCATTTTTCCCCAAATCGAAGCGGGACAAAATGGGGCTCGTAGTTTTAAACAAAATTGCCATCCCTAGTTGGGTACATATAATATATATGCTCCAACTTGAGGTGGAGTCTTGAGAGTCCTAATAAGATTTTTAATGAATGTCCTAGTAGGCTTGGATCATATTTATCTTATCTAATTGTTGTGTCCTATTCCTATTAGACTTAGTATTCATAAGTCTATATATTGGGTAAATTGTATTCTTTTCTTTCAATAAATAAGATAGAGAATTCTTTTCAGTTATCGTTTTTCAACAGTAACATCATCCCCACTACATCCCAAGCAACCTTAAAAGAATTCAACAGTATACTCACCATGCACAGGTTACGTTCCATCGTTGCTCCGACTCTTCGTTTTACTTTATGTACCCGTGTCAAGCACATATGAAATATATTAAAAAATGTGGGTATGACACTTGAACATTCCAAATCAATAAAAAAATTGCAAAAAATAGAAAAGTACTTGTGTCGGACACCTACCCATATCTCACACTCGTATTCAAGTCCAAGTAACATAAAAACTCGATGTTTCCTTCAAAAGAGTAATTGACATCACATTCATACTCATATGAGAAACAATTTTTTGACAACAATCCATTTTTCTCTTGAAAGGAAAGTTGAATTGGCATTCTCTAATAAAGGCAAACAGTGCATTTATCATCATTAAACATGAGTTGTTCATCCTTAAAAAATTCATTCTATTGGGGTATGTATCATTGCATGTGTTTGTAATTTGTCCCCATAAATTTTGCTAATGAATTACAAAACATCATTGCCAAAATGCCAAGTTCATTACGTGGGTATTTGAAGACTCTGTTTGGAACTAAATTGTTAAAGTATATTGTGTACATATAAGGCTATTGTTTGTAGGTACCATACCTTTATGTTGTACCCCATAACTCTGAGTTTAATACCCAATGACATTCCCTTCGAGGATGAATGAATAAGAGAGGGTTCACATCGAAGTGAGTTGGCATATGGAAGGTTTTGGAAGGTTTAAAACCTACTAGGTCTAAAAATGTTACACTTGCAACGCACTATTTATGATATTAAGCCTTATTGAGAGACATTTTTCGAGGGACGTATCACCCAAGCACAAAACAAGGACAATAGATGAATTGAAGTCGCCATTTGACCTTAAAGGGGGCCAAAATCCATTATCATTGGATTGCGAGAGATTCAGGGCAAGAGATTAGGGTATGGCAGAAGAAGGATTTAATGCTTCTCCTCTCGCCTACGTCGAAACCTAATCCTCGTATTATTGGGAAAATATTTAATAATTATCTTAAATTACTTTTAATACACACTAAGCATACAAGCAAATCCAAAAGCAGTTATATCACACAATTTTGGTAAAACATCAATTTATATTAAATAAGAGATAATCATGCATGGTAATAAAAAAAATACAAATAATCAAAGAATAATTAAGATAGTAAATTTAACTGAAAAAACAAAGAAAACATGTTAGTGCAATAGAGAAATAAACAAAGAATTAGGGGAAGAAGTTGAACATCACAAAATTAGAAAATAAGGTCAGGTGAACCATTCAGGTCCAAACAGGACCTAAACCCATTCTCTATAGGGTCAATCGACCCTAGTGAAGGATCGACCGATCCATCCTGGCACTGACTTAGACACATTCGAGTTTTCTAATAAAAACTCATTTTTGGTCAATTTTGGCGCAATTTTAATCAAATAAAAATCATGCAAAATCTATTTAAGTGACATTCTATTTTAAGTAGTTATTTAAATACAAAAATTCTAATCTACATGACATGCAAAAATTAAATCCAATACTAGAACATTTATTTAAACTATATGGCATATATGATTAAATTAAATCATAAAAGTTCAAAAAAAAATCATCATCATACTTATATTAAATTAAATAACTATGAAAAAGAATTTCTAACCTTTTGACGATGAATAATTCGGTCTCTTCGCGTTTGTACGAAGCGATTAACGACGAGTTAATACCAAATGTATTTATGAATTTTTTTGTATGTAGTGTGGATTCCCTCAGAGATTGAATGTTTGTACATAATGGAAGAACGCACGCATTATCTTGATTTGGAACTTGGATTGTTTAATAAAATTTATTTAAGGTTTGTGGGTTTGTAGGAAAATTAAGGTTTATGTGTATAGAGTTTTTGTGGTGGTTATGGTCTATGAAAAAGTTAGGATTTTGTTAGATATTTTGGGTTATGGAAGAATTTGGGGTTTAGGAAAATAAAATTTATAAATTTTAGAGAAAATCTATAGAGATATATGGTGTTTATACAGGCTTTTTTCAAGTGAATTTGGTGTGTCTGGTTGTCTGTAGAGAGGGGTATTTATAGGAATGGAGGAGACTAGGGTTTCTTGGGGATAAAATATATTTGACAGCTAAGAAAAACTACTTTCCCATGGACTTGTACAATGGTTTTGAAAAAGTCACGATTTTTAGAGGTGTTTCATAGGCCAAGGAGAGACCCTATTGCCCAACCAACCCTATGGCCCAGTCGACTGGTTGGGTCTGGTCTTATCATTCATTTATTTTTTTATATGTTTGGCCTGTCTTGTCCCATTTCAATCTGGATTGATTTGGTTCGAATTTATTTGATCAAATTTCATACAAAAATTAATTTTCCATCATACATTCATCCACTTTAAATTTTTTTTTTATAGTAACGTGTAATCATCGAGCTCTACACGTGGTTCATTCTAATATTTTAAATGAAATTGAGTGTCAACAGTTTGTCCTCCTTTGACTAAACTTCTCAGTTAGTCAAAGTCAAAGCCTGTGAGGGACTATAATTTTTTTCAAAATATTGGAATGATAAAGTGCAATGTATGCAATACAAAAAGAAAACGTGTGGGAAAGGAATACGTCATGAGGGACCCCATGATAGTGACACATACCTGATAGCGACGGATTCCATTTCCATCATTTATTGCTTGCATACCTTCATTGGAGAAGTTTGTGGAAGAATTCACCATGAAAATTTCATTGGGAAATTTGTGGAAGAACTCGACATGAATACTCCACTGCAAAAAATTTGTGGAAGAATTCGCCATGAATACTCCACTGGGGGTTATTGGTGTGAAAGATGCCTCTGTGTTTGAGGGCTTTGATGGCGAATGCCTATTTATAGGACTTTATGGTTGATGCATGCCTAAAGGACTTTTGAAATTGAGAGCTTACAATGGTGCCTCAAGGAAACAAAGGCTTAAAGTGATACCTTAGAGAAAATGAGGGTTTACAATGATGTCTCAATGGAACAAGGGGCTTATAGTGATGCATTGGAGAAAATGAGGGCTTACTTGTTTATCCTTGGTCATATGCTTGATTTGAAAAGAATAAGCTATTGTTTTATGTTGACAATGCATGATAAAATTGCTTTCCTCCAATGATTGTCACATATATTGATCATTTATGTTTGAACTTTAAGTGATAACATGCCTATACTTACATATTAGGATTATGTGTCATTTTGTTTGGAATAATTGATGATATTAGATGATTTTACATGCACTATTGATGAGAATGGTTGTTTTCTTATTTATTTATTGATCATGAATGGATGAACTGATTTATTTTACCTCTTTTATACTTGTTATGGATTAATGATTTACTTTTATCCACTTGTGGATGATTTATTTTATTTATAGCTTTTATATTAATTTTGGAGATGTAAGCTGTATTTAAGAACTTTTTATTTTTCATAATTTCTTATATAATCGCATTTACTTTTTTTCGCACTTTAACTATTATAGGTGGTTTATCTTTGCTACTCTATGATAATATCTTGTGTGTGCTCCCATGTTTATTGTGTACTTGCTTGATCATTTAAATAAAGAAAAGAAATCAAGTTAATAATTAACCAACATAAAAGAATCCATTTGAAATGTCAGAGTAAGGGCTACGCCCCTCGAGGTATAGGCGTTTGTAAGGCCAATAACCTTATATAGTTAGCGCATCCCTCTACACCTTATTAGATAATCCATTCAAGAGAAACTATATACCTTCGGATTGTCCCTTTGGTTTGTCCCTTACAATATGCTCATATCACAGTTTTGAGTGGTGATCGTCAGGTACTCTCTCTCGTATCCCACAGAGATCACACTCACTTTTGCCATTTTCTTCCAAGATCTTCCATTGAGAAAGCTTGACCTTTCCTCAACCTTACCCACCTCAAAATCTTCTTCAGCTTCTTCCTTTCTTTTTATTTAGTAAGATTTTAAAATTCAAGCTTCTTTACTTTTAATTATTTTGGGTCTAAGTAGTGGCAGTGAGTTAGTAAAGGCTAGTTATCGTCGAGTGAATCCGGTAACATTAGTGAACGTGTCCTTTGGGGACCTCCACTTTGTCTAGCGCGACTATTGGTAACCTAGCTAGAATAGATACAGACGCCCAAGTCATTTTAATTTTCAAGCTTTCCATCCCTTGGGGAGTTCTTCTCTTGAATCCTCACTCACCCAACCTACGAGATGTTGGTGCCTAGATGACGAGGGATCATGATCAAGCCCATTTTATGGCAGAGGCATAGCCATTCTCACTATCCAAGTGCACACTCTCCACTTTCCTCCAGAAGTACTGCATAGTTTAGGAGTTTTTACTTTGGCTTCCCTTTTCGCGAAAGAGAAGGCCTACAACCTTATAAAGCCCAAGGCCCCTTATGAGATGTGTTTTATGAGAAATGCTTCAAGACAGGCCTCTGAATTATAGTGACCATTCTCATTTTCTTCAGGATTGTACCGACTCAGTTGGCTCCGAATTCCTGGAAGATGTTGATAGGGTTCCTAATCTTGTTCTAGAGGCATGCTCGAGGAGTGGAATTCTTCGTCGGTACTTTTGTTGTTTCTATACCATCAAGAAAATTAGGGACACCAGGTGGTATAAATTCTCTCCTCAAAATAATAATAAGATTATTATTGATGTTCCCTCCTCGATCAAGAACTAGAAGCCAATGTTCTTCTACGTGCGGAGCTCGGGGCTTTTCGAGGTCTCAAGGAAATGGAGTCTCAGAGTTTATGATAGTCAAGAGGTCTCTTCTACCTTTAAGGAGGAGAAGGAATTCCTAGACTCGATTCGTCGAGACCTTCTAAGTGCTTATGATTTGCCAGATGAAGAGCTGTTAATACAGGCTTGGCTGAGCTCAACCACTAATGGTAGTTCGGACATTTTTGTACCTTGGTCTTTACATTTTTTTTTATCTCATTAATTTTGGTATTGGCCATTCTTTTTGTACTCAGTGCATCCATGGTTGATGACATGAGATTGGTGATGAATAACATGCAAGCTCAAGCTAACAAGGCCTAGGAAAAGAAGGTAGTCGGTGCGGACAAGGCAGCTCCTGGAAGAGGCTATGGGTTTCCAAAGCACCCTCCATAAACCCATCCTGAGGCTTCTCTAAAGAAGAAGCCTCAAAAGTACGGCCTCAGAGCAAAGAGAAAGGAAGCCTTTGGGGCTAATGGGTAGACTTTTGCTCCTACTCCTGCTGTTCAGACTCAACGCGCCTATGAGGGGGATGGCCCCTCAAGCCCCAAGGGTAGATGATCAGTGCTCCCCACTGACTCAAACCTTGTTGATTCGAAGATCACCCACTTCATACTCAGAGGCTCCATTCTTCCGATCGACGCAGCGAAGATCTTTGCTCAACCCGCTGAGACCTTTGCTACCCTCCTTAGTTAATCTGCTCATCAGCTATGCTCCACCTTTTTTACTTTGTACTTAGTGTGAAATACGAGATAGTACCTCATGGTCACCACTCATGTTGTAATATAAGCATATTGTAAGGGATAATTAAAGGGAAAACCCGAAAGGACAGCTTCTCCTCAATGGATTATCCAATAGTATACCGAGGGATATGCCAACTATGCAAGGTCGTTGGTGGATAATCACATCAAGGAGTCACCACTTGGTTTTTAGGAACTAAGAAACCTATAGCCAATGATTAGTTAAGGGTGGAGATTCATAGGTCCAAAGATTGGGTATGTGATAAGATGGTCATAAATGAGCATCTTACCAACACCTAGACCTCAAGGGGCCTAGCCCTTACTCTTGTATTTCAAAATGGATACCTTTTTATGTTTATTAATCATTAACTTGATTACTTTTCTTTAATTTTAGTGATCAAGCATGCACATAATGAATATGCAATCACACACGATATGATCAAACAATGACATGTTATATAATCCATCCATAGCAGTTACTAGTGCAAGAAAATAAATTGCGATTATAGGAAATTATGAAACTGAAAAGTGCCTAAGTATGGCTTACATCCCAAAAATTAAACAATAAGCGATAAAGGAATAAATAAAGGAAAGTACATGAAAAATAAAATTGCCTAACTGTGACATTATATTCCCAACGATTATATGAACTTGAATGAAAGCAAGTAGATAATTGAAGTGAAAATATGGAAGAAAGTAAATAAAAGATAAATTAACGAAAGAGCAATTGTAGAGATAAATTAAAGAGATTATGGAAGAGAAGACAAATCATGATCACTACTTGTATGGATAGCAACTAGTAATCCCACTAAATCATCTTAATTAGATAAATAAAATGATAATTTGTATAACACCCAAAGTATGAGCTCAAAGAAGCATAATCAAGCAAGAACATGAGAACTTAAGTTGCACTAGCAAATAATCACAGAATTTATCATCTAAACAGCATGTCGTATGATTTAAGAGAAAACATTAACTAATCCATGTCAATTTAAGGTTAAAAACATATGAAAGCATGGAAAAGAGAGATATGAACACATAAGAGAAAACATGGCATCATGTGAGATCATATGAGAATTAAAAAGCATGCGATTGATCATTTAAGTGAAAATAAGCATGCAAATCATCTAAAGGAAGCAACTTTATTAACTCAAATCAACCATTCAAGAACATGTGCTGAGAAATCAAAGCACACGATGGTAGGTGAGAATCAAAGAGAGCTAGACTAAATCTAAATATCAAATCAAAATGAAATCATAGATGGAAGTTAAATATAAATGACTCTGACATAATTAGTTCATCAAAATAACCCTAGAAGCATAATGATAATGATTTAATAATCAAACAAAACAAAGAGAGCATTTAAAGACACTCAATTAAGCATGGAGGCAATTAGGATCAAAGAGCACATTAAATGCATGATGAACCCTAATTCATGTTATTATGTGAATTCTAGATATCATGTGAATCATAAAATCATGCAAACATGCAAGCAAACCAAAGGGAACAAATCAGAAATGAAACAAACAAGAAGAGGAACAGCCGCCACTTTGAGATGAAGGCTAGAGCCAACCACCCCCCCCCCCCCCCAACCCCCAATTTGAAGTGAAGGTTAGACCCAACCACCACTTTGAATTAAAGGTCAAATCCAACCTTCACTTTGAAATGGCGGCCAGAAAGGTGGCTCAAAAAATTATTTTCAAACTTTGGCTTTTGAATTCCAACACTCAATTCAATAAGTTCTAAGTTAAAGAATAGTCAAACAACATTAAACAATCATATTTGGATAGATTTAGATCATAAAAAAACAATTTAAAATATGAATTAAATCAAGATACAATCTACAGACACCCAATTTCATTCCAAATCTCATAATGGGCCACATATGGAGCCCAATTATGAGAATTCGGTCCTAAAATGCTAGGATTTCGATTAAACGAGAATCAAGACTTTCTTTTTGAAGAATAACCAATTACGAACCCAATCTCAAGCATAAAAGACCTTATTGGACCCAAAACCAACCTATTTAAAGCAAAAAAAAAAAAAACAAACTTACTCTTGGACCAGAAAACCAGAACCAAGACCCTACTTGAAAAGTTTGGTCGATCGACTCAACCTTGAAACTGATCGATCCGATCAATAAACTGATCAGCTCGGTTAATGGGCCACTTGGCTCGAAATTGTTGTCAAACAACAAATTCAAGGCACAACTTTATTTTTATGATTCTAATTTTAATTCTAGATAGAAACACTATAAAATTAATTCTATAATGGTTTCCACAAACTTCTTTAATCCCATTAACTTCTATTTACACCATTTTCACTTCATTCATCCTATAAATATCCCTCCCATTTTATTTAAGACAATTCTTCACACACACATTCTTAACCTAACCTTGCTAAAACTCTACAAAATTTCTTTTGTTTTTTTTGGGAGAAATACTCTGGGAATTAACTTCTTTGTAATAGAATAGGCTTTCAAAACACAACACCCTTGTACTAATCCTACTAGCCAAATCCAAAATCATTTGGTAATGGTTCTACTTCAAGAATGAAGTCAAGGTTCAAAGGTTTATCCATTCCAAAGAGAGCAAAGGATCTTTGAGGGCAACTATGCACACCTACATGTCGA
Organism: Bretschneidera sinensis; assembly: GCA_023935145.1. Classification (NCBI taxonomy): domain Eukaryota; kingdom Viridiplantae; phylum Streptophyta; class Magnoliopsida; order Brassicales; family Akaniaceae; genus Bretschneidera; species Bretschneidera sinensis. The sequence continues at coordinate 9,858,069 of CM043704.1, forward strand.
AATCCTAAGACATTGTAAATTGTTAGTAGCACATCATTTCAAACAAATTCATCGTTATTTTTGTTATTCTATGAGATGAGATGATTTTCATGATGACTAATATGTTTTAGAGTTCTTTAGAAATTAATTTTGTATGTCTAAGAAATATGAAATATAATAGTATGTAGTTTAAATTCATGCCTTCATGAAATAAAACCCCTCTTTTAAGAAGTATAATCCTGTTAATTAAGAAATAATAATTTGTTGCAAATTCTGTTTAATTTTTTGAACCAGACACAGTAGGGCTGATAAGCCCCTGTGGGGCCCAATAGGCCAAGAGTTGAACCAAAAGGCCCTACCCTTAAACCGATTGATTTGCACTCTATTTAGGCAAAAACTTCTCCCATGTTCCCTTGATTTGACTTGCATGCTTCCTTCTAGTAATTATTATTTCAATATGTTAAAGTAATCCTGATAGCCATGTTTTTGCTCTTCTCATTTTAACACGTCATTTTATTTTGTTTTAAACTTGTATTTTCATTTGTAGCTAATTTGTTAATTGTTGATTGAAAACGAAATCAATTAGGTCACGCCCATTGTCCTTAGAAGGACAATGTTGTCCAACAAATGAATATTAGGTCAGTCATCTCTCAAGTATAGATGTTTCCCTTCTGATTGTGATATTTACTTAAATTATGCTATTGTTTGGCTATTTTGTAAGTTGTGTGCTTCATATGCTAGTGTGTGGTAGGGTAATTGTCTTTAAAATTTAAGAACTTGTCTTAGAACATAAAGAGCTAGGCTTTAGCCAAGGTGGGAGAGGGAGCTCTTATATTTCCTTTTCCTATATTCGAATCTCCTTACCTAGAATATTGCGTATAGAGCAATGAAAAGAGATTTGACCCCTTTCAAGGTCAAATGACAGCTCTTTACCCATCATCTTTACTTCGTGCTTGGATGGCATAAAGTCCAAAATGTGAGAAATGCAACCCAACCTAAAAGAGCTCCCCTTAAGGGGGGCTTACTAATTGACAGAGGGAAATGTAGAGTGCGGTACCCACAGTTGATGACTCCGATGGGGAGATTCAACATCATAATTTTCTTGGAAAAGTTTTTAAAATTTAAATTGTTATTTTTACTACACTCTACTTGAACACTTACACTTACCTTTGGTCACGACATAGTATATTGAGGGCCAGATATCAACTTAGGTATCTTGGTGTGACCCTAATTTGCTTACGTCAGCTCTTGGTGTGTGGCAAGTTCCTCTTAGTTCTTCTAAGGTAATAAAGGTTTTTCATCGCATTTATACTCTTTTAGTCAACCTCTTTAGGCCACTCGAGGAGCATAAAGGCATACTTCTAGCCATGGGGTACCCTTGAGCCAATTAAAGATAGAAGTGACATTTTTTATCCCTTTATATGCTTAAATGTATGTGGTTGATTCACCTCACATGTGAAAAAGATAAAATAAACTAAATTGTTTGAATAACATGTTTATTTTGATTGGTTGATTTTATTTTCCTTTTTATTAAATTGAAATCAAACCTAGGTTAAGAAATGACTTAATCTAGAAGAAAGGACCCTCTCTTAGTTAAGTCTTGTTGGATTGAATTCATTAAGAAGTCCATAAAAAAGGACAATTGGTAATTAGACCTTAAATAAAAAGATTAGAAATGAAAGTAAATGGATGCGAAAGAAAGCCCACGGATCAAGTGGTAGGATCCATATTAATGGTACAATCTTTTCATAACCATTTTAATTCATGTAGGCCTTTTAAATTCTACTTAGATTAATGTTAGGCATTTAACTTCTTGGTAAGCTTATTGATGCCAAACCTTAACACTTAATAAACTAACTTTTTGATTATAAAGTACCAATACCTTGGAATACTTTGAAAGTTTGATTAAAATTTGATCAAAAGTATATTCTTTTCATTGTATTTCTATCCTTCGTTGGGTTGAGAAGGCTTTTCAAAAAGTGGATTTTGGCACATTTAGTGGGCCTTTTGTTAAACCTAAAACCCACTAATAGGAAAAAGCAATCAAATTTATTCTCAGCAACTCTTTTTCTATGGGCAAAAGCTTTCCCAAACGCACCCTATATCTCTTACAATAAAGCAATTCTACCCTTGCAATTGTCTTATATTTTAAATTACAATTTCTACCCTCCCGCTTGCATTTCCATGAGAATTTAAATTAGTCTCAAAGTCTCCATTTGTTTTCACAAGTGCTTGTTAAAAAAAAAAAATCATCCTTAACTTTTATGCTTCCAATTACCTCATTTCTATACCATTCTTAATCATGCACATATCTAATATGAAATATTTTAATTTACCCAAATAACATACATATACATATAAATGTAGAAAATATTAAAATGAAAGACCGGGCTCTACAATCCATATTTTTTTCACTTTCCCAATTAGCTTCTTCAACCCCTCTATTTCTCTAAAGAGTACTTTTACCAGGGGAATGATCTTATTTTGCAATACTTACTCTTTAGTGTCTAAGATTTTTATTGGAATATCCACATAACTAAGGTCCTCTTAGACTTCTATGGTATAAGATGGAATAATATGTGACTCATCAAGTATGTACTTACGTAAAGCTGACACATTAATAATTTCATATTGTCCGATACAACGACAACTCAATTTCCTTTTCTGCCCAAACCTCAATACTCCATTCCGTGGAGAAACCTTAAAATGCACCCAGTCACCCACTTGAAACTCAACTGGCCTTCACCTTTTATCAACATAACTCTTTTGTCTACTTTGGGTTCTCTTCAAACGTTCTAGTATTTTCTTGATCCTTTTTGTGGTTAGTTCTATTAACTTTGGGCTGAAGACCTTTCTTTCTTCTACTTCCTCTCAACACACTGGAGTCCTACACCATCTACCATATAAGGCCTCGAAAGGAGACATTCCAATATTGGCTTAAAAGTTATTATTGTAAGCAAACTCCATAAGAGGAAAATATGAATCACAACCTTCTGAAAACCTCGTTGCACAAGCCCGCAAACTGTCTTCTAGTGTTTGAATAGTTCGCTTTGACTAACCAACTGTGCTAACATACAACACTAAGGCACAAACAAAAAGTGCACGGTAATGCAAAATCTATAGAAGGCATTACAACCCTCTTAGAGGCAATAAATCAACATATAAATAAGAATGCCCAACAAAATAACACAAAACTTAATAAAATCAAGTGAAAAACTCTACTTCATAGTTTGCATAAGAAATTTGCAAACATGAAAGTGAAATGAAAACGCACGGTAGCTATCCACTTACGGTAAATAGGGGAACCATCATTAGGTCATCTTCTTATCTTATACAACCTCTGCACCACAATTGTATTGTGGCTCTCTGTACACTGCAATTGCTTGGACTCTGACTCACACCACACCCAAAATCCCTCAAGTCGAGCGGCACAGACCGTGTTTGAAGACGAATTTCCAGAAGATTGCATGGATGTGTGAGATTAGTAACAATAAAACCCCAAAACCAAGGTGATTTTCGTTGTAAACTAGTGTTTTTCGTTCCTTGTCGTTCATTTGCAATTGATCGCAACTAATGGATAAATAAGTTATTTATCTTTTACTCTCCTTTCACATGTGCCACGTGATGAATATGCTGACTAGGTGTGTATTAGGCTCGAGATCAACTTTTAATAATTCAAAACATATTTCTGTTTTTGTTTCTGTTTATTTTTAGACGAAGTAATTGACAGAAATAATAGTTTTGTTAAAATTTAAAGATGTTAAAGACTGTATGGCACACTTTTTAAACCTGAATAGTCAAAAAGTTGAAAAATCCAATGGCAAAAAAGGGTATTCAGCCATGATTGGCAGATGAAAATTTGATCTTTATGTTTGCCGGGCATTAGGCAGCAAGGGTGGCCATATTCCTAAAATATCTGGACGGTCCATTACAATTTTAGGGCTCTCACTCTCTTCTTTGTTTCTCTGTATTAATGTGAGAAAGATCATTTCAGCGTAACAAGAATGACGACGGACAGCGAGATGGGTTTCGAGAAAATCAAGGTGGCCAATCCCATTGTTGAGATGGATGGTTAGTTTACTTCACTGTCTTTTTTCTTTTTCCTCTTCTTTTCAATTGTCTGTTACACCTGCAAAATTATTTCATTGGTTATCCAAGTTAAGTGGGACTGATTAGGCTGCTCTGCAATACAATTACTTAAGTTATCAATGCTACCCTTACTTTGGTTACTAGCAGAAGAACTTAGAGAGATAAAATGGGAAGTTACGTCTACAATTTTCTGTTGATCGGTTATATGAATACGAATTTAAAAGAGTTCGAAATTCCAAAATGGGTCCTTCATGTTGAAATCAGAGGTCTTGACTGGTTTATATTTCTTTTGGGTTTGATGACTCTGTTATGATGGATCCCATATCCACAAAAAGTTTGTTTTTTAATTAAAGACTGATTTGTCAATTCCAGAATTTTTGAAACGTGAAAACAAATGAAATTCAACCTGATGCTGCCCACTCTGTTGCTATGCCAATTCATTCTTTCGACAAAATTGAACTTTAGAAGTTTCAAATTGAGTCCTTTACCGTGGCGTTGTTGAAGAGGTGTCTTTTGACTTTGATACCATTTGAATTCTAATTATTAAACAACGTGTGACCTACCAAAGTACCAATCTGTTTTCATTTTCCATTACAATTTCTCATTTCGAGACTTAAAGTGTTTTGATGAATGGGACATGATACTCTTGTAAATAAAACATTGTTCTTTTCAATGCATAATGGAGCCGAATCTTTCTTGCACCGGAGATGGGAGACCCATATATCACATATAGCCTACAGGTGTGTCCAAACCGGGTCACGAGCTTTGTCCACATCCCAATTTCTTTTTAAGTGGGATCTTTATGCTTGTCAGTTGTCAGCAATGTAAATATCTTGATCCTTTTGGTTTGTCCATCTATGGTTGTTTATGGGCTAGTTCTAGACTCTAGAGATGCATTGCCTGTTAATACTACTATGTTCATAAAGGAAAAATGCAGTCTTCAATGTAATCGTGCACATTTGCAGGTAAGTGAAAACTGAATCTTTGTGTTTTCCACTATTGACCCACTTGGTAGTCCTTTTGATTTCCCTAATGTGTCAACAACCAGTTTATATTAATGGTTTAAGTGGCCGGAGACATGCTCAAATGCATCAAGTATCACCGGTGAAGTTGAAATGACTACTTATAGGCCGCCAGGATGCGCGCATGTGTATATATAGAACATGCTTTGAGTAACTTAAGAAAACTCTAGAACACTGGTGCTATTATGTTGGGGACAGATCCAGATTTGGTTAATTATTTTGTATCATGGTGGAAAATTTTAGCTGTTAGCTTGCATGGGTGGCATGATAGAAAAATCCAGATTTGAAAAAAGGATAGTTGATTGCCCTTTCTGTATTATATTTATTAATGTATGAGAAGCAGAAGTCTTTGGGTAAAGTGATATGCATATGTGTGGTTGTATCAGGTTTTAGATTAAGCACAAGTTTATTTAGTGTAACTTCACTAACTTAGTTATGCGTATGATTTATTTTCTTTAAAAAAAGAAGAAGTTATGCATATGATATATCGGATTGATCTATCTTAAGAATGTGGAGATTGGGGCTGTTCCCCACTGACTGTTCATTAGACTTTAGTTTACAATATATTTTTTTTAATGTACAATAGTTGTCAAACCGATGACTGGGACGTTCTTTAAGGTAAACACTTTCCATTATCTCCGGCTATACTTTTGAAGGATATTAATTTCTGGATTTTTTGCTCTCTGAAGTGATTAAAAATATTCAATTTTTTTCAATTGCTAAAGCGCACACACCCACTCGGACCTTTAGGGCCTAGGGCCTCAGCCTTAACCATTGAGCCAAGGCCTCTTTTGCGATTAAATTTCGTCAAATTGGGCACATAGTTAATATCTAACAATGTCCTTGATGATAGGGAAATGGGTATGGGCACAATGGCACACTATTTATGATCAGCACTGTTGAGACATATAAGTTAGATGTATGGATTATCTGAATTGTCATGGTTGACTCTTCTGTCCTACATTTTTATAGTTTATACTCTGAACTCAAGTGAAAGTTGCTGATCAATGTATTACTTAGAAAAGAATGATTTACTTTACTAGAATGTTTATAACAAGCTCATTCTTTCTTATCATAAATAGTCATAATTTTCACTGAAGATGACTACTTCAAGTAATGCAGCGGTTCAACAATAAGTTTGTACAAGCATGAAACTCTTTTACCAAGGTGGAACTTGTTGGGAATCTGACACCCATTCAACAACTAAGCAATCACAATAGCAAAAATAAAGAGAAAAGAATAAAAGAAATTTAACATGGTTCGGCACACCTCTTTTCCTAGATCCACGAGTCAATCACTATTTCACTCTTTGCAGCTTTTGGAAAGAGGAAAGTTGCTAAAAACTTATTAAAAAAATACCTAATTTTTCTAGACAAAATTGTGTGAATACTCTCCTTAATCTCACAATCCAGAACCCTAATACACCCAAAGTTCCCTCAATCCTTGTATCCTTGTGAAACCCACTTTTACAAGTTAATATTGGTGTTTTGGTTTTCTACTCTCTACATACTTTCATTCTCTCTAGATGCCGATATTGTCTTCAACAAGCTTACCAAGTCTAGGCCTAAAAATTAATACATGGTCAAATACTTGATTACGTGTTGGTTACCAAGATAAATAAGTCTTCACACCAAGTCACTTACCAAGATAGTCTAAGGCTCTTGATTAAGTTATTGATTAACAAGATGCATAGGTCTCCACACCTCACTTAATTAAATTCTTGTTTCCCACACATCAAGATAGTCTAAGTCATAAATAAATGAGTCAAAAATCCCAACATCAACCGAGCTGTCCAACCCAAGTCGAGTTTTCCTCCACTCGGTCTAAACCTCTCTGTTTTGGCCGGGCCTTCTACTCCTCATTCAAATTTTCTATCAGATTTTGGGCTTAATCCCAACAATCCTCCACCTAGGCCAAAAATCTAATCTTCAACAGCAAATCTGACTCGCTTCTTCACCTTGTCTTTTGGTCCTTCCACCATGCCTCCTCCAAGTTTGATACGTCCATCAACAACAAACATATCATTTTCATTCCTTGTAGCCTTCAACACTACCTCTCCATCATGGACTACCCTTAACTCACCATCTCCTCCCTCGTACTTATATCCCATTTTGTCAAGCATACCCAATGAAATCAAGTTATGTTGAGAGGATGGAACATACTTACATCATCAAGGTGCCTCACGGGTCCATGTGTCTTCAACCTTATGGACTCTTCTCCCTTGATTGATGCTTCCTTTCCGTTAATGGTGGTGATAATCTTGTTGGGGGTAATTATTTAGGTGGTTGAAGTATTCCTTGTTACAAATGTGGATCAAGCTAGCGGAGTCCAAAAGCACCATATTGCATTTGCCAACTCCTTCCTCGGTCACCCACACCTTGTTATTCCAATCATTGGTGCTAGTGGTGGCATTCGCATTCCCAATTCCTTTAGCATTATCACCCACCTTCAAATTCCTCAACTCCTTAAAATCATCCATCAGTCTCTTGCATCGATACTGAATATGCCCCTTTTCACTACAATAGAAACAATCTTTATTGTAGAAGTCTTGAGCCCAAATCTTGTTCTTCCTCCTACCTTCGTGGAAGTGTCTCTCCCTCTCATATTCTCATTTGATGAAGTCACAAGCGCATCATCATCCTTAGACAAATATTTCCAATGCAACTTCTCGTTCTCATTCAAGACGACGGTCACCTCGTTCACTTTCAACGTTTCCTTGCCCACCATTAAGGTTGTGACAACTGTCCTAAAACTCGGTGGAAAGGAGGACAACAACAAAAGTGCTTTGTCTAATTATTTTTCCTATCGAAAAGGTCAATCTCATAGGAACTAATTCTCTGAATTTTTTCCATTTTTAGAACCTCACTTTGATACCACTCTGTTGGGAGTTTGACACCCAATCAACAACTAAGCAATCACAATAACAAAAATAAAGAGAAAATAATACAAGAATTTTAATGTGCTTCAACACACCTCTTTGTCTACGTCCACGAGTCAATTATTATTCTATTTTTTGCAACTTTTGGATGGAGGAAAGTTGCTAAAAACTCGACAAAAAAATACACAATTTTTCTAGACAAAATTGTGTCAAAACCCTCCTTAATCTCACCACCCAAAACCTAATACACCCAATGTTCACTCAACCCTTTGATCCTTGTGAAACCACTTTTACAAGTTAATATTGGTGTTTTGGTTTTCTACTCTCTACGTAATTTCATTCTCTCTAGATGCCCGTATTTATAGTCTTCAACAAGCCCACCAAGTCTAGGCCTTAAAATTAATGCATGGTCAAATACTTAATAGTGTTGGTTACCAAGATGCATAGATCTTCACACCAAGTCACTTACCAAGATAGTCAAAGACACTTAATTAAGTTCTTAATTACCAACAAATTCCAACACCAACCGAGCTATCCTACCCTAGTCAGGGTTTCCTCTACCCGTTCGAAACCTCCCCGTTTCGGCCAGGCCTTCTACTCATTCAAATTTTGTATCAGAATTTGGGCTTAATCCCAAACGAACTAATGGGCCTTGACTCAGGTGGTAAAGCGGGTGTCGTGGGTCTAAATTTTGAGCCTTTTTATGTGAAATAAAGAAGCTTTTGCACATAGTCCAAATGCTTAGGATTTTGGGATTTTTTTGTATTCACTTCCATTTTTCTAAACAATGAAGTAATCTGTAACTTAGTTTTCTCGGTAAGGATATAGATGTAAGATCTGAACATCTGTAACATAGTTTTCTTGGTAAGGATATAGATGTAAGATTTGAACTCTGGTGAACATTGGGCCGTATTGGATTTCCCTGTTCTCTACCCTGATCGAGATATCCTCTATTTTGCCCAATGAGAAATAAGCACTGCTTGCTACTTTTAATTGAAAAGGTGAGGGTTGGTCCCACTACTCCTTCAAGTGCCTTTTTTGCTGGGAGTTTGTGTGCCTCGGTAGGAAAGGGATCATTGGAGTATAGCAAAAGATCACCTTTTCTTGTTGTGTTAGCATTAGTTGAATAATTTATACTTGGGCATTTAGCTTAATGATTTCAAAGCTATGGTATGAGTTTTTTAGATATTTTTCTTATCCTTCTTAGATGTCTGCAAATTCCTTCTTGCTAAGGAATTAATTAGATACATTTGACTTCACTCACTCTCTCTCTCCCAACCTCGACTAAGCTTCCTTATACTTATAATGCAGGAGATGAAATGACTCGAGTTTTTTGGAAGTCCATAAAGGATAAGGTAATTCTATTTTTGTTACATCTTTATGGTGTCATACTCTTTATCTAATTATAATTGGAACTCAAGTTTTTTGGAACTTTTTATTTTGTATTCCACAGCTTATTTTCCCCTTTCTGGAGTTGGATATCAAGTACTTTGACCTTGGTCTCCCTAATCGTGATGCAACTGATGATAAAGTTACAATAGAAAGTGCTGAAGCTACTCAGAAGTATGTGCAAGTTTTTTTTTTGGTATTAGAAATTTCTTTTATCTAATGAGTTGCCTTGCCTTGCCTTTTGAGAGAAGATTTTAATAGCATACATATTCTCATTAATGTTTCAGACATTTATTTGAAACTGTGAACATTCTAGTCTTTGTTACTTTTGTTCCTTTTTTCTTCTTTTCCTCTTTCACTATTTCCTTTGTTCGTGTATTTATATATGTTAAAATAAAGAAAAGATTGGAGAAGAAACTCTTGTATTATTGACTGAATAAAAAGAATACAATTGACACAATATATAAACTTATGAATACTAAATCTAATAGGACTAGAACACAGCAATTAGATAAGATAAATATGATCCAAGCCCACTAGGACACTCATTAAGAATCCTATTAGGATTCTCAATACTCCCCCTCAAGTTGGAGTATAGATATCTTATGCACCCAACTTATTACAAATAAATCGAACTCGAGAACCATCTAATGGTTTAATAAATAAATCTGCTAACTGATTTGTCGACTTTCATTGTTTGGTACTAATCACATTTTGTAGAAGTTTTTCTCGAACAACATGACAATCAACTTCAATATGTTTAGTTCTCTCATGAAACACTGGATTATTTGCAATATGAATAGTTACTTGATTGTCACACGCCAAGCTCATAGGACTTGACTGGTTAACCACAAATTTCACTAACAACTGCTTTAACCAAACCATCTCACAAGTAGTATGCGTTATTCTGATTTAGCACTTGACCTGGCAACCAAAATTTGCTAAATTACCTCTAAAAAATACACAATATCCAGTAGCGGACCTTGTATTAGATGGAGAGCTGACCTAAGCTACATCAGTATAACCTTCAATCACGACCATGAGCACTCTTAAGATATCTCAAAATTCGAATAAACACATCCCAATGACTAGTTCGTGGATCATCGAGAAATTGACTAACCACACTGGTTACAAATGAAATATCAGGCCTAGTAACAGTCAAATAATTCAATTTTTCAACCAAACGTCTATATTGCTCTGGATTAGATAATAAGTAACATTGATCAACTGCAAGTTTTGTGTTGAGATCCATTGGACTATCTATAGGCTTACACCCCAACATTCTAGTGTCAGTTAACAAATCAAAAACATATTTACATAAAGAAACACCATGATGAGATCTAGCAACCTTGATACCCAAAAAGTATCTAAATTGCCCTAAACCCTTTGTCTGAAATTTAGTATTCAAGAATTGTTTTAGTGCTAGAATTCCTTTTATATCATCTCTTGTGATCACAATATCATCCACATATACAATCAACAATATCCTACTTGCCGCATTGTGTTTATAAAATACAAAATGATCTACACCACATCTGCTGAGACCAAAATTAATTACTACTTCACTGAACCGACCAAACCACACTCGAAGAGATTGTTTCAATTCATATAGACTTTTTTAATCAATATACTATCCCAGACTCCCTCTGAGCAACAAATCCGGGTGGTTGTTCTATGTATACTTCTTCTTGCAAATCACTATTTAAAAACGTATTTTTCACATCGAACTGATGTAGAGGCCAATGAAAAGAAGCTGCCAGAGAGATAAACACACGAACAAACATAATCTTCTTTACAGTATAAACCCAGCGACATCCAACAACAGATTTTCTGAAAGAGGAATCAAGTCTCATGTATCATTAGTACTCAAAGCATGTATCTCTTTATCCATAACTGCTTTCCACCAAGAATGAGACAGCTTCTGTAATAGACTTATGAATATAGACATAAGAGATCGAAGCAACAAACGAAACATATGAATGAGATAAATGATCATAAGACACAAAATTAGCAATCGGATGAGCAATATATAAACTTTTACCTTTACAAAGAGCAATAGGAAGATCATCCTTAGGTGATGAAAGAGGATCGAAATCTGTAAACAAGGGAGCAATTGGGGGAGCAACAGAGGCGGAAGGTCGCGGATGACAAGAGTAAACTTGCAATGGAGGAGCAGACGACGAAGAGACTAGTAGAGGAGGATCTAACTACGTAAGGGGCATGAGAACAGGTAATGGAAATGAATCAACCAGATCTGAGATAGAATGATGCTTGGAGTAATACGGAGTAGACTTAAAGAATGTAACATCGACACAAACAAAGTACCTTTATAGTTAAGGACTATAACACTGATAACCTTTCTATGTACGAGAATAACCTAAGAAAATACACTTAATAGAGCAGGGATCAAGTTTGTCAACTCCTGGACGAAGCTGATGAACAAAACAAACAGATCCAAAGACACGAGGAGGTAAGTGGAAGGTAACATCTCTAGGAAAGAGCACGACGTAGGGGGTTTGACCATCAAGAATAAAGGATGACATACAGGTGATTACGTAACATGCAGTCATAACAGTCTCACCCAAAAACAATTTGGGGACATGCATATGAAATAAGAGAGTACGAGTAGTATCTATAAGATGTCGATTTTTTCGCTTCGCAACCCCATTTTGTTGGGACGTATGAGAGTAAGATGACTTATAAATAATGCCCCACTTAGTCATAAAAGTTGTAAAAGGCTAAGAAAAATACTTATGAGCATTGTCACTACGAAGAATCTTAACAGATAAGTTAAATTGGGTTTTTATCTCAGTGCAAAAGGCACAAAAAATAAAAAACAACTCAGAACGGTCTTTTATTAAATAAAGCCAGGTAAGTCTGAAATAATCATCCACAAAGGTAACGAAATACTAAAATTTAAGTTTGGAACTCACACGACTTGGACCCAAATATCAAAATGTACTAATGTAAAAGGACTAGATACACGATTATTAATTCGGGAAGGAAACAACACACAATGATGCTTACCCAATTGACACGACTCAAATTCTAAAGACGAAACCTGACTCAAAGTAGGAACTAACTTTTTCAGCTTATCTAAGGATAGATTACCAAAACGAAAATGTACCTGAAGAGTGGGACACGTCACAAGCAATGGGTGATGGGATAGGAACAAAGTAATACAAGTCGTTCGATTCATGCCCTCCACCAATTGTCTTCTTTGTTTTCAATTCTTGGATAAGAAAAGAATCACGAAGATATCAAATTGTATTGAGAAAAGGGATCATAAATGACAGATGATAAAGACATAGAAGAACTAGGGAGCACATTGCCAATGCCACTAGCAGTGGTCTTAGATCCATCTACAAGAGTAACATTAGGCAAAGACAAAGAGTGATAAAAACTAGAGAAAACATAAGTGGTATCTGACAAATGATTCGTAGCTGCATAGTCAAGGACCCAAGGTCTAGATGATTAGTAGCTGCATAGTCAAGGACCCAAGCTTTTGGTGTACCTTTCTGAGTGAAAAAAACAGTCGAGGAAGATGTCCGACTGGCTGCCTCATATGGTAAGAATTCATCATACTCATCTTTGGAAATCATTAGAGAAGTTGAAGGCACAGAATTTGAGGTATGTCTATACTCAATAGATTCAGAAGTCATATCATTGGCAACCATGGGACGATCAACCAACTTCCAACACGTCTGCAGAATATGCCCGGAATGATGGCAGTACGTACATTGACGAAGTGAATCTCGACTACGACCAACCAACTTCCAACACGTCTCCGAGTATGCCTGTGAACAATGACCACAAATTTTTTTTTTTGAGAAGAAAGAAGAAAAATTTATTCAAGATCTCAAGAGAGATCTTGCTCAGATACCATGTTAAAATAAAGAAAAGATTATAGAAGAAACTCTTGTATTATTGATTGAATGAAAGGAATACTAAGTCTAATAGGACTAAGACACAATAATTAGATAAGATAAATATGATCAAAGCCTACTTGAACATTCCTTAAGAATCCTATAAGGATTCTATATGGCTACATATAAAAAAAATTGTTTATATCCTATGGCTATAAGGCAGTATTCAAGCTCAACATTATAGAAAAGATGCCTTGCATCGTTATCTTTGATTCTTATATGAACTATGTATTGATTTTCTAGAAAAGAATGACAAGGTTGTTATTGCTGGGTTAGATTTTTTTCTTGAAATTTTATTAATTATTTTATAATAGTCTGCACGTGCTTTTGAAAACGCTGTTTTCTTATTTGATTTCTTTATTTTGTCAAATCTTTGCTTCCTGTCAGTACCTTTTATTGTTCTTGTATAATTTTTTTTTTTTTTTTATCATGTTATGAAGGTATAATGTAGCTATCAAGTGTGCAACTATTACTCCAGGTTTGCCTTACCTAATGGGGATAATGCACATAACTTACTTTAAGAGATGAACTACTTTGGCTTACTCTCTGGATCTTTAGTCATCATGGTTGAAACATTGATACTGTTATATAAACTTTGTGTGTTGATAGATGAAGCACGTGTAAAGGAGTTCGACTTGAAAAGAATGTGGAAGAGTCCAAATGGGACAATTCGAAACATTTTGAATGGTAAATAAACATCCGTTGATGCTATTTGTTCCCTGTTATATCTTCAACATTTTGAATTAATTGTAATCCAATTTGTTCTTTTGTGTACTACAGGAACAGTTTTTAGAGAACCAATAATCTGCAGAAACATCCCTCGGCTTGTACCAAGTTTGTAATGATTGCTTGATATTTCTATTTCATTGTTACTATAACAAAACAGGGTAACATGAATCTTCTCTTCAGGTTGGACCAAGCCAATCTGCATAGGAAGGCATGCTTTTGGTGATCAGTACCGAGCAACTGATCTGGTTATACAGGGGTCTGGGAAACTTAAATTGGTGTTTGGTAAAATTACTATTTCCAGTAGATGGCTTCTTAAGACATAATAGTTTCATGATTGATACTTGCAGAATCGCTATACGAAATTGGAATTCTGCTTATCTATTTATGTTGACCATACATATAGCAACGATTTTGTAGGTGCATTTGTCACCTTAAGAAACAAATTTTGACTCCACAAGTTTCACCAATATTCGATGGGTAATACCCAAAAGAGAAAAAAGAAAGAAAGAAAAGAAGTATCTCACTAACTCTTTGATTTCGACGGTAAAAGAAGAAAAAAAAAACCTAATATGTAATCAATCTGCCTACTTATCAATGAAGGAAAATTGATTTGATTATTCTCGAATTTAGAAAATATATATGTATTTTTGTGTATGTGTATGTATTGTGATTGGATCCATTGAAATAAAATGCACTTTTTTCTTTTTCCAGTTCCTCTGAATGATTCCCATGAGAAGGCTTATGGGGATGATTTAATTTCGATGAACCAAGCAAGAAAAAGGGACCAGTCACAAACAAGAAAAATGTACAATAATGAGGAAAAAGCTATTCACTTAGTCTTCCTGTATTTGAATGTGATTCATTTGACTTTAACAAATAATATAGACAGGGCAAGTGTTATATGGTGTAATCTTATAAGAGGTGGAACCTACTAAGGAGATTGAGTGTGATATGGCCACAGTAAAATTTAGGATATTAAGTAATTTGAAGAGTGGACACCAAATCCCTATTTTGGCTTTATATATTCGTATAGATGTGTGTGTGTTTGTATAATCATTTTTTTCCATTTATTTATCTATTTAGTTATTTATTCTGCAATTTTGTCAATGCTTGCATATATAATCAATAATCATCTAGGCAATCACAATGTTTGCAGTGCCAGACGGATGTGAGAAGACAGAGTTAGAGGTTTTTAGGTTTAGTGGTGCTGGCGGTGTAGCTTTGTCCATGTATAACACTGATGAGGTAGAGATTCTGAAATATGTTTTCGGTTGTTCTTGTTCTTGCTTAAGTCATGGCCAAGTGACTAGGTTATTAAAAGGGAATAACCAATATCAGTATTGTACTTGAATCGGGAAACAGTCTATTTGTGCTTTTGCTGAGGCATCAATGAACACTGCTTACCAGAAGAAATGGCCACTTTACCTTAGCACAAAAAATACCATCCTTAAAAAATATGATGGAAGGTATGCATTCTTGTTATTCTTTCTTTCAGATGGCCTCTTTCCTTTCTTTCTCCCTTAATTTTCATCTCTTCGCAAATTAAACCCTCATTTAATTGTGTGTGTGTGTGTGAGAGAGAGAGAGAGAGAGAGATCATGTCTTTTAGTGTTGTCAGTTTCTTACTTTTGACTTCTCTTTAGGTTCAAAGACATATTCCAGGAAGTTTATGAAACACAATGGAAATCCAAGTTTGAGACTGCAGGGATATGGTGAGATATGTAACGCAGCGTGCACGTGGGGCTTAGTTTATGTTGTTTGAGTAAGTTTTCACTAACTTACATGGCTGAGTTGTAGGTATGAACATCGTCTTATTGATGATATGGTTGCTTATGCTCTGAAAAGTGAAGGGGGGTATGTATGGGCATGCAAGAATTATGATGGAGATGTGCAGAGTGATTTCTTAGCCCAAGGTTTGTTTTGATTTGTGATGATAATCTGTGAGTTACTTTTCTTTATATTTTTATTTTGCTGCTTTTGTACAAAGTGAATGAAAGAGGTGCTTTTCCTAGAAGGGTTGTAGATTCCTTGTTGAATGCTTTGTTTGATTGACATTTGTTTCTACTGTGCAGGGTTCGGATCTCTTGGGATGATGACATCAGTGCTGGTATATCTTCCATGCTAATTTTTGTCTCCCCTGACTTCTTGTTTTTTTCCCTCCTTTTTCCTGGGTCCTTTTTCTTTTTCATTTTGGATAGATGAGAAGTTAGATTGAGTTCCAGGTGTGCCCAGATGGAAAGACTATTGAAGTGGAAGCAGCACATGGCACAGTTACCCGCCATTACCGGGTTCATCAGAAAGGAGGTGAAACCAGCACAAACAGCATAGCATCTATATTTGCTTGGTCACGAGGTCTTGCACACAGGTATTTAATTTTTTTTTATAAGTGAAAGTATATTAAAAAGTAAAAACACACCAGGAGGGTGCAATCCATTTACAACGATTATCTATAGGATAGAAACTCTACAAGATCTAATATATCTATCTTATTCACACAAAAAAAAAAAAAAAAAAATCTCATTAAGGACATTGAACCAACTATCTCTAATTACATCAAAATTTCTCTCAATGCCATCAAAAACTCTATGATTTCTCTCATTACACACGATCCAAAAAATAGATAGAGGAATCAAAGAGTAAGCTTTCTTTAGATTCTTAGAAGCCTGAAGCCTACTCAAAGCCAACATTTCATCAATCATGGAGCTAGCAAACACCCAAACACATCCAAAACACTATAAGCTATCTCCCACAAGCTTCTAACCAAAGAACACTTCATCGAAAGAGGAAACATGAACTCAGCGCAACCTTTGCAAATGAAACACCTATTAACAATCACTTTCCCCCTTCTTTGTAAGTTGTCAACAGTCAGAATCTTCTCCCAAAAAAAACACATTTTTTAGGGGCACGAGAACACCGAATTGCTTTCCACGGGAAATTGGAGGATCCATCCGGAGTAGCCCCAATGAAAAGAATCTTATAAAAAGATTTTCCCTCCAACCCTTTATCCGGGCTATCCCTCCACTTAATCGAATCCTCTCTAGACAAGTCCATTATAGAACTATACAATGCTTCCAAGAAACTTTGACCTTCTCAACCTCTCAGTCATGTACATTTCGTATAAAAGGCACATCCCATGATTTCAGATAAAAGGCACATCCAAGGAGGTTATATCATTATTCACAAAGATGCACGAACAAATAAAAGCTTCTTTATCTCTCACATATATATCCGGAAATTGATCTTTTAAAGGAGTGTTTCCAAATCACGTATTATGTCAAAGCCGTATTCTCTCTCCATTACCCACCAACATGGAAACACAAGGAAGCATAGCGTCTCAACCTTTCCGAATCCATTTCCACACCCCTACATCATAGGTCCCCCTTCCTTCCTTAGTCATCCACTCGTTAGGATCTATCCCAAACTTAGCTTTCACCACTTTCCTCCAAAGATGATCCCTCTCCTCAAGAAATCTTCATAGCCATTTCCCAATAAGAGATTTATTGAATAAAGTAAGGGATTTAAGACCAAGACCCCCTTTTTCCATCGGTTGCTCAACTACACCCCACCTTACCAAATGATACTTGTATTCCTCCCCCGTGTTACCCCAAAGGAACCTGCATTGGATACCCTCCAACTGATTAGCCATTGAACTAGGGATAGGAAAAAGAGACAAAAAATAGATAAGAAGGCTAGAGAATGTTTTTATGAGAGCAAGCCTTCCTCCTTTTGAGAGGTAGTTATTCTTCCACTCGACTAACCGTTTTTCAAACCTTTCCACAATGGGATTCCAAACGCTTTTGTCTTTAAACTTAGATCCAAACGGAAAACCAAGATAAGTAAAAGGAAGCGACCCTAAATTGCACCCCAACAAATTTGCAAGAAAACGACCGTTAATATTTTCACCACGAGGGATTAAATCACTCTTACTATGACCTTGAAACTGCCTCAAAACACAGAAGAACACACCAAAGATGTAAGATTTGAAGAGCTTCCGCCCCATAAAAAACAATTGTGTCATCGGCAAAAAGAAGATGAGACACACTCACACTACCTCCAATTCTCCCTACCTTGAAATCACTCAAAAGCCCCTCGTCTACTACTTTCACCAACATTTTGCTAAAAGCCTCAATCACCAAAGTGAACAAGAAATGATACAAAGAATTGCCTTGTCTTATGACCTCGTGAAGCTTTGAAAAAACCTGAAGAACAATCATTAACAAAGATAGAGAAGAAGGCCAAAGATATACATTTGTAGATCCAACTATACCATTTGTCCCCAAAACCCATCTTTTTCAATAAGTACATCAAAAAACCCCAACAAACATGATCATAAGCCTTTTCCATATCTAATTTACAAATCACCCCACTCCCTCCATCTTTTAAATTGGCATCCACAACTTCATTAGCAATCAAAGCAGCATCCAAAATTTGCCTACCCTCAATGAATGCATTTTGAAAAGGACTCACCATTTTCCGGATTACTTGCTTCAATCTAAAAGTAAGAACCTTCGATAGAAGCTTATAAATACACCCTACAAGACTAATAGGTCGGAAGTCTTTGACATTTGAAGCTCCTGCCTTCTTCGGAATAAGGACAATTAAGGTAGAGTTAAGACATCCCACAAACTCCTCTGAAGAATGGAACTACTCAAAGAGTCTCGGTTATCCCTTTATAGCACTTCCCAATTATGAATAAGAAGATCCATAGAAAAGCCATCGGGATCCGGAGCTTTATCACCATTACAATCGCGAAGAGCAGCAAAAATCTTCTCCCCCTCAAAAGGACGCTCAAGCCAATTAGCCTCCCTCCTGTCAATGTCAATCCAAATTCGGTCTACTATCACACGTCTTCTTGTAGAGAAGTTTATAGAAATCACAAATTGCTTCTTTCATATTAGCCTCCTCCTTAAACAATACACCATCTACCTCAATGGATCCAAGAAAGTTGTGTCTCCTATGATCATTAGCTATACGATGAAAGAATTTAGTGTTTCTATCACTCTCACGTAACCAAATTTATCTAGATTTTTGCCTCCAAGAGATTTCTACCATAGAGATGAGCTTAGAAAGTTCCTTCTTAACCCAAACCCTCATTTCTTTATCCACCCCCGAAAGGCCCAAAACAATCTCCTTCTCGTCAAGCCCACTAATCTCACCCAACAAAGCATTAAGAGAAGAGTTAACATTACCAAGGGTTTCTTTGTTCCATATTTTCAACTCCTCTTTTATAAATTTCAATTTTGCCACAACCACAAAACTGGCAAAACCCCTCACATTACAACCATCCCACCACCTTTTGACAAGATCTCGAAAACTGTCTACCTTAAGCCACATATTCTCAAATCGAAACGGAGTTAGACCAATTCAAACCCCCCACTTCAAGCACGATAGGATGATGGTCCGAAGTGGACCGAGGCAAAAGGTCGTGAATCAAACTAGGAAAGAGTGCTTCCCATCTCTCGGAGACAAGGAAACGGTCAATCCTAGGAAACGAGGGAATCTCCCTAAAACTCAACCAAGTGAATGAACCACCCGATAGCAGCAAATCAATAAGATTATAACCCCTCTCCACCAGCTCCTGTTAACAACAGCAGACCCAGAAACCTCACTAATCAACAACAGCCACTACATCTCCACCCTCAAGCCCTGAATTTTCACAATCCCCTTCAGCCCCACCACAATCAAAATGATCACTCTCAGCTGAAAAATTCAGAAGAAGAGTAGAGGAGTCAACGGCAATAGGTAAATCATAGCATACCTTGTCTTTGCCATTCCCTTGAGAATCAACATCCTCGCCATCAACAGACAAAAAATCAGCGAAACCCACTGGTAGGCAGTTTTCCTCTTGTTCACAAGAAGCTTCCTCGGAAAACAGAACTTGATCTAGTCTCCCCTCCTTTGCTGCCTCCTTCGCACTGAGACCAAGCAAGTACTCTGACTGTTGTACCCTCACATTACCGAAAGTTGGAGACGACATTCTTTGATGATGTGACCTTTCTTCTTACAATAAGAGCAATATTTCTTGGGACAATTGGCAGCAATATGCCCATATTCCTTACAGCAAAAACACTGCAAGTTTTTAGAATGCATAGGCGATCCGCGTCCTTGGGCAGCATAAGCAACAGTTCTTGGACTACCATAAGATTGCTCCAGAGTGGCTTGAGTACTAAAACGTTGTTCTTCACGAAGTAACTCACCAAAACAAACATCAAGAGAAGGAACAGGAGATCTATTCAGCAGAGAGGAGCGAATAGATTCATATTCCGGGCGTAGTTTCATAAGAAATTGATCACGCCATCTAGTCTCGTGGAGTTGCTGAATAGTCGAAAGAGTGACAACAGGAACACCCGTTGTAACAAGATCAGTATAGTCAGTCCAAAGAATCAGAAAGGCCGAGTAATAGTCTTGGATGGAAAGACTGCCATGTTGAAAGGTGGCAATTGCATGCTCTAACTAAAAGCGATAAGCATCATTATCTTGATGATAAACTTTCTTCAGATAAGTCCACATGGATTGAGCAGAGCGATGAGTACGCAAGTTGGTGACAATATGTGGCTCTATCGAACCAAAAAGCCAAGACATGATCCGAGCATCAAGCACAGTCCAAGAAGGAGAAGACCCGACATCCTTCGATTGGTCTGTATTGGATGTTTGTGCAACATCCGTGCCATCGATATGGCCCCAAAGTTCTTTTCCCTTGAGGAAAATTTCAAACTGAAAGGCTCATGTAGAGTAATTTTTGCCCGTAAATTTGACACACACAGGTGCAGAGTCCATTGCAAATAAGTGCAAAAAAAATAGTCCGACCAAAAAAATGCCGAAACCACCCAAAGCAGAAAAAAAACAAACTGCCAAAGAGATCTGAGAACAAAAAAAAACACCGAGAAATCTGAGACCCAAAGCCACAAAACACCTCTCTGAAAATAGAGGATGTCGTGAATGCCGAAACTGCTCAAACCAAAAAAATAGGAGGTGCCGACAACACCAACCCAAAAAGAGAAGACCGAAAAACAACAAAAAAAAACTTTCACGTCGAGTTCACCGAGAACAACACAGAACATGCCGAAACACGAAACCGAGAAAAATTACAAGCGAGAAAAGAACATAAGCAACCGGCTCTGATACCATGTTAGAATTTAAGAGAGTAAAGAGATGTGAGAATTGAAGAGAGTAAAGAGATTGTACAAATGCTTACTTGAGTTCTTATTATTGAGAATACAATTAAGAGTATATATAGGTTGTTAAAGGAAAAAGACATTCCTTAAAACAAGGAAGGAAACATGGCTTAAAGTAAGCCTTAAAACAAGGATGAATATATGGCAAGTGTGGGTGAAGTGGAATATTTAGTGACCTTAATTAAAGAAAAGAATATGGACTTTGTCATCCATTGACACCCGAAACAGCCACCACAGTATCCCCTTGGTCAAGCTCGACGGGACGCCAAAAATGGGCTATCTTCTCTCAACAAAATCTCTGACCATAAAGACACCGGGCCCCTGCGCCACAACCTCAGACTCTGGAACCTCAACAACCTCGCCATTGTCCTCATTCTCCGGCCAGCACAGATGAACCAATTTATTAGCTCTCTACAAAACGCCTGTCTCCACCTGTGTCTCATTGATGACACCAGACTCCAATCCAGTCTCCACCACCTTTCCCTGAGAACTTTCCCTGATTCCAGCCAACGAAAAATTACCAGAAACGCCTCCTCTCTGCCTCATAAGAGGAAGAAGAAAGGGAAGATTTTCTCTTCGAATCTGTTCTCTTAGGAACCCATTTAAAACCATGCTTAAAACGAGAATGGGCCTCTTAATAGACAAAAAACCAGTACCAGGCCCCTTTTTACTAATCAGCTTTAAAGAGCTTACAGGCTTCTTAGCAGGTTCAATTAAAGAACTGTTGCTCGGTCCAGCTTCAAAGCCCACCCCATCTGAAGAAAGACCCAGGCCCAAATGAGAAGGATCCACACCCGCTTTATCCCCCACACGTGGCACAGAAATCTGCTCAGAAGGTTTGAAATTCAAACACCTTGCCACCTGCCTCCCCTCTCCCTCAGACCCAGGCCCACTCTCCCTCCTGGGCATGGAAAGACCCTCACCCTCTCCAGCCACTACTATCGACCACTGAGCCTTCTTCTCCTCTGCAAAACTAGGCACAAACACTCCCTTAAGACTAAGCCTGCATCGGGGAGAGCAACAACTCAGCGAAATTCCACCAGAGCTGCTTTCGACCGGCCGCTTGGAGATGCAGCCTTCGACAAAAGGATTCGAATCTTTAACCAGATTCGAGCCTTGGAATTTCCTCGGCACCAGAAACTTGTTCAGATCTGGCAGCACCACCTTCCCAAGCTCCGATAATGCTCTAAAAACCCTCCACCAGCTGCTGGCTTGAAAAACCTCGGGAAAAAGCACAAATCTTGATTTCCCCTGATTAATTTCCGATAACGACACAAAACGACAGCCTTCCATTGCTGTGCAAACCCATAACCAGAGATCTATTATTCGTCCTCCATCGCCGAAACCAAATTCTCTATCCCTTTTCAAACCAGAACCCATGTCATGACTTCAACAACCATTCAACTTCTTGACATTCAAACAAAACGATGTTCTTCTCGGAGCAAGCTCTGAAATTCTGACAACATCCACCAACTTCCCCTCAACAACAAAATCAATTGATTTCTTATCAACCACAACTTCACGTCTACACTCAGAATTTTTCATCCTGCTAGTTTTGGCACCATCATGACTCACCAATTCATCGTTTCAAATTGAAAGCTTTGTTTGCCAAGAAATAAATTGTTAAATTAGTAACGTTTGAAAAACTCATTTAAACACCATTGAAGAAAAGCACTTGTTTGAATGCTTGCAAAATAAAATGGAAGGCTGAAAATTAAGTTGGCTTCCAAGCACTCACTTATTAATATTGAGAATCAATATATTGTTTTAATATAAAGTTTGAATGAATTCTTATACAGAGTAATATTACTTAACATCTTTATAATGTCATATTCATTGTTGCTTGAACATCATATGAAAACTTGAGCATAATAATGTTATCAGGGCAAAGTTGGATGGTAATGCCGGACTGTTGGATTTTACTGAGAAACTGGAAGCAGCCTGTGTTGGAACGGTTGAATCCGGGAAGATGACCAAGGATCTTGCACTTCTGATTCATGGGCCTAAGTATTTTACATTTGAAATTATATTCATTTTGAAAATTCTCTGTTTGTTTGTTAAGGTTATAGTTATTTAAAACTTCCATCATTGTGTAGGGTTTCCAAGGCTCAGTATCTGAATACCGAACAGTTCATTGATGCTGTAGCTGAGGAGCTAAGAGCAAGATTGTCTTCCAGATCAAAGTTATAAACTCCTGGTCCCAAATTTGGCTATATGCTTCACAATAATGTTTATACCACAGTTCGTTTCTACTCTTTATGGTAATCAATTTTTAGATACTTATATAATTTTCCTTTTGTTTTCTGAATTTCCCTATCCTTTTATCTACAAACTCAGTATTCTTTTTCATGGTTGAATGGTGGATGGAGTGGAGGGGGAAAATGAGGAGTTTGAACTTTTTGAGGATTGAATTGGGCACAAAACATAATTTTATTTCCTGCTCTCACAAAAGTTGTCCCATGTTCCTGTTATTTGGTTCAAAAAGAAGTTTCAAATGGTGATAAAAACTATTAAGAAAAAAAAAGAGAAAAAAAGTCAAAGTTCATAAAACTACAAAAGAAAATATAGATAATGGGGGACAAACCTAGAACAGTGTTGAGGGGGTCTTTTAGAGAGAAATATGGTGTCATATATACCTTTTTATATTATCATGTGTCAACAAAATTTTTTTTTTTTACTGTTGTTTGGATTTTTGGTAACTATGTCAAATTACTGAGTTGATGGCTTATTAATGAATAGGATAGATAGGAGGTGTTCTTTTGTAATGACTTATAAATGCATAACTACAGATTAGCGTTGCTCATAATATGCTTCATTTCCTATTTCTACTATTTTATTCTTAATTTCTATTATCTTTCTTCTCGGTGTCTAATTGATACTTCCTTTTCTTTTTCTATTTCCCAGTGAGGACTATTACATCATTCGAAACTTGAAGTTAATCGTGAATATCAATTTTGTTTAATTTGTTGTTGCAGGTCTGGATTGAGTGGATCAAGGAATAAACACGATACAAAGAGTAGAGGGTTGAATGGATTATTTCTGTCTTGAAATTTTGTTGATAAAAGTAGAGCATGTTGTTGTTTAATAATCTATTATCGTTGTGTGTGTTTCTTGAATAAGTTTTAAAAAAATAAAATATTTTCCTTGAAAGTCATTTTGGTTTCATTTCAATTCTCAGTTCTTATGCTCCCATAAGTAAATTGATAGATAAGGATAATTTATTCTTATCCAATGGGAACAGTTATAAGGATGGAGGATTTTTGGAGTTTCTAACATTTTTAACACGATGTCATTGTGTTTTCAGAGGTGAGAACGTTGAGCGAGGCGTTGGGGTGTAAGTATTTTGAAATATTAGAGCGTTTTGAATAAAATAATATTAATTAAATTATAAAAATATTAAAAAAATTAAAATAATATAAATAAATAAATTATCAATAAACTTTATTAACTTAAAACCTATGAATGAATATTTATCAAAATATTTTACACAAATATCAGACAATTTGATGAAAATTTTAATTATATTTGATTTTAGACATACGTTATCGTTTGTTGCATATCTGTCTATCAATTTACACGGTGGTATTTCAACATAGTGGTTCAATTTGTAATGATGTTCAATAAAAATGTTGAAAATTTAAAAATCTAACTTGAAAGGCTGAAAATCTAGGTAAGTCTTTTGAATCATTTGGGAAGTTTCGAAATTTTAATAAAATAATTTTAATTAACTAATTAGAATAATAAAATAAAAATAATTTAATTAATTAATTAATTGTCAAAGTTTAATATTTTATTAACTCTTTATAGTGTAATAATTATAATTTTATAAATATTAACATATATTTATATATAAATTATATGAAGTATAACTTATATTTCTATATTGTTGTAATTTGTAAGTTATTAATTAAATAGTTTGTAATTATTATTAAATTAGATAATATGTATTATATATTTATGAAGTGTAATAATGTCACAACAAGAATACTAGCTTAGTAGTTAAGATCTGTGACATTCTAGGTCATAGGTTCGAGCCTCAAAAAAGAAGACTTAAGGAGGGCTTATTAAAATGACGTCGTTTTGGTTAAATAAGGCTGATTTCATTTAACCCAAAACGACATCGTTTTGAAGTTGCAGAAGTAAAAAAAAAAAATAACATTGGGCGTATGCCCAGACGCCCGGGGTGTCAAAGGCCTCGGGACTGGGCGAACGCCTAGAACCGAAAAACGTGCTTCCAATGCCCATGTTCAGACCATTAGGGTCATATTCTCCACACGTAACTGGAATCATTCTAATGGCAGCCAGAGCATCCACCTCATAGTGAACCCGTCGGTAACCATATTGCCAAGCTAAGTTCAAGCCATGCTGAATCGCTTCCATTTCGTAACTAGACTCGAGTACTGACCCAAGTTTAGCCGAAAATCCATTAGCTATTCTGCGCAACCCGCCAGCACCGCCAAGACTCCCCTTGAGGCTCTATCTATATTGAGTTTTACCCACCCATCCTCCAGAGGTTCCCAGCTAACGCACAACAAACTTGTACCCTTCGGTGGAACCACTCTTCCGAACCGAACGCCTCCTTCCACTAGATCAGCTTAGATAGAATAGAGTGGTTCACATCAACCCATGCTGGTAATGATAAATCAAAAAATTCTGGGAACTCCTCCTCCGGCCTCCAATGACTCCACACCTTCTTCGCCTCCCCACAACCCCGAAGGATATAAAATGTCTTCTATTGCAGTCTCACAGAACTGACAAGAGCTTGTATCACTCATGCCCCTCATTGCCCGTAATGAATTAGAGAGTACTCTGCCCCTTTTAACTAGCCACAAGAAATGCAACCATTTATTAGGAGCTTTACATTTCCACAACCGTTTCCAACCCCCCTCTGTCTCCCCATGGTTTGCTAATTGCAGAGAATCATACATGGATTTAACCGTAAATACTCCTGAATTCGAGTGTCTCAAAATTATTTTATCTTGACTGTTAGAGAATCTGGCTAATGGGTAGCCAAGCACTTTACGTGCTACATCTTCTTGGAGTAACGCATAAATAAGCTGCCAATCCCATCCTCCATCCTCGTTCAGGTATTAATCAACTGTAGCATTTAATCCCTCCCCCATGAACTGCCATGAAGAATCCTCACAAGAGGTCCCTCTTCCAACCAATGGTCACCCCAAAAGCGAACTCGATTCCCCTTGCCAACTCTTCATTTGAGGCCTTCCTATAAGTTTTCAAAAACCTGAACCAAGCTTCTCCAAGTCGAGGAGCATCCAGCCTTGACAACCACACTATACCTAGGATCTAACTCCCCATACTTTGCCTTAAAGACCTGAACCCAACGATTTTGAGGCTCCGTCAAAAACCTCTATGCCACCTTAGCTAGCATAGCTATATTCAAGGAATACATTTCTTTTATGCCAAGTCCACCCTCATTCTTCCCTTTACACACTGCCTCCCAACTAACAAGATGAACGCCCCTTTTCTCCTCACTGCCTCCCCATAAAAATAAGCCTATTCAACCTATCAATCTCATTACAAACCGCTAAAGGGAATATAGTCTACATGGAATACAATGGGATTGCAATTGTAACTGCCTTGGTAAGTGTCGCATGACCAGCCAGAGTTAAGTGTTGAGTCTTCCAACCACTCAGGCGCATTTGGATTTTATCAATTTGGTCCCTATACAAAGCTTTTGATACCCGAGAGTGAATGAATGGGGCTACTAGGTACTTACCCAGGTCATTAGTCATACCAATCCCAAGCTGAGAACTAAGTTCTCTGGCTCTCTATTTACTGACATTAGGAAAGAAGAAAACCTTAGACTTCAACTTATTCACCCTTTCCCCACTAGCCATGCAAAAACTTTCCAAACAGTCCATAATCACATTAGCTTGAAAATCTGTTGCTTTAGCAAATAGAAACAGGCCATCAGCGAAAAACAAATGGGAGATTGGTAGTCTACCTTGTTGAAATCTTATTGGATCCTATTGTCTACCACTGATGGCCACTTCAATGATATGGCCAAGACGTTCCATTCATAGGATAAAGAGATATGGAGATAAAGAGCCCCCTTAACGAAGGCCCTTACCCATGGGAAACGATGTAGTTCACTCCCATTCCAAAGAACCTCCAACCTTACCATGGTAACACAACATATAATAAGATTTATCCTTTTTTTTTTGGGAAGCCAAAACAGACCAACGTTTGACGAAGAAAATCCCAGCTAATGCGGTCGTAAGCTTTTTCAAAGTCGATTTTTAGCGCCATCCACTCCACACGACCCTTCTTCTTCTTGATCAAGTGTATCATCTCCTACGCTATGAAAATGTTATCTGATGGGTGTCTTCTTAGGATGAAGCTACATTGAGTTAGAGCCACTAGCTTTTCTAGCACTGGTCTGATGCGTTGAACTATACATTTTGTGACTACCTTATAGGTTACATTGCACAAATTTATTGGCCTAAACTGAGTGATTTTCTTCGGTCTATGCACCTTTGGAATAAGCAAAAGCAAAGTATGATTAAGCTCTTGAGGGAGAACACTCAAACTAAAACCCTCTCTGACTAGGTTAAAAAGAGATGTTGCTTTCCACTTCCAACATTTTTGATAGAAAGTTGCTTGAAAACCATCGAGCCTAGGTGCCTTGATCTTAGGTATATATTAAAAAATACCTTTGCTTCCTACAACTTATCAAATAAATCATTTATCCTAGGTAAAGGATATTTGTTCTTAATGGTTATTTTATTCAGCTGTCTGAAATCTATACACAACCTTACTGTTCCATCTTTCTTCTTACTGATAAATTGTTTATCTAACAATTATTAAAATGGTATGTTCAACTTTCTCAATTCAGTTGGTGTCATTCTATAGGGTGCTATAGATATATGTATTGAACCCAAAATCACATCTATAGGAAACTAAATCTCCTTATTGGGAGACAATCTAGACAACTCTTCATGAAACATATCAAGAAAATCTTTCACTACTAAGATTTCTTTTAACTTCCTATTTTCCTTTTTAGAATCCATTATGTATGCCAAATACTCCTCACATCCTTTCTTCAACCATCTACTAGTAGTCAGAGCAAAATAAAATAGTTCAATAGTATCTTATGTTCTCCCTCAAAGTTAAATTGCTCATGTCTATATCTTGAACTATACATTCTTTCTGGAGCAATCAACTTAGGTGAAATACGTCGACAACCAATTCATTCCCAAAATCGAATGAAAATCTATCATATTCAGAGGAAATAAATCAACTTCAAATTCTTTATCATTGATACAAATCACACAACCTTTGTAAACATTTATGATTGTCACTCTATCTCTAGTGGAAACTTCAACAATAATATTATGCATCAAAAGACTAATATATGCATCAATGAATACTGGATGCAAAAGAATGGGTTGCACCAGGATCAACCAATATTGATATGTCCACCTTTTCTACATATAAAACACTTCAAATTAGGACAATTCTAAGATAAATATCTTATTTGATTACATCTATAACAAACTTCTGTCTGTCGATCATACATCAGATTACCACTTCCCCTTGGTGGAATACTTACTTCCTCTGCCATGACTTTCAATTCCCATAACCTATCTCCCAAATCTAAGGGTCCCATCGATATTACTCTGAGCTATAGAAGCAATAGATCCTGCTTACCTCTGGCTCTGTATTATACTTCCCTATAACAAGGAATGCCCCCCTTTGGGGTGGTCTCCCACTCTGTACACTTATACTACTACCACCTCTGGGTCCCTCAAATCGAGACCTCTTCAGCCAATCCCTCATACCACTAAACTTAATCAAATCTTTCTCAATTTGTAGTGTTATATCCACCAACCTAGCATAATTCATATGCCTCATATAACATAGTTTCGATTTAATCTTAAAATATAGTTCATCTATGAACCTTTTACACTTTTTCTCTGATGAGGACACATCTAAAAAATAGGAGGCGAATCCTATTTAAGTTCCAATTGGTCAAGTTACAAGGGCCCGAGCTAAATGGTATATTCAAGTTCCAATCGGTCCAGTTACAAGGGCCTGAGCTAAACGGTTCAAGAAAACTCTCAATGGGCTAATTCAACACATTCGGGCTAAGAACCATCTTTGGGGGCCCAAGGATGATGCTATACATGATCCAAAAGGATGGGTTTCCATGATCCAAGGGAACTTCCACTTTGGAATTTTAGGAGGACCCAACAACCAGAATTAAAATGGTCATACCTCCTTGCCCGCAACTCCTAATGGGCTGAAACTTGTTGGGGTGGAAAGATGACGTCTTGAACTTCAGTTTAGACCTAAGAAAGTTTCAAAAAGGATATCGTTTGGGCGTGTTATGATGGACCTAAATCCAGTAGGCTGTTGCATTTGAATCTTCTTCCACTTTGGGCTTGCACCTTGCACCTTTTCTTAATTGTTTCCTTCTGAATTTAATTGTTGCATTATAAGGCTTGTATGCCAAGTTAGATACTTTCTTTATATGGATTTTAGGTTACCAGAATTCTATTTAGGTTTATTTCCTATTTCGTAGTTTCCTATTCCTACCAGAATTCTGTTTAGGTTTATTTCCTATTTCTTAGTTTTCCTTTTTCTAATTGGTTACAAATTTTCATGTATTTAAATAGCCATTGGCTTTTGGAATAACACAATTCAGATTTGATTCATACTTTTGGAGAAAAATTTATCTTTGGTTCTTTTAGAACTTCTGAACTTATCGGAGTTTCTGTGGCGTTCATCTTCGACTTATCATTCAATCCTTCCATAATTGATTGTGGCGTCTTTATTATACCAAGGTTCTTGCTTCAATATAAGCAACGGGTCGCGGTCTCAGTCTTAATTATACCAAGGTTCTTGCTTCAATATAAGCAACGAGTCGCGGTCTCACATAAATCTGCTTCTAAACGATCTTGGAAGTCTTCTTGATCCATCAATTTCTTAGTTCTTGGTGTAGATCATATCAGTTGGTATCAGAGCCTTCTAGTTGCAGGTTTGCTTATCTTTTGTTTTGGTTCATAAAAAAAAAAAACATGAAAAAAAAATGAAATTGAAAAAAAAGAAGAACAAAATTCCAGTTTAGGAAAAACAAACGTGAAAAAAAAACATAAAAAATGTGTAATATTTAGATTCAATCCTTTCAATTTCTCAGCTTTGTTTCCTTCTATTCTAGCCTTTAAATCCGAATTTCTTTGTGAGTTATTGGTGAATTGTTGCTGGAAACTTTGATGCTTGTTCGGTTAGTTTGATAAGAACCTATAGAGGATTATTACGAGTGAAAAAAGGCAAGAGTGGTGAGTACATAAGGGGGGAAAAGCCAATCTGATTTTTGTGTGAAAACACGAGTGAAATTGAGTGACTCATTCTTTGAGGGAAACAAGTGAGGGAGTGTGTGAGGTCCTTTTGTTTTTCTAACATTGTTTTTGCAGCAAACATGTCAGACGACAAGAAAAAAAATAATTCCGGAGATACGTCGGGAGAGGGTAATCCGAAGTTGCTCATGGAGGCTTTAATGGGTGAGATGAGAAGAGTATTGAGAACGGAGATGGAACAGGTTCATGAGCGGATAGATCGAGTAGAGAATGCACGTGTGGGGTAGCAACAAAACACTTTTAATGTGCGTAGGAGGGAGAGAGTTCAACCTAGGGGAGAGAGAGTTGAAGATGAAGAGTATTATGGGAATGGATTTGACGAAGAAGATGATCGGGAATCAGTTGTTAGCCTTAGGAGATTTGGT
This sequence comes from Bretschneidera sinensis, assembly GCA_023935145.1. NCBI lineage: Eukaryota > Viridiplantae > Streptophyta > Magnoliopsida > Brassicales > Akaniaceae > Bretschneidera > Bretschneidera sinensis. The sequence goes on from CM043704.1 coordinate 9,889,001, forward strand.
GGTCGAGGTACAGAAGCTAAGAATCGGGAAGATAATAACTTGGGTAGTATTAAGATGAAGATTCCATCGTTTTAAGGCAAAAACGATCCTGAAGCCTACCTTGAGTGGGAGAAGAAGATAAAATTAGTGTTTGACTGTCATAATTATTCCGAGCTTAAAAAGGTTAAACTTGCGGCCATTGAATTTTTTGACTATGCGATTGTTTGGTGGGATCAACTAGTGTTAAACAGAAGGAGAAATAGAGAGCGTCCAATAGAGACTTGGGAGGAGATGAAAACCGTGATGAGGAAATGGTTTGTTCCAAGCCATTACTACCGTGAGTTGTACCAAAAATTGCAAAGTCTTACACAAGGAAGTCGGAGTATGGAGGATTATTATAAAGAGATGGAAGTAGCTATGATCCGAGAAAATGTAGAGGAGGATTGAGAGGCTACTATGGCTAGGTTCTTGGCTGGTTTGAACCTGGAAATTGTTAATTTGGTGAGTTGCATCATTATGTGGAATGAGAAGATATGGTGCACATGGCTGTCAAAATTGAGAACCAGCTCAAGAGGAGGGGCAACAATACACAACAAAACCCTAACTCGGTTTCATCTTGGAGGCCGAATTTTGTGAAGCTAGCCACGACCAAGCCCAAAACCGAGCAAAAGCAAGAAAGTACCAACCATGGAAATCAAGGTAAAACTGACTCTTCTACCACTAGAAATCGTGATATTAAGTGTTTTAAATGCCAAGGCAAGGGTCACATAGCAAGCCAATGTCCGAACAAAAGAGTTATGGTATTGCGAGATAATGGTGAAATTGAAACCGAGGGCGAAGAAGATACGAATCTATGCCACCATTAGAGGATGCGAGTGATGAGGAATACACTGTCCAAGGAGAATTGTTGGTTGCAAGGAGAGCTCTAAGTGTGAAAATCAAAGAAGATGACGAAGTGCAGTGAGAAAACATCTTTCATACTAGATGCCATGTGCAAAACAAGGTATGTAGTATGATTATTGATGGAGGTAGTTGTACTAACGTTGCTAGCACTACAATGGTTGAGAAATTAGGGCTACCAACGATTAAACATCCTCGGCCTTTCAAGTTACAGTGGCTCAATAATAGTGGTGAACTGAGGGTGAACAAACAGGTGTTAGTTTCCTTCCATATTGGAGAATATGAAGATGAAGTTTTGTATGATGTAGTTCCGATGCAAGCTGGACAATTGTTACTAGGCCAGCCATGGTAATTCGATCGGCATGTTAAGCATGATGGCTTCACCAACAAATATTTGTTTGTAAGAAATCAAAGAACAATCACTCTAGTTCCTTTGACACCAAAGCAGGTTTATGAAGATCAAGTGAGGTTACAAAAAGAGAGTGAGCAAACGAAAGAGAGTGAGAAAAAGAGAACGAATAAAAACCAGAAAGAGAAAATGAGAGAGGCTGGAAAAATTGAGATAGAAAATAAGAGAGCGGATTCAGCCATTGAGAGAAAAACAAATTTCTATTTAAGCACAAGTGAAATAAAAAGAGCAATGATTTTAAATCAGCCAATGATTGTACTTTTGTACAAAGAGGCATTAAACACTAAACAATTTGACTTATCTTTGCCTAGTTCTATTGTTTCTCTTTTACAGGAGTTTGATGATATATTTCCCGAGGAGATTCCACATGTCTTACCTCCTATTCGAGGAATTGAACATCAAATTGATTTCGTGCCCGGTGCTACAATTCCAAACCAACCAGCCTATCGAAGCAATCCCAAGGAGACAAAGAAGCTACAAAGGTAGGTTAGTGAATTGTTGGAAACGAGGTGCATAAGAGAAAGCATGAGCCCGTTCGCTGGTCCGGTGATTTTGGTTCCTAAAAAGGATGGGACGTGGAGAATGTGCATTGATTGTCGAGAAGTCAACAATTTAATGGCAAAGTATCGGCATCCTATTCCTCGTTTAGATGATACGCTAGATGAACTGGATGGTGCATGTGTATTCTCTAAAATTGATTTAAAAAGTGGATATCATCAAATAAGAATGAAAGAGGGTGATGAATGGAAAACTGCTTTTAAAACGAAATATGGTTTATACGAGTGGTTAGTTATGCCATTTGGACTAACAAATGCACCAAGTACCTTCATGAGATTAATGAACCATGTTTTACGAGCTTTTATAGGCAGATTCGTTGTTGTTTACTTTGATGATATTCTCATTTATAGCACAAACTTAGATGATCATGTTGTACATTTCAAATCAGTTTTGGATGTGCTTAAAAAACAAAAGTTGTTTGCTAACTTGAAGAAGTGCACTGCACTGCACCGATAAGCTTGTGTTTCTTTTTTTTGTTGTGAGCGTACAAGGAATACAGGTTGATGGTGAGAAGATCCGTGCAATTAAAGAATGGCCAAGTCCCACGAGTGTAGGTCAAGTTCGTAGTTTTCATGGACTTGCTAGTTTTTACAAGAGGTTCATGAAAGACTTTAGCAATATTGCTGCGCCGCTTATTGAAGTCATCAAGAAGAATGTTGGATTCAAATGAGGAGATGAGCAAAGGAAGGGGTTCCAATTGATCAAAGAAAAATTAACTAATGCTCCTTTTCAAGTCCTTGAGCGCATCAATAACAATGCATACAAATTGGATTTACCAAGTGAGTACAATGTTAATACCACTTTCAATGTTTCTGATTTACTCCATTTTGATGTAGGTGATGATTTGAGGACAAATCATTTTCAAGAGGAGGGGAATGATGAGGATACAACTAACAAATGGGAGGCGGATCCTATTCAAGTTCCAATTGGTTAAGTTACAAGGGCCCGAGCTAAACGGTTTATTCAAGTTCCAATTGGTCCAGTTACAAGGGCCCGAGCTAAAGGTTCAAGAAAACTCTCAATGGGCTTATTCAACACATTTGGGCTAAGAACCATCTTTGGGGGCCCAAGGATGATGCTATATATGATCCACAAGGATGAGTTTCCATGATCCAAGGGAACTATCACTTTGGAATTTTGAGAGGACCCAACGATCAGAATTAAAATTGTCATATCTTCTTGCCCGCAACTCCAAATGGGCTGAAACTTGTTGGGGTGGAAAGATGACGTCTTGAACTTCCGTTTAGACCTAAGAAAGTTTCAAAAAGGATATCGTTTTAGCCTGTTATGATGGACCTAAATCCAGTAGGCTGTTGCATCCGAATCTTCTTCCACTTTGGGCTTGCACCTTGCACTTTTTCTTAATTGTTTCCTCATGAATTTAATTGTTGCATTATAAGGCTTGCATGCCAAGTAAGGTACTTTCCTTATTTAGATTTTAGGTTACCAGAATTCTATTTAGGTTTATTTCCTATTTCGTAGTTACAACTGATATGATCCACGCCAAGAACTAAGAAATTGATGGATCAAGAAGACTTCCAAGATCGTCTAGAAGCAGATTTATGTGAGACCGTGATCCGTTGCTTATATTGAAGCAAGAACCTTGGTATAATGAAGACTGAGACCATGACCCATTGCTTATATTGAAGCAAGAACCTTGGTATAATGAAGACACCATAATCAATTATGGAAGGATTGATTGATAAGTCGAAGATGAACGCCACAGAAACTCCGATAAGTTCAGAAGTTCTAAAAGAACCAAAGAAAAATTTCTCTCCAAAAGTATGAATCAAATCTGAATTGTGTTATTCCAAAAGCCAATGGCTATTTAAATACTTGAGAATTCGTAACCATTTAGAAAAAGGAAAACTAAGAAATAGGAAATAAACCTAAACAAAATTCTGGTAGGAATAGGAAACTACGAAATAGGAAATAAACCTAAATATAATTATGGTAACCTAAAATCCAAATAAAGAAAGTACCTAACTTGGCATGCAAGCCTTATAATGCAACAATTAAATTCAAAAGGAAACAATTAAGAAAAGGTGCAAGATGCAAGCCCAAAATGGAAGAAGATTCAGATGCAACAGCCTGCTGGATTTAGGCCTATCATAATAGGCCCAAACGATATCCTTTTTGGAACTTTCTTAGCTCTAAATTGAAGCTCAAGACGTCATCTTTCCATCTCAACAAGTTTCAGCCCATTTGGAGTTGCGGACAAGAAGATAAGACCATTTTAATTCTGGTCGTTGGGTCCTCCCGAAATTCCAAAGTGGAAGTTCCCTTGGATCATGGAAACCCATCCTTGTGGATCATGCACAGCATCATCCTTGGGCCCCCAAAGATGGTTCTTAGCCCAAATTTGTTGAATATGCCCATTGAGAGTTTTCTTGAACTGTTTAGCTCGGGCCTTTATAACTGGACCAATTGGAACTTGAATAAACCGTTTAGCTCGGGCCCTTGTAACTTGACCAATTGGAACTTGAATAGGATCTGCCCCCTATTTGTTAGTCGTGTCCTCATCATTCCCCTCCTCTTGAAAAGAATTTGTCCTCAAATCATCATGTACATCAAAAGGGTGTAAATCAGAAACATTGAAAGTGGTATTAACATTGTAATCACTTGGTAAATCCAATTTGTATGCATTGTTATTAATGCGCTCAAGGACTTGAAAAGGAGCATTAGTTAATTTTTCTTTGATCAATTGGAACCTCTTCTCTTGCTCATCTCTCCATTTGAATCCAACATTCTTCTTGATGACTTCGATAAGCGGTGCGGCAATATTGCTAAAGTCTTTCATGAACCTCTTGTAAAATCATCACGTACATCAAAAGGACGTAAATCAGAAACATTGAAAGTGGTATTAACATTGTACTCACTTGGTAAATCCAATTTGTATGCAATGTTATTTATGCGCTTAAGGACTTGAAAAGGAGTATTAATTAATTTTTCTTTGATCAATTGGAACCCCTTCTCTTGCTCGCTCCCCATTTGAATCCAACATTCTTCTTGATGACTTCGATAAGCGGTGCAACAATACTGCTAAAGTCTTTCATGAACCTCTTATAAAAACTAGCAAGTCCATGAAAACTACGAACTTGACCTACACTCGTGGGACTTGGCCATTCTTTAATTGCATGTATCTTCTCATCATCAACCTATATTCCTTATCTTCTCATCATCAACCTGTATTCCTTGTGCACTCACAACAAAACCAAGAAACAAAAGCTTATCGGTGCAAAAAGTGCACTTCTTCAAGTTAGCAAACAACTTTTCTTTTCTAAGCACATCCAAAACTGATTTGAAATATACAACATGATCATCTAAGTTTGTGCTATAAATAAGAATATCATCAAAGTAAACAATAACGAATCTGCCTATAAAAGCTCGCAAAACATGGCCCATTAATCTCATGAAGGTACTTTGTGCATTTGTTAGTCCAAATGGCATAACTAACCACTCATATAAACCATATTTCGTTTTAAAAGCAGTTTTCCATTCATCACTCTCTGTTATTCTTATTTGATGATATCCACTTTTTAAATCAATTTTAGAGAATACACATGCACCATGCAGTTCATCTAGTATATCATATAAACGAGGAATAGAATGTCGATACTCTACCGTTATATTGTTGATTGCTCGGCTATCAATGCACATTTTCCACGTCCCATCATTTTTAGGAACCAAAATCACCGGAACAGTGCACGGGCTCATGCTTTCTCTTACGTACCCCGTTTCCATTAATTCACTAATCTGCCTTTGTAGCTCCTTTGCCTATTTGGGATTGCTTCGATAGGCTGGTCGGTTTGGAATTGTAGAACCGGGCACGAAATCAATTTGATGTTCAATTCCTCGAATAGGAGGTAAGCCATGTGGAATCTCCTCGGGAAAGATATCATCAAACTCCTGTAAAAGAGAAACAATAGAACTAGGCAAAGATGAGTCAAATTGGTTAGTGTTTAATGCCTCTTTGTACAAAAGTACAATCATTGGCTGATTTAAAATCATCGCTCTTTTTATTTCACTTATTCTTGCATAGAAATTTGTTTTTCTCTCAATGGCCGAATCAGCTCTCTTATTTTCTATCTCAATTTTTTCGGCCTCTCTCATTTTCTCTTTCTGGTTTTCATTCGTTCTCTTTTTCTCACTCTCTTTCGTTTGCTCACTCTCTTTTTGTAATCTCACTTGATCTTCATAAACCTACTTTGGTGTCAAAGGAACTAGAGTGATTGTTCTTTGATTTCTTACAAACGAATATTTATTGGTGAAGGCATCATGCTTAACACACCAATCGAATTGCCATGGTCGGCCTAGTAACAAGTGTCTAGCTTGCATCGGAACTACATCACACAAAACTTCATCTTCATATTTTCCAATACGGAAGGAAACTAACACTTGTTTGTTGACCCTCAGTTCACCACTATTATTGAGCCATTGTAACTTGTAAGGCCGAGGATGTTTAATCGTTGGTAGCCCTAATTTCTCAACCATTGTAGTGCTAGCAACATTAGTACAACTACCTCCATCAGTAATCATACTACATACCTTGTTTTGCACGTGGCATCTAGTATGAAAGATGTTTTCTCGATGCACTTCGTCATCTTTTTTGATTTGCACACTTAGAGCTCTCCTTGCAACCAACAATTCTCCTTTGGCAGCGTATTCCTCATCACTTGTATCCTCCAATGGTGGCATAGATTCGGTATCTTCTTCGCCCTCGGTTTCAATTTCACCATTATCTCGCAATACCATAACTCTTTTGTAATTGGCTTGCTATGTGACCCCTGCCTTGGGATTTAAAACACTTAATATCACGGTTTCTAGTGGTGGAAGAGTCAGTTTTACCTTGATTTCCATGGTCGGTACTTTCTTGCTTTTGCTCGGTTTTGGGCTTGGCCGTGGCCTGCTTATCAAAATTTGGCCTTCAAGATGAACCCGAGTTAGGGTTTTGTCGTGTATTGTTGCCCCTCCTCTTGAGTTGGTTCTCAATTTTGACAGCCATGTGCACCATATCTTCCAATTACACATAATGATGCAACTCCACCGAATTAGAAATTTCCAAGTTCAAACTAGCCAAGAACCTAGCCATAGTAGCCTCTTGATCCTCCTCTACATTTGCTCGAATCATAGCTACTTCCATCTCTTTATAATAATCCTCCACACTCCGACTACCTTGTGCAAGACTTTGCAATTTTTGGTACAACTCACGGTAGTAATGGCTTGGAACAATCCGTTTCCTTATTACGGTTATCATCTCCTCCCAAGTGTCTATTGGACGATTTCTATTTCTCCTCCTGTTTAACACTAGCTGATCCCACCAAACAATCGCATAGTCAAAAAATTCAATGGCCGCAAATTTAACCTTTTTAAGCTCAGAATAATTATGACAATCAAACACTAATTCTATCTTCTTCTCCCACTCAAGGTAAGCTTCAGGATCGTTTTTGCCTTGAAACGATGGAATCTTCATCTTAATACTACCGAAGTTATTGCCTTCCCGATTCCTAGCTTCTCTACCTCGACCACCAAATCTCCTATGGCTAACAACTGATTCTCGATCATCTTCATCATCAAATCCATTCCTATATTATCAGTTGGTATCAAATCCATTCCCATAATGAGCTAAACGGTTTAAGAAAACTCTCATTTGGCTTATTCAACACATTTGGGCTAAGAACCATCTTTGGGGGCCCAAGGATGATGCTATACATGATCCATAAGGATAAGTTTCCATGATTCAAGGGAACTTCCATTTTGAAATTTCGGGAGGACCCAACGACCAGAATTAAAATGGTCATATCTTCTTCGCCGTAACTCCAAATGGGCTGAAACTTGTTGGGATGGAAAGATGATGTCTTGAAATTCAATTTAAAACCAAGAAAGTTCCAAAAAGGATATCATTTGGGCTTGCTATGATGGGCCTAAATCCAGCAGGCTGTTGCATCCAAATCTTCTTCCACTTTGGGCCTACACCTTGCATCTTTTCTTAATTGTTTCCTTCTGAATTTAATTGTTGCATTATAAGGCTTGCATGCCAAGTTAGATACTTTCTTTATTTGGATTTTAGGTTATCAGAATTCTATTTAGGTTTATTTCCTATTTTGTAGTTTCTTATTCCTACCAGAATTCTGTTTAGGTTTATTTCCTATTTCTTAGTTTTCCTTTTTCTAATTGGTTACGAATTCTCATGTATTTAAATAGCCATTGGCTTTTGGAATAACACAATTCAGATTTGATTCTTGATTTTGGAGAGAAATTTATCTTTGGTTCTTTTAGAACTTCTGAACTTATCGGAGTTTCTGTGGCGTTCATCTTCGACTTGTCAATCAATCCTTCCATAATTGATTATGGCGTCTTCATTATACCAAGGTTCTTGCTTCAATATAAGCAATGGGTCACGGTCTCAGTCTTCATTATACCAAGGTTCTTGCTTTAATATAAGCAACGGGTCGCGGTCTCACATAAATCTGCTTCTAGACGATCTTGGAAGTCTTCTTGATCCATCAATTTCTTAGTTCTTGGCGTGGATCATATCAGTTAGTATCAGAGCCTCCTAGTTGCAGGTTTGCTTATCTTTTGTTTTGAATCATGAAAAAAAAAAAGGTGAAAAAAAATTGAAAAAAAAAGAAGAACAAATTTCTAGTTTTGGAAAAAAAAAATGTAAAAAAAAAGTGTGTAATATTTAGATTCAATCATTTCAATTCTTATTTCAATTTCTCATCTTTGTTTTCTTGTATTCTAGCCTTTAAATTGGCCTTTAAATCCGAATTTCTTTGTGAGTTATTGGTGAATTGTTGCTGGAAACTTTGATACTTGTTCGGTTAGTTTGATAAGAACCTATAGAGGTTTATTACGAGTGAAAAAAAGGCAAGAGTAGTGAGCACATAAGAGGGGAATAACCAATCAAATTTTTGTGTGAAAACACGAGTGAAATGAGTGACTCATTCTTTGAGTGAAACACATGAGGGAGTGTGTGAGGTCCTTTTGTTTTTCTAACATTGTTTTTATAGCAAACATGTCAGACGACAAGAACAAAAATAATTCCAGAGATAAGTCTGGAGAGGGTGATCCGAAGTCGCTCATGGAGGCTTTAATGGGTAAGATGAGAAGAGTATTGAGAACGGAGATGGAACAGGTTCATGAACGGATAGATCGGGTAGAGAATGCACGTGTGGGGCAGCAACAAAATACTCCTAATGTGCGTAGGAGGGAGAGAGTTCAACCTAGGGGAGAGAGAGTTGAAGATGAAGAGTATTATGGGAACTGATTTAATGAAGAAGATGATCAGGAATCAGTTGTTAGCCATTGGAGATTTGGTGGTCGAGGTAGAGAAGCTAGGAATCGAGAAGACAATAACTTGGGTAGTATTAAGATGAAGATTCCATCGTTTCAAGGCAAAAATGATCCTGAAGCTTACCTTGAGTGGGAGAAGAAGATAGAATTAGTGTTTGATTGTCATAATTATTCCGAGCTTAAAAAGGTTAAAATTGCGGCCATTGAATTTTTTGACTATGCGATTGTTTAGTGGGATCATCTAGTGTTAAACACTGTTGGAAATCACCTTGACCAGATGCCTAGGTGGTGATCTTGCAAACACACAAGTCTAGAATGACTTGTAAAGATTTGGAATCGAAAATAAGAATAGAAAATCAAAGAAATAAAGAAGATAAGCAATTGTTATCGAGGTTCGACAATGTGCCTACGTCCCCGTGAGTTCCTCCGAACTCTCTGCACTAAATCAATGGTTCTTACAATTCAGCAACCCCTTTCAAGAAACCTCAAGTTCTTAAAGAAACCAAAAAGAGAACTAGAAAGTGATAGACCTATACAATGCTTTCTATCAATTCTATACTAACCTCTGTTCTTTACAACCAGGCTCACTACAATGAGTCCCTCTTATGTTTTATGTCTTTGCACTCTCACACAATTCTCTCTTGTATTACACTTGATCTCACACAATGTCACAACAATGATTTTTCTCTCGTGTGAAAAATGAGGCTAGGGAACCCCTTTTATAGCCATCCACTTCTTGGATATTCTTGTGAATCAATCTCCACCCTTTGATCATGATCTCCACTTAATCATGGCCCTCCATCACTTCCCAAGTGATGCTGTGTGTTTTTTCCTTACACACATGCACCTAGGAAAGTCCTTATGTATGCTACCTATGTGTGCTTGACTTTGCTTAGCACCTAGGCACTCAACAGGGAGCGGTGCGGTGCTGGACAGAGCACGCTTGCAGCAGCTCCTGGGCGGTACGGTGCTGAATTTGAGCGGTGAGGTGCTGGTCCGTTCTTGGAGGCATGCACAATGGGTAGTGAGGTGCTGGGTTGTGTGCGGTAAGGTGTTGGGGCTGTCCCTAGAGTCCCCATTCTACAATGTGCGGTGCTGGAGAAGGAGGGGCGCGGTGCACACTGATGCTACCCCCTTCTCTCAGCTGTGCGCACACTAGTGTGCCTAGCCTTACCTTGCTCCAAAGTGATGTACATATATGTGTGTAGTCTTCTAACTTGCTGAAATTTAATCCTCCACCCTTGGTTTAGACTTTAACCATCTTTGAACCATGCTTGGACATGTTTGAACCTTAGACAAATACCAACAATCTCTACCTTTGTCTAAGTGTTCAAAAACCTGAACCATTATGCAGAAAGCTTCAGGATCCAAACTCATCTTGAGTCATCAATTAACCAACTCCAATACTAAGTTGTCTAAGGCAATGATTGGACCTTCTTAGAGGTAGAACCTTGGTGCCTAAATCTGCAGGACTTTCCTCCGTGGTCTTCTTGTCAACATGAATGCATCCTTTCGTACCATTTTTCGGAATGTAATGATACCAAACATCCATATGCTTCATCCCCTCATGGAACACTGGATTCCTCTATAAGTGCCATGTACTTTGGCTATCCAAAGATACCACCACCTACTCTTTTAGGACCTCCCACTCGTCCAACAACCCTTTGCACCCCATAGCCTCCTTTATGGCTTCCATAGCCGCTACGCATTCTGCCCCGGTTGTTATGAGTGCTACCATCGGTTGCCACTGAGCCTTCAAGAACCTTAGTATTCCTTTCATCCCAAGCAATGCTTATTTTTGGGACTACTCACAAATCTGCTGAGAACACCCATTGCTCAAGAAACTCTCAACCGGTTTCTCTCATTTTCTTGGATTATACATATCCCAAGGATCTTTTGTGTAAGGCTGAGATCCTTCCTCTCGAACTCCTCACTGAGTTGAGATGTAAACCTTTCCATCCTTTCCCTGCTATTCCAAACCAACAAAACATCATCGACATAGATGAAGATACTCACCATCTTCTCCACCTTGTGTCCAGGTGAGAAAGTTTATGTGAAACCTATGTCTTCTCTCCTCGTGAACCCATTCGCCACCATCCTAGCTTTGTTCCGGACTTCATCTCTTGGAGGGTACCCTTCTTTGACCTTGTAAGTACACTTACATTCCACAACTTTTTGATTTCCTGGAATTTTCACCAATTCCCAGAAGTTGTTCTTCCTCAAAGAATCCATTTCTTTCTCCATAGCCAACTGTCACTTTGACAAATCCTTACACTTTATGGCATCCATATAAGTTTTTGGTTCAACCTCTCCTTCTATCCAAGGAGCTACTACATTAGCATCCGCAAACCCATATCTCAAAGGTGGTCTAACCACCCTCCTTCCTCGGTCTCTTGTGAGCTGGTAGTCATTCTGACTTGCTGTATCAACCTCTTCTTGTTCAGCCTCTTCTTGAGTTTCTTGAGCTTGGCCTTCATCCAAGGGCTCTACCTGGTTCGAACCCTCTTGCCTCCTTTGCTCTACCTGAACCGATTTCTCCTTGATGCGATGCTCCACAACTTTCGGACTGGTTTGCTCACTAGCCCCTGCAGGGTTAGTTTTCTCCAAGTAGGGAAATAATAATTCATTAAAAATAACATCCCTACTTATAATCAGTTTTATGCCCTTCTTTTCTAAGGACCACAACCTATATCCCTTAACCCCATCACCATATCCTAGAAATACACATTTTCTAGATCTAGGGCTAAGTTTATCCTCCTTTTGATGTGCATATGCAGCACCCCAAAAGTCCTAAGGTTGTCCAACTACGGGAGTTTTCCACTCCACATCTCCATGGGAGTCTTGAGCTCTAAAGCTCTAGAAGGTGATCTATTTACCAAATATGCAGCTGTAGCCACAGCTTCTCCCAAAAAATATTTTGGTAAACCGAATCCATTTAACATGCACCTAACCTTTTCCATAAGGGTCTTATTAATCCACTCAGCAACTCCACTTTGCTGAGGGGTTTCCATAACCATCCTATGTCTTAGAGTGCCATTTAACCTACAGAATTGATCAAGTTCTTGGTTAAAAATTTTTAAGCCATTATTGGTTCTTATCCCCTTAACTACTCTACCCATTTGAGTCTCAACTAGCCCTTTCCACACCACTAATTTATTCAAGGCATTCGATTTATTTCTAAGCAAATAAACCCACACACTTCTTGAATAATCATCAATTAAAGACAGAAAGTAAATGTTACCTCCCTGTGTTGGTGTCCTTGCTGGTCCCCAAAGGTCCGCATGAATGTAGTCAAGAATGCCCTTAGACTTGTGCACTTCAGTGTTGAAGCTGACCCGATGTTGCTTCTCAAGAACACAACACTCGCAGAAATCAAGTTCCTCTACTTTGTCTCCACCAAGTAGACCATCCTTGCTGAGAACTTACAGGCCCTCATCGCTTATATATCCCAAGCGAGTGTGCCAAAGGGTTGCCCTATCCATCTCAGCCATCAAGCTTTCTGCTTGGTCATTGATTTCTGTCTCTCTGATCATCTCATATAGTCCATCGTTTCTTACTGCCTTGATCACTACTAAAGATCCCTTGGCTACCTTGATCTTTCCTCCCTCTATCTTGCATGTGTACCCCTTGGAATCCAGCTACCCTAATGAGATCAAATTCCTCCTCAAATCTGAGAGATACCTCACATTTTCCAGCAGTCTTGTGACTCCATCAAACATCCTCACCTGGATGTCTCTCGTGCCCCTCACTTGGTAAGAAATATCATTCCCTAAGAAAACCCTTTCATCATTGGTTTCCTTGAAATTCTTGAACCAACTCTGGTGAGGGCACATGTGATGAGTGCACTCGAAATCCAAGATCCATTTCCCGCTACCTTCTTGCCCCTTGCTCACACTCGAGCACACAATAAGAATATCATCATCTTGCTGTTCTGTTTTGGCAACCGAAGCCTCTCCATTCTTGGTATGACTTCCTCCTCTATCCCTTATCACCTTCGTGCAATCTTTTTTAACATGACCCTCCTTATGGTAATAGTAGAAACTCTTCCTTCCAAATCTCAGTTTGGAATGCATTCTCCCATGGTTTTCTCCTCTACCTCTGCCCCGGTAGTAGCCATGCATGCTGCTCTGCACTCTCCCATGGCTCTCTCCTCTACCTTTGTCCCGGTAGTAGCCATGGATGCTGCTGTGCACTATCCCATGGCTCTCTCCTCTACATCTGTCCTGATAGTAGCCATGGTTACTGCCATACCGAGTTGCTGGCCTTCTTTTAAAGAATAACCCTTTACCACTTGATGCACTCCTTATCTTGGCATCAAGATTATGTTGCAACTCTTTCTTAGGATCAAATTTAAAAGCAAAGATTCGTTTAAGAAGATATTTTTTATCCGGGAGAGTCTTGGCAAGAAATAACTCATCTAATTTCTTCCATATTGCAGCTGGATCTTCCGAGTCTCCGTACTCCCTTGTGACATTATCCAACAAGTGCAAGAAGATGGTATTGTATGCCATCTTCTTCATCTCATTTCGCTGGTCCTCCGTTGCACTTGCTGGAAAAGCATCATCTTCTCTAAGAGCCAAGTCCACTTTCTGTTGCACTAGAACCTCCTTGATCTTCTGCTTCCACAGGGAAAAATCTCCCTTTCCATCAAACTTCTCAATACCGAAATTTGAAGCCATCTTTTGCGGACAAGATCCCTGATTTATGCACTTCCCACAAATGCTTTCTTCAACCTCAAGAACACAGATCGAAGATGGATCTTAACACCGTTCTTGAATCTACCTCAAGAACACGATCAGATCTTGATCTTTGCACTGTTCTTAAATCACCCTCAAGAACATGATCAGATATTGATCTTAACTCCGTCTTTGATCCACCTCAAGAACATGATCAAATATAGATCTTACCTCCGTTCTTGAATCACCCAAGAAGTTGATATTTGATTATTGGAGTCTTGGCTCCGTCACCTTCTTGTTCTTGCTTCGATGCCCAGCTATGCAGCTCTGATACCATTGTCCAATGCTCTGATACCACTGTTGGAAATCACTTTGACAAGATACCCAGGTGGTGATCTTCCAAACACTCAAGTCTAGAATGACTTGTAAAGATTTGGAATCGAAAACAGGAACAAAAAATCAAAGAAAGAAAGAAGACAAGCAATTGTTATCGAGGTTCGGCAATGTGCCTACGTCCCCGTGAGTTCCTCCGAACTTTCTGCACTAAATCAATGGTTCTTACAATTCAGCAACCCCTTTTAAGAAACCTTAAGTTCTTGAAGAAACCAAGAAGAGAACTAGAAAGTGATAGACCTATACAATGCTTTCTATCAATTCTATACTAACCTCTCTTCTTTACAACCAACCTCACTACAATGAGTCCCTCTTGTGTTTTGTGTCTTTGCACTCTCACGAAATTCTCTTTTGTATTACACTTGATCTCACACAATGTCACAATAATGATTTTTCTCTCATGTGAAAAATGAGGCTAGGGAACCCCTTTTTTTAGCCATCCACTTCTTAGACATTCTTGTGAATCAATCTCCACCCTTTGATCATGATCTCCACTTAATCATGGCCCTCCATCACTTCCCAAGTGATGCTGGGCATTTTTTCCTTGCACAAACGTACCTAAGAAAGTCCTCACGCATGTTGACTATGTGTGCTTGACTTTGCCTAGCATCTAGGCACTCAACAGGGCGCGGTGCGGTGCTGGGCAGAGCATGCTTGCAGTAGCTCTTGGGCAGTGCGGTGTTGAAGTTGAGCGGTGGGGTACTGGGCTATACATGGTTAGGTGCTGGGGCTATCCTCGGAGTCCCCAATCTGCAAGGTACGGTGCTAGAGAAGGAGGGGCGCGGTGCACACTGATGCTGCCCCCTTCTCCCAGCTGTGCGCACACCCTTTTGCTTGTGTTCAGAAGTGCGCACACTAGTGCGTCTAGTCTTACCTTGCTCCAAAGTGATGCACACATATTTGTGCAGTCTTCTAACTTTCTGGACTTTAATTCTCCAACCTTTTTTTTAGACTTTAACCATGTTTGAACCATGCTTGGATATGTTTGAACCTTAGACAAATACCAACAAACAGTAGGAGAAATAGAGAGTGTCTAATAGAGACTTGGAAGGAGATGAAAACCGTGATGAGGAAACGGTTTATTCCAAGCCATTACTACCATGAGTTGTACCAAAAATTGCAAAGTCTTACATAAAGTAGTTGGAGTGTGGAGGATTATTATAAAGAGATAGAAGTAGCTATGATCCGAGAAAATGTAGAGAAGGATCGAGAGGCTACTATGGCTAGGTTCTTGGCTGGTTTGAACCTGGAAATTGCTAATTCGATGGAGTTGCATCATTATGTGGAGTAGGAAGATATGGTGCACATGGCTGTCAAAATTGAGAACCAACTCAAGAGGAGGGGAAACAATACACAACAAAACCCTAACTCGGGTTCATCTTGGAGGTTGAATTTTGTGAAGCAAGCCACAGCCAAGCCCAAAACCTAGCAAAAGCAATAAAGTACCAGCCATGGAAATCAAGGTAAAACTGACTCTTCCACCAGTAGAAATCGTGATATTAAGTGTTTTAAAAGCCAAGGCAGGGGTCACATAGCAAGCCAATGTCAGAATAAAAGAGTTATGGTATTACGAGATAATGGTGAAATTGAAACTGATGGCGAAGAAGATACCGAATCTATGGCACCATTGGAGGTTACAAGTGATGAGGAATACGCTGCCCAAGGAGAATTGTTGGTTGCAAGGAGAGCTCTAAGTGTGCAAACCAAAGAAGATGACGAAGTGCAACGAGAAAACATCTTTCATACTAGATGCCACATGCAAAACAAGGTATGTAGTATGATTATTGATGGAGGTAGTTATACTAACGTTGCTAGCACTGCACTGGTTGAGAAATTAGGGCTGCCAACGATTAAACATCCTCGACCTTACAAGTTACAATGGCTCAATAATAGTGGTGAACTGAGGGTGAACAAACAGGTGTTAGTTTCCTTTCGTATTGGAAAATATGAAGATGAAGTTTTGTGTGATGTAGTTCCGATGTAAGCTGGACACTTGTTACTAGGCTGGCCATGGCAATTCGATTGGTGTGTTAAGCGTGATGGCTTCACCAACAAATATTCGTTTGTAAGAAATCAAAGAACAATCACTCTAGTTCCTTTAACACCAAAGCAGGTTTATGAAGATCAAGTGATGTTACAAAAAGAGAGTGAGAAAACAATAGAGAGTGAGAAAAAGAGAACGAATGAAAACCAGAAAGAGAAAATGAGTGAGGCTGGAAAAATTGAGATAGAAAATAAGAGAGCTGATTCGGCCATTGAGAGAAAAACAAATTTCTATGCAAGAATGAGTGAAATAAAAAGAGCGATGATTTTAAATTAGCTAATGATTGTACTTTTGTACAAAGAATCGTTAAACACTAACCAAATTGACTTATCTTTGCCTAGTTCTATTGTTTCTCTTATACATGAGTTTGATGATATATTTCCCGAGGAGATTCCTAATGGCTTACCTCCTATTCGAGGAATTGAACATCAAATTGATTTCGTGCCCGGTGCTACAATTCCAAACCGAACAGCCTATCGAAGAAATCCCGAAGAGACAAAGAAGCTACAAAGGTAGGTTAGTGAATTAATGGAAACGGGGTACGTAAAAGAAAGCCTGAGCCCGTGCGCTATTCCAGTGATTTTGGTTCCTAAAAAGGATTGGACATGGAGAATGTGCGTTGATTGCCGAGCAATCAACAATATAACGGTAAAGTATCGATATCCTATTCATCGTTTAGATGATATGCTAGATGAACTGTATGGTGCATGTGTATTCTCTAAAATTGATTTAAAAAGTGGATATCATCAAATAAGAATGAAAGAGGGTGATGAATGGAAAACTGCTTTTAAAACGAAATATGGTTTATATGAG
Organism: Bretschneidera sinensis; assembly: GCA_023935145.1. Taxonomy (NCBI): domain Eukaryota; kingdom Viridiplantae; phylum Streptophyta; class Magnoliopsida; order Brassicales; family Akaniaceae; genus Bretschneidera; species Bretschneidera sinensis. Next base: position 9,906,069 of record CM043704.1, read on the forward strand.
TGGTTAGTTATGCCATTTGGACTAAAAAATGCACCAAGTACCTTCATAAGATTAATGAACCATGTTTTGCGAGCTTTTACAGGCAGATTCGTTGTTGTTTATTTTGATGATATTCTCATTTATAGCAAAAACTTAGGTGATCATGTTGTACATTTAAAATCAGTTTTGGATGTGCTTAGAAAAGAAAAGTTGTTTGCTAACTTGAAGAAGTGCACTTTTTGCACTGATAAGCTTGTGTTTCTTGGTTTTGTTGTGATTGCACAAGGAATACAGGTTGATGAAGAGAAGATTCATGCAATTAAAGAATGGCCAAGTCCCACGAGTGTAAGTCAAGTTCATAGTTTTCATGGACTTGCTAGTTTTTACAGGAGGTTCGTGAAAGACTTTAGAAGTATTGCCGCACCACTTACCGAAGTCATCAAGAAGCATGTTAGATTCAAATGGGGAGATGACCAAGAAAAGGCATTCCAATTGATTAAAGAAAAATTAACTCATGCTCCTTTAGTTACTTTGCCTGATTTTACTAAAACCTTTGAAATTGAATGTGATGCTTCAGGTTTGGGTATCAGCGCAGTTCTTATGCAAAGAGGAAGACCAATCGCATATTTCAGTGAGAAATTAAGTAGAGCAGCTTTAACCTATCCTACTTATGATAAAGAATTTTATGCGTTGGTTCAAGCATTGGAAACGTGGCAACACTATCTTTGGCCTAAGGAGTTCGTGATTAACACCGATCATGAGTCCTTGAAGCATATAAAAGGACAACACAAGTTGAGTAGGAGACATACACGATGGGTAGAATTCATCGAGACATTTCCATATGTCATTCGATACAAGCAAGGTAAGGAAAACATCATTGCAGATGCACTTTATCGAAGGTACGTATTAATTTCTACTCTAGATGCAAAATTACTTGGTTTTGTGTGCATTAAAGAGTTGTATCCTTCAGACATCGATTTTTGTGAGGGTTTTCGGGCTTGTGAGAAAAATGTAGTGGGTAAGTTTTTTAGGCACGAGGGATTCTTATTTCGGGAGAATAAGTTATGTGTACCGAATTGCTCTTTGCGTGATTTGTTAGTGAGGGAATCCCATGGAGGAGGTTTAATGGGTCACTTTGGAGTTGCTAAAACCTTAGCTGTTTTAAAAGAACACTTCTATTGGCCACATATAAAAAGAGATATTGAGAGAATTTGTGGTAGATGTGTCACATGTAGGCAGGCAAAATCTCGAGTGCAACCCCATGGTTTATACACGCTACTACCAATTCCTAGTGAGCCTTGGATAGATATTTCGATGGACTTTGTATTAGGTTTACCTAGGTCTAAATGTGGTAGAGATTCAATTTTTGTGGTTGTGGATAGATTTTCTAAGATGGCACATTTTATTCCATGTCACAAAACTGATGATGCTTCCATTGTTGCTAATTTATTCTTTAGAGAAATTGTAAGATTACATGGTATACCTAGAACAATAGTTTCAGATAGAGACGCTAAGTTCTTGAGTTACTTTTGGAAGACTTTGTGATATAAGTTAGGGCCTAAGCTATTATTTTCTACTACTTGTGACCCACAAACTAATGGTCAAACTGAAGTAGTAAATAGAACTTTATCTACTTTGTTGAGAGCTATTATTAAACAGAACATCAAAACTTGGGAAGAGTGTTTACCACATGTTGAGTTTGCTTATAACCGTACTGTTCATTCTGCTACTAAATTCTCACCATTTGAAATTTTTTATGGTTTTAATCCTTTAACTCCATTGGATTTAATGCCATTACCTATGTCGGAACATGCTAACTTGGATGGAAAGAAAAAGGCTAAATTGGTTAAGCAGATACATGAGAAGGCAAGACTAAACGTTGAGAGGCAAACGGAACAATATGCAAAACAAGCTAACAAAGGTCACCGGCAGCTAATTTTTCAACCCGGAGATTGGGTTTGGTTACACATGAGGAAAGAAATATTTTCGACACAAAGGCGTTCAAAGTTACTTCCTAGAGGAGATGGGCTTTTTCAAGTCCTTGAGCGCATCAATGACAATGCATACAAATTGGATTTGCTTGGTGAGTACAATGTTAGTGCCACTTTCAATGTTTCTGATTTAAGCTCTTTTGATGTAGGTGATGATTTGAGGACAAATCCTTTTCAAGAGGAGGGAAATGATGAGGACACAGCTAACAAATAGGATGCGGATCCTCCTCAAGTTCCAATTGGTCCAGTTATAAGGGCTCGAGCTAAAAGGTTCAAGGAAAATCTTAATGGGCTTATTCAACACATTTGGGCTAAGAACCATCTTTGGGGGCCCAAGGATGATGCTATACATGATCCACAAGGATGGGTTTCCATGATCCAAGGGAACTTCCATTTTGGAATTTCGGGAGGACCCAACGACCAGAATTAAAATGGTCATATCTTCTTGCCCGCAACTCCAAATGGGCTGAAACTTATTGGGATGGAAAGATGACGTTTTGAACTTCAATTTAGACCTAAGAAAGTTTCAAAAAGGATATTGTTTGGGTCTGTTATGATGGGCCTAAATTCAGTAGGCTGTTGCATCCGAATCTTCTTCCACTTTGGGCTTGCACCTTGCACCTTTTCTTAATTGTTTCCTTCTGAATTTAATTTTTGCATTATAAGGCTTGCATGCCAAGTTAGGTACTTTCTTTATTTGGATTTTAGGTTACCAGAATTCTATTTAGGTTTATTTCTTATTTCGTAGTTTCCTATTCCTACCAGAATTCTATTTAGGTTTATTTCTTATTTCTTAGTTTTCCTTTTTCTAATTGGTTACGAATTCTCATGTATTTAAATAGCCATTGGATTTTGAAATAAGACAATTCAGATTTGATTCATACTTTGGGAGAGAAATTCCTCTTTGGTTCTTTTAGAACTTCTGAACTTATCGGAGTTTACGTGGCGTTCATCTTCGACTTATCAATCAATCCTTCCATAATTGATTGTGGCGTCTTCATTACACCAAGGTTCTTGCTTCAATATAAGCAATGGGTCACGGTCTCAGTCTTCATTATACTAAGGTTCTTGCTTCAATATAACCAACGGGTCGTGGTCTCACATAAATCTGTATCCAGACGATCTTGAAAGTCTTCTTGATCCATCAATTTCTTAGTTCTTGGCGTGGATCATATCAGTTGGTATCAGAGCCTTTTAGTTGCAGGTTTTCTTATCTTTTTTTTTTAATTCATAAAAAAAACATGAGAAAAAAAAAACGAAATTGAAAAAAAAAGAATAAATTTCCAGTTTAGGAAAAAAATAAGTGCGTAATTTTTAGATTCAATCCTTTCAATTCTTATTTCAATTTCTCATCTTTGTTTCCTTGTATTCTAGCCTTTAAATTAGCCTTTAAATCCGAATTTCTTTGTGATTTATTGGTGAATTGTTGCTGGAAACTTTGATACTTGTTCGGTTAGTTTGATAAGAACCTATAGAGGATTATTACGAGTGAAAAAAAGGCAAGAGTGGTGAGCACATAAGAGGGGAAAAGCTAATATGATTTTTGTGTGAAAACACGAGTAAAATGAGTGACTCATTCTTTGAGTGAAACACATGAGGGAGTATGGAGGATTATTATAAAGAGATGGAAGTAGCTATGATCTGAGCAAATGTAGAGGAGAATCGAGAGGCTACTATGGCTAGGTTCTTGGCTGGTTTGAACTTGAAAATTGCTAATTTGATGGAGTTGCATCTTTATGTGGAGTTGGAAGATATGGTGCACATGGCTGTCAAAATTTAGAACCAACTCAAGAGGAGGGGCAACAATACACGACAAAACCCTAACTTGGTTCATCTTTGAGGCCGAATTTTGTGAAGCAAATCATGGCCAAGCCCAAAACCGAGCAAAAGTAAGAAAGTACCTGCCACGGAAATCAAGGTGAAACTGACTCTTCCACCATTAGAAATCGTGATATTAAGTGTTTTAAATGCCAAGGCAGGGGTCACATAGCAAGCCAATGTCCGAACAAAAGAGTTATGGTATTGCGAGATAATGGTGAAATTGAGACTGAGGGCGAAGAAGATATCGAATCTGTGGCACCATTTGAGGATGCAAGTGATGAGGAATACACTGCCCAAGAAGAATTATTGGTTGCAAGGAGAGCTCTAAGTGTGCAAATCAAAGAATATGATGAAGTGCAGCGAAAAAACATCTTTCATACTAGATGCCACGTGCAAAACAAGGTTTGTAATGTGATTATTGATGGAGGTAGTTGTACTAACGTTGGTAGCAGTACAATGGTTGAGAAATTAGGGCTGTCAACAATTGAACATCCTCGGCTTTACAAGTTACAATGGCTCAATAATAGTGGTGAATTGAGGGTGAACAAACAGGTGTTAGTTTCCTTCCGTTTTAGAAAATATGAAGATGAAGTTTTGTGTGATTTAGTTCCGATGCAAGTTGGACACTTGTTACTAGGCCGGCCATGGCAATTCGATCGGCGTGTTAAGCATGATGGCTTCACCAACAAATATTCGTTTGTAAGAAATCAAAGAACAATCACTCTAGTTCCTTTAACACCAAAGCAGGTTTATGAAGATCAAGTGAGGTTACGAAAAGAGAGTGAGCAAACGAAAGAGAGTGAGAAAAAGAAAACGAATGAAAACCAGAAAGAGAAAATGAGAGAGGCCGAAAAAATTGATAGAGAAAATAAGAGAGCTGATTCGGCCATTGAGAGAAAAACAAATTTTTATGCAAGAACGAGTGAAATAAAAAGAGTGATGATTTTAAATCAGCCAATGATTTTACTTTTATACAAAGAAGTGTTAAACACTAACCAATTTGACTAATCTTTGCCTAGTTCTATTGTTTCTCTTTTACAGGAGTTTGATGATATATTTCCCGAGGAGATTCCGTATGGCTTACCTCCTATTCGAGGAATTGGACCAAATCGATTTTGTGCCCAGTGCTACAATTTCAAACCGACCAGCCTATCGAAGTAATCCCGAGGAGACAATGGAGGTACAAAGGCAAGTTAGTGAATTGATGGAAATGGGGTACGTAAGAGAAAGCATGAACCCATGCACTGTTCCAGTGATTTTGGTTTCTAAAAAGGATGGGACGTGGAGAATGTGCGTTGATTGCCGAGCAGTCAACAATATAACGGTAAAGTATCGACATCCTATTCTTCGTTTATATGATATGCTAGATGAACTGCATGGTGCATGTGTATTCTCTAAAATTGATTTAAAAAGTTGATATCATCAAATAAGAATGAAAGAGGGTGATGAATGGAAAACTGCTTTTAAAACGAAATATGGTTTATATGAGTGGTTAGTTATGCCATTTGGACTAAAAAATGCACCAAGTACCTTCATGAGATTAATGAACCATGTTTTGCGAGCTTTTATAGGCAGATTCGTTGTTGTTTACTTTGATGATATTCTCATTTATAGCATAAACTTAGATGATCATGTTGTACACTTCAAATCAGTTTTGGATGTGCTTAGAAAAGAAAAGTTGTTTGCTAACTTGAAGAAGTGCACTTTTTGCACCAATAAGCTTGTGTTTCTTGGTTTTGTTGTGAGTGCACAAGGAATACAGGTTGATGATGAAAAGATCCGTGCAGTTAAAGAATGGCCAAGTCCCACGAGTGTAGGTCAAGTTCGTAGTTTTCATGGACTTGCTAGTTTTTACAAGAGGTTTATGAAAGACTTTAACAATATTGCCACACAGCTTATCGAAGTCTTCAAGAAGAACGTTGGATTCAAATGGGAGATGAGCAAGAGAAGGGGTTCCAATGATGTGGACACAACTAATAAATGGGAGGCGGATCCTATTCAAGTTACAAGGGCCCGAGCTAAACGGTTCAAGAAAACTCTCAATGGGCTTATTCAACACATTTGGGCTAAGAACCATGTTTGGGGGCCCAAGGATGATGCTATACATGATCCACAAGGATGGGTTTCCATGATCCAAGGGAACTTCCACTTTGGAATTTCGGGAGGACCCAACGACCAGAATTAAAATAGCAATATCTTTTTGCCCGCAACTTCAAATGGGCTGAAACTTGTTGGGGTGGAAAGATGACGTCTTGAACTTCAGTTTAGACCTAAGAAAGTTTCAAAAAGGATATTATTTTGGCCTATTTTGATGGACCTAAATCCAGCAGGCTGTTGCATCCGAATCTTCTTCCACTTTGGGTTTGCACCTTGCACCTTTTCTTAATTGTTTCCTTCTGAATTTAATTGTTACATAATAAGGCTTGCATGCCAAGTTAGGTACTTTCTTTATTTGGATTTTAGGTTACCAGAATTCTATTTAGGTTTATTTCCTATTTTGTAGTTTCCTATTCTTACCAGAATTCTGTTTAGGTTTATTTCTTATTTCTTAGTTTTCTTTTTTCTAATTGGTTACGAATTCTCATGTATTTAAATAGCCATTGGCTTTTGGAATAACACAATTTAAATTTGATTCATACTTTTAGAGAGAAATTTCTCTTTTGTTCTTTTAGAACTTTTGAACTTATCGGAGTTTTTGTGGCGTTCATCTTCGACTTATTAATCAATCCTTCCATAATTGATTGTGGCGTCTTCATTATACCAAGGTTCTTGCTTCAATATAAGCAACGGGTCGCGGTCTCACATAATCTGCTTCTAGATTATCTTGGAAGTCTTCTTGATCCATCAATTTCTTAGTTCTTGGCGTAGATCATATCATTCTACTCTATGTCTACCATTTTCAATACGAACCTTGATAAGGCCACAAATTTGCTATCATACTCAGCCACAGTCAACATATTTTACCTTAAATAAATGGAATCACTCTTCTGTTGGGCTATCTTTTGTTGGGTTCTGAAAGTATATGAGCAATATTTATAAAGAACAAGCCTCCTTTAATCTACTCTAAGTTAAGGGTCTATTAACATATGCATTTACCCTGGGAAGAGTATCCTCCCACCATTCTAAATCTTATCCTTCTAACTTAAATGAAGCAAAGGCGACCATCTGCCTGTTAGTCACTGGTAAAATACCAACTAATCTCTCTACATGTTTCTCCCATAGCTCAGGCTCCAAAGGATTCATAAATCCTTTAAACAAAAAAGTATTCAACTTAATATATCTAACAAAACAATATCTCTGCATCTCATGCATAAAATCACCTTTCTCCTCTTTAATGTTTACCATTTTTGGATTTACAATAACGTCAAGCACTGCTCTAGCCTGTTCATCAACTCTATGCTATAGACTATCAACTCTATCATTTGTTACATTCATTTTCTCAAGAGCATAAGCAAGAGCTTCTCTTAGCTCATCTCTTTCAACTCTAAATTCTCTCATGCCCCTACTAATATCAATTATATTGTCAACACATTCCCTTCTAGGAACCACAGACTCATACTCAATTTTCATCTCAACCTAAGCTCGTTTAAAAATTGGGGCCTACCATGCCCTTTCAAGTCAACAGCTCTAATTATAGCTTTAGCACATCCACGTATCATCCTCAGACTATTCATTAGAATATAATTTGTTCTAATCTTCCACTTTCTTAATTTTTATGCAGTCTACATAATCATAAAACCTAATGCTCTGATACCAAAATTGTAACGACCCATCCTGGGTTGGCCACCCCCAAAATGGTGTTGTTATATTTTGAAAATCCTAGCACGACACATATATGCGACAATATAAAAACAACAATTGAATGATTTACATCAATCCTCAACCCTTAACAGGGGAGATACATCATTCAGATCTTAACTTCAACATTCTATACAACATAATATGCATGAATATTTACAAATATATATTTTTTTCATTAGTCTGAGGATGTGCACCCCATGGCTTATGGATAATGAATATGTATGAATCTCTGCTCACCAACTGTCTGTCTTGCTTGCTGCCTGAAAGCATTTAACATTGAGGGATGAGCTTCACAAGCTCAGTGAATTAAATTTACTAGAAGTATTCAATTTGTATAAATAGTCTTTTAATATTCAATCATTTATATCTCATATAACTTGATAATAGCATTCTATACTACACATATCATAAGCCCCATTCTCTATCAATCTCTTCTTCTTATATATTTATTCACCTTAAGGTCATCAATTATATATCTCATAATTACCTCGTTTTGAGGTTTACAGCATATAGTCTACCATTTAGATAGTTCTTATCATATCATACTTCCATGTTTCTTTCTCACCATAATTTTCTCTCTGTGAGACTCATTCATCTATAAATAAGTTTACAATAAATAAACAACACTTCAGCATTTCAGTAATAAAATCAATATTTAAAATATATGTAATGTAGACTTATTATTAGGGAACATCTTCCCACATGTCGACATGTTTTTATCTTAGACCGGTTGCCTTCTCGGTTCTTTTATTTTATTTAGATCAGCTGCCCTCTCAGTTCATTTATTTCCAGCATATACCGGCTATCACGGTTTTCATTTATTTCTAGTGTATACCGGCTGTCACAGTTTTTCATATATTTCTAGCATATACTGGTTGTCACGGTTTTCATTTAGACCGGCTGCCCTCCCGGTTATTTTATTTCATGTATATGCATATAAATAATGACATAAAGTATGCATATGCACAACTATATAAAAACACAAATGTATTCATACATTCAAATTAGTTATCATGCTTCTTCTCAAATCATTATTTGATCAATTTCACTAATTTCTTCTCCACATATATCATATCAACTCATCATCCATAGTTCGTCAAGAATTTCACTTATCACATTATTATTAAATCGACTCATTATTCCAATAATATTATTTCTCATTTAAAATTTTTTTACACATCACTTATTCCTATCATACCTATCAACCAACTTTCATCTATCACCAAATCATAAGTTAATATTTATTCAAATATTTTCACTATATATTTCATATTTATCTTGATTGCTTAAAGTAAATCTAACTCACCACGTAGCACTTAGAGTTACCCGTGGATCACCTCCTTGCCTTTCCTGCTTATTTCAGCAATTTCTCCCGGTTGCTGATCGTCAACACCCAACATAATATTTATCGTCAACACCCAACATAATATTTATATTAAAAATTTTAATTTATTATTCAATTCTTCCATAATTCACACCCTTTGAAATTCCCACATTAAATTTCAGGAATTTCATGTATCATAAATTTCAAAAATAAACTTCACATTATTACCTTATGTTTTTCTTAGAGCTTCCCGTGATTCTCTATAAAATTCTCCCGTAAACCCCTTCAAAATTTTACTTTTTCAACCTTTCTTTCGGTCTACAAGTGTTTAAAGAAATATAGTAGTTTGAATTGAAGAAAGAAAGAAACCAAACAGGATTTGGTAAGAATAATTAAAATAAAGTAAAAAGTGTGTGTGTGTGTGTGTGTGTGTGTGTGTGTGTATATATATATATATATATATATATATATATATATATATATATATATATATTACTGGCCCCCACTGTTTTTCATTTCTGTCTGTCAAACATGCAATTTGCATGTTTGCCTTTGACAACACTTGGATTCCAGGTGTTGTCCATTCTTTTTTTTTTTTTTTTTAAATTTCTTTTTCTTTTTCTTTTTTTTCCCTTGTCTGGATGCTTCAAATTTTTTTAAAAAAATTTATTCAATAACAAATCTTTCACATATATATTATTTTAATTCCATGTCATATTTATCAAATTACTTTTTTACCCATACTCTAAGAGCACGGGTAATACAGTATTGGACACATATGCAACAACAAAGGAACACTGCTTTTCTTTGAAGGAATGGAGATACAAGAGGACACCACACTGGAGGAGTCCAACAACTCAAAAGATTGGATTCAAGGTAATGATCCTAGTCTTGCAATTCATTTTCATGAATTGATGGGTCATATATCTCTTCAAACATTGAGATTACAAGGAAATATTAGGGGCCAAATATTATAAGTACTAATTCATGGAGGTAGCACACACAATTTCATCCAAGAAATGATTGAACACTTCTTGGGATTAACTATTACCCCTTCCAACCATTTCAAAGTACAAGTAGGCAATGGAGAGTACTTGTCTTGTATCGGTATGTGTACTGTGGTAAAGATATGGCTCAAGACTATAAGTTTAGTATTGATTTCTTTATCATACCTGTACAAGGAACATATGTTATATTAGTAGTCCAATACAAGATTTAAGTCCTATTACTATTGATTACAGGACTTTAACTATAAAATTTGTATGGGAGGGAAAACCAGTGTTGTTTCAAGGTTAATAAAGACCAGAATGTAATATGGTGGGGTATAGCAAGCTTAAGAAGATGGTAATTACTGATTCTTTATCTTTTTGCTTCATGTTAATTTCTATGCTTGACCTTCAATAATCAAGACATGGATTTATAACTTTCAAAATGGCCATTGATCCTCAAATTCATGAAATACTACAAGAGTTTAAAGTAGTCTTTGATAAATCTATTGGCTTACCTCTAACAAGAAGAATAGATCATAGGATCCAGTTGTTACTTGGCTCATCTCCTATCAACATAAAGCTTTATATGTATCCCTATTTTCAAAAAATAGAAATAGAAAAACTAGGAAATGACATGTTACAAATGGGATTCATTCAACATATCACAAGCCCCTATAGCTCACCAGTGTTGCTAGTTAAAAAGAAATATGGAACTTTGAGGTTTTGTGTGGACTATAGAGGTTTAAATGCAGTCATTGTTAAGGACAGTTTTCCTATTCCCACTACGGATGAACTAATTGATGAGTTACATGGTGCTAAGGTCTTCTCAAAGTTAGATTTGAGAGCTAGATATCATCAAATCAGAATACATACTGATGACATTGAAAAAACAATATTTATAACTCATCAAGGACACTATGAGTTCCTAGTCATGTCTTTTGGTTTAACAAATGATCCCTCTACTTTCCAAGCTATAATGAATCAAGTCTTAAAAGCTTATCTAAGAAAATTTGTCATGGTCTTCTTTGATGAAATTTTATTCTATAGTCAGTCTATGGGGGTACATCTAGAACACTTGCAACTTATGTTGATTTATTTGTAAGAAGCTTATATATGTATGCTAAATTGTCCATGTGAAGCTTTGTAACATCTTTCATTGAATACCTTGGCCACATAATCTCTGTGGATGGTCTAGTATCAGATCCTCAAAATATCCCTGCTATGTTAGACTGGCCTATACCAACTACTATGAAACAATTGAAAGGCTTTCTAGGTCTCACTGGATATTATAAGAAATTTATGAGGGGATATGCTACCATTGCCCCTCCATTAATTGATCTTCTCAAGAATGGTAGTTTTCAGTGGAGTGAGTGTACAACTTATGCCTTTCAGAACTTGAAGTCTGCAATGACTACAACTCTAATCCTAGCCTTACAAGATTCACAAAAAAAAATAAAAATAAAAATTTGTTCTAGAAATTGATGCATCTATATATGGAATTGGAGTTGTACTTCTTCAACAAGACAATCCTCTAGCATTCTTTAATAGGAATTTGTGCCCTTCATTACAACTAGCCTCCATTTACTTTAGAGAAATGATTACTATTACCACAGCTATGAAACATTGAAGACAATACTTGCTTTGGTATGAGTTTCTTATCCATACAGATCAAACAAGCCTAAAATGATTCATGGATCAAACAACTCAGACACTAAAGTAGCAAGTGTTTCTAAGGAAACTACTGGGATTCAAATTTCAAATTCTTTATAAACCAGGCAAAGAAAATGTAGTTGCTAATGGCTTATCAATGATGCACCAAGGTAACAAGGATAAGGTATCTTATCTTGCTCTCTCACTGCCTTTCTTTGATTTTTTAGAAACATTAAAATTAGAGAACTCTCAACTTTTTGAGTTAGTAGAGTTAGTAACTGCTATTGCCAATAAGCCTGCAGAATACCCTAAATAGGAAGTGAAAAATGGATTGATTTATTGGAGGGGAAAGTTTTATTCAGCCCTCAATTTGTAAGTAAGAACAATGTTTTACAAGATTATCATCCCTCCCCTGTAAGAGGACATGCTGGCATCCAAAGAACCTATACTAGATTATCTTCACGTTTTTATTGGAAACACTTGAGAAAGGAAATGGTGAAATTTTTCCAACATTGATTGATTTGCCAACAAACTAAGTCTGTTAATCATGCCTCTTATGGTCTCTTACAACTTCTGTCCATTCCTAAACAAATATGGGAAGACATCACAATGGACTTCATCACACACTTACCTCCTACCCATGGCTTCATAATAATTTTGGTAGTGGTTGATAGACTATCAAAATTTTCTCATTTTGGGTGTCTTACAAAACATTATAATGCTACTAAGGTGGTTAATATCTTTGTGAACATGGTATGTAAACTACATGGTTTTCCCAAGACAATTGTCTCAAATAAGGATTCAATGTTCATGAGCTCCTTCTAAAAAAGGTTATTTAGGCTGTAAGGCAATGTTCTGAATATGAGTAGTGCATAAAATCCTAAGACTAATGGGAAAACTAAGGTAGATAACAGATAAATGGAGCAGTACTTAAGGTGTTTTGTGAGTGATAGTCCTAGGAGATGGCCTAGGTTCTTATGTTGGGTAGAATTTCACTACAACATTATTTTTCATTCTTCCATTGGCATGTCTCCTTTTGAAGTGTTTTTTGGTAGAAAACCTCCTAACATTGCAGTATGCTTAAGGGGAGAAAGTAGCATAGCCAACATTGATCAAGACTTGGGGGGGACAGAAGTGAAATTCTTTACAACCAAGCACAATCTGCAAAAGGCTCAAACACAAATGAATGTTGTAGCTGATAAGCATAGGAGGAGCCAGTATGTTAAGTTAAAACCTTATGAATAGATTTTTTTTCTACTAGACAGTCTAACAATTTAGGGAGAAGATTCTTTAGACTTTTTTCTATCATCAAATAGATTGGCAAGGTTGCATACAAACTCCAACTGCCACAAGATGCCAAGATCCATTCTGTCGTTCATGTCTCCTTGCTAAAGAGATATAAAGGACTAGATGAAGGTATTTCTCCATGTGCTTTACCTGCATGTATTGAGGAGGGTCATCCAATTTTCAAACCCCTGGCTGTAGTAAGGGAGAGACAAGACTGGAAAAATGAAACTGGGTCTTATAGTGGTTAATTCAATGGGAGGGTCTTTCCTTAAAAAAGACCACATAGGAAATTGCTTTTGATTTTTAGAAGATCTATCCACACTTCCATCTTGAGGATAAGGTGTCTTTTAATGGAGGAAGTATTGACACAGTTGTAAACAAAGGAAACAAAAAGTGCATGCAAGACTTAAAGGATAAAGTAGGAGGCAGTAAAGTAGTAAGTGTAGAGAAGGATGCAGGAAAAACTATTCTCAAGCATATAAGATCATTAAGTTTCCAAGGACTATAGTCACAACAGTTGGACAAACAAGACAAGAGAAGGATTTAAGAGAAGTTAGTTAAAAAGTTAGTTACAAACCTCTTAGAATCTGTTAGTGTCAAAACAAAATGGTAACAACCTGTGTAACTACCAAATTAGCTAGCTAAGTAGTCCATAACTAGTGTAAATAAGACTTGTATTAAGAGGACAGATTCATTTAATCAAAAATTCATAAATTCACTTATTCTTTTTTCTTACAATTTTTTAACAGCCTTGGAGTTTAGACTTGTACTCGAATTAAGCCATTTTCTAAGCTAGTGAAGCCATCAGACTCGCTCATGGTTATGCCTAGGACTTCACTTGGAAATGCATTGGGGGCATCACCTCAGCCACTCCCTTTCATCTCTTCGAAGAACAGGGGCCCAGGTGTATTCCTTAAAATATCCTCAGCGGATAAGTGATTCTATTTGATTCTTGAGGGCTTTGCACTCTTCGGTGTCATGCATATTATCTTTGTGAAAGTGGTACCTTCTGGACCTATCTTTATTTTCACTAGTGTTTAGAGGCTTCGAAGGCTAAGGAATGAAGTCTCAATCCCAGATGTTCATGAGAATGTTAGCCTTGGGGGCATTGAGGGATGTATACCTATCGAACGTGCGAAAGGTTTTCCTGCTTTCATCTTTGTGAGGGTTTTTCTTTGTATCACTCTTTGGTTCGAGTTGTTCCCCTTTTCTTTTTTTACTTCCTTCTTCCCATTCCTTTTAGAAAGCCTAGTCTTCCTCTACAAGTATATACTCTTCAGCTCGGGCAAGAATCTTGTTCATATCTTTGGCTGGGCATCTAGAGAGATTAGAACTAAAACTTTCTCACCTGAGCCCGTTCTTGAAAGTGATGGTCTAGATCTTAGGATCAAGGTTAGGGATTTCCCATGCAGTAGTGTTGAAATGAGAGATATATTCGCAGAGCTTCTCATTTTTTCACTAATAATGTTGAAAAAGCTCTCGAACATTTTTCTTGGCCCCTTACTGCTGACAAAGTGTGTGGTGAAGGCACAATTGAGTTCCTTGAAGGAGCTAACACTTTCGGGTCTAAGAGTGAGAGTACCAAGGATTGGCAGCTTTTTTAAGGGTGAGCAAGCAGGCCCAACATAAAACCACATTTGGGTGGTGATATCAGAGCATTGTTGTTTTGTAAAGTTGGAGGTGATCCATAGGTTTTGTGGTGCCTTCATAAGCCTTGATGACGACCATCCTGAAGTGCTGAGGGAGTTGAGTGTCTAGGATCTCTTGGGTGAAAGGAGGGTTTTCGAAGTCAAGTTCATCTAGGACATTAGTTCCCTGGTGCTTGAAGGCCTCAACTATATTCTTGTCCATCTCTTCTAGATTTTTGTCCAAATCAGTGGGATTCTCAAATGGAGAATAGCCTCGGGACTTTGGTATGTGATTAGCAAGAGAAGAACATGTAATGAACTTACAATCTGAGGTACGAGAGTGGTGACTCGAATTTTTGAATTTTGATGCCTTGTTGGCTAAGGGCTTTGAATTGATGCTTGAACTAAAAAAGGGCTTACACATCGAGCCTAGTAGCTAGGTCAGCTACCAGATGAATGAATTCCACGAACTATCCTTATGTGACTGGAGCATCTGGTTTCCCTTGGACTTGATGTTGAATAAGGTGATTTGATTGAGATTGTTGGTCCATTCGTGATTGCTTTCTAGACAATTTGTTGGGATTTTGGTTATCTATGGCATGCTCATGGATGGCTAAAAGTTTCTTACCAATGCATAGCTGTAACTGATTGATGCCTGAGTGGTGGTGGGATTTGCAGTAGTGGCGGGTAGCAGCGACAGTTTTTGCGACCACAATATTTTTTGAAGTGTTCTTGCATGGCATTGTGAATAGATGAGTTATTATTCTATTTTCTTATAGACAACACCAATCTATTGATGCCGAAAATCTGCCAAGCAAATAAAAGGACTTGATAGGTTCGTTACACACACATAGAGAAAAGAAACCCTAAGGAATCGCCGGAGGACCAGAGGTGTTATGCCTCCGAGGGGACTCTCAGATGCCTAAGTCAGTAAACTAAAGGCGTTGAAAAGTAGGGAGAAATAGAGTTGGAGAATTGGAGAGTAATTTGTGTGTACTTATGGTAATGAGAGCCCTCTTTGTATAGTTTCTAGAGGCAGAGTCCGATTAGGAAAGTAATTAATGTAAAGGACAAGGGATTCCATAAGCTAGAGAGTTCTAATAGGACAAGGTTTCCATAGGATGGAGTGTCCTAGTAGAATTAGGGTTTCATTATGAGATTATCATTTTTCCCTTTGCCATGTGTAGCCATTTGACTGGTCACTTTTTCTTATTTGTTAAGTTACTCCCTTGCCCTTCATCATGTTATTAGTTGGAAAATTTTCTCCAACATCACACAAAATAATAAATCTTCAGGAAAAAAAAAATTCAAGAAGTAACACCTAAATAATCAATAACTTCCAACGATACATACATGTTAGAGTTCCAACAGTTAAATGTCCCAAATTATTCATAAGACGAAGTAATCTTAGTTAAACATCAAAATTACAAGTCTTGTGACATAGGGCTTTTAATGAGCAATAATGGTGTTCAACAAACTAAGACAACAGAAGCCAAATCGTTTAAATCTTCACCAAGACTCCCCTTAATGAGCTCCGACCCTAGCTTTATTTATTATCTATAAAATTAATAAGCTTACAACCCAATAAGTAATAATCAAACATGTAAGATTCTCAAACAATTATCAAGACTTGAAACTAATAAAATGATAATACTAGATTTTCCAGTCCTAAATGGTATCATTAATTACAATACCAGTCCATTCATCAATATCACACTTAGTGTGGTGAGGAAGGCCAATAGTTGACACACTTAACTTTTGTGTTCGAGTTCAATAATTAACACACTTAACCCTTGCATTTGGGTCTAATAGTTGACACATTTAACCCTTGTACGTGTTTGGGTCTAATAGTTTACACATTTAACTATTGTTTCTTAATCCAAAAGTTAACACATTTAACTCCTATGTCTGGGTCCAAAAATTGACACATTTAACCCTTATGTCTGAGTCTTAAAGTTGACACATTTAACCCTTGTGTTTGAGTCTAAAACTTGAAACATTTAATCCCTGTGTCTGGATCCAAAGGTTTACATGTTTAACTTCTATGTTTGGGTCCAAAACTTGACACATTTAACTCTTTTGTTTGGGTTCAAAACTTAACACATTTAGCTACTATGTCTAGGTCCAAAACTTCAATACTTTAATCATGAATAGCCACATATTCCATACATTAATATTCTCAAAGCATAGCGATACATTCAGCATGGACATGTTCTCAATCTTATATCAGAGGAATAATTTGCTTTAAAATATAACATGAAAAAGAATTTCTTACATATCATATGCCAAAGAAAATCAAATCCATGCTGCAAGAAGATAACGGACTTTCTATTCACATCCTTGCGCTTGCAGTCCTTGGAGTATGACTTCTAATACTAGCAGTAGCAACACTAAGGTTAAGCCATCTAAAAGAAAAAAGGAAATTATAATTACCAAAACAATGAGTTGCATTACTTCTTTAGTAACATTGTTTTATTTAGGATCCATTAGGTTTTTAACTTAATAAATATTGCAACAAAAAAATTACTACTATTTTTTATGGAATGCTACTGGTAAACATTCTCACCATTTATAAATTATAATATATATAAAAAATAATAAATTACAAATCCCAAAACAATCAAAATCCCATAGACTTTTCTGTCTCTCTCTCCCGAATGTCAATGACTTTAAAAAAAGCTCTCTCTCTCCAACGGTACTACGCTTTCTACCTCATTTACTCTATCTGATGGCACTTCCTTTCTCCTTCACTATGATGGAACCTTTTTGTCTCCTCATTGTGGCAACTCCTTCTTTGTCTCCTCGACTGTAGCGGTTTCTTTCTGCCTCCTCCAACGCAGCTTCTTTTGTTCTTCTCTTATCTTCTGTTGTGGCGGCGACTTCCTCATGGAGGTGGCGACGACTTACTTTTCTCAGCAACAACTTTCTTATTCCATAATTGTTGCAGCTTCCTCTTCCTCTTATTGTGACCGCAACGATGACGGTGATGGATTACCTTTCTCTCTTGTACAGTTTTTGAACTTTGCCTTTCACTCCTTTAAAATTTTAGTTCTATAAATTTTCAATTTTGTAATTCTTGTTGGGATTTGGATTTTGCAATCATTGAATATCATAATCCAAGTCGCAAACGCACCACGATCTGGGCCGTGCGACCTAAATCGTGGTTTGTATGGGGGGTTAGCATTCCAGGTAACACTGGTCATTAATCAATTTATAATGACCAAGAACAAGATGTATAATAGCTAAAATAGTTATATAACTAAAAAAACCCAGCAATAATACTTGGGTGTTTTGTTTTTAAATCGATAACGGTGAGATGATAAATCTTTTTAAAAAGTTTGACATAATTAATATTTGTGGTAGCCTGATCACGTAGATTGTGCCCAAATTGTATGGCATAGCATAACAAACCTATGCTCATTGACAAGGAAGGGCATCATAGATAAGGTTATAAAGATAGTGTAAAAACCTATGTGAAGGAGCATATGTTGAAAAATTAGAAGAATAATATAACAAATAAAAGTGAAAGCAATCAAGAATAACATCTTCATGGAGACAACAAACTCTCCTCAGATGAATAGGCTTTCTCTTCTTACTTAAAGGCACCATTCCATAAGATGAAATTTAGAAGATTGAAGACTACTTAATTAATTACGTATTAGATAGCTAGGGAGAACACCTAGATTTGATGATATATATTTAGAAGAAGATTGATACAATCTTGTCTTAGATTTCCAGTTATCTCAAGCAAGAAGAAGAGATAGAAGAGAAAAGAAGAAGAATGAGAAGAAAAATAATTTGGGAGAGAAGATTGGTTTAATTCTTTCTTATTATTTGAAGTGATTGTTGTTGTATTTATACAACTCTGGATGTAGCTAATGATCATTCTTTGAAAAAGAGAATGCTAACTAACTTCAATACAACAAATTGAGTTATCTAGCAACTAGCTAACTAACTAACTAACTAACTGGACAACCATGAATGCCACTTCTAGTTACTCCTTAAGCATAAGGGTTTTTCCATTGTGCAGCCTTCCTTTTCTTCTAGCTTCTCCTTATGTTTGGTGGTTGTCCCTAAAGGTCTAGCTTAACTTTTAACTCTTATTTGTTCTTGGACTTAACACTGGATTCTACTACTCTTACTCCTGCTCCTTCAGTTCTATGGCTATCATTAGCTACCCTGCAAAAATGACCTTGTCCTCAAGGTCATGAGCTCTCAGTAAAGGTTGAACAACAGAAAGATCTTCCCATGATGTATCCTTAGATGTCAATACTTTCCATTGAACAAGTACTTGAGGAACTAGTTTGTTATGTAGCTAAATGGTCTTGTTATCCAAGATGGCCAGGGGGTAATAACTGGTTTATTCTCAATGCTCAATTCAAGTAGGGAGAGAGGTTTATCAAGCAGATTGCCCTTAAATGGTTTAAGTGAGGAGATATGGAAAACATTGTGAATCTTTTAAGAAGGTGGCAAGGCAAGCTTATAAGCTACAGATCCAATTCATTCAATCACTTGAAAGGGTCCATAATACTTTTTTCTCAGCTTTTGATTAAGCCTCAAAGCAAGAGATTGCTACTTATAACGCTGTAATTTAACCGACATCTAACTGCCTATTTGTCCCTCTTTTTGGCATCTGCTAATGATTTCATTCTTGATTAAGCTTGCAAGATATGATTTTTAAGAATTTTTAGGAGCTCATCTCTCTTCAATAACTCATTATCAACTACCTCAACATTGGAGAATCCAATTAAATATCTCTGAATTACAGGAGGCTCTCTGCTATACAAGGCTTAGAATGGATTCATCTTAATTACAGAATGATAAAAAGTATTATAAGAGTATTTAGCCCAAGGAAGCAACTGTATCCATAGTTGTGGCTTTTCTTGTGTAAAAGCCCTCAAATACTACTCCACATATCTATTAATGTTGGGAAATCACCCCAAGATGCCCAGGTGGTGATCTTCCAAACACCCAAGTCTAGAATGACTTATAATGAATCGAAATCAAACAACAATCACAGAAAGAACACATCAATTGTTATCGAGGTTCGGCAATAGCCTACGTCCCCATGAGTTCCTCCGAACAATCTGCACTAAATCAATGAGTTCTTTACAAATACAATAACTCGTCTTCAAGAAGTCTCTTGTTCTTGAAGAATGAAAGAAGAGCAAAAGAAAGTGATAAGGACTTGTGTTTCCCTGGAATTTTCCCCAAGAAATTTCCTTACAAAACCCTTGAATCCTCTTTCTATACTACTATTTCTCTAAACAACCAGCCTCTCTTGAATAAGTCTCTCTTGTGTTTAGTGTCTTTGCACTCTCACACACCCATGTGTTCTATTTCACACACACTCACATGTAATTCACATCACTCACATTCATCACACTTTGAATGACTCGTAGATGACCCTTTATATAGGGCAATGACTTCCTTATCCAATCTTGGAGATCAATCTCCACCCTTAGATCTCAAGAACTAACAATCTATAGCTCTATAAGAATTTAAATAAACCTGTGCGTTTTAACATGTCCCACGCACCATTCAAAAGGCTGAAAAAACTAAGCATCAGTGTGCCTAGCGTCACGGCCCAGAACAGTGCTAGCCGCAGCTCAGAGCAGGGCATACTTCTTCAACTTTCTGGGCACTGCGGCGTGGGGGAAGTTATGCCACCACATACACCTCCTCCAGGTCTTCTCCCTTTCTGGTGGCCGGTGCACACACCACCTGTGTCGCGGCACACACCTTGACCTGATGCTGAATTTCTTCTCCCGTTTAATCCTTAGACAATTACCAACAATCTCTACCTTTGTCTAAGCGATTAAACTTGAACCCTTATGCAGAGAACTCAGGATCCAAACTCAACCTGAGTCACCATTCATCCGACTCTAATCCTAAAAAGTCCAAGGCAATGATTGAACCTTCTTAGAGGTGGAACTTTGGTACCTAAATCTGCGAGATTTTCTTCCGTTGCGACTTTGTCCACATGAATGCATCCTTTCGTAACATTTTCCTGAATGAAATGATACTGAACATCCACATACTTAGTCCTCTCATGGAACACCGGGTTCCTACACAAGTGCCACGCACTTTGGCTATCCGAAAACACCACCACCTGCTCTTTTAGGACCTTCCACTCATCAAACAACCCTTTGCACCACATAGCCTCCTTTATGGCTTCCATAGCCGCTATGTACTCTACCTCGGTTGTTGAGAGTGCTACCACCGGCTGCAACTGAGCCTTCCCATACCTCAACAACCACTTCATCCCAGGCCAAAGCTCTTTTCTAGGATTACTCACAAATCTGCTGAGACCACCCATTGCTTGAGAAATGTCGGGTCTAGTGCTTACCATCATGATCATGACTGATCCAACCGCACTAGAGTAAGGGACCTTTTCCATTTCCTTCTTCTCCTCATCTATTCCAGGACATTGTTCACTGGAGAACTTGAAATGACCAGCAAGGGGAACCTTCACTAGTTTACCATATTCCATAGAAAACTTGTACAACACCTTTTCTATGTCGGAAGATTGAGAAACCTTTAACCCGTTTCTCTCCCTTTCCCGAATTCTTCTTATTCTAAGGATCTTTTGTGCAAGGCCAAGATCCTTCCTCTTGAACTCCTCACTAAGTTGAGATGTAAACCTTTCTATCCTCTCACTGCAAATCCCAACCAATAGCATATCATCGACATAGATGAGGATCATCACCACTTCCTCCACCTAGCGTCTAGGTGAGAAGGTTTCTATGAAATCTATGTCGTCTCTTTGCGTGAACCCCTTTGCCACTAGCCTAGCTTTGTTTCAGACTTTATCCCATAGAGGGTTCCCTTCTTTGATCTTGTAAGTCCACTTAATTTCCACAACTCTCTGTTTTCCCGGAATGTGCACCAATTCCCAAGAGCTGTTCTTCCTTAAAGAATCCATTTCTTCCTCCATAGCTAGCTTCCATCTTGATGAATCCTTATATCCCATGGCATCAATGTAAGTCTCTGGTTCACTTATCCCTCCTTTTATCCAAGGAGCTACTGCACTCGCAGCCGCAAAACCATATCTCAAAGGTGGTCTGACCAGCCTTCTTTCCCGGTCCCTTGTGAGCTGATAGTCAATCTGACTTGCTGCATCATCCTCTTCTAGTTCAGCCTCCTTTTGAGTGTCCTAAGATTGGAATTCATCAATAGGCTCTCCCAGGTCTGAACCCTCTTACCTTCCTTGCTCTACCTGAACTGAATATTCCTTGATGCTATGCTCCACAAATACCGAACTGGTTTGCTCACTAGCCCCTGCAGGTTTAGTTTTCTCCAAATAGGGAAATAACAATTCATTAAAAATGGCATCCCTACTTATTATGAGTTTCAATCATTTTTTCTCTAAGGACCACAACCTATACCCCTTAGCCCCTTCCCCATATCCTAGAAACACACATTTTCTAGATCTTGGGCTAAGTTTATCATCCTTTTGATGTGCATATGCAGCACCAAAAGTTCTAAGGTTGTCCAACTCAGGGGGTTTACCACTCCACATCTCCAATGGAGTCTTAAGGTCCATAACCCTAGAGGGTGATCTATTAACCAAATACGCAGCAGTAGACACCGCTTCCCTCCAAAATCATTTGAGTAATCCGGATCCATTTAACATGCACCTAACCTTTTCTCTAAGGGTCTTATTCATCCTCTCAGCAACTCCATTTTGCTGAGGCATTTTCACCACGATTCTATGTCTTAGAATCCCATTTAACCTACAAAATTGATCAAGTTCCTTGTAAAAAACTTCTAAGCCATTATCGGTTCTTAATACCTTAACTACCCTGCCCGTTTGAGTTTCCTCCAGCTTTTTCCACACCACTAACTTATTCAAAGCATCTGATTTATTTTTAAGAAAATAAACCCAAACCTTTCTTGAATAATCATCAATTAAAGACAGAAAGTAAAGATTACCTCCCTGTGTTGGTGTTCTTGCTGGTCCCCAAAGATCCACATGAATGTAGTCAAGAATGCCCTTAGACATGTGCACTCCGGTGTTCAAGCTAACCTGATGTTGTTTCCAAAGAACACAACATTCATAGAAATCAAATTCCTCTACTTTGTCACCAACAAGTAGACCATCATTATTGAGAACTTGCAGGCTCTTTTCGCTCATGTGTCCCAAACGATTATGCCAACGGGCTGCCTTATCCATCTCAGCTGTCAAGCTTGCTGCTTGACCATTAATCTTCGTGTCTCCGATCATTGCATAGAGACCATCCTTCATTTCTGTTTTGATCACTATCAAAGATCCCTTGGTTACCTTGATATTTTTTCCATCTGCTTTGTAAGTGTACCCGATGGAATCTAGCTGCCCCAATGAGATCAAATTTCTTCTCAACTCTGAAAGATATCTCACGTTCCTCAGCAGCCTAGTCATTCCATCAAACATCCTCAACTAGATGTCTCTCGTGCCCCTCACTTGGTAAGAAGAATCATTACCCCGAAAAACCTTTCCATCATCGGTTTCCAAGAAATTCTTGAACCAATCCCTGTGAGGACACATATGATGAGTGCACCCGGTATCCAAGATCCATTTCTCGCTGCCTTCTTGCCCCTTGCTCACACTTGAGCACACAATAAGAACATCATCATCTTGTTGTTCTCCCTTAGCAACCGAAGCCTCTCCATTCTTGGTATGGCTTCCTCCCTCATCCCTCATCATCTTCTTGCAATTTTTCTTGAAATGACCCTCCTTATGGTAGTAGAAGCATCTCTTCCCTCCAAATCTCAGTTTGGAGTGTGCTCTCCCATAGCTTTCTCCTCTACCTCTGTCCCGGAAGTAGCCATGTATGTTACTGTAAGCTTTTCCATGGCTTTCTCCTCTACCTCTATCCTTGTAGTAGCCATGTATCTAGTTTCTTCCAAATGGCAGCTGGATCTTCTGAGTCTCTGCACTCCTTGTGACATTATACGACATGTGCAAAAAGATGGTGTTGTATGCCATCTTCTTCATCTCATTCCGCTGGACCTCCGTGATACTTGCTGGAAAAGTGTCATCTTCTCCAATAGCCAAAGTCCACCTTTTGTTGCATAAGAACCACCTTGATCTTTCGCTTCCAAAGGTAAAAGTCTCCTTTTCCATCAAACTTCTCAACAATGAAGTTTGAACTCATCTTGCAGAGAAAATCCCAGATTTATACAGCACCCCAATTGCTTTCCAACTTCTTCTAAATCTCAAGAACACGATCGAAGATTGATCTCAATACCGTTCTTGAATCACCCTTAAGAACACGATCAAATCTTGATCTTTACTCCGTTCTTGAATCACCTCAAGAACACGATCAGATATTAATCTCTACTCCATTCTTGAATCACCTCAAGAACACGATTAGATATAGATCTGTACTCCATTCTCGAATCACCCAAGAAGTTGACCTTTGATTCTTGGAGTCTTGCTCCGATAACCTCCTATTCTTGCTCCGATACTTGCCAATCTTGGCTTTCTTGGCTCTGATACGATTGTTGGGAAATCACCCCAAGATGCCCAGGTGGTAATCTTCCAAACACCCAAGTCTAGAATGACTTGTAATGAATCGGAATCAAACAGTAATCAAAGAAAGAACACAGCAATTGTTATCGAGGTTCGGCAATAGCCTATATCCCCATGAGTTCCTCCGAACTCTTTGCACTAAATCAATGAGTTCTTTACAAATACAGCAACTCCTCTTCAAAAAGTCTCTTGTTCTTGAAGAACGAAAGAAGGGCAAAAGAAAGTGATAAGGACTTGTGTTTCCCTGGAATTTTCCCCAAGAAAATTCCCTTACAAAACCCTTGAATCCCCTTTCTATACTACTCTCTTTCTAAACAACCAGCCTCTCTTGAATGAGTCTCTCATGTGTTTAGTGTCTTTGCACTCTCACACACCCATGTGTTCTATTTCACACACACTCACATGTCATTCACATACTCACATTCATCACACTTTGAATGGCTCTTAGATGACCCTTTATATAGGGCAATGACTTCCTCATCCAATCTTGGAGATCAATCTCCACCCTTAGATCTCAACAACCAAGACCCATGGCTCTATAAGAATCTAAGTAAAGTTGTGCGTTTTAACATGTCCCACGCACCATTTAAAAGGCTAAAAAAACCAAGCATCAGTGTGCCTGGCGCTGCGGCCAGCTGGGCCGCAGCTCCGAGCAGGGCGCACTTCTTCAACTTTCTAAGCACCGTGATGTGGGGGAGGCTGTACAGTGGCGCACACCTCGTCCAGGTCTTCTCCCTTTCTGATGGCCGTGGCGCACACCACCTGAGCCGCGGTGCACACCTTGACCTGATGCTGAATTTCTTCTCTCGTTTAATCCTTAGACAAATACCAACAGTTAAGTACTTCTTTTTGCCCATCTGATTGTGGATGGTAAGTAGAACTTAAATTGATAGTAGTGCCACTATATTTAAACAACTTCGTCTAAAAGGAACTCATAAAGACCTTATCTCTATAAGAGACAATGGATTTGGGCAATCCATGTAGCTTAACCACTATCTCACAAAAGAGTTTAACCATCTTTTGAGCAAATAAAGTGATAGGGAAGGCTCCAAAGTGAGTATATTTAGTCAGTCTATAAATGACTACTATAATGACTGAACAACTATAGGTAATAGGTAACCCGGTTATGAAATCCATTGAAATATACTCCCAAACTTTCTCATGAATAGGTAGAACAATGTGGTACTGTGGGAAAATACTATATTTGATGGAAAATCAAACATTGTTTCACAAATTACTTGGTATCTTGTCTCATAGTCTTCCAAAAGAAGTTTGCAGATATTCTTATGAGGTTTCTAAGAACACTATTATGTCCTCCAATAAGGGAAGTGTGGAATTCTTCCAAAACCTTGAATCTAAGAGTGGAAGTAGAATTGAGGACCAACTTGTTATTGTAAAATAATAACCCTTGCTTGACTAAGTTCCCTATAGAACAATCACCCTTACTGGTTTGCTGATGTAAAGTAACCAAATCTCGAGCTATTGTATTCTCAATTCTTAAGTCATGTAGTAAATCAAGGAGGGGGTAAGATGGAAACATGAGAAATTCAGTGGACTCACTGTCTTCCCAATTACTCTGATTGAAAACTGTAGACTCGTCATTTTTAGGTAATCTAGATAAGGTATTTGTAACAACATTTTATCTCCCTGGTTTATAAACAATACCATAGCAAAAACCTAACAATTTGCTAAAATAGTGTTATTGTATAAGGGTTTGTATAATGATGAGTGCCAAATATTGCATATTTTGGCCCTTTAATTTACATTTGTTATCTCTTTAGTTGTGTCCTTATCTGATATTTTGTGTTAGTTCTATGATTTTTAATGTTTTATAGGATTGCAAAGGAAATTGGGGATTTAATGTAAAAAAAATGCAAAAGCTGGAATCTACTGTTGTGATTGAGCACAGGAGACATACGATTGAGTGCAACAGCACTCAAGTATTTATTTATATGTTTAGCTTAGGAATTTGTTACTTTGAGTTGTTTTTTCATTGTTTTACAAGTTTACAAGCACTTGGAAAGGAGTTTCACTAAATTGCCAGAATTACCCGTACAGATCAGTCATTTTTACAGATTAAACTGTATTAATTCAGGAAGAACCAGGAGATGAGCCATATATGCTTCGAAATATCCAGATGTCTATTTTCTGGAGAATTTTACGGCTCATAAATATGATTTTTCTAGAGAAAGTTATGGTAGTTTTAGTAGACAAAGGTCAAGCTGTGCGTTATTTCAGCGTGGCAGAAGTGACTTTTACGGATTAAACTGTAATGATTCAGGAAGAAACATGAGATGAGCCATATATGCTTGGAAAGATCCGGATGTCTATTTTTTTAGAATTTTACGGCTCGTAAATATGATTATTCTAGAGAATGTTATGGTAGTTTTAGTAGACAAAGGTCAGGCTGTGCATGATTTCAGTGTGGGCAGAATTTTTGAAGGGCATGTGAAGGCTTAAATCTCATATCCCACATCGGTTGGAAACACATTCTACATCCCACATCCCACATCAGTTGGAAACACATTGCACTCATGGAGTTTCCTTATAAAAGCCCCCATTTCACTTCATCTTCAGGAGCAAATCAGTGTGCAATCTCGGAGGCTGTGCTACCAAGGGGTGTAATATGGAGGATTTTGCTACCAATCGAGGGAAGTGCCATGCACCAACTGCGAGTGGAATTTCTCTCTCCATTTATTTTTAGTTTTAATTTATTTCTTTTAAGTTTTAAAGTTTAATGTTTAGCACTTTAATTGTGAAATTTAATTTCATAATCATTAGAGGCTAAAACATTCATCTAAGGTTGAAGATGAAGCCTAGCCATTGTTTAGCATTATATTTTCAGATATGTTCGTACAATTCCGATTTTTTTTAGTATTGATGTTCTATTTCAATTCAATTGTTTGAGTAAATTCTTATGATTGATTGTTTGGTTTATAAATTGTTCAAATTGGATATTCCATGTGTTTCATCTGACGGATACAGCGAATCATCCAAAGTAAATTGAATATCCATTGTGATTCTAAAGTAAACGGATACATTGGATGATTTGGTTTAATTAGGGTATTCATTGTGATTTGTATATCAATGGATTCATGGAATTATTTGATAAATTACTTTAAAGTAGAACATGAAGATATATGCTTTACTTTGATGGGGTGGATTCAAAAACCTTAGTACCTTTATTATTTGTTTTTAAATCAATTTAGTTTAGTTTATATTCTTTGCACGACACAGTTCAAAATTCATAACTAGGTTAAAATAGTTTTAGTTAGATAAAAATCTATTGTCACGACGCAATTCCCTGTGGATTCGATCTCACACTTGTACACACTATATTGCAAATGACTCGTGCGCTTGCGAGTAATTTAAAACTAATAACATGTTTTTGGCGCCGTTGCTGGGGATTTGTTTTGTTGGTGAAAATTAAATTTTTATCTGAATTGATTTTATTTTTTTACTAGTTTAGTTAGCATTTTTGTTTTTGCAATTTTATTCTAGTTTATTTGTTTCTATTTGCAATTGTCCATAAAGAATAAAAAATATATATATATAAAAAAATTTGCCAATTTTTGTTTGCCCATTTTGTGAGTATTGTGTTTTCTGTTTTTGTATTTATTTTATTTTATTTGTTATTTATATTTGATTTTATTCTTTTGTTTTTGCTAGTTAGTTTATTTTATTGCTTTTTTGTGTGGTGTTTTCTTGGTTGGAGATCCCTGAACTTAGAGTTGATACCTTTAGATCCCGAAATAGAAAGAACTCTTAGGAGAAATAAGAGAGCACTTGTTGAGAGAGAGACAATTGAGATGGGGGATAATTTAAGGAATGCAAATTAATCGGAGAATGTAGAGCAACCTAGAGCTTAGAACGTGAACTTCACTACATCCCTTAGGGATTTGTTCGCACCTGTTGTGACTAACTCCCCTTCTTGTATAGTGTTGCCACCAACCAATGCTACCCATTTTGATCTAAAGCCACAGTCATTGGAGGACACCCTCAAGGATTTCATGAAGATTACCAGCTAGTCCATCAATGTAGCCAATACATTCAATGTTGATAGTTGTTCCATATGTGATAGTCTCATGCATTTAGCACATAATTGTCCATCTATGAGGGCTTTTGCCGAGTATCTCATGGAGCAAGTGAATGCTTTCAATGACTATCGGAAGCAATCAAATGGATCTTACTCCGAGACTTACAATCCAGGGTGGCAGAACCACCCTAATTTTTCATGGAAGTAGAACCAACTGATGAATCAGGGAGGAGCCCCTCATCATGCTCACAATCAATACTCTCTCGGATTTCCTCCACCAGTTCCAAGTCATGGTCGCTCAGCCCATCAATCACCATCACCCGCTTACCAAGCTCCCACTCAAGCGCCAGCGTCGGTTTCACAATCATTGGAGGACACCCTCAAGGATTTCATGAAGATGACCGGCTAATCCATCAAAAAAGTAAGGAGTACGACAATAGTAAACACCCAAGTGATTGCCAAGCTAGAGAGTCAAATGGGTCAAATCGCAAGTCACGTGGGTAAAGGAGAGAAGCGAAAGTTCCTCAGTCAACCCATGCCCAACCCGAAGGAACAATTTGCGGTTGGAAATTCATCAACTCCTATGCACAGGCAGGAACAAGTGCAATCGATTGTTACATTGAGGTCTGGGAGACAACTGGACAATCAAGTGAAAGGGAACCCTGCTATGCAGCAAGGGCAAGAAAGTGGCAACAAAGAGAAGAGAGATGTTGAGCCATCTACAGCCACACCTACTATTAAGGATCTTCCTAGGTTGTTTGTACCTAAAGCGCCTTACTCTGAGAGATTACAAGCGTCCAAGAAAGAGGGAAGTCTGAGGACATTCTGGAGGCATTCTTTGCTCAGTTTGGAGAGGATTTGAAGTTGGATAAGTTACTTGAGCAAGCAAATGCCAATTTACAGTCTACTCCTCGGGAGAGCAGTGAGACGGAAGAGACCGCAGCACCTGTGCCCCCCACAAGGAACTTAAGTCTTTACCAAAAAATCTTAAGTATAAGTTCCTAAGTCCAGTAGATTCTTTGCCTATGATTATAACTTCAGATTTGGTTGATGCTCAAGAGGATAAATTATTGGACATTTTAAAATAGTACAAGGAAGCTATCGGCTGGACTATTGAGGATATCAATGGGATCAGTCCCTCGGTGGTGATGCACAAGATACATTTGGAGGAGAATGCCAAGCCATCGAGGGAGCCACATAGAAGGTTCAACCCAGCTATGCAAGAGGTTGTGAGGACTGAAGTGATAAAGTTGTTGGATGCAGGGATCATTTATCCAATCTCTGATAGCAAGTGGGTGAGCTCGATTCATATCATGCCCAAGTGGGCTGGATTGATGGTATTGAAGAATAAGGACGATAAGTTAGTGCCAACTCGTGTTCAGTCAGGATGGAGAGTGTGTTTAGACTGCCATAAGTTGAATGCTGCCACAAGGAAGGATCATTTGTCACTCCCATTTATTGATCAGATGGTGGAGCGCTTGGCTGGGCACGATTACTATTGCTGAGTCTGGCCGAAGACGTTAAACTTAGCACTCATGGGAGGCACTCCATAGCATATCCTTTATGTTATTATTATTTTACGTATTTCTTGTGATTGTTTATTTCTAGTATTTTTTGTTTTTCAGTCTTTATTTTTTAGGGACAACGCATACTTTAGTTCAAGTTTGGGGGTATGCTATGAGCCATGCCAGTCCAGCTAGTCCTCCATCTCTCAGGTAAGCTCTTTCCATATTAGTCACACATTGGAGACAATGTGTAATTTAAGTTTGGGGGTATGGGAGACACATTACACACATTTTGCCCCATTTTTTTTATATATTATTGAAAAGATAAATGCATGTTCATGATTGTTTTGAAATTTTGGTTGATTTAAACAAATACTGTGATGTGATTTCATTAGTGAGCTTAAAATTTTGAGCACATGATCTGATAATATAGTTTTAAAGTTTAGTTACTTACTTTAGGCATTTAAGAATTCACATGTTTGATCTAATCTGACACGAGCACATTAGCACATAATTGTGTGAGGTATGACATGTGATTTTCATGTGTATGTTTTCATGGCTTAACTGAAGCTGGATGACTTGTTGGATGAACACTTTAGCATGGACAAATAAAAAAAAGAGAAAAAATGCTCATGATGATCATTAAATAAACTTTCCACTGAGTAACTGGACCTTTTGCTTCAGTAAGCAGTGAATGTTCACGTCAAAAGGTGGGAATTTTGCTCATAATGATCATTGATAAACTTTCCGCTGAGTAACTGGACCTCTTGCCTCAGTATGCAGTGAGTGTTCACGTCAAAAGATGAGAATTTTGCTTGGTAGCATTAAGGCCAGTTTAGTGTCGTAGCCTTTTTGACTCGAGTTAGTAAGTACTTAGGGGTGTCTTTACACCTAATGCCCTAAAACCATTTGGTTTGGGAGTCATTGACTCAACACTCGCTACATGGGTCAATTAGAAAGTTTAAGGGAACTAAACATGGCGAGCCTCATAATAAAAGAAAGAAAGAAATAAAACTATGCCATTGTTGTTCATTCTGACGGGAAATTCGGTGAATCTTGAGACATGAATACATTGCACACTGGAGTTATTTGGAAGCTTCATTTTTATGTGCTAGTTCACTGTACACTGATTCGAGCTAGTGATGCCTTAGCCGGCCTCTTGTAAGTAATTAGATTTTAAAATTCCTATTCATTGCGAAGATGGATTTATATTTTCAGTTTGCTCATGAATGAATATCATGGTTTTGTGTGCTACTTAAATTTTTTGGATACCATGAATGATGGATTTATCTTTGTGTTATTTTTTTTCATTTCGTTTTTTTTTTATTTTGTTTTGCTAAGTGACTAGCAAAATGTAAGTTTGGGGGTATTTGATGAGTTCCAAATATTGCATAGTTTAGCCCTTTATTTACATTTGTTAATTCTTTAGTTGTGTCCTAATCTGATATTTTCTGTTAGTTCTATGATTTTTAATGTTTTATAGGATTGCAAAGGAAATTAGGGATTTAATGTGAAAAAAATGCAAAAGTTGGAATCTGCTGTTGTGATCGAGTACATGAGACCTGTGATCGAGCACAACAGCGCTCAAGTATTTATTTATATGTTTAGCTTAGGAATTTGTTACTTTGAGTTGTTTTTTCGTTGTTTTACAGGTTTACAAGCACTTGGAAAGGAGTTTCACTAAATTGCCAGAACTGCCCGTACATATCAGTCATTTTTGCAGATTAAACTATATTGATTCAGGAAGAACCAGGAGATAAGCCATATATGTTTGGAAAGATCCAGATGTCTATTTTCTGGAGAATTTTACGGCTCATAAATATGATTTTTCTAAAGAAAGTTATGGCAGTTTTAGTAGACAAAGGTCAGGCTGTGCATGATTTCAGCGTGGCAGAAGTGATTTTTGCGGATTAAACTGTAATGATTCAGGAAGAAATAGGAGATGAGCCATATATTCTTGGAAAGATCCGGATGTCCATTTTTTGGAGAATTTTATGGCTCATAAATATGATTTTTTTAGATAAAGTTATGGCCGTTTTAGTAGACAAAAGTCAAGCTGTGCATGATTTCAGAGTGGGCAGAAGTTTTGAAGGGCATATGAAGGCTTAAATCCCACATCCCACATCGGTTGGAAACATATTGCACTCATAGAATTTCTCTATAAAAGCTCCATTTCACTTCATCTTTAGGAGTAAATCGGTGTTCAATCTCGGAGGCTTTGCTACCAAGGGGTGCAATCTGGAGGATTTTGCTACCAATCGGGGGAAGTGCCGCATAGCAGCTGCGAGTGGAATTTCTCCTTCCATGTATTGGTAGTTTTAATTTATTTCTTTTAAGTTTTAAAGTTTAATGTTTAGTACTTTAATTGTGAAATTTATTTTCATAATCATGAGAGGCTAAAACATTCATCTAAGGTTGAAGATGAAGCCTCGCCATTGTTTAGCATTATATTTTCATATATGTTCGTACAATTCCGATATTTTTTAGTGTTGATGTTCTATTTCAATTCAATTGTTTGAGTAAATTCTTATGATTGATTGTTTGGTTTATAAATTGTTCAAATTGGATATTCCATGTGTCTCATCTGACAGATACAACGAATCATCCAAAGTAAATTGGATATCCATTGTGATTCTAAAGTAAACATCGGATGATTTGGTTTAATTAGGGTATTCGTTGTAATTTGTATATCGATGAATTCATGGAATTATTTGATAAATTACTTTTATATAGAACATGAAGATATATGCTTTACTTTAGTGGGGTGGATTCAGAGACCTTAGTACCTTTATCATTTGTTTTTAAATCAATTTAGTTTAGTTTATATTCTTTGCACGACACAGTTCAAAATTCGAAACTAGGTTTAAATAGGTTTAGTTTAGGTAAAAATCTATTTTCGCAACGCAATTCCTTGTGGATTCGACCTCGCACTTGCACACACTATATTGCAAACGACTCGTGCGCTTGCGAGTAATTTAAAATTCACAACATATAACCTGGGACATTAAGCTTCTTAATACCTTGTGGTTTGTATGAATTTCAAACTTCCTTCCTAGCAAGTATTATCTCCATTTCTTTACAGCTTGAGTAATAACATCAATTCCTTGACATATACTGAAGATGTAGCCATCTTAAGACTAATCTTTTTGCTGTAAAAAGCTATAGGATGGAGCTGTTGCATCAACATTGCTCATATTCCTACGTTGGAGGCATCTATTTTTATTACAAAGACTTTGGTAAAGTTAGATAAAGTTAGGACAAGAGCTTTAGTCATAGCTAGAGAAACTAAACGAAAACAAAAATTTGGAAAGTTATATGGTAAAAAATAGAAGTGCAAGGAAGAGGAGTGATGGTGTAATAAGAAGGAAGTTGGACTAATTAAGGGTGAGTGGGATCAGATTTTTAGAGAAGAAATCTCTAGAAAAGTCTAGAGAAAGAAGAAAAAAAAAAGAGAAAGAGAAGAAGAGAGAAATAGAGAAATAAGGAAGGGAAGAAATAAGGTTATTCCTAAACCTTATTAACCCAGTGGGAGCGATACATTCATTGTTCGTTTTGTTTGAGGCCTACCTCAAGAATCATTCTTGTATGGAAGCAACCAAGAAAAGGATCTCTTATCACTAATATGAGCTTAAGAGAGAAGTTTTGATCATCCCTCGAAAGGAAAATTGATAAAAACAATGGAGGAAGTATTGAGGTTTAGAGAAAACTGACTATGTTTGGGACTTGGTCAAACACTTAGCTATTATAGAGTAATTGAGATCAAGTAAGTTCTCAAGATCATGCAAAAAGCGATAAGCGAATGAGTTTATTAAGAGCTAGTAGGCTTATTAAGTGGTGAAAGACCATATCTAACAAGAGGGTGTAAGTTGTGATCACCAGTCTAGCTATCATTAGAAGTCTGGGCTTCTGAAGGCACTAGATACACGTTACATTTTTCAATAAAGAACTAGATGACTAAATCTATATACCCATAGTTTTGTGTTAGAAGGCCAAGAGTGCAAAGTATGCTAGCTCCAATGTTTCATATATAACCTGAAGTATTTGTCCAAACAATGATAATTAAGATTTCATCTAGCTATAAAAACTTATGAGTTTGCATAATCGATGAGGATCCTTGTATGTATGTAAAATAGTCTAAGGATAAATTTGTAAATTTATTGTTCTTTGTTGATGATGTTTATTGGCTAGAAAGATAAATATGTTGTCACCATTTTAGAATGGTTGTTATCTCATTTTTTAAAGATGAAGGGCTTCGGAGATGCTTATTATGTACTTTTAGTTAAGATCTATAAAGATCGTTCAAAAAATCAGTTAGCTCTGTCGCAAGAGTATTACATTAATAAGATTATTTAATGGTTCAATTTACATAATAGCAATCCCGTAGACACCCCTATATCAAAATACTAAGGCTTAAACCTTGAATTATATCTAAGACTTTATAAAAAAAGAAATTGGAAGAACTTCTTACTTTAATGCTTATGAAACCCTATTGTATGCTAAAGACATACTACTGATATTTTCTAAGCCTTGAAGCTAGTGAATAGTCATAATTGTAAAGAAGGATTAAATAATGGTTAATATGGATCCACATATGCCCAAGAACACTGCAAATGACTATGCCTTGGAGGTTGAGTTCATAGCTTTTTATGCTATAGTGTAAGAGGTAGTATAGCTGAAGAGGTTCTTCAAAAAAACCTGAGACTTGTTGCTAATGTCTTAACATTAGTGATAGTCAACCTTGATAGTCAAGTTGATATTGCTTACATCATATGGAATCTGTAATGTCTTAATGGGACTAAGTCCATTGATTATAAGAATAACTTTCATTGGAGATAGTGTGGATCAAAAGAATGTGATCCTATAGTACATATTTATACATTAGATAATCGAGATGAATTTATCCCTAAAGATATGTTTTCATCATACATTGAAATCTCTAGGTATGCGTATTGATTAATTTTATATCTATGTATTGGTCTGTTATTGATCTTGGTGTTCATTTCATGTATTTTTGGGCATATTGGATGTCTTATACATGTTTACACTAGCATAAACACACACATATGAAAGTATGTCACTAGGAAAAGGTTGACTCTCTCACACGAACGATCTCCTCAAGAGCTAAGATAGTGATCTGAGATGAGACTTAGTATACTAAATTTGGTACTAATGAGAGCGAGTCAAGTATATAATGAATGTGAATTCATAAATAGTGTACCTTATTAAAAGTCGTCTTGACTAGAGTCAAGATGAGGTCTTGAGCCAAAACTTAAAACTTAGACCGATCATGATTATCTCACTATCATTTAAACCTAGATGGAAACCGGATGTGAGTACTTGTTGAGGCACTTAAAGGAGTGAGCTAATAAAGGACTCTAGGTAGGCATATGAGAGAATGAATGTGTTGGTTGCAACTATGATAAGATCTATATAGTGATATACAATTTAAAAAGGCATACTCTTATCGATAATGTTGGAAATCACCTTGATAAGATGCCCAGGTGGTGATCTTCCAAACACCCAAGTCTAGAATGACTTGTAGAAAGAAATACAACAATCAAAGACAATAACAGAAAATCAAAGAAAGAAGAAAGACAAGTAATTTGTTATCGAGGTTCGGCAATGTGCCTATGTCCCCGTGAGTTCTTCCGAACTCTCTGCACTAAATCAATGGTTCTTTACAAATACAGCAACCCTCTTCAAGAAGCTCAAGTTATTGAAGAAACCAAGAAGAGAAGAAAGGAAGAAGATAAGAACTAACAATGCTCTCTATCTAATCTAGACTTCTCTCTCTTTACAACCAGCCTTACTAAAATGAGTCCCTCTTGTGTTTGTGTCTTTGCACTCTCACACAATTCTCTCATTCACACACATGTCTCAAAAGTTACATTACATCATACTCTTGTATTCTCTTCTCTCTTTGAAAATGAGGCTAGTGAACCCCTTTTATAGCCACCCACTTCTTGGTCATTCTTGAGATTCAATTCTCACCCTCTGATCATGATTACCACTTAATCATGGCCCTCCATCACTACTAAGTGGTGCTGTGCATTTTAACCTTGCACCCACGCACCTAAGAGAGGGTCAAAATAGACTGTCCATGTGTGCTTTACTTTGCCTAGCGCCTAGGTGCGCAACAGGGCGCGGTGCGGTGCTGGGCAGAGTCCTTTTGAACACTCTCTAGGCGGTGCGGTGCTGGTGGGGAGCGGTGCGGTGCGGTGCTGGTGTGCATCAAGCATCACACCTTCTGGATGGTGCGGTGATGACAGATGGGTGGTACAGTGCTGGTACATTTCTAGAGCCTTCATTCTGTGAGGTGCACCGCTGGTGAAGGGGCGGTGCGGCGCACACTGATGCTGCCCCTTCACCCAGCTGTGCGCACACTCCTTCAGCTTGTGTGCAGAAGTTTGCACACTAGTGCGCCTACCCTTACCTTGCTCCAAAGTGATACACGCACATATGTGCAAACCTTTAACTTGCTAAACTTTAATCCTCCAACCTTGGTTTAGACTTTAACCATCTTTGAACCATGTTTGGACATGTTTAAACCTTAGACAAATACCAGCAATCTCTACCTTTGTTTAAGCATTTAAACCCGAACCATTGTGCAGAGAACTTTAGGATCCAAACTTATCTTGAGTCATCAATCAACTGACTCCATTCCTAAGAAGTCCAAGGCAATTATTAGACCTTCTTAGAGGTAGAACCTTGGTGCCTAAATCTGCAGGACTTTCCTCCGTGGTCTTCTTGTTAACATGAATGCATCCTTTCGTACCATTTTTCGGAATGTAATGATACCGAACATCCATATGCTTCGTCCCCACATGAAACACTGAATTCCTCCACAAGTTCCATGCACTTTGGCTATCCAAATATACCACCACCTGCTCTTTTAAGATCTTCCACTCGTCCAACAACCCTTTGCACCCCATAGCCTCCTTTATGGCTTCTGTAGCCACTATGTACTCAACCTCGGTTGTTGAGAGTGCTACCACTGGCTGCAACTAAGCCTTCAAATACCTCAACAACCACTCCATCCCAAGCCAATGCTTCTTTCCGGGACTACTCACAAATCTGCTGAGAACACCCATTGCCCAAGAAACCCTTAACCAGTTTCTCTTCTTTTCTTGGATTCTACACATCCCAAGGATCTTTTGTGTAAGGCTGAGATCCTTCCTCTCAAACTCCTCATTGAGTTCAGATGTAAACCTTTCCATCCTCTTCCTGCTGTTCCAAACCAATAGCACATCAACGACATAGATGAGGATACTCACCATCTTCTCCACCTTGTGTCCAAGTGAGAAAGTTTCTGTGAAATCTATGTCTTCTCTTCTTGTGAACCCATTTTCCACCAGCCTATCCTTGTTCTGGACTTCATCTCCTAGAGGGTACCCTTCTTTGACCTTGTAAGTCCACTTACAATCCACAACTTTCTGATTTCCTGGAATGTGCACCAATTCCCAGAAGTTGTTCATCCTCAAAGAATCCATTTCTTCCTCCATAGCCAACTGCCACTTTGACGAATCCTTACACTCCATGGCATCCGTGTAAGTCTCTTTTTCACTCATTTCTCCTTCTGTCAAAGGAGTTGTTGTATCCGCAACATCCACAAACCCATATCTTGAAGGTGGTCTGGCCGGCCTTCCTTCCTGGTCTCTTGTGAGCTGGTAGTTATTCTGACTTGCTGCATCAACCTCTTCTTGTTCAGTCTCTTCTTGAGTTTCTTAAGCTTGGCCTTCATCCAAGGGCTCTACCTAGGAGACGAAGTAGATAAATGATGGACCAACCACCTCCCCAATGTCCTCTAGGCATATCGGATGATTGCTCGTACTCCAAACAAAGGAAACCCCGTTCTTAAGCAGTCGTCCCCCTTGAAATCGAGGTACCCTCAATATGTGTATAACACTTCAATCGAAAAAGACAAAAAAAAATGGTGATACTGAAGCAACAGATACTATCATTCACCGAACTTATCAAAGTTAATTTTTTTTCTTGAATCGTGACTTTTATAGTTTCAGTTCTCTCTAAAAAAAAATCTGATTCTTATCGTTTTTCTTTGATTCATTGTTTCTATAATATTTTCTTGTCGTCGGTATTAGTTTAAATACCACAAGTTGAATTTCTTGATCAAGTTTATTAGTTTAATAAAGAATTGAAAAGGGGAAGCTAAGAGTGGAAAAAGGCAAGAGAGTGTGAGAATAATATCGTTAAAAAAAGCCAATTTAAGAGTGAAACATGAGTGTGAGCGACATAACTTGAGTTCAAACACGTGAGGGAGTGTGGTGAGGAATTATTTCTAACATTTCTCTATAGTTTCAAAAAAAATGTCTTCCAAGGGTGACACATCAAGCAAAGAAGGAAGGGAGGAGTAGTCCTTCATGTTATAGGCTATGCAACAACAATTTGAACGCATGAACGTGGTGTTCAATAAGATTCAGGATCGGATGGATAGGCAAGACGTTGTTATTGCTACTTGGCGTGAGGGGCATCCCCAAAGAATGAAGAGGATCAGGCTTCATTGAATGGTGAGGGCAGGTTCGTGCCAAGGGGAGAAAGGTGTGGTAGAGGTTTCCGAAGAGATCCGAGATGGCGAGATGGGACTGACAGAAACCTAGGAAACATCAAAATGAAGATATTGTCGTTCCAAGGGAAAAATGATCCTGAAGTGTACTTGGAATTGGAGAAGAAAGTGGAGTTGATTTTTTTAGTGCCATAACTACTTCGAGGAGAAAAAGGTAAAACTCATTGTCATTAAGTTTACTGACTATGCTATTATATTGTGGGATCAACTTACAATGAATAGGAGGAGAAACCATGAGAGGCCTATTGAGACATGGGAGGAAATGAAGGCCATCATAAGGAGGCGATTTGTCCCTAGTCACTACTATAGGGACTTGTATCAGAAATTACAAAGTCTTACTCAAGGCTATAAAAGCATGGATGACTACTACAAGGAGATGGAGTTCTCATGATTCGGGCTAATGTATAGGAGGATAGAGAAGCTACCATGGCGAGGTTTTTGAATGGGTTGAACTGGGACATTGCCAACGTGGTAGAGTTGTAAAACTACATGGAGTTAGAGGACATGGTGCACATGGCAATAAAGGTGGAATGGTAACTTAAAAGGAAAGGAACTCGATCATTCCAAAATTTGGGTTCCTCTACTTCATGGAGGTTGAATTAGAGGAAAGACAAAGGGGCTGTTTTAAAGTCTAAAACCGAACCATCAAAAAGGAAAGATGAAGTTCCTAGTGTCCACAAAGGTAAAGCCGAATTCCAAACTTATAATCGTGATATTAAGTGTTTTCGTTGTTTAGGAGTAGGTCACATAGCTTCACAATGCCCAAATAAGAGGACCATGATTACACGTGTTGATGGAGAGGTGGAAACCAAAAACAAGAGCAATGATGACCAAATACCTTCGCCTGAGGATGCTTGTGACGATGATGTGGAGTATCCGGTGAAGGGTGAGTCACTTGTGGCTAGGTGTTCTTTAAGTGTCCAAGTCAAACAGGATGACATGGAACAACAATGGGAGAACACTTTTCATACTAGATGCCACATCAACAACAAGGTATATAGTATGATCATTTATGGGGGAAGTTGTACTAATATGGCTAGCACTACTTTAGTTGAAAAATTGAATTTACCTACCGTGAAACACCCTCGACCGTATAAGTTGTAGTGGTTGAATGATTATGGGGAGGTTAAGGTAAATAAGCAAGTGCTAATTTCTTTTTCAATTGGGAAGTACAAGGATGAAGTACTTTGTGATGTTGTTCCAATGCATGCAGCACACATATTATTGAGCAGACCGTGGCAATTTGACAGGAATGTCACTCATGACGGGTTTAAGAATAGGCATTCTTTGTAAAAGACAATAAAACCATTATTCTTGTACCGTTGAGTCCAAGACAAGTGTATGAAGATCAAATGAAATTGAAAAGAGGGAATGGGTTGAAAAAAAAAAATTGTGAGACCAAGAGTTCAAAAAAAGATAATGAAAGAGATAGTGAAAGGAAAAAAAAGAGTGAAAAGAAAAGAGTGAGTGAAGAAAATGAGAGGAAAACAAAAAAAAATAAGTGAGTTTTTATGCCAAGGCGAGTGATCTCAAGAGTTCTTTTTATACAAACCAGCCTACATTTGTACTCTTGTACAAATAGGCATGTTTTAATACTAACGAACTTGACGAATCTTTGCCTAGTGTTGTTGTCTCTTTGTTGCAGGAATATGAGGACATGTTTCCTAACGATGTGCCTAATGGATTGCCACCTATTATAGGAATAGATCATCAAATTTATTTTATGCTAGGTGCGACAATTCCTAACTGACCAGCCTATAGGAGTAATCCGGAGGAGAAAAAGGAACTTCGAAGGCAAGTTGAGGAGTTGATGGCTAAAGGACACGTGAGAGAGAGCATGAGCCCGTGCGCAATACCGATGCTA